>CM053585.1:431991713-432061713 GCA_028646515.1 Pseudochirops corinnae
CAGAGTATACTTTCAAATATCCAAGGGTCCTCAGAGTCACGTAGCCACTTTAACAAAGGGCCTAGGGGCAGGGAAGATCTTTAGATTCCCATAACATAAGGAATAATGACTAGAAAGAGTTCACGGAAGAATGGGAAGACAAATCAATGCAGAGTGAAGTAGAAATAATGAAAACAAAAATACATAATGACTACAACAATGTAAAGGGAAAGACTGGAAAATGTTGCCCAAGAAGAATTGATAAAAATGTGCCTTCCTCCCTTAACTACAGAGATGGAGGATGATGGTTGTAATATATATAATATGTACGTATACACAATCTGACACAGTAAATGCATTGGTTATTTTTGTCTAAGTGAGAAAATATATGTAAAAAGCACTTAGCATAGTGTCTGACATACAATAGACAATGTTGCACATATATACACACATGCATAATACATATATATATGTGTATACATGTATGTATATATATGTATATATATCCTTTGTTTGTTCTTTGTTCACAAGGAAGACCATGACATCAGGGAGGTGATACCATGACATGTAAGTAAATTGGATTTAAGTGAGGGAGTGCTATGCAAAGTCACCAGCCTCACTTTCTCCTTTGGTATCATTTGGGTCCATTGGCAAGATAGAGGTCAGAATGACTGGACATGACCCTGAATGCAGTGGGAGACCTTGGCCTTTTACCCAACTCTTTTTTAAATCACTTTTAAATATCCATCTATCATCTATCCATCTAACAAGGTCAATGTCACTGCATAAGAGAGGGAAAAGGTATATATCCTGAGATGAATGAGTTGAAAATATAAAAGATATAAATGAAAATTATGCACATACATACATATGTATATATATTTTAGACTCAGTCCATTTTCATAGCTTACCAAGGTCTTTTTCCATATTGATTTTGCTATTTATTGCATTATTCCTACTTTGGCATCCTGAAATTGTGCAAAAAAAAAAAAAAAGCACCCAAAACCCTTTATTTAGATCACAGAGAATGGCAGAACTTCAAGAGACCTCTGAGATCAACTTTTTTTTCAGTCTTTCTCTTACAGATAGGGAAACTGAGACATAGATAAGTGAAATGGGATTTTCCAAAGTCATTTCATCAAATCCTTAAAATGTAATGCAAATGTTACCTATATAGCACACGGCATTAATAAGTGGTGAAGCCAGATCATTTGAGCCTTCTTATTTATTCCAATGTCAATGTACTTTTCACTACATCTGTTGCCCCTGAGATGAATAATTATTTATCTGAAATAAAGGGGCTGGAATGAATGATCTCTAAAGTCTCTTTCAGCTCTAACAAGATTTAGGATTAAATCCTGCCTCAGTAATTATTAAATGTGTGAACCTGAACTAATCATTTAACCTCCCACAGCCTCAGTTTTCTTATCTTTAAATTGCTCCTAATATTATTTTACACAGTCTCACCGATTTGTTGTAAAGAAAGGATTTTATAAGCATGGAAACATTATATAAATGTGAGATAATTGTTTTAACTGTTCCTAAAACTATTCTGGCCCTATTTTTGCAAGTATCACAGGGTCCTACCAGACCTTTTCCTCTATTCTTGTCCCTCTTTCCTAAATTGAGTAAAGCCACAATTTAGATTGGCTCTTTTCCTGCTGTGCGTGAAGTAATGTCAGCTCACTGCCAATTGTCTTGACGCCCCCCACACTATTAAAACCACATATAACTCCCTTAGCCTAGCTTTCCACATTATGTCACCATCTCAGTTCACATTGATCTTTCCTTTTTCTCAACCACCTCAGCATTTAGAGTCTGTACCACACAATTTAAGACCTAATTATAGTCTGCCCCTTATTGTTCACTAATGGCCTCATTGTGTCCTGTCTTCACAAATAGATTACAAGTTCCTGAAAGGCAAGGACCAAGTCTCACACTTATGTATTCCCCAAAGCATGGAGTATACTGATGGGAATGTCCTTTTCATTTATGAATTTATAGAAAAGCTCTGTGAAAACTATAAAGCAAAACAAATATAAAATGCTATTACTTTATTAGCCCTAAAATAGTCTATATTTTCCCCTAGGCCTCTTGGTATAAAACCTGAGCTCAGTCTAAAATTGGCACTATTTTCTGTGTGTTTTATTACACACACACACACAAAGACACACACACAAAAATGTATGTATATACACAAATGTGTGTTTATTTATGTACATGCATTTGTACGTGTATATGTGCATAACTATATATGTATAAGTACATATGTATATACAATTGGTGTTATTTTTGCATATGTAGTTTTATTTTCTGCATTGTTATAAACAGATATATGTATATACATATATACATACATTTTAATAAATTTTGTGGGGAAGTTGCCTTATATTCAGAGCCACACAATGCTTGTTTGTTTCTTGTTGTTGATAATGATTGAAGAATACAGATTTGCCTTATGATTTCACTAGCACAAGTGGCTTCCTCTACTCTGGGATTTTCAACCACTTTCTATGTCATGGGCGCCTTTGGCAGTATAAAGTCTATGGAATGCTTCTCAGATTAAAAAAACAACATAGGGGTGGCTAGGGGGTGCAGTAAGTAGAGCACTGGTCCTGGAGTCAGGAGGACTTGAGTTCAAATCCAGCCTCAGACACTTGACACTTACCAGCTATGTGACCTTGGGACAGTCACTTAACCCCAATTGTCCTTCCTTCCCCCCTCCATGAAAAAAATGAACCATATTGTAAGAAATGATAAATTTCAATCAGACATTTGTGAAAACAAAGCTGGATTTTTTTTCTCATCCAAGTTCATGATCTCACTGAAATCGATCCATGAATCCCAGAGTCGGTAGACCAACTCTACCATGCAGGTTGAAATTTTTTCTGTCACTTTCATTCTTAGAGAGTTATCTAGAGAAGTTAAGCGACTTGTCCAGGGTCACACAACCAATTATCAATCAAGACTTGAACACAAGTTTTCTTGGCTTCTAGGTCCCTCTGTATCCACTAAGCCACATGACCTCTTCTTATTCTAATAGGCATTCAAAATTTTTTGTTGGTTGACCATACAGTTAAAAAAAAGTCTTCTGTGGATTTGGTTTCTTATTGATGAAGAAATTGACACAGGTGTGGGAGTGTGTGTGTGTGGGTGCACATGTGTGCTCATATATGTGTGTTTGTGTGTGTCTACGTGTGTGTGTCTGCATGTATATGTTTCCCCTCTCTCACTAGTTTGTGGTTGGCAATTCATAATTGTAGGAAAATTCAAGTCTGTTCCTAAATAAGAAAAAATTACAGATTTACCAGTGGGAAACCTAAGAGATTTTCATAGATAAAATAATCACTAGATTGGTTACAGGTGATTTTTTTTCAGACACAGCACTCCTAGAAGACATTCTACTAAATCACAGAGGAGTTTAAAATCTGTGTCCTTAAGGAGAAGACATGAAAGATCATGATCATAATCCATTTATAAACATTTACTAAGTACTCATCATGTGCTAGGCACTGTGATTGAGAGATGCTAGGCATACAAAGATAAAAACCAGGCAAGCCTTGCCCTCAAGGAACATATTTTCTAATGGGGAAAAACTATAAAAATATATTGGTCTATATCAGTGGTTCTCAACCTTCCTAATGCCACGACCTGTTAATACTGGTATGTGGGCATATCTGCATGTGGGTGGACCCACCTGGAGACAAATAGAGAAGCCATGTCTTGGTTCCTAAGACCATCAGAAATATGTGTTTTCTGATGGTCTGAGGTGACCCCTGTAACCTCTGTGAAAAGGTCATTCGACTCCCAAAGAGGTCACAACCTATAGGTTGAGAACCGCTGGTCTATATAAAACATATTCAAATCAAAAGGGGATGGTAAAAGATTAGCAATTGAGTTTAGGAAAGCTTTTAAGGTGGCATTTAGAAGGAATGAAGTAATTGTGGCTATCTAGATGAAATCAGATGAAGACATAGGAATATATTAGTAATGGTTCGCAAAATTATACATATTTCTGGCCCTATGGAGATCAGAGGACTCAGCTAGGCTTCAGAGTGCACTGAAGCTGCAGTGAATGGGTCACAGACTGAGCCACATTCCTCTTCATAGTCCAATTGACTAGGAGACAATCCTGTCAGTTCTGAAAGGTATGAAGATTTGGACTTCCCACAGGTGTCAGTCCTCTCTATCAGCATTGGCTATTAGCAATTTCTATAGAGAGAACTGAGATATGTAATAAGGAGCATTGTGTGTGGAAGTAAATAATTTTAGTAAATTGCTTATTAAATAATTTTCTAAAATCTAATTAAGTCTTGCTGACTAATTGATAAATCATTGTGGGTATATGCCAAATGGAGACTTATGAGAAACAATGCTTGAAAACTTCAACTCTCTAGGGTTTCTTAAAGAGAGAATCCTAAAGAAATCCTAAAGACAGAAATGGTCACTGTCCTCTAGATACCAACCAATGGGAGTTAGAAGAGTAAAGTCACAGAGGGTCCCACAAATGTAAGCTCTTTAAAAGGAAGAATTTTTTTTTGCTTTTGCACCTGAATCTCCATTGTTTAGAACAGGAGTTAGCACTTTATTATGGCTTCATAAATGCTTTTTCATTTATTCACTCATTCACACAAAGAAGTTAGTAGTTGATTCTAGGGGTTGTAGGAAGCCACTGGTGTTTAATGAATAGCTAAGTGACATGGTCAGACTGGCACTTTAGGAATATTGCTTTAGCAATTGAAGTATTGAAGCAAACTAATAGTGCCGTAGGGTGGTTGGGAAATTATGTCTGAGAAATTACTCCACTAAAATATCAAATTGCCACAAACTGGCTAATAGATTTATTTTTGATATGGCAGAGAATTCCTGCTTTCAAAATCTGTACCTATGGCTAAAACCTATTATCCTTTTTTTTCTTCCTTCAGGAATCATATCACTATGCATTTCAATTTTCCCTTTATGTTTTTTTTATCCTGTTTTTTATATATATTTTATTATTGGAGCATTCATGTGCAAACTATTTTCATGTTTCAAACCCATAGCTGAAGGCAAATGTGACAAATAAGTCATATTCAAATAAAATGAATAAAGCAAAAAATAAATTGGTGTTTTCACGATCAATGATTTCAAGTACAACATAAAAAAGAAATGTATGTGGCAGGAGCAATGTGGTTTATTTCCTATCAATTGGTCAAGAATTTCTATATCCCTTACTCCAGTTAGCATTTAATTGGAATCACCTGTGAAAATGCTGCCTCTATCAGGGATAAAGAATGTGGGATTTGGGGGTAGAACATCAATCCCAGATTAGTCTCTTTACTTGTGTGAACTTGGGAAAATCACAGCAACCCTTGTCTTCACTTTCCTCATCTGTAAAATGGAGGCATAGGATTAGATAATCTCTGAGTTTCCTTCAGTTCTAAATGTACATTTGTAGGACAAGTATCAGGGTAACTGTCACATTGCGTAATTTTTTTTTAATTTTTTTAATTTTTTTTGCTTTTTGGAGGGCAATTGGGGTTAAGTGACTTGCCCAAGGTCACACGGCTAGTTTTTGTGTTAAGTGTTTGAGGCCCGATTTGAACTCGGGTCCTCCTGACTCTAGGGCCAGTGCTCTACTCACTGCGCCACCTAGCCTCCCTTTTTTTTTTAGAATAATGTTTTTATTTATTTATTTTATTTTATTTTATTTTTTGCTTTTTGGAGGGGGGAAGGCAGGGTAATTGGGGTTAAGTGACTTGCCCAAGGTCACATGGCTTATAAGTGTTAAGTGTCTGAGACCAGATTTGAACTCAGGTCCTCCTGACTCCAGGGCCGGTGCACTATTCACTGTGCCACCTAGCCTTTGGTGGTTTATTATTCACCTTTAGTGACTTATTAAGGATTACTAGCATCTTCAAAAAAGTAAATGTTTTCTAATGATCATATAAAGGCATGCATATGATCACTTTCTCTTTTTTTTGGGAGGGGGGGATACCTAGTCATATTCTTTGCTTATTCACAATGAAAAAGAAACAAAAATAATGCTTTAAAATTTAGAGTAGTGCCCACAGTATTACCCTTTGTTGCCACAATTACTTTACAAAAAAATGTTACTCAATGAGCTTAAAAACTGAGGCAGAAATTCCTCCCTACTCTCTTTACAAAGGGAGGGGAGACCATGAGTGTGAAACATAGTGTTTCACTGTCAGAAACAGGTGATGTGTTCATTAGTTTTGCTTAACTGCTTTTTTTCCTCCTTAAAAAAATGTGTTACAAGACATGACTCTCTGGGTAGGGAAGGGACATGGGGTTTGATCTGAAATGAAAGTGATATAAAAAGAAAATAAATATATCAATAGAAATAAACGTACATACATAAATATATTTAGAAGTGCTAATTTTTTAATAGAGGTATAGTCTATTTATAGACAAAACCTTTCAAATAAGACCATTTCTGGGTGTGTACACCTAGGTGGCAGCAATAAAAATCTCATCATGAGCATGAACAAATGAGTGTTTTGTGGCCTAGAAGGTTATGTATGCTGAACACTGAAAATTCCAATTCAGTCTCACTGGACTCCTGAGAACATTATACAGACTTAAGGACAGAGCCTGGGGCTGTTTAAGCCTTAGAACTTGGTACTTACCATGAACTCCTTATTTATACAGTCATCAATCCCCAGGCTTTATAAAGTGTTGCCCCTGTGGTGTGTGCCACACTTGTCAATTATTCCCAACCACTAGCAAATTCAGTAGCAAGCAAGGGAGCCTGGAAAAAAGGTCACATTGCCTGAGCTATTTCAGTCTGTCTGGATCTATCAATTTTAAAGGAAAATCTTTTCAATGGACTCCAAATTAAAGTCCAGTCCCAGTTCTTTCTTAGTTGTCATGCAAACACAACTGGTTGAGGACACCAACTAAAAAACATTAGGAGTTAGCAATTTTAGCGAAACTAATTATACTACATCATTCAAAATTTCAGTAGTATGAGAAGCTATACTTAATCCCCCAAATTGCTACAAAATGAAAGGAAGAAGATATTTTGAGTAACAAAATATTAATGTTCTCTGCCTCCTAATCAAGTGAATAGCTTTCATTCAGTGTACTATCCTTTAAATTACACATAATATGTCAGTGGTTCTCAACCTGTGGGTTATGTTCAATTTGTAACAATGAAAATACATCTTGCATATCATTTATTTACATTACGATTCATACCAGTAGCAAAATTACAGTTATGAAGTAGCAATGAAAATAATTTTATGGTTGGGGGTCACCACAACACGAGGAACTGTATTAAAGGGTCGTGGCATTAGGAAGGTTGAGAACCACTGTAATATGTAAATAAAAGTGTTAACTTATATAGCACTTCTTGAAGAATGTATTTTGCATACACAATTTTGGTTCCCACACAGCCATGCTATAGTGGAAAGAGGATCAACTAGAATTAGAACACCTGGGTTCAGATTCAGACTCTCTTGCCTGCTACCTCTGTATGACTTCAGACAAGTAACTTTCCCTCCTGGGCTTCAGTCTCCCCTGTAAAATCTGAGAGTGTTGGAGATGAACTCTAAACTCAATAAACCTGTCATTGTTCATCCTTATTTTCAAAGAGGACCAAGGAAGGTGACTTCTTGACTTGCAAGTGAATTGGATTTAAATGAGGCAGAGCTATGCAAAGTCATCAGCCTCAGTTTCTCCTCCAGAGTCATTGGAGTCCACTGGCAGGACAGAAGTCAGAATGACTGGTGATGGCCCAGCATGCAATGGAAGATCTTGACCTTTTTAAGTAAGGTCTTTCCCAGGTCGCAGTTTGTCTGAGGCAATACCCATTTAATAATTAAGAGCTAGGCTAGAATTGAAACAAATTGAGACAACCTATGATCCTATTTAATTAACGAAATATAGAGGCTCACAGAGGTGAATAATTTTTTCCTTCATTTTAAAACTTTTGGACTTAAAAACCAAAAAAGGAGTATTTCTATATATGCAACAGAACATTAAAAAATATTATTATCTTTTTATTGGAAATCAAGAATCTCCATTTCTTAGCACTTCTTTTCTTTAAAAGTTTTTTATGGATTCTACATGTTACTTTCAAAAGCATCCCTCTTATCTGTACTTCCTTCTAAACATCTTTCTATTCTCTTCTATGAATTTTATTTTAAAAAATTTGAGGGCCCCCATTTTTGACAATATTATTTTTGTTCTTCTTCCCCATTTAACCAATACAGGAAAAGAGTTGTGGAGATATCATGTAATAAGTTGTTCAGTAATTTTCAGTCACGTATGACTCTTTGTGATCCCATTTGGGGTTTTCTTGGCAAAGATACTGGAGTGGTCTGCTGTTTCTTTCTTCATCTTGTTTGACAGATGAGGAAATTGAGGCAAAAAAGGCTATGTGAAATGACCAAAGTCACCCAGCTAGTAAGTGGCTGTCTGGTTTTGAATTCAGATCTTCCTTACTCTAGGCCCAGCACTCTGTCCACTTAGCTACCTAACTGCCTCCATGCAATGAGTAAATCCAGGCTAGATTCAAAAATGTTTTTGCATCCTGTGTCCATCACCTCTCTGTTGGAAGGTGGGTTGCATGCTTTATCATAGGTCTTCTGGAGATATGCTTGGTTATAGTATTGATCAAAGTTCTGAAGTATTTCAAGGTTGTTTTTTTCTTAACCATCTGTTTTATGTGTATAAGCTTTTCCTGGATCTTCTCCCTTTATTCAGAGTCAGTTCACTATCAAGGATTTTCTGAAATTTTCTCTTTCATCATTTTCTTATAGCACAAAAATATTCCATTACATTCATACACCAGATTTCATTCATGCTTTCATCAATGGTATAAGATACAATCTGAGGCACTATCTTAGACTTTAGTTCTTTTCTTTTCTCCCCTGCTCTCCAACAAAAGATAATTGATTTGTCTAAGACGACACAAAATGACAGAAATGGAGACTAAAATATAGATCATCTTACTCCAGGTTAATCATTTCCCCACTACACCACACTGAACTCTATGTGTGACTCTTTTTTTTTAACAATGACCAAAAACATTGATTAAGTATCTACTTTGTTTAGCCATTTTAATCAATAAACATTATTTTTTTATTTAGTATTTTATTTTCCCCCAGTTACATGTAAAAACAATTTTAACATTCATTTTTAAAACTTTGAGTTCCAAAATCTCTCCCTTCCTTCCCCCACCCAGCAATATTATTATAGGTTATACATGTATAGTCATGAAAAACACTTCCATAATAGTCACGTTATGAAAGACTATTTCCCTCCATATTATTTCCCCTTCGATTTATTTAATACTCTCTCTCCTTTCACCCTGTCCCTCCTCAAAAGTGTTTTGCTTCTAATTATCCACTTCTCCAATCTGCCCTCTCTTCTATCACTCCTTTTCTTATCCTTCCCCCTACTTTGCTGTAAAATAAGATAGATTTCTATACCCCATTGAGTGCATATGTTATTCCCTCTTTGAGCCAGTTCTAATGAGAGTAAGGTTCACTCACTTCCCCTCACCTCTCCCATCTTCTCATCCACTGTAAAAGTTTTTCTTATCTCTTTTATGTGAGATAATTTACCCCCATCCCATCTCTCCCTTTCTCTTTCTCCCAGTACACTTCATATTCATTCCTTAATTTTATTTTTTAGATATCATTCCTTCATATTCAACTCACATCTGTGCCCTCTGTCTCTCCGTCTCTCTCTCTCTCTCTCTCTCTCTCTCTCTCTCTCTCTCTCTCTCTCTCTCTCTATATATATATATATATATATATATATACACACACATAGAGAGAGATCTATATCTATATCTATGTCTATCTATCTATCTACCTACATACATATAAAAATATATATATACTCCTAACTACCCAAATAATGAAAAAGTTCTTATGAATTATAAATACCATCTTTCCCTCTAGGAATGTAAATAGTTTAACTTTAATAAGTCCCTTATGATTTTTCTTTTCCTGTTGACCTTTTCATGCTTTTCTTGAGTATTGCATTTGAAAGTCAAATTTTCTATTTAGTTCTTGGCTTTTTCTCAAGAATGCTTGAAATTCATCTATCTCATTGAATGTCTATTTTCCCCCTCATGGATTGTGCTCAGTTTTTCTGGTTGGTGATTCTTGGTTGTAATCCTAGCTCCTTTGCTCTCCAGAGTAGCATATTTCAAGCCCTCCAATCCCTTAATGGAGAAGCTGCTAAATCTCATGTTATCCTGATTGTGACTTCATGATACTTCAATTGTTTGCTTCTGGCCACTTGTAGTATTTTCTCCTTGACCTGAGAACTATGGAATTTGGCTATTTCTGGCAGTTTTCATTTTGGAATCTCTCTCAGGAGGTGATTGGTGGATTCTTTGGATGACTAATTTACTCTCTGATTCTAGGACCTCAGGGCAGTTTTCCTTGATGATTTCTTAAAAGATGATGTCTAGGCTCTTTTTTTGATCATGGCTTTCAGGTAGTCCAATAATTTTTTAATTATCTCTCCTGGATCTATTTTCCAGGTTAGTTGTTTTTCCAATGAGATATGTCCCAGTGTCTTCTATTTTTTTTTCATTCTTTTGGTTTTGTTTTATGATTTCTTGATTCTTCATGAAGTAGTTAGTTTCTATTTGCTCCATTCTAATTTTTAAGGAATTATTTTTTTCAATGAGCTTTTTTTTTTTTTCTGTTTGGTCAAATCTGCTTCTTAAGGCATTTCTCTCATTGGCTTTTTGGACCTCTTTTGCCATTTGGTCTAGTCTGTTTATTTAAAGTATTGTTTTCTTCAGCATTTTTTTGTGCCTCTTTTACCAAGCTGTTGTCTTTTCATAATTTTCTTGTTTTATTTCCCTTCCTAATTTTTCCTCTACTTTTCTTACTTGATTTTCAAAATCCTTTTTGAGCTCTTCCATGGCCTAAGACCAATTCATATTTTTTTAGAGGCTTTGGATGTAGGAGCTTTGACTTTGTTGTCTTCTTCTGAGCGTATGTTTTGATCTTCCTTGTCATCAAAATAAGTTTCTATAGTTAGAATTTCTCCCCCTGTTGTTCGCTCATTTTCTCAACCTATTACTTGACTTTTTTAATGCTGTTAAGGAAGGGCTCTGTTTCCAGTATGGAGGGTGTACTGTTGCAAGCTTCAGGGGTTTTATGCAGCTGTTTTCAGAGATACTTCAAGGACCTTTAAGTATTTAATTCTTACAAGGTGGTATGATCTAAGGAGAGGTATTTGCTACTCTCCTGGCTTGTGCTTTGATCTGTGAACAATCACAAGCACAGTTTTCTGTCCTGTAACTGTGAGGAGAGTCTCCTGTAACTGTGAGGAGAGTCCCCCTTCCACTACTGGATATGCTCTGCTATGCTAGTATTCCTCCTCTCCCTGGGACTGCCACTCAGGACTGCCCCCTCAGATCCAAGTATGGGCAAAGCAACAGAGTCCAGACTCAGTGTTTGCAAAGAGACTCCTGTAATCTCCTCCTGACCAGTTATTTGATCCCCTTATTATCTGTGGGCTGAGAGCTCCCAAAGCTGCTGCTGTTGCTGCTAATTCAGTTACTCTCAAGGTCTGTTCCTGATTTTCTGGGGCTGGGGCTATGCTGGTATGGCACGTGCTAGACTGCACTCTACTCTCATCTAGGTCCAACAGACTTTTCCTGATGACCTTCCAAGGTGTTTTGGACTGGAAATTTGTTTCACTCAGTCATTTTGTGGGTTCTGCTGCTGTAGAATTTTTTTAGATTTTTTTTTTTTTTTGCTTTTTGGAGGGGGGAATGTAGGGCAATTGGAGTTAAGTGACTTGCTCAAGGTCACACATCCAGTTTTGTGTTAAGTGTCTGAGGCCGAATTTGAACTCAGATCCTCCTGACTCCAGGGCCGGTGATCTATTCACTATGCCACCTAGTCGCCCCTTAGAGTTATTTTTAATGGTATTTGGAAGGGTTTGGGGGAGAGCTCAGTTGAGTCCCTGCCTTTATTCCCCCATTTTGACTCTGTTCCCCCAATAAATGTTTATTAGGTACCTGCTATGTACCAACCACTCTTAGGTGCTAAGGATACAAAAAAAAAGAAATATTTCTTGCCCTCAAGGAGGTTACATTCTATAGGAGCTAATAACAAGTTCAATAGACTATCTTGTGGGAAAAATGTCAAGAAGGTCTATCTGGCTGAACTATAGAGCCTGTCAAAGAGTCAGTCTGGGGAGGGTTTAAAAAACCAGAGGAGTTTGTATTTTATCAAAGAATCGCTAGAAAATAATTGAAGCTTCTCAAGTAAGGGAATGATATGTTTCTGTGTTTTAAAACATTCCTGGGTAGAGACTTTGGACCTAACTACAGTATTAGATAATGCAAACAAAAACAAAAATGAAATTGTTCAAATTAGTGTTGGTGATCATTGGTCAAAGCTACTCTTTTATAACCAAAATCAACTAACATAAGCCTTGGACAATGACCAGAGTACCCTAGCTGCATGAAAGGCCAATCTGCCAATCATACAGTTACCATCATAGATCAGGCTGTCATCACCTCCAGCCTAGATAATTGTCACAGCCTTTCTGATTAGTCTCCTGGACTCAAGTCTGTTCCCACTCCAATCCATACACACTGCTGCCAAAGAAATTTTCCTTAAACATTGGTATAGCCCTGTGACTCCTCTACTTAACTAACTCCAGTGTTTTCCTATTACTCTAGGATAAAATATGATCTCTTCTTTTTCTTTTATAGTCCTACATAACAAGGCCTCATTGGCCTTCCCAGCTTACTAGATGTTATTCCCCCTTCCATACTCTGTGAACCAGTCAAACTGGCCTCTCTGACATGCTGGGAATAAAACCTCTTCATGGGGTTCTTAGTTTCACTTCATGAAGTCCTCCTTTTCCTATAAAACTACAGCTCAAGAAATAGTTTCTTTTCTTTTCTTCTTCTTTTTCTTATTATTATATCTAAGACTAGATCTCCCTATCACCACCCAGGCTGCATCTCCAGGGGCTACTTATAGGTCTATGCCACTGCTGGGCAACATGGGAACTGTTTCTGAACTGAGCTAGGTCACCCTTTCTTAAGCCACATGGATCGCCTCAACCTGCCCTGAATTTATCATATTGTTCCTGAATTTAGTGTAAACCTCTAAATAATTTAGCTGCCAACTTTGGCAGCCTCAGCATCCTTGGTAATTCACATTATAGGCATGTTCCACCACCTCCAATGTTCCAACATTATCTTCTACATGAAGTATTTTCTAATGCCCTACCCTCCATATGCTAGGATCCTCCCTTCTAAAATATATTGCATTTAACTATTCTGTATGTATTTGTTTATTCATTTTCTATGTATGCCATATATATTTTGTGTATTTTTTCCTCCATTAGAATGTAAACTGTATAAGTAGAATTTATTTCATTCTTTTTATTTCTGTTCCCAGTACCTAGCACATAGTTGGTGCCTAATAAATACTTGTGGTCCCTGCTATCTGATTTATCCTAGGAAACTGGGAACTTGAACCTTATTCTACAAGTACCTCAGACTGTGCTCAACCTCCATATGACTTCCACATCCCTGAGCTGTGCTGGAGATTACTGATTGCTAGATTATAGAACTCTGACAAGTTTCTGGGAATGAAAGGAATGTGGATTCTCCACTTTTCTCATTGGGCTTTGAAGTTGCAGGGAGACTGCTCCATCCCTGTAATTCTGCAGGAGAACATAGGAAGGCTTCATATACAAGGAGAGACCTATTAGAGTGAAGCCAGGATTCCCTCAAGTCAAAATGTGAGCATTACATCACCAGGCACTAAAATATTCCCGTTAGTGATTACATATTCTAGACCCATATTTATTAAACACCTCTAAATGACAATAACAAAGAGTTTTCATAAGAGGTAAGGAATGGGATTTTTAAAGTACTTTAAAGTCAATCTACAAATCAGTCTTCATGAACACTTGGCTCAGGTGAATGGTACCTAACAAGATCAAAATGTAATCTGCATTACCCCAAATATTTGTTATCATGTGCAGCCTGCCAGTTCTTCATTAAAATAATAATTGGCAAGAAGAATGTAGAATTAAAAGCACTACAGCATAAAAAAGATCTGTGCTTTATCAAGTAGAGGCTACTAGCTACACCTGGACAAGCCATTAATTTCCTCTAGCCCTCAGTTTCTATATTTCTAAAAGATGAGAGACAGCATGAATGAAATAGAGGGGTAGCCTTGGAATCAGACAAACCAGCTGTGTGCCTACAGATCAGCCACTGATCTTTTCGGTATTCCAGGCAAATCTCTAAAACTCTGCCTTACTGATGAGTCCTGATGTGTATTGGTGAAGGGAATTTCCACATGGCATCATACATTCATTGGTGAAATCACCAGACCAAACTTCTTCTCTTCCCCCCCCACCAAAAAAAAAATATATGTATGGCAAGACTAGATTATCTTTAAGTTTCCTTCTATACCATATCTAAAATTTTATTATTATAATTCTAAAAATAGATTTGGCCTAACTTTTGAGTAAATATTTGAGGACAATGGAAGCAATATGGTACAATGAAAAGACAATCTTGGTTCAGATGCCAACTCTGAAACCTCCTACCTATGCAACCTGGAACACTATCACTTACTGGTAACTGTTTGGATTTGTCTCCCCATCTGGAAAATGAGGGTATTGGAATAAGTGGCCTCTTGGGTTCTTCCAGCTCTTATGTATGATCCTATGACTCATATACCACAGTTATTTTAAGGGCCTCTTCTCACTAATAGTATTACTCTTCAAGACATATCTATTTACAGCCAAGTTTATATATTATTATTGATAAGAGACATTTTTAAATGCAAGGGGTTTTTTTATTCATTCAATAACACTATTTCTTACTAAAAAACAGCTTTGTGCTCATAGCACTTTTGTATTTATTAAATGTGAATGTTAATAATTTCATAAAGCATCTATATCCCCTGTGAGGTATGTGGATTATTTTCTATTTAATAGATGAGGGAAATGGAGTCACAGAAGGATCAAATGACTTCCCCTAGGTTATTTAGCAAGTCAGTGGCAGTTTTGGAAATTGAAGTTAAAAGAGCACCTTTTTCTTTGAGGCTACTTCTGCTTTGAAATAATCAGCACTGTTTTCAGTTAAGCAACCTAGCTTTTGATGGGACAAGAGTCATTCTATTTTCACCAAGAAAAGATATCCCAGAAAGTAAGTAACTGACCCTGAAAGAGTCTACCCTCTTCAATTGTGTAGTTTTCCCAGGTAAATCAAATGAAAGCCAGATGGGGGATTCAGTCCTTTTAACCCCAGCTTGAGATCATATAGCAAGTGTAATAGAGGAAGGCTGAACTGTCTTGATCTCCAAACCTTTATGCTACATTTTAGCAGTTAATTTTAGGAGATCATTTGTTCTCTTGTAGCATGTCCTACCTCCCAACACTTTGCTTCTAATTGTGGCAATGTGTTAAAAAAAAAAAAATGAAAGCAACAGAATTTAACCTATACATTGTGTTTTTTATAAGGGCAATGCAGTATCTGTAATGTGTTCATTTCCAAGTGTATTGTGAATGCCGTTTATTTGATGAGGGTCGTTCCAGAAATATTTAAGGAGCTCTTTCTCTACCTAAAATAAACATAATGAGAAGTAGTGAAGGAGTGGGAGAGATGATGAGTGGTATGTTTTGTGTTAAGCATAACTATGCCTCAAAGGGTGAAAAGTCTCTGCTACATTTTAAAAATAGTTTCCCTCCCTCTTTATTAAAACAAATAATTGTGTTGCCTGAAAGTCTGAGTTACTCACATTCCTCAAATAGAGTTTCAGGTGCCAAGATACCTATGGTATGTGTATCCCTACTGCTTCCTAAGAATGATGTGCTCAAGCTAGTAATATTGGCAGGTAACATGCCTGAAACATACTTGAAATCTGAGAGAAAAACAGAAGCACAGGTCTTGAATTGAGGTGTTTACTATCTGATACTAATACCACAAAAAACAAAACCACACACATATGCATAAACAAGCATACACATGTGCACATGCACGCACGCACGTGCGCGCACACACACACACACACAGAAACCATCCCTGAGATTTTTATTTCAGAATAGAAAAAAAAGTTTTCATAAACTTTTGAAGACAGTTATTAGGTCATGAGATGGTAGGTCTGTTAGAAGGGAACTCAGGGGCACCTTGTCCATTTTCATCATTTTATAAATGAGGAAACTGAGACATAGGAAGGTACAGTGGAAAGAGTGTTGGATCTGAAGTCGAGGACTTGTATTCAAATCCCAGCTCTGTTGCCTGTCACCTGCATAAACTTGAGCAAGTCTTTTGACCCCTTACCTTCAGTTTCCTCATGAAGAGGGTAATTAAACGACATTTAAGTTCTCTCCTAGCTCTAAATCTATGTTCCTATGATCCTTTAATTAACTTGCCCAAGATCACATTGGTGTTACAAATCAGAAATGAGATTTGAAGCCTGGTCTTGGATCTAGAGCCAAATTATTTCTTCTTGCCATTGCTCCCTTCAATATTTTTATACTATTCAACAGAAAATAATAATAGCTATAACAACAATGATAACAACTAATGTTTATATAGTGCTTACTATGTGTCAGGAACTATGCTACAATTAAAAAATAACTTACAGGGGCAGGTAGGTGGTACAGTGAATAGAGAACCAGCCCTGGAGTCAGGAGGACTTGAGTTCAAATAAGACCTCAGATGCTTAACACTTACTAGCCATGTGACCTCGGGCAAGTCATTTAAGCCCAATTGCCCTGCCCTCTCCCCTCCATAAAAAAAAAGCAAAAAAAAAAAATTAAAAATAAATAACTTACAATTATTATTTCATTTGATCCTTACAACAACCATGGGAGAGGTGGGTGCTATTATTATCTCTATTTTACAGATGAGGAAACTGAGGTGTACAGAGTTTATGTGACTGCTCTGGGCCCCACAACTAGCATCTGAGGGTAGATATATTTTACCTTTGTTTCTACTCCATAGTATGACTGATTAGTGCTAAAAAAAAAAAAAAAAAAAAGAAATCTAAAGCCTCAACTGAATGGATGTTAACCTCAAGCTCAAATTTAGCCATAGCTATACTGTATTCATTCATTAAATTCAAAGAAGGTTTAGTAAGTATTATGTTAGGAGAAATATTTACCAGCATCCTCCAGCCTATAGGCAAAACTAGTTCAAAAACTATTGAAATGCTCCTCAGATAAAGGAAAGCTACCTTCAATTGAGTCAATACTGTAATCTTAGTGGATGAGACTTTCCCTGCTCTGAATGTACTTTCTCTGAATGAAAAAGTAAACTTCTTTTTGTTAACTATTAAATGTGCTACAATATCACATTTCATTCTTATCTGGAACCTGAGGGACCATCCTGACCTCATGCATTAGCCTATTAGGCATGCCTACTATTTATAAATAATAATAAGAGCTGACTTTTATTTAGGGCTTTAAGATTTTCAAAGAACTAGGCATATCTCATTTCATCTTCATAATAACCCTTAGGAGGTAGGTACTACTATTATCACTATTTTACAGGTGAGGAAACTGAAGCTTAGAAAATTAAGGTGATTAACCCAGAGTCCTACAATAATTAGTCAGTAAGTAACTATCAAGCACTTACTATCTGCCAGGTACTGTACTTAGATCTGGGGAATAAAAAGAAAGGCAAAAATATTGCCCTCAAGGAGCTTATATTCTAATGGGGGAGATAATATGCAAATAATTATGTAGATACAAGACATGTATCTATCAAGCATGAATGAGAGGTGATTTCAGAGAGAAGGCAGTAGCAGCATATGAGTAGAGATCTGAGCCTAGGCCTTCCTTAGGCCTAGTCCAGCTCTTTATCCAATATCTCTACTATCTCTCCACCACTAGAAACTAGGATGGGACTGAGGAAATGATACCAGTGCCATGAAGTAGATTATGCCATGAAGGAGTTTACATTCTACTAGGGAGGATAAAGAAGACACAAGGATAAGCATATGCAAGGTAATATACGATAGGAAAAAGCATTAACAACTGGAGGAACCCGGAAAGTCAGAGTAAAGGGTGGGCCCTTAGTTGATCCTTGAGAGAAATTAGGAATTTTAAAAGGCAGAGATTAGCAAGGAAGGCAGCCTGAACAAGGGCAAAGAGAGTGGAAATAGAAAACTGAGTTCTGGTAACAGCTAATAGACTGGTTTGACTGGAATGTAGAGTCTTTGAATGGAGAATAATATGAAATAAGTCTAAAAATGCAAATGAAGCCAGATTATAAAGAGCTTTAAATTCCAGACTTAGATTTTTATATTTTATCCTAGAAGCAGTAAAATACTAGACAAATTTTGATACTTAAGAATATTAATTTGGCGTCATTGTGAAGAGTGGATTATAGTAGAAAGCCTGGAAAAGGGAGCTTAATAAGGAAACTTTTACAAGAGTCCATTACAGACATGATGTGCGCCCAAACTAGGAGTGGAGAAAAGGATGCTAATGCTACTGTGGAGATCAGTCACTGGTTCATTTATTGAACAAACAACTTTGGAATATTTATCACTTGCATCCACCAGAAACTGAAAATCAACATCAATGGCAAGGAAGACAATGATGTGTCTTCATGCTGTGGGAATGAATACATTAACTTAGATAAATAATTACATTTTTAAGCTTCTATTTTGTAACTAAGTAGTTATCATGTAAACTGCTTTTCTCTACCAAGAAGAAAGAAGCAGAAGGGGAAGAAAATATAATGAAAGTTAGAAGAATGGTACTCAAGGTGAGACAAAACAGTTACAACAAACAAAGATTGTAACAGGGCAGTTGAAAAAGTATCTATAAAGGATGTTGAAGAGACGTCTCCTGGCATTGAGTGGCCCTGCTGTGTGTCATTAACCCCTAAGATATCTCCTCTATGTATTCAGACCTAATCTCTCTCAAGCAATCCCCCAGGTTCTCTGAAGAAAAACAATGGAAACATGATTGCAATACTCAGGGAAACTGTTCATAGCAACTGGATTAATTATGTTGGGGTCTTTTAGACAAAGTCTTTTTTTTTAGGGCTGATCAGTATTTGTGATTGCATGTTTTCTTAAGCTTGTTTTCTTCCTGGCATTCCAAGAAGAAGAAAATGAAAAATCCAGAATAATAGTCTTTTATAATTTTGTGCATTGTCATTTTTCGACTGTACTGATGATAAAATTACTTCAAAAAGTTTTTTAAAAGTGAATCAAAGTAAAATTATTTAAAGCTAAATATCATTTATCTGACTCTTGGTCATTTTGCCTTGTTGTAGTTAGGATAAGCATAGACAGGTGACCACAATGAAGAATGGTAGAATTTATGCACTTTGTATATATCACAGAGGTCTGAAAGTCTAATGAAATTCTGCAAAGGAGTTAACTATATCCTCCAAATGATTCAGTATATTCCTTTATCCAGAGTAACATAAATGCATAGGGTAGGCGTACAAGGGAACAACAAAAATACTTTGGGAAATATGACTCAATATTAAGAAATAAAAAGAGCACTCAAAAGCATTATTCAAGAAGATATTCAAGGAACTCTGAACATGGCATCACTGAAAAAAAGATGACAAAAAAATTTAACTTAATCTGTCTTAACAGAAAGGAAATGACTCATTGTGGACATAAGATTCATTTAAAAAACCATTTGTCTATGTATAATCATATTATTGGCTACATGGAAAAAAGGTCAAAATTAACATGAAATGGGGGGGGAGGGAGAAAAAAAAAAAAGATGAGATGATACCACATGGAGCTATAAGAGCTCTCCAACCTCCTAAAAGTGAAAAATGATAAATGTATAAAAATAAAGATGTTGACTCTGATTATTGTGTCTGAGCACCAAAGAAGGATTATTGCTTCTGATCACTGGGGAAAGATATTCATGACCTTGGGACATCCATCAAATCTGAAGAGTCCTTTGTCCACATGGGTGAAGCTTTTTATGCCCTTAAGAGATTTCATTTCAATACAACCAGAGGTCATCAAGAATCTAGTCAAAAAGTCACATTTATCTTGACCTTTATTCCCTGGTCCAATCAAGTCACAGGCACAGCTTCATTATCTTTCAAGGAATAAAAAAATAAAACCTAGCCTACCTCATATGGTTGGAGGAAGGGAACTCTGGTAGAAAGTGATCCTATCACATATGATTACTTTTTCATCTCTATGCAATTTTCAAGAGAATGGGCTACGCATATAATTAGGGTATCCTTGATGAAAACATAAGAAGGCAACTGGTGGACTCTTGCATAGAATTCTTTATACTAGACAAATTGTCTCTAGTTACATATAGAGAAAAGAAGATTCTACTGGGATTTTTTTTTTTGTTTGCCGGCTGTTAATGACAGAATTACAACAACAAAAAAATTCTCTGTAAACCAAACCTTCCAAAACAGTTCATCTGTGCAAGATTCCATGTTAGAAGCTACCACAAAAGTAACTTTGTTTAATGATTCTCTGACTACTAATATACAGATAAGTATATAAAGAAGGAAATCATGTGCTCATGAAAGGTTCTTACAACTCCTGTGGAAACTGATGAGGTGTAGGCTCTGGGAACCCCCTTGGGCTTTCCTTGAATCCTTGAGGTAAAGGCTCTGGGAAACCCCTTGAGCTCTCCTAGATTCTTCCCACAAGTTAGGCATTTGCCTGAGGCCACAGGCCTTTCATTGTGGCTCTGCCCAAATCTCTATTCCTCCTTTGTCCAGCAATTTCCCACCCTTGATCCTCCCAAAATATCAATACCCAAACCTGTTCCACCCTTGATCCTCCTAAACCCTGCATTATCTCATCTCCAGTTAGCCTCTAGCTACCTCCCACCCTTAATCACTCATTACTGGAGTCTGACCTCATCTGACTCCTCCTGAAGACCCTCTCCAAACTCCTCCTCTAGACCACCCCTAGATTCTTCTCACAACCTTTCTGTATAAAAGACCTCATCTTGCTTCCATTGGGTGTGAGTGCCATAGAATTTTCCAATACAAGCCTTACAGATACTGAGGCTCCTTAAGAGTCTACCCAATATGGTGAACTTTCAGTAAACTTTGCTTTTCTTTGGCTGAGAGAAGACTTGAGTCAAATTCATTCAGCAGGACCCAGAGTGTTAGTATTTTGGGGTTTCCAGCACCCCTAACTCTATACCTCATCAGAAACTATCTTCTACTACAGTGATTCTCAACCTGTGGGTCACAATCCCTTTGGCTGTCAAACAATGCATTCACAGAGGTCACAGGGGTCGCCTAAGATCAGAGGAAAACACATATTTCGGATGGTCTTAGGAACTGAGACACTGCTCTCCTCTATCCCTCTCCAGGCAGGTCCACCCACATGTAGACATGCCCACATATGAGTATTAAAGGTTCTTGGCATTAGGAAGATTGAGAACCACTGCTCTACTAGGACCAAATGAAAGAATAATTATATATTGGTAAGTTTTCCAGATGCTCCTCTCTTTAAACAACAGTGTGCTGATTTCATCAAAGTCTGAATTCTAAAGAACCTCCTCAACAAGATCCAGTGGCATTTAAAAGAGATCAGCCAAGAAATGCACATAGGAAAAACAAAATTCATGAAGAATTATAGAAACAGATGCAATGATAGGGACAGCTTTTTGTTTGTCTGTTTTTGGTCAATCAATCAATATTTATTAAGCACCTACTATGTGCTAGGCACTGTGCCAAACACTGGAGATAAAAATAAAAGGGGGCAAAAGACAGTTCCTCTTTCCAAGAAGTTTGCATTGTAATGGAGGAGACAACACACAGACAAGGATGTACAAAACAAATGCTATAAAAGCTACACAGAAGGGATTTAAAAGAAGGAAGAATTAAAAGGGGTTGGAAAAGATTTCCTGTTGAAGGTAAAATTTTTGTTAAGACTTAAAAGAAGCCAGGGAAATAGGTAGTTGGGCAGAGGAGGGAGAGTTGTTCTAGGCATAGAGAACAGAGAAAATGCCCAGAGCCAAGAGATAGGGTGTCTTATTTGTGGAACAGCCAGCAGGCCCGTATCAGTGGAATGAAGAACACATGTTGGGGAGTAAATGGTAAGACCAAAAAGGGAGGAGAGGATTAGTTTATGAAGGGCTTTGAATGCCAAATGAAGCATTTTGTGTTTGATCATAGAGGCAATAAGAAGTCGCTGAAGTTTACTGAGTAAATAGGCTGAGGTAACAGACTTGAGGCAGACAGGCATGAGGTGTAGAGGGCCTGCACTAGAGCCATGGCAGTGTTAGAGAAGAAAAAAGGGGGTATGTAGGAGAGATTTTTCAGAGGCAAATTCACAGACCTTGGCAATAGATCGGATATGGGGTGGGGTTGGGGGTAGTGAGAGATAGTGAGATAGTAAAAAAAAAAAATAGTGAAAATCCAAGATGGATGTCCTGGGAATAAACTATTGCCCTTTAGGCTAATACTGAAGGCAGGAGTTGGGGAAGAAGAAAAATTGTGAGCCAGGCATAAAATTCATTGAGGAAGGGAGGGAAATGACCTGGACAGCCTATTTTTTAAAAAATCTAGGGGCAGCTAGGTGGCACAGTGAATAGAGGGCTGGTCCTGGACTCAGGAGGACCTGAGTTCAAATCCAACCTCAGACACTTGACACTTACTAGCTGTGTGACCTTGGGCAAGTCATTTAATCCCAATTGCCCTGCCTTCCCTCCTCCAAAAAGCAAAAAAAAAAAAAAAAAAAAAGTCTACCAGAATTTTGACTGGGTAGTGTAGATAAATAACATGAACTTTGTCAACCTAAAAGAGTTCATTCTAAGAAAGTTTGAGTCCATGCCTCATTTGGAAATGAGCTCCCTTTGGGTTAGGTTGCATAGTTTATATATCCTTTCAACAGAGGCTGATGTCACTCCATCATCATTTCACCCCTAGCAGAGAAAATATCTCTAAGTCAGATCACTCCCTGCCTTGGGTCACCTAGACAAAAGAATCTATCTCCACCCAAGCTTGAATAAAACACAAAGGGCTTCCCCATTTCAGATTAAATTCCTTGTAAACTTGGGTGGGGTTTAACCAGGATCAGGAGAGTCAATGCAATCTCATTATCAGTAATGTCCTTCTGAAGAAAAACCAAACTTAAAGTTTGGACTTTGGAAGAAGGGCAGGGGTAGGGAACAGGGGAGGACAACTCTGAATCTCTGTAAGATATTGGTTATTAATAATTATTTTTCACAATTTCAAAGGAAGAGAGGTTCTTGAGTGAAGGAAGAAGAGGGAGAATCTGAAAGTGGCAATGAGGAGCTAGAAAAATCCAACTCCCCTACCTCAACTGGTGAACTATAAGTGCATATATCCTGGACAGTAACTACACATGTACAATGGCCAGGCCAAAATACAAATGTTGGAAAAAATATGACTATATAATTTCTGATTGTTTTATGACTCTCAGAAGAATAAAAATCTACAACATCTTGTCCATGTTGTCTAATAAAATGAACCAACTTTGGTCCCATTCTCCTGTTGGTGAGTCTTTCTCAATAATTCTGAAGTAATTGCTAAGGACTCTTATCCTTGCTGCCAATCTACTCTTACCAAGTAGAACCAGGTCTTCAACACCTCTCACATTCACAAGGGTGCCTCTGGGCATAGGCTTCTCCACCTTGGGAGAGATACTTGTCATCTAAAATAGAAAAGGACAAACAGAAAAGAGGAAGTCCCAAACCCAGGTTTGGGATAACCTAGACAGAATTCTCCTACGTGCTCATGGCTGAATGGTGGTCAGGATCGGGGATAGGGCAAGATACCCCCCTCCTAGCCATCATAGGAACTGACTTGAAGTAGTACTAATATGATCTGAAAGGGAAGTAGGGTGTGTTCAGGGAGGACTGGTAACTGGTATGATGGCTGCCAAGACCTTTACAAGGCTGTTTTCCACCTTTGGTGTCCACCTGTTCCACCCAACTCTCATTTGTGGCTCCAAGAAGCTGTAGTATGTGCAGTAGCCATACCCCAGTAAACCATTTTGGCAGAGGGGCTAAACCAGGTGAAGGGTAATCAAGGAGTCTCAAACCCATTAGTGAGTTAGGAGAAGTCTCTACTCCAAGCATGTGAAGACTTCCCTTGGTGGAATGGGCAGATGAGAACAATTTGTTCCAATGGCCATGAAGGCAGCTGAAGCAGGTGTTCTGGAGTGCTTGCAGTGGTTCTCAACCTTCCTAATGCCGTGACCCTTTAATACTCATATGTGGGCGTATCTGCACGTGGGCAGATCTGCCTGGAGAGGGATTGAGGAGCCATGTCTCAGTTCCTAAAACCATCAGAAATATGTTTTCCAATGGCCTTAGGCGACCCCTGTGAAAGGATCATTTGACCCCCAAGGGGTCATGACCCACAGGTCGAGAACCAGAGACAGAGAACATGCTCAATTCTTGGCTGCTGCCATAGCCAGGAAAACCCCTCCAGGGCACCCCCTTGGAGGAAGCCCAGTCACTTGGGCAGTGGGGAAACCTGCTTTCGATGTCACAAGGAGAATCACTGGTCCAAAAGTGCCTTTCCAGGGCACCTGTCCAGAGGGAGCCCCAGGAACAGATGCCTCTAGAGCCATGCCCATCTGACCACAAGGGATATTGGAGGATTGTCCCCAAGGTTGGAAAAGTGGTAGAGCCACCTCCCAGTACCCTGTCCTACAGTCTTCTCAAGACTTGGAGTGACAGGGAAGCCTGGGGCTTGGCAATGCTCCCACTTTCTCCATTTCTCACTGAACTCAGGGCAAGCATCAAGGCTGAAAGTAAGGTTACTCACTTTATTATGGCTAAGTTTTCTGTTCTAATCAATTGGTTCTACCCTCCCCTTGACCTGTCAGGTCAGGGACACAGAAGGGGAAACTAAGAGATGTCTCCAGACATACCCAGTCCCCTGCCTACTTGAGGATCTGTTGTTTGAAAGCTCCTCCCTTATGCTCTCCTCTTATCCTGTCCTCTTGTTGGGAAGGGACCTGATAGTGAAATTGGGAAGTCAGTTTTCTCTAGTTAACCTCCCAGATCTTCCCATGTTCCCTAAGGAGTATGGGAGATAGTTGAGTCAATTGTTTGTGATCAGAAATTCCTGGGTGAGTTATTTCTGCCACCCCAGCATTTAGATCCTAAAGGTGCTCTATATCCAATTAAGCCCAAGGCCTGGGAGGAACTGCTAACATTAATTGCTACTCAAGCCCCTAACTTACTTTCTCTAGAGTGGGACCCAGAACAGGTGAAAGCTTTTGAGACTTTGAAAACTAAACTGACCACCACTCCAGCTTTACCCAATCTAGAGGAACCTTTCACTCTCAATGATTATGAAAGGAGAGAACAGGTTTTGGGAGTTGCCCATTTTTGAAAACTATTAGATTCTGTGTCTGCTATTGCTTTCCATGTGCTGTATGTCCATGGAGCAATTTGGAAAGGAAGGGGATATCTGACAGCATTTTGGCCTTGCCATAGTCATCTTTAATTCCAACCAGGAAAATTGTCTTTTGTACCAGGGAAATTGTCCTTTCTCTATACTTTTTTGTGCCTGTTTGGTCTTCCTTTGCTTATCCTCCTTGCCATGTTTGTTTCCTTCAGTGTTCTAGCGATCAGCTTCTGGGTGACCACTAAGGGTATGCAAATCTCCAACTGAATTCAAGTTTTCCAGCCCATTGGACCTGGCATTATCCATGTTATGAAGTCTGACCCCTTGAATGTGAAGTCTGACTCCCTTGAACAGGACCCAGAGAGGCAGGGACATCTCTATGTCCCTTGCTAGCAGGAAGCACTTTCAGAAGCTGAGACCTTAGCCCCTTACCCCAAAGGAATTTGGGTCCCATTTGTTTGAGGGGGGAATTATGAGGTGCAGGCTCTGGGAACCCCCTTGAACTCTGATTGAATCTTCCCATTTGATGAGGCATTTGCCTGAGGCAATAAACCTTTCATTGTGGTGAGTCCCACACTTGTTACTAGCCTAGCCCTCCTTTGTCCAGCTAGCTCCCACCCTTGATTCTCACAAACCCTCCATTGTCTCATCTGCAGGTAGCCTCCAGCTACCTCCCACCCTTAATCTCTCATCACTGGAGTCTGACCTCATTTGACTCCTCCTGAAGACCCTCCCCAAACTCCTCCTCTAGACCACCCCTAGATTTCTCCCACAACCTTTCTGTATATAAGACCCCATTTTGCCTCCATGAGATGTGAGAGCACCAGAGAATTATCTAGCTCAGACTCACTCTGTGTCAGATGATTCTGGACCATTTGTCCACTACAAGTGTCACAGATAACGAGGCTTATTAAGAGTCTACCCAATATGTCAAATCTCTAATAAACTTTGCTTTTCTTTGGCTGAGAAAAGACTTGAGTTGAATTCATTCAGCAGGACCCTGCATGTTGGTATTTTGGGATCTTGAGCACCCCTAATCCCTGACCCTCTTTAGCTCATCATGAAACTTTCTGTTGTCTTTTGTGTGATTTATATTTGGATTCTTCAGCAGTTGAGATATCCCATATTTTGTAACCATATAGCATAATTGAAAGAAAATGAAGAGTTTTCATTTCTGAGAATCTTAGGGGTCATTTTAAGTGCTTTAGAACATCCTTAACATAATTCAACTTCTTGTATATCTCCTATTCAATTCTGGGCCCTGGTCATTACTCATCTACAATATCTGTCCAATATAGAAATATTGACATACCAGCTATATAGGTTATCTCCAACTTCACTTGCTCTTTTAATTCATAGAAAATAATTTTAAAAATGGATAAAGTGTCTATCGCTAATTCCCATCAAATGAAAATTTAACCAACTGAAGCAAGTGCTAAAATATGAGCCCAAAAGAACCCAGAAACTACATCAGCCAGCAAACACTTTGTCTTGCCAAGGAGAGATATATGGGAGCTAAAGGCAATTCTGTTTCAGAATACAAATTCATCCTAGATCAGTGGTTCTCAACCTGTAGGTTGCGACCCCTATGGAGGTCGAACAATCCTTTCACAGGGGTCATAGGGGTTGCCTAAAACCATTAGAAAACACATATTTCCAATGGTCTTAGGAACCCAGACATCGCTCCTCTATCTGTCTCTAGGCACATCTGCCCACATGCAGATATGCCCTCATACAAGTATCAAAGGGTCGAGGCATTAGGAAGGTTGAGAACCACTGTCCTAGATCATAGTGGAAGATTAGGTATAGTATTGTCTATAAACAATAAGAAAAAAAATGAGGGGGGAAAAGGAAATTTAATGAAAGCTTGATGTGAGACCCAATCAAAGCAGACCATGCTAAAAATATTTAAATATATGGTGACATACTTTAGATAAGTGGTATCAAATTCAAATAGAAATAGAAGCAACTAAACTACACATTAGTATCGCTGTGTACCACACATTGACTGAGAAAACCACATGTTCATTTATTTCTTTCTTATTAATATATCAACACATTGATATCATATAGGAACTACATTTTAATCTGGTTGAGGTTGCCCTTGTGGAGTGTTACTGGCCTCAGGTGGTATGTTTGACACTTTTGTTTTAGGAAATAAGAAGGGATTAATCATCTTGAGAAATTAATTTTGGAAAAGAACAAATAAAATGAGGATATGTAGTTAAAAAAAAGTAGGAATATAGGAGGGCAAGAAAGGATGTAAAAAAAGGCATCAATATAAAACAGAGGCAAAGAGAGTTAAAAACAAGCTTTGAAGGAGCAGGTTAATTTATATAAATATGGATTTGGCAGAACTTAAAGTAGGAAATTGATTTAGGATCCATCCTCCTGATCAATAAAGAAAGATAGCTATAGAGCCATGAGTTTTGTTTAACACTCAATTAGTATGCTCAAAAGATAACAAAAAGTAAATGAAAAGTGGTTGAAAAATGATCAATATAAGATTTATGGCTTGGCAAGCACTAGCTTTTTGAATATGCAAATGAAATGTAAAAGAGAAAAGTGATAAGATTATGACTTTTCATGTATATAATAATAGAAGTGATAAAAAGGTAATTGGAAAGTATAGAGATTCTAATAACATCTTGGGGGGGAAAGGGCAGGTTTCAGCAATCATAAGTGACCTATAAAAGTAGATACTTGAATAGTCTGTATATTTTGACCACAATATTCTAGTATTTTTCTAGAAACTTCTCCTTCCTCCCCTCCAAAACACACACATGCTACACACACACACACACACACACACACACACACACACTTTTTTTTTTCTTTCTCTAGAGCCCTTGTAGAGGGAGCTGTGATGAATTGATTGGTAGCCTGGCCTCAGAATCAGGATACATGTGGGTTCAAATTCTGTCTCTGACAAATACCAGTGCTGACCCCTGAGTAAATTATCTGGGCAACTTTCTGAGAGTACAAGTTGTAGAGTGTGATCAAAGGATATGAATAGGCAGTTTTCAGATAAAGAATCTCTACAGTCATATGAAAAATGCTCTAAATACTATTGATGAGAGAAATACAAATGAATATAACTTAGATGTACCACTTCATACCTATCAGAAATTGCTAATGCTGGAGGGGTTGAGGGAAAAATAAATACACTCATGAACTTCTGGTGGAGTAATGAACTGATCCAACCATTCTGGAGAACAATCTGGAATTATGTCTAAAATGCTGTTAAACTGTGCATACCCTTTGACTCAGCAATACTATTGTTAGGGCTATACCACAAAGAGACTGAAGAAAAAGGAAAGGGAACTCTATACACAAAAAATATTCATAGCAGTTTTTTTTTGGGTGTGGTGACAAAGAATTAGAAATCGAAGGGATGCTTATCAATTAGGGAATGGCTGAATAAATTGTGGCATATGATTGTGATGAGGTACTGCTATAAGAAATGATGAGGGGTGTTTCAGAAAAGCATGGTTAAGAACTATATAACTTGGTGAAAAATGAAGAGAGAAAAATCCGGAGATCATTGAGTGCAGTAACAGCACTGTTGTAATGATGGTCAGCTGTGAAGGACTTGGTTATTCTAATAAATACAGTGATCCAAGACAATTTCATAGGATTCATGAGTAAAAAATGCTGTCTACCTGCAGAGAGAGAACTGATGAACTCTGAATACAAATTGAAGCACAATTTTCTCACCTTATTTTTCTTGCTTAAAAAAAAATAAGGCTAATAAGGAAATGTATTTTGTCTGATTTCATATGTATAATTTTGGGGGGAAGGCTATTAGGATTAAATGACTTGCCCAAGATCACACAACTACTAAGTGTCTGAAGCCCAATTTGAACTTAGGTCCTCCTGCCTCCAGGACTGGTGCTCTATCCACAGTAGCTGCCTCCATATAACTGATTCTATATTGCTTGCCTTCTCAGTGGAAATGGGAGGGAGGGAATTTGAAACTTAGATTTTAAAAAGAAATAAATAATAAAGAAAATATTAAAGAAAAACAAGTCAGTATGCAAAGTAAAACAAAACATTGTAGAGGGCCTCAGTAGAGAAAGCTTTCTCAATTGGGAATTCTCTATAGAAATGAAATCACAGATTGGATCCTTATCCTGATGGATCTCAGACCATATTTTTCCTTCTAAGTTAAGTCTACCATGTTTCTTTTCCTAAACAGGAGCTATCTTCTTTGACTTGTTTTCTTTCTCTACCTCTGGTTAAACTCAAATTACCTTTATCTGTTTTCTTTTGCTTCCCTCTTTCCTCACCACTGGAAATTAATCTTATTTTCTCATCATTTTTTCCTGACCACTGTCTCCCAGCTACTTCATTGCCACCTGATTTACATCTAATAGCTGATGCTCACCATACTTAGGTCCAAACTTAGGGGTGAAATGGAGGTCTGTGGAAATCCAAAGTCCTTCTGGACATCATTATTTTTGCTGATCATACAGTTCTGCTTTTTGCTGCACCAGAATGTGCATGGGTTTTAACTATCCACTGCCTCCTCCACTTCCTGAATTGAGCTGCTATATCAGCTGTCAATCTTGCATTCACTCAGAAAAATGAAAAAAAAAAATCATAACTTTTATTTCAGGTTCACAAAATAGGAAGTAACAAGACTGGAAAGATAGAAAGGGCTCAAGGTTATAGAAGGCTTTAAAAACCAAACAATAAAGAGCCTCCAGAGGTGATAGAATAAGGGCATGATGTGTTCAGATAAATTTGACAGCCAAGAAGAGGATTGATTGTAATGGGGAGAGACTTGAGTCAAGCCACACCATGTGGCTATTGAAATAGTTAAAGTGTAAAGTAATACATTTGTATCAGGGTTGTGGAGAGAAGGGGTCATATACAAGGGATATTACAAAGATATAATTGGCAACTGATTAGATATGTGGAGTGAGAGTGAAGAATTGAGGATGACACCTAAATTGTGAGCCTGGGTAATTGGGACTATACTGGCACCCTCCATGGTGACAGGGAAATTGTGAAGAGAGGAAGGTTTGGGGTAAAAGACAATGAGTTTAGTTTTGGACGTGTTGAGTTTAAGACATCTACACAATAGCCAGTTTACAGTAAGCAGTTGGAAATATGAGATTGGAGGTCAGCAGAGAAGTTAGGTCTGGATAAGTAGATATGAGAATTATCTACATAAAAGTGATCATTGAAACCATGGGACCTGATGAGAATACCAAGTGAAAAAATATAGAGGGAGAAAAGAAGAGGGCCCAGGACAAAGCCTTGAGGTGTACCTATGGCTATTGAGTGTGACCCAGATAAAGATCTAGCAAAAAAGACTGAGAAAAAGTAATCAGGTCAGAGAAGAAGGAGAGAGTAGCTTCCTGAAAACCTAGAGGAAAGAGAGTATCAAGGCTGAGAGGGCAGTGTCAAAGGATGCAGAGAGGTTAAGAAGGATGAAAACTGAGAGAAGAACATTAGATTTGACAATTAAGAGATCACTAGTAATTTTAGATAAAGCAGCTACAGTTGAATGATGAAATTAGACACTAGGCTAAAGAGTTAAGAAGAAAGTTAACAGAAAGGAAGTAGAGGCACCAACTGTAGACAACTTTCTCAAGGAACTGAACCAGAAAGGGGAGAAGAGAGAAAAAGATGATAGCTAACAAGGGGGATTAGATCAAGTGAAGAGCTTCTGAAAATGGGAGTGATGGGTATGTTTGTAGGTTGTAGGGAAGCAGTCAGAAGAGAGAGTAAGGATTAGAAGATGCAATCTGCTGGAGAAAATGGGATGGAATGGGATCACATATATAGACATACTGAGAGGTGTGAAGAGCAGAACTAGTTTGCCTTTAAGATGGGAATGAAAGGAGAGAGTAGCCAGTGAAGGGGTGAAGGCATGGGAAGAAAATTGGGGATACAGAAATTGAAGGTCATAGGATGAAGAACAATGTTCAGGTTTTCAAGTCAGAGGGAAAGGTAGAATGACATAAGAGGGTAATCAGATTTGATGGACGTGGAAGAGGTACATTTGTGTGTGATGGAAAGATCAAGGGCATGGCCATATGTATGTGTAGCTGAGGTGAAGTGGAAGAGAAGGTCATGAGAAATGAGAAAGTTGAGGAAGTGGGAGGTTAGGATTTTTGAAAGAGTATCAATATATATGTTGAAGTCCACTAGTCTGAGGGCAGAAGTTAAAGAGAGAAAGTCTATGAACAGGCATCGACCTCATTGAGGAAGGAAAGTTAGTCTTTTGAAACCTGGTAGACAACAATCAGCAGAAACTTGATGGGGTAATAAATATGGGTTGATTGAACCTGAAAGGAAGAGACTCATCTTTTTTTGTTTCCTTTTTAGTTAAAATCTCACCTTATTGAAAGAACTTTTCCCAGCTCCATTTCCCCGTAGTGTCTCCCTGCCTGAGGCTATCTCTAATGTGTCTTGTGAATATCTTGTTTGTACTTAATTGTTTGCATATTTTCTGTCTCATTAGATTGTGAACTCTGAGAGTAAGAATTGTTTTTGTCTTTCTTTGTATTATCTTAATATTGCTCTTAATAAATGTTTCTTTTTGACAGAGAAAGACATGGAGGCTCAGAAAGTGTAAGTGATTTTCTCAAAGTAACTTAGAAATAAATATTGGAACTGAGATTTGGACTCCATATCTACCTCATCAATGCTTCAACATCTAGATTACAAAAATGAGATAAATTTTTCTGAATGTGGTCATTTTGAACCAATAGTCATATGTCTGTTTATAGATTTTAAAGATAGTGAATTTTCTTTGCTTTTCTATTGTAGTTGTTTAGTGTGGTAGTTGGTTAGTGTTAAATGTGATATTTATTGTTATTTGTACTCTAGTGGCAAGAATTGTACAAGAAAATGTTTCAATTTCTTGATTATGAAAGCTATTTAGGAAATTAAGTAATTAGGAAAGCTAAAATTTTGGAAGTATTCTATACTATTTAGAAATTGATCATGGTAGAAGGAACACTGGATTTGGAATCAGACCTAAGTTATGTGGAAGAGATTTTGGAAATCACCATCCCTCCACCCACCCCGGTATAAATGGTGAAACTCAACTCTAGAGAGAGTGACTTGCTTAAGGAAGTAAGGCATACAGGCAGTAAGTTGTAGAATCTGTATTCACCCATGTCCCACAACACCAAGGTTAGAGCTTTTTACACTAATTTGCAGCTTCTTCAGGCAAATCACTCTACCTTTTGGAGATTTAGTTTACTAACCCGTAAATTAGGAATTCTAAGTCATGCTACCCATTTTATAATGTTTTGTTTTTTTTTTTTTGGCTAGGCACTTTGCAAAGCATAAAACTCAATATGGCTCTTAGATATTATCATGACAATTATGTTGATGAGTATTGAATAATAGGAAGTTACCAGTCTGTTAAATGCTTTGTAATTGTGATGAAACCTTTGATAAGTACTAGTACTTCACTATTACAACTCTTAACCACAAATTATAGTCATTCTTTCATTTTAAAAATGTTTTATGATTTTGACAGACATCAACAAACATTAATATTTCCTTATGTTATAGGAGTTGGACCTTACAGATCATGTGTATATATGAATTCCCTGGGCAACTTCCAGGGACATGTGTGTCCCAGTGTTGAAGGACATACAGGTTTTGTAAGATGCAGCAAACTCTGGGTGGTCCTTTGGTCCTTCCTTTGCCCTATGAGAGCAGCAGTGGGGTCTTGTGCTGTATCAATTAACAAGGAGAAACAGTTCTGGTCCACTTTTCCTTAGATTCTTCCATGTGGCAAGCAGCAGGCTTCCCATTAGGGGGTGTGGGAGGGTTAGCACCCTTTCCTTTCTCTCACCTTGGCCCCACAGTGGCTGTGGTCCAGTGACTGAACCACAATCTCCAGATGGATGTGTCTAGTCTTAGAGGAAATATTGCAAGTAGGTCATTTGGTCAAGTTGCTGGTACCATGGGAAGATTTTGAATTTTGGATGATGACCACTGATTGGAAGAAGCTCAACATCTGTTCCAGCTTGTCAGAAAGCAAGGACCTGGAAGGGATTTTTGGAGAGCACAGAATTGAAGTGAAATATAAAATGTCTATTCAGCAGTTCCTCCAACTGTTTTTTGCCCGGATGGTTTTAAATCTCAAGGTACTAGGAGAGTTTGATAATACTTTAAGTCACTCCATCCTGTTTTGAATATCTGCCAATGCACCTTTGTGAATCTTGGTGTTTAGCATTTCATTTGTGTAGAGGAAATTATTGTTGTGGATAGCCAGTCACTTTCAGTCACGTCTGACTCTTGGTGGCCCCATTTGGGCTTTTCTTGGCAAAGATACTGGAGGGGTTTGCCATTTTCTCCTCTAGGTCATTTCACAGATGAGGAGACTGAGGCAAACAAGAAGCAACTTGCCCCGGGTCACACATCAAGGTAATGTCTGAATTCATATTTGAAACCAGGAAGACAAGCTTTCCTAACTCCAAGCCCAATGCTCTATCCACCATGCAGTCTAGCTGTCTGGAGAAAATAATTAGCAATCCTATGTCTGATTCCTGTTGTATATTGAGTACCTTTTTACTTTCTTTTATTGAGCAGACCCTAGACCAGAGAAAAATCTAAGCCTTAAGCAATTTCCCCCAGGGTATGGGGTATAAGGAACCAGAGAAAATATCAGAAAAAAGAGTGAGAGTCCTTCTTGGGGAGATCAGGTTTCCTTAGTATTGCAACGTAAGATTGGGTCCAGAGCAGAGGGTTCCCTTCAGTAGAGAAGGAGAAGACACAGAATTCTATAATTTTGGACCCAAAAACAATTGTTTACTGCTACACTTTTACAAATAAAAATGGAAAAAAAAGATTAGGCCATGAATCTCAGATAAAACAGTATATTAATATATATATATAAAATATATATATGTATGTATGTATATATATGTGGATGGATGGATACAGATATATGTATATATACACATATGTGTGTCTATATGTGTTTGTGTGGGTGTGAGTGTGTGTAGATGCAGTAGATAGAGTTCCAAACCTAGGGTGAGAAAAACCCGAATTCAGATCCAGTCTCAGATACTTACTACCTGGGTGACCCTGAGTGAGTCATTTGCCTTGTTTGCCTCAGTCTCCTTATGTATAAAATGAGCTGAAAAAGAAAATGGCCACACACACACACACATCCTCTGGGAATCTCTGAGTTTGTTTTTTTTAACTCCTACTATACTGTTTGTTTTTGTTTTACAAGGAAACTAATTCTTCTATTTTAATAAAATAAACATATAACTACTAAACTTTAATGATCAAGCAGGACTTCATGGAGCTCTTCTAAAATGAAGCAAAATAACTCATCTCAATGTACTGTGAAGAAGCACTGACTGATACAGTGGCAAGCACAATGGAGACCATATCAGAACACCTGAATTTGCCACTTGGGGTAAACTTCATCTCTCTGTGCTTCAGTTTCTTCACTCTGCATAGTGGGGATAATAATACTTGTATTACCTAATTCAAAGAGTTGCTCTAAGGATTAAATGCTCAATATACCAATTAATAAACCAGTTAGTCAAGTCAAATCCTTTGACTCCCCATCTGGTCATCTTTCCATTGCCTACCTAAAATAGAGAACATTTTCACTGAGGATTCTGATTAAATATAAATGTACTAATTTTTTTTTTTTGATGAGGAAAGTGTAGTAGTTAGAAAGAGAGGAATTTGTACCAAATTAGTGATTTCATCAATACAAGAAACTACTGAGGAGGATCTTCCTCCTATTCCCTATCTACTATACCACACTGCCTCTCTAGAACAGGGATATGGAAATTTTTTATCAGGTGATCATTGGTATCTTATCATGTAAAGTGACCTGGAAGTCTTCTCACATGCTGAAGGGATTTTCTTAGGAGGATCTCTGTATGGACACAGATAAGAATTACTCAGGATGAGAAGGCATGCATATATTATGATATGTACCCTCTGGAGGAGATACCTGCATTCACAATATCATAGAATCATTGAAGTATCCCTACAGTGGGAGAGGGGACCCAATAGAACATAAACCTCTGTAAATGAGTAAGCTGCTGGTCTGAAAGATGAAGAGATTTGCCCACAGTTATGTGGCTAAAAATATAAGATCCAGGATGTGAATCTAAGTCTTTAGAAGTTATGTTCATTCACACTGCTGCAAAATAAACTCTAAACATTACAATTAAAATGACATTTTGTTCATTATTCACACTTTGGAATTATAATGTGAATAATATTCGTCTTCAAAAAGAGATGAATAGAAATGTTGAACTATTCTGGAAATATTAAGATATCAGAAGAATACAGGTCTGTGTTGCTGCTTTACTAAAATTTCCAAGTTCTTGACTATAAACTAAGTTACATATGGCCAAAAAAAAAAAAATCACGTAGCCAGCAATAACTTTGCATAATTTTCCAGCAACAGCATAAAAATACTAGTTTCCATGTGGCTGTAAATTTCCACACCATCATGTGTTATGCATTTTCCCATTTTTCCCCACTGAATATTATAAGTTAAATTTTTCTAACCACAATTCTGATCTCAGGATGGTTAAATGTAAGGGTTCATTCATAGACCACAGATGTTTTGCTTACTGACATAAATGTGAAAGTCAGGCTTTTCTTTTGTAGTATTACTGTCTATCTCAAACTTATTAAAATGGTAGGCAATATTTTACAGTGAGAAAAGCATGTTGGGTCTGCAGTCAGGGGGTCTGGATTCAAATTTTGCCTCTCCTACTTGCTATATATCATTTAATGACATGGTTAAGACAGTTAATTTGCCTTGGTCTCAGTTCTCAATCTGTAAAATGAGTGAGTTGAACCACATAGTTTGTAGTCTATAATTCTATATTGTTTATAGTATTATATTTGAAAAATTGACACCAACTGTGATTATGAAATTTGACATTTGGTATACATTTGTGCCAAACACTGGGCTAGAACTGTAGCAGATACAAAAATGAATAAAACAGAACCTTTGCCCTTGATGAATGCATGGGAAGATAAGGCAAAGACACCAAAGCAGAATAGGTGACCACCATAAGAGAAGCCAAACAAAATAGTGTAAATGCTCCCCAGAAGGAAGAAAGGAAAGATCACTTCTGTCTAAGAAGCATAAATGCTGGGGGGCGGGGGGAAGAAGGGGAAGGAGGTAAGGAATTAAGGAGGGCTGCATTGGGAGTGGTAATATTTATGTTAGACCTCAATAGTGAGTATTTGTATAGACAGAGATGAGGAGAAGGCATGCTTGAGAAGTGAACATCATGAATAAAGATACGGAACTAGGAAAGCACGGGGTTGTTTGGAAACAGGTAAGAGTCTAGTCTAATTTGACTGGGTAATCACTACATTTTAGGCTCTAGCACAGTGGTTCTCAACCTTCCTAATGCTGTGATCCTTTAATACAGTTCTTCATGTTCTGGTGACTCCCAACCATAAAATTATTTTCGTTGCTACTTCACAACTGTAATTTTCCTACTGTTATGAATCGTAATGTAAATATCTGATATGCCGGATGTATTTTCATTGTTATGAATTGAACATAACCCACAGGTTGAGAACCACTGCTCTAGCATGAGATTGGCAAAGGGAGCTTGGGCTGACATCATAAGACCTTTTAGAGAAAAGTTAAAGTGTTTGTGCTTTATTCAGTGAGCAGTAAGGAGTCACTGAAAGGTTTGGGGAGCAGTACTTTGATAAATGCTGTTTTAGAAACATTGGTCTGGCCAGAAATATAAAATAGATTGGAGATGATAAGACATTTGAATGTGGGGAACCCAGTTAGGAAGTTAATATAAGGTAAAGAGGGTTTGAATCTTTTTTCAAGTTGAGGAATAGCAGTTTTTAGTAGCAGAGCTGAAGGAAAAGAAAAGAAGAGAAGAGAAAAAAAAGAAAAGGAAAGGAAAGGAAAAGAGGGTCATTGAAGCAATTAAAATGCATAAAAGGTGGGGAGGAAGATCAGAAGGAAACATAGACAAATAGGACAGCTGTGAAAGTTAAGAGTTGAATTAATTATCTATTTAAAAATAAAGGTTATCTGTGTACTAGAAATTCAGTTTCGTTCAGTTCTTGCCTCCCCCCCCATACTTTGCATTTGGAAATGCTCATTTTATGCAGTGTTTGTCAAGTTCAGAATAAAAAATAATATCCCATTAATTTTGGTACTCATGATGAGAACCAGTGACTAGACTCACTTACAAGAGCCCTTCTAATAAGCATCTGATATTGAAACACAGACTAAGTGGGTGATATCCATAAAACTACTTCTAGAACAGACCCTTGATACTTTGAGCTACCATCATCAGGATGAGTTCAAATTAAATGTTACAGTGAAATCAAGCAGCTACTTGATGTAAAAATAAAATCAGATCATGAAACTCTCTGATCTGATAAGATTCTTGCCAATACAGTCAAACCTTGAAATGTAGGGCAACTCAGATGGCTTCCTGGAAGGCTTCGGAGCATAGAAAATAACATAATAATAATAATAATAATAATAATAATAATAATAATAATACTCATGCATTGCTTATTATGTACCAGGTTCTGCATTAAGCACTTTACAATGATCATCTCATTTGATCCTCACAACCCTGGGAGGTAGCTCCTATTATTATACCCATCTTTTAGTTTGGAAAATGGAGACAGAGGTTAAGTGACTTGCCCAGGGTCACACAGCTAATAAGTATCTGAGGCCATATTTGAGCTCAGGTCTTCCTGACTCCAGACCTGCTGCCCTATGCACTATGCCACCTAACAGGTGTAGTCCAATGTGGTTTTTGTTGTTGATTTTTTTTTTTAATATGCAGAATAAAACAAGCATTTTCATAATATATTAAAATAAAAAAGATGATAGTACATGAAACTGCAAATCTACTATGCATAACTTATTATTCCTTTTAAATATATAACAAATTTGTCACATACGTATTTATTTTTTCATGAAATTAATCTATATGTTCTTCTATTTATCACTTCTTTCTCTGGATACAGATAGTCTTTCTTCATATGTCCTTTATAGTTAATTTGGCTATTTATAATAGACAAGGCTGAATTGTAAAATGATCCAACCATTTGGAGAGCAATCTGGAATCATACCCAAAGAGTTATTAAACTACCTATTCCCTGTGATCCAGCGATACCACTACGTGGTCTATTTCCAAAGATGATTAGGGGAAAAGCAAAAGAACCTATATATGTTCTAAAATGTTTATGGCAGCTTTTTATTTTTTTGTGGCAGAAAAGAACTGGAAATCAAGGGGATGTCTATCAATTGGGGAATGACTGAACAAGTTACACTATATGATTTTTATGAAATACTACTGTACTATAAGAAATGATGAGCTTAATGATTTTAGAAAAAATATAGAAAGATTTGCATGAAATAATGAAGAACAAAATGAGCAGAACCAAGAGAACAATGTATACAGTAACAGCAATATTGTTTTAAGAATGACTTTGGCCCAATGTTTTAAAAATAACATCATTGTTTTGTTTTGGAGTATGCTTTGTATACTAGTATACCAGACAAACAGAAATGGAATCATGTCCTAAGTAAAGTGGTGAAACTCAGACAAGAACTTGAAGATACTCCAATTAACCAAAGAATGAATCAAAGACAGTTCTAGCTTATAACAAATTTTACTCTATAGTAGATAGTGTTATAATCAGGTCTCAAAATTAATTGAATGCTTCTCAAATTCACTGGAATACATATATATAGAATATTATAAGAAAGCAAATGATTGTCAGAAAACTTAATAAATAAAGCTGCAGATTGACCTCTTTGGATAAAAAAGCAGTGGGGAATGGTAGAAAATCACCAAAAAAGGAGGTTTTCTTTATATACCTCAATCTATTGCTGTCCCTTCTGGATGAGTAAATTTCCATAGTTTTAACCTACTTCCATGTGGAAAGGGATCATTTTCAGCTCTTATTTATAGCAAAGTCTGAAATATGATTGGAACCTTAAAAAAAAAGGTTAATCTTCTTACTGAGTTAAACCATGTTCCTACTGTGGTCTCTGGTACATGGGCATGGTTGGCAACTTTACAGCAAGGGGGTTTCATTTCATCTTGGAAGAGGCAACTTGTTCCCTTTGCCAGACTCCCAGAACACTTTTTGGTTCTGAGGTCTTTCTTATGCTGGACTGCTCTGAAGGTTTTTTTTTCCTCAAAAAGCTCATAGGTATTTGAAAAATTAAAATGTAAGCAAAGCTTCAATGTGTTGGGAAGAGTCCAGCCAATGCCATTTCCAATAGTTGCTCTTTCAGAAAAGTCACTGGATTTATATTTCCACATTGAGACACCGGCAACACTGACTGGCAAAGAATAAAACTTGATCTGTTTTCAAGAACCTCACACAGCTGCAAAGTCAATGAGTCTTTCCACTGGACACACAGGCATTTATGTGAATGAGAATGATGGAGCTTCCTCACAGGCATTTACTACATATGAGACTTACATTGATGAGCAGATGTCCAAAACTAAATATGGATCTTTGTACTACTTATTTCTATTTTTTTCAAACTGTGGTATATCTTCTAGATAAATAGCTATGGACAATTAAAAAAAACCAATTCCAGGCATTTTGAGTTCCTAAAAAAGTGTCCCGATGATACTCAAATTATCATGAATCTCTCATTAACCTTTAACAGGAATTCTATTTGATAAGGATATAACTTTACTCTAGAGTAGTTTCCTCTGACTCTCCCTCCCTCTCCCTCTCTCTCTCTCTCTGACTCTCTCTCTCCATATACATTTACGTATATATGTATATATATGAATAAAGCAAGTCTCTCTATATATTTATGCATATATACATATACGTACATGTGTGTGTATGGGTAAACAGTAAGGAACCCTGCTTATGCACACTACTTCCAATTATGCAGCAACTCTGTAATTTGTAAGCTTAGGTTAGGGAATTCTTAACCTTTTTTGGGGTCATAGACCCCTTCGGCAGTCTGGCAAAATCTATGAATCTCAAAAAAATATTTTATGTTTAGCATAAAATAAACATAATTATAAGGGAAAGCAATTTCACTGAAATGTGGTCATACATTTTTTTTTTAAAAACTAGCTTTATGGGGCCCAGGTTAAGAATACCATCTTAAACAGTTATCTTTAAGCATTGTAAAGGCAAACTCATACTTGTTGCTATGTGCCATAGAAAAGATGTGAACTTAAGTGTTTCTTATTTCAAGGTCACTCTCTTCTCTTGCTTAAAATGATAAGCAAGCTACATGACTTTCCAGATCACCAAATCACAATAAACACAAATTCTGTGCAATTATTTGTGACCCCTTTAGTTTTCTATTAAACATAAAATATACATGAGCTTTCTTGTCTGCCTCACTCTGTGCTAGCTCAGCACTTGGGCACTTCCAGAGTGATGACGTCTCTGGCTATTTCTAGCTGGACATATATAATTCAATGCTAAGAGATTCAGGTGCTTGGGGGAATGACAAAGCAATATCCTTATTAGCTACTGAGCAGGAAGAAGAGATGCTGATACAGTCGATTTTTAAAAGGTAGCGACCCACTCAGTCTTTCTCTTCTTTCTGGTTGCAGATCAGGCCAAGACTATTCAAGACTCTCTATTCAAGGGAGCATAGGGAGGATGGGCCATGTGGCAACTAGAGTCTGGGCCTCTGCAGTGCCCAAGTCCCTTTGGCCCAGCAGTTGTTGCTTAGTCTATTAATCATAAGACTATCAAGATTCCCTCAAAAGTATAGGTATAGTATATTTGTATAGTTACAGAAAAGCATTATGTTCCTTCCCTCTTATGTATCTGATTTTCTCTAAAAAATAATTCTTCTGATAAAATTAATAATCAATATTAAAATGTTTCTCTTGTAGCATCTGTTAACCAAAAGATTAACTCTCATCTGACTAAATGAATTTCATAGGTGTTGATAGGAACAGCATTGTGTATCATAGTGAGCATATTACATATACAAAGGAAGCATGAAGGCAGTCTCAGTTAGGAGATACTAGGAAGTCAGCATTAGCTAGGTATATGGGATTTAAAGTATTTATTTATATTTCATTGACTTTTAAAAGTCTTAATCTCATGGAACTCAAAATTCACTAGTATCATCTAGTTATCCAAAGAGCTACTTGTATATATTCTTTAAATATATTGCTCAAGTGTTCTTATAAAGATCTGCAACATCAATGGTAATTTTCCCCTCCAGCAAAGCAGACTGTAATATAACCGCCTTGTATGACTCTTGTCTATGTTCTCACATGCCCTCTTTGTCGTAGAGGGGGACACTGAAAATTCTGGGCACCATTTCTCATAAAACTGTAAAGAAAACAGTGGACATCAGGCTATTAAGTGGTTATTTATTACTCTCACCATGACCAGGCCATCACCCTTTTTGCTTATACCATGCCCATATTATATCTTTTCCTTTGGTTTGTTTTCAAAGTTCCTTACTTGTTACATGTCGTGGTCATTTCATACCCACTATGAACCTTTCCATTGCTGTCTGAATGATGGTAATTTTCAATTCTTCAGACCCTCTGGCAGTTTTTCCATGGCTCACAGCTGTACAACAACACTAATAGAATATTGATATGAAAAAAATTGACCTTTGTTTCTGGGAGAAATGTGGGATTATTAAGGGAACTTTGTACTTTTTCAAAGGTTCTATAGCTCTCTCCTACTTAAATTTGGGTCTAATCTGTGGTTAATTTGGACTGTATGTCTAGGATATATAATCCATCTGACAAATTCTACATAATGTAAACAATAGACCTTCTGTATCCCCTGGTTTCTCTGCTGTAGAGAGTTAAGTCCAAAATATTTTGAGATAATGCTGATTTCTGCCAGTAGGCTCAGCTATGTTCCAGGGCTTGAGGTAGCCAACATCAATGTCATTTGATGACCTCATCATTCATATAGAATTCCTCTTCAACTTGGACTCACTAATGGATTTCCTTCATGATTGTGGCAAATGCTTTTTGCCGAGCAAACAATTCTGTTTTATGCCATAATGTTTGTTTCTTGTTTTATCTTTTAAAGGCTCTTGATTCATTTTTGATGTATTGATGAGAGATGCCCCGTTGGAAGAGAATGTTTACAAAACCAAAAGCTTTTTTGGAGTTAAAAATGAGTGGGATAGTATATTTCCTACAACTCTCAGCTAGTTATAAGATAGTTGGTAGAGCCTGCTGTGGAATACCACTTACAAAATGTTTGTCTTTTCCTTACCAGTAACCTCATCGTAGATGAACTTGTACATGTGCAGACAATTTTCCAAAAAATTATATAGATGGGTAAGTAAATATATTGATCGACTCTTACTGATGCATGGTGTTAATCAAGTCTGTATTTTTTTTCATACCTTTGGTATCCACCAAATTTTTGTGATTTGATTGTTTATGAATTGATCCCTTAACGCTTTCATAATAGAGTCACCTCTACAACAATGTAACTCTAATGCCTCTGCTTTTCTTTTCTTTTTTCTCTTTAGAAACATTTTTATTCCCCTAAAAGTACACTTGGGCCTGCAACGTTAAGTGTGGTGGTTTTACTTTCCATGATATGTTTTTAAAAGTTTATCTAAAAATATTTGTAAGATATTACTCATTTCTTCTTCTCTCTCTCATCTATTACAATTTTCAGGCCTCACATGCCCTTGGTATGATTTTTTTCTAAGCAGGGTTTCTCACCAAGCTTTTCTTAAACTGGTTTTTTCCTCTACAGCTTCTCTGTTTTATGAGGCAATACTGCTTATAATTTTCCACTGTCCTTCTTTATAAGATTTAACAAATGAGTTTATATTCCAAAACCATGTTGTCTTTGGCTGAAGTGTCTTTTTCCTTGGCAAGTAAGTCAGGTTTGCTGACTGTGGTGCTTTTCTAGGCTATTTCAGTATCCTTGCTATAGCATTTGGATTACATTGGTTATTGTAGTCATTGTCTATATCTTTTCTCTTTCTGTTTTCTACTTTTCATCTAGTTATAAGAAGCAAGAATTTCCCAGGTCCAAAGACTGTACATAGAAGGGGAAGAGATTAGGGGAAGTAAAGGCCACATTCAATTTGGCTGTTATGATTTGATGTGGTTAGTAGGGGAAGGAGGAATAACATATTCATAGGCAGAAAACTCGGCATATATGGCAGCTCTATCTCACATACTCTCTTCATTCAAGTAAAGCTAATTTCTTCACTGTCTCAGTCACACACAGTGTTTTTCTTCATCTATTCCTTTGTTCACACTTTTGCCTGTCCCAAACCTGCATCCTTTAGGTACTCATCTTTTTTTTTTTTTTTTTGCTTTCTGGAGGGGGGAGGACAGGGTAATTGGGGTTAAGTGACTTGCCCAAAGTCACATAGCTAGTAAGTGTGTCAAGTGTCTGAGGCCAGATTTGAACTCAGGTCCTCCTGACTCCACAGCCGGTGCTCTATTCACTGGGCCACCTAGCTAACCCTTAAAGGTATCCATCTTTTAAGGTCCAGCTGTTATATCGCCTCCTTCCCAAAGCTTTTTAGAAGTCTAAGAGATAGTTATGGGGGAAGTTTGACATGGGCTGGGGTTTTAAGAAGTGCCAAGTATGTGGGAAACTGGAAGAGTTATGATATCTCGGGGAAGATGTTTCCTAATACTGAGTGAGAAGGGGCAAGAGCGTTCTGTAAGGATCACCATACTGGGAGTGCTCTGAATAAGCCAGATGTCTTATTGGTCTTTACTATATCTTTGATCTGTCTTCACAGCATTCCTGGCAGGGTGAGAGAAGGTAGGAGACCTATTTGATGTCATGCTTCACACGCTCAATATTTACTAAGATGACAAAGAATGATTAGCACCCAGATACTAACCAAATTCTTAGTGAGAGGAAAGGAGGGAATCCTCCCATTAGTGAGGGAAAATCACTTAACCTTTTTGGAACTCTGCTCTCTAATCTACAAAATAAGGGAGTTGGACTTGATTTTTTTCAACCAGTTCCTTTCAGGTCAAAATCTATGATCTTATGATAAAGAGATAATCAAACTGGGGGACCCCAAAGGAGTTTCTTCACTGTTATTATGTAATGCCTGGGAGTGGAAGTCAAGTTTTCCAAAACTCATCTCCAGTCACCCAGCCAGATTCTTAATCACTTATCTATTCTCAACCCCTGGAACCACCCTTCTCCTCCCCTCCCCCATGCTAGTCATATGCTTGCAGGTATGTCAAGATTACTGAAGCTAGAGTCAGATGGCTTGCTCTGTAAATTCTACCTGTGACCTTGGGAAAATTCTTAACTTCTGTGATGGGCAAGTAGCAAGCAGCATGAATTAATTTAATTATTGCTTTTAAATACTATGGTTGCTTGACCAGGAGATTTCAAAATATCTGAGCTGATCATTAGCTAGTAGTTGTCTATACAGAGTAGAAGCATGCCAGTTTTGTTACTTCTTTGGAATACTTTTGTGTCCTTGAAAAATAGGGCAGGAAGTTTCTATTAATTCAAAGATCTAATCCAAATAATATAAAATGCCTTCAGTGTGGTAGGTGCTGGAAATATAAAGATAAAATAATACAATCCCTGCCCTTAAAGAGCTAAAAATCTAGCAGCACAAGAGAGCTTCTACTATCAATTTCAACCAGAAAATTGCACTTTGTAAATGGTTTGAGTAGGTACTTAGGTTTTTGGATAAAAAGGATCTTTGAGGTAACTAGTTTAATTTCTCATTTTACATTTGAAGAAACTGACATTGTGAAAGGTTAAGTTATTTGCCAAAGGTCACACTGGTATTTGGTGGCAGAGCAGAACATGCAATTCCAGATCCAATACTCTTTTCATTTTACCACACTGATTCCCTAACAGGCAAGGACTTAAAATAACAAAAAGGGAAAATCACATAGTGATGAGAAATATTAAGGTCCATAAGAGGTATTCTTATTCTCCATTAGATCTAGGTCTGATCTTTCATAATTCTTCTCATGTTTCAAGTAATCTATCTTTTAGTCTTTGTGTCACTAATCTGCCTCACCTCGCAATCCTATTTGAATTATATGCTAAACCCGTTTGGCAATTCCCTAGCCTAGTTTTGGTTGATACCACTTCTTGATTTGGTGAGATTCTCTAATCTTTCCATATGTTCCTTCCTAGTCTTCTCTCTGGGTTATTAGTATGAGGCTAAGAAAGTCATTTTCCTATTTTATCTCCCTAGATTCTTTCATTGTTTCAGATCATCCTGAACTGATCTTCAGAACTACAGAATTTTTCTAAGGCTCTGGCCCCCTAAAGTCCTAGCCCTCATACTTGGCCCTGAATGAAGATCTTTCCTTTTCTGACACCCAAAGATTCTTACTCTGGGGTTCAGATTGCCTTATTCCAACTTTTACCTCTTCCACAGAACTCTATGGCACCTGTCCTTGCGTAGGCCATCTTGTTTTTCTCTCTCTTAGTTAATTTACATAAAGCTTAAACAATAAAAAAATGTTGAGGCTGAAATTTTATCTCTGTTGAAGGTTGACTTCTTTGGCCTATGCTTCTTAGTCTCAATTGAGGGCCATATGCTATTATAGTAGGGACCATCTCCTTTGAAAACCATATTATACAGTACCCTTTAACAGTTGCATCAGACTGATTTCCTTTCCTATTTTCAACTTCTTTTCTCATTCTTCCTTTCCCTCAACTGGAATTTCAACTTATTCTCACTTGAGGGAAATTCTTACCTCTCAACTGACTTATCCTGAATCTTCCCCTTCAGACTATCAGCTTTCCCTACTGTTTCAAATTCCCTTGATGACACTCAGGTATACCTACCCTTTCTCCAGAGTAATGACTAACCACAATCTGATTGTTATAGTTTTACAACATACAAAATGCTTTACACACACAATAATAATAATAATAATGATAATAATTTATAAATAAGAATAATAGCTAACATCACCAAGTCAAGTCAATCGGCATTTATTGAGCACCCACTGTTTGCTAGGTAATATGCTAAATCCTGTGTATTTAAAAAGAAAATAGTCCCTGCCATGTCAACACATAAAATAGAACTGAATGGAGGGGAAGGAGGGAAGAATGGAGGAATGATAGCAAAGTCTGGAGAATAAAGAATGACCAATTTGGGCCTTTCCTCAAAATAGTTTCTTGAAGGTATTCATTAATGGGAGAAATGGGGCTTGGGATTGGAGGGAGAAAGTAGCATAAACATAGCAACAAAATCCAGATAGTGACACATAGCTGGTGTGGGCCTTTTCTCAAAATAGAAGTTTTAGGAGGAACTCACTGGGAAGATAATGGGGCTGAAGAGGTAACAGAGCACTGTATGTTAAGTACCTTTATGAACCAGGTACTGTTCTAAGATCTGAGGATACAAAGAAGGGCAAAAACTTGTTCCTTTCCACCAAGAAGTTCTAATGGACAGAGACAACATGCCAACAACTATGTATGTACAAGATACATACAATGCAAGTTGGAGGTCCTCTTTATGTAGCACGTTTGGGTTTACAAAGTATTTTTACATATGTTATCTCATTTGATCTCAAGAGTTCTTTGTCTGAAATGTTCTAACAGAGATTTTGGGGGTTTGAACAATCAGGGTAATTATTTTCTTTATACAGGACACAAACAACTTCTGGCTCTGGAGAGGAAACAACATACCCAGTGTGCCTCACTACTTGAGCAGAATGTAAGTTCTTTGAAGGTAGGGATTCGGTATCTCCAGTGCCTAGGACCATGTCTTGAACACAGAAGATGCTCAACCAATCAATCAAAAAGTATTTATTAAGCACCTAATATGTGCCAAATACTGTGATAGTCATTGGGGATGTGACTAGAATGAATAAAACAATCTCTGTTCACAAGGAGTTTATAACACATTTTTGTTGTTGTTGTTGATGTGAATTAAATACACAAGGAAATTCAGTGAGCCAGATCCATATTTTCTTCCATCAAGGTCTTCACTTCTGACAGATTTCATTCTAAGACAGTTTCATCTATAAGGCAGCCCTGTTATGGTTCATAGCTTAATGGTATTGCTCAAGTACATAAGTATCAAACATGTGGCTTTCACATATGTGTCCTGAACTAGGTTGAAATGTAATTTCCAATATTTAGCAAAATAAATTAAAATACAATGAAATGTGGGTAATATTTTGTTTTAAAATTAAGTCATTGTGCAGCCCATAGGAATCATTATGCATAGGGACTTTGTTTCTATTTAAGCTTAACACCACTGATCTAGTATATTAGAATCAGAACACATACCTTTAGCTTTGCTATTTTATTTTTTTAAAAATCTGAGGTGATCACTTTGTTTTCCTAGTTTCCAAATATAAACTACATATAATAATTCTTATTACCTTGAAGGAGTGTAGGTCATGATGATTTTTCTAATGTTTTGCAAAACAGAAATAACAATTAATAATGCATTCATATTTTGCATAGGTGTGTTTATTTTACAGGGTGTTTACCCTGGTAACCTCAGCACTGATGTGGCTCTGTCATATCTAGGGCTGGTAAATCATCAGTTTTATTCATTGGGTTAAAATAGGTATGACAGTGGGAAAATGTGGTTCTAAAATATTGTGAATAACTGATCACGGAGAATCTAATATAGAGAAGGAAAAATGATTAGACTTTTTATTGACAAACAATATGCAGTTCTCATGTCAAATTTGGGGGTAATTCAGGGATTTTATTTTTCAAATCAAGTTTTCAGAGAATTTATTTTCCATTCTCTTCATTTATGACATTATAGACATTTTCAATGAAATTAGAGCCTTGTACTTCTATACAGGTTCATTTTATTCACTCTACAATTAATAAATGACATTTTACTTGTATCACATAGCAATCCTTTGGGCCAGTAAAGGTACAGACAAAAAACTTTATCTGCTTAAAATATTGAGCTGCTTAAATTTTTTGAAAGTAATAAAACTTAGCCATGAAGCTAAGCCCATGCACTTTGCTACATACAGTTACAAATAATTATGTTTAGTGCTAGTACAAAGCTAAGCATTTGTTACCCTGAAAAAAGCCCATTTGTTGAACAGCTAATAAAGTTCAAAGAACTTTGTTTTTGCAGTCTGAACACTGCTGGCTGTACTGAGCTAAGTGTTTATTGCAGACTCCCTTCTCTTATACCAATTAGCACCTGCCAGTGAACACAGAGACAGATGGCTCCTGCCAATGAAAGATTTTTTTTTTTTTGCTGAGAATTTCTTTACAGTGAGCAAATGAAAAAAAAAAGTTGTATAAACCATATATTGTATTTTTATTGAGAATGATTCAATGAAGCAATTATTTCATTTCAATAATAATAATAATTTTGGAACCTGCTAAAATGTTATATGTTTCTCAAAGGATTTTTTTTTACATAACTGTTAACTGGTAGTCCAGACAAGTACTTTATGAAAGCTTAATGTTCAAAATATTATTTTTCCCACATAACATGTGGTTTCCTTACCTCTTATGTCAGTGAAAAAGGCTGAATCTTTTAAAAGTATTTTTATCCAAGAAATAGAGGCAAGAGAGCTCAGTTATTACAGTTTTTTTTATTGTGGATATTGTGACATCTTAAATGAAAGAAATATGGTTCTTACTTTTTACTGAAAATTTATATTTGATTCTTGAGAAATTATCATAGCCCTAAATTCTCCATCATGATAATAAAGTCATATTATGGAGTGTCTTTTATAATTCTAACTTTGGAGAATAGTACAAATATCCCATCTTATAATTTGACTATTAAACCAAGTTTTATCACATATAGCTAAATTTTATATATATTTGACCCATGTTATAAGAGAACCTATAATAAGAAATCATTCTGTAACAGGGCTCTACTATACTACTACCACTGTGTGCTGGTTATAAGTTTCCATTTCTCCATTTCTGGCTAAAGTTCAGCATTGAGAGTGAGTCTGGCATTTAGGTGAAATCTGTGCATTGCAAATGTTGTATGAGGTCTATAAATCTGCCAGATGGCAAAAGCAATTTTTGCAAGTTCTGTATTTGTGGTAGCCCAAAGAGGTGGTGATGAAAAATCTTTCCCTTTCAAAATTAACTATATGTGCTTTCTATGAAACTTATAAGTTTTCTACATTACACTTATATATTGGAATGGTACGCATTAAAATAGTACGAATCATTCCTACACCTTATTAAATATTCCAGAATTTATATTGCTTTTACTCATAGTACATTCTGTAAATATAGAAAAAAAAAATCCACTTAGTATTTTTTTAAGACAGGATTAGTTTTTTGCCTTTTCCACTAATTTTTTTCTAGGTATAATGACTATGGTGTGCCATAAGATTCACAACTCTGATTACTTGCTAAATCCTGGAGGCATCTCTACAAGTTCTAAGTATAGGTATAGGCAAGTATCGGTATGTCCCTGATAAAAGACAGTATCTGTAATCCAAGGATCATTCTAAGTACCAAGAGACTCATGAATAACTTGGCCATTAAGTGATGGATTCTTTGGCAATGGAATTCCTAAAACAAAGTCTTCAGCCTTGTACTGCCCATTTTTGTTTTGGCAGTGATGATAGTAGAATGGAATAAAAGGGGACAGAGTCTCCTAAAACTCATATAGCTTTTAGATAATTTATAAGTACTAAATTAAACATTGGTTTTCTAGTTGTGAGATCCATTCAATGACCAAGATGATATACTGATGGAGAAAATGGAATCATATTAATATTCCTGCAGTAAATTAAACTTTATAAATATATTAATAATAGCTTGTGTTTATCTAAGGAAGTTGCTGCTAAGTTATGAAAAAGCAACAGGTTTTCATTGGAGAGGCAAATAAAAGAGTTGGCAAGGTTTATTCCATTAGGCACTCAAAGACAAAAAATAACATCTCATGGGTTGTGAGATAAAGATAATGATATAAAGGGGTGGCTAGGTGGCACAGCGAATGGAGCACTGGTCCTGGAGTCAGGAGGACCAGACTTCACATCTGGCCTCAGACACCTGACACACTTACTAGCCACTTACTAGTATGTATATATATATATATATATATATATATATATATATATAATGATATAAAGATGAAGTAAAGATAAAGATAGAATCAGTCCCAAACTAAAAGAAAAGATGAGAAGACATAATAAACAATTATAAGAGTTCCTATTCAAATCAGCTATTGATGTTGATAAATGAGAAATAGATAAAAGGGAAAAATGATCCTGATCATTTTCTATAGGTTTAAATGATGTAAAATAATCAATACAATAAGGCCAAAAAAAGCTTTGAAGCCATCACCCTAAGCAAATACATAATTCAAGAGACATGTAGATTAAATAAAACACACATTTAGAATATAAACTTATTTGCAAAATGCTCTCAAGGAGAGGATGGAAGATTATGGCTGCATCACATCATAAAACAAAAAAGAGTAGGTGAGCAGGCTGTGGTTTGTCTTTCATTCTCAAAAAGGACTCTAACATCAGGGAGATGATGACATGACTTGTAATTGAATTGGATTTGAGTGAAGGAGGGCTGTGCAAAGTCACCAGCCTCACTTTCTCCTCCAGAGCAATCTGGGGCCAGAGCAATCTGGGGCCAGATATCAATCAGGACAACTAGAGGTGATTGTTGTTGTCCTCTAAGGTATATAAAGATCTTTAGCCAGGGTGATATGGCCTTTTTAAGCTAAGGTCTTTTCAAGTTCTCACACTGAGTGAGGTAATGCCCATTAAGTGAATTGACCTCTTTAAGAAGTGAGTCAATGGATGGCCTCTTTAATTTAAAAAAAAAAATCAAACTGGGAGGAGAAGACCCTTAGGGTTGCTGTCCAAAAGAGAAACGGTTATGATTTACTCTCACTTTGAGTCCATGCTTTGAAAACAATTCACTGTGGATCTCATTGATTGGACAACGATAGGTCCCTGCCCAAGCATCACTTAAGGGTTATTTTTCAGGTGAGCCAGGGCAATGAGTTTGTAGAAGCTTTGGCATGAGAACTAAGTTAGAAAATCCTAAGAGAATTTACATATTTAATTCAATTCTCTTCAGTTCAATACAGCAAGCTTGTATTAAACACCTGATACTTAAAAGATACCATCCTGGGGTCTGTCATACAGAGACCAAAAGTAATGCTTGTTCTCAAAGAGTTTACTTATCATTTGAGATGGAAGGAAGTATAAACATGAGGACCGAAAAAGTTCCAAGTATATACAAAGTAAATATAAAGTAATATATCAATAACTGGAGGAGTCAGGAAAAGACTCTTGTAAAAGGCAATACCTAACCTTGCTCTTAAAAGGAGCTAGAGATTCCAAGAACAGTGGTAAGAAGGGAAAGCATCCCATGCACCAGAGCAGACACTACAAAGGCATGGAAGAAGGAGAAGCAGTATTATGTACAGGAAACAGTAAGAAGCCCAGTCTTACTGGAACGTAGAGGATGAACAAGACACAGTAATATGCCATCAGTCTAGAAATACACACTAGAATCAGATGATGAAGGATTAGCTGTCAAATTGAGTAATTGGTATATCATGCTAGAGGCAACAGACATTCGCAGAAGCTTCTAGACCAGCAGAATGATGGTGTCACACGTACTTCATGAAAATCAATCTGGCAGCTGTATGAAGTCTGCATTGGAGGGAGGAGAGACTGGAATTGGGACGATGAATTAGAAGACTATTGCAGCAGTCCAGGTGAGAGAAGATAAAGGCTTAACTTATTCTGTGGCTAGTATGAATAGAGAGAAGGAAGCGGATGCCAGAGATAGTGGGAAGGAAAAATCAACAAAATTAGGCAACTGATGACAGACATATTGTGGCAGAGGCATAGGGAAAAGCTGATTCTAAGATGATATCCCACATAAAAGTAGAAGGAAAGCAAATAAAAGATAAAAAGAACAAACCTGACAGTCTTTTTAAAACAAATTCATTTTTTATCATCTTTGATAGCAGAACAACCACACTTCTACTCAAATAATACATTCATTCCTTATGTAAATAAAGAATGTTGAAAACGCACTTTAAAAAATGACATGGGGGGAAAATAGCTAGACCATACCAAATATATACAGAAGGGAGATTTATGTTAGTCTATAGAATTTTGAATTCATTTAGGGATCAATTTTAAAGATATTTGAAAGAGGGGAAAGTACTGAATAACTACAAAAATCATGGATGGTATTACTGCTAAAAAAAAAAAAGGCACTCCAGAGGACATCAGTAACTCTCGATTCATATGTCGATTCTCTCATTTCCATAAAATCTTGATGGAAACTCATTTACATAAACATCAAAAGCATTCCTCATAAAACTATGAGACAAGAATAAGCAGGCATTCACAATTTTCTACTGAAGATCACATCTAAACAGTTATACAACTGACTGAAGAGTATGGATAAAACCTCTTTCTTGAACTTCCAGTCTTGCTTTGCAAATTGGCTACTGGACAACTTGACCTGGATGACCCACTGGTATTTTAAATTCAATAAAAGCAAAGCAGATCTGATCATATTTCTCCCCAATGCTACCTTATTTAAACTTTTCTATTTTTGTTGAGAGTACCACGATCTTTACAATCATCTAGGATCTGTCATCCTTGACTCTTGCTTCTCTCATGTCCAATCAGTTGCCACGCACTGTACACTCTACCTCTACAAATGTCTCATTTCTGATAAATTTTCTCTACAGACCTATCACCCTGGCTAAAGATCTTTATATACCTTATCTGGATTTTGTGTTTAAAAGCTTCTTTATTGGTTTCCCTCCTTCTAGGCTCCTCACTAATTCATTCATATAGCTGTCATAAACATTATTTTTAGGGTACAATTCATATTACTCCCCTGCTCAGAAACCTTTAGTGATTCCTTTTGACTACTGCCTCCCTCTATCTCCCCTCCTTTCTATCAACCCCCTCCCTTTCCTTTTTGTTTTCCCTTACTACTTCTTCCCCCTCTTCTATCCTCCCTCCCTCTTCTTTCTCCTTTCCCCTCATACTATATGGGACAAGTTAAATTTCTGTGCCTAAGTATGCTATTCCCTCCTTGAGCCGAATCAGATCACAGTAAAGTTCAAAGAATGCTCTTCTTCCTCCCCTCTTTCCTTCTACTGTAATATGTCTTTGTGCCTCTTCATGTGATGTATTTTACCCTTCTCTGCCTCCTCCTTTCCTCTTCTCCCATTACAGTCACTTTCACCACTTAATTAGGTTTTTATCATCACATCAAATTCACCTTAAACCCACACCCTCTGTCTATGTATATCGCTTCTAAATGTCATAATAAAGGTACAGTTCTCAAGAGTTATAAGTATAATCTTCCCATATAGGGATGTAAAGAGTTTATCCTTATTGAATACCATGCTTTTTCCCCCCCCTTTCCTGTTTGCCTTTTTATGCCTCTCTTTAATCTTGTATTTGACCATCAAATTTTCTTTTAAACTCTGGTCTTTTCATCAAGAAATCCTGGAAGCCCACTATTTCACTAAATGTCCATCTCTACCCCTGAAAGATTAAATTCAATTTAGCTGGGTAGGTGATCCTTGGTTGTAATCCAAGCTCCTTTGCCTTATGAAATACTATATTCCAAGTCCTCTGATCTTTTAAGGTAGAAGCTATAAGTTCCTGATTGTGGTTTCAAGATATCTGAATTGAATTGTTTCTTCCTGGCTGCTTGAAATATTTTCTCCTTGACTTGATAATTCTAGAATTTGCCTACAATATTCCTTGACATTTTCAATTTGGAATCTCTTTCAGGAAGCAGTCAATGGATTATTGCAATGACTATTTTACCTCTGATTCTAGGACCTCAGGGCAGTCTTCCTTGATGATTTCTTGAAAGATGCTGTCCAGGCTCTTTTTTTGATCATTACTTTCAGGTAGACCAATAATTCTTAAATTATCGCTCCTGGAACGGTTTTCCAGGTCAGTTGCTTTTCTAATGAGGTATTTTACATTTTCTTCTATTTTTTCATTGTTTTGATTTTGTTTGACTGATTCTTGACGTCTCATAGAGTCGTTAGCTTCCACATGACCAATTCTAATTTTTAATGAATTGTTTTCTTCAGTTAGCTTTTGGGCCTCCTTTTCCATTTGACTAATTCTACTTTTTTAGGAGTTGTTTTCTTTGGAGTACTTTTTTTTTTTCCATTTGGTCAATTGTATTTTTAAAGAAATTGTTAAATTTTTCTTCTACCTTTTTAATTTGACTTTTGAAATCCTTCCTGAGCTCTTCCAAGAAGGCTTTTTGGCTTGAGACCAATTCATATTCCCCTTTGAGGTTTTGGATGTAGGTATATTGATGGTGTTGTCCTCTCTTGAATTTGTGTTTTGATCCTCCCTGTCACAAATATACTTCTCTATGGTCATTGTTTTTCTTTACTGCTTTTTGCTCATGTTATCTGCATGTTTTCTGGCTTTTAAAGTTGATCTCTGCTTCTGGGGCACAGGGGGCATTGTCCTAGGCTTCTTGTGGGGCGGGGGTAGGGACCTGGATACTGGATTTGTGTTCTGGGGCTTCAGGTGCTGGCATCTGGAGGCTGGTTGCTTACCTGGTGCTGAGCTGGAGCTGAGAGTAGTGGCTGGTGTGTGCCTGGTGTTGGTACTTGCCTACTTCACCACTCTGGGGCTCAGGATCTCTGACTGGTTTGCTGAGGTGAGGTTTGCTGCTGACTGCTTCCTGTCCAGTCTTGGTCTCCCTCAGTCACAGCAAGAGTGACCTTTCCCTTAATCCCCCTAGTCTCCAGAGCTAAAAGACTATTGCACTCCATTTTTCTGTTGGCTCTACTATTTCAGGATTTTCTCTGAGGCAACATTCTCTGGGTTTTTCAAGCTCAGTAACAGAGGGTATGAGTGACTTAATGCTTATTCCAACACCTTAGCTCCCAGAAATCAAAATGGGTGACTTTCACACATTCTGTTTTTGGGCTGATAACTCTAGGAACAACTGTTGTTGCTGCTTCTGGTTTGTGGGGGCCTGGGTTTTACTGGCACACCCTGCACTGGACTGTGCTTCTCTCTCATTCAGTTTTGACAGACCTCTCCTGCTGACCTTCTAAGTTGTCTATGGTGTCTGTGGGCTGAGAAGTCCAGAAATTGCCACTGTTGCCAGTGATTTAGTCCCCAGAGGTCTGCTCTGGCTTTAGTGGGACCAGGTCTGTACTGGTGCTGCCAGCACTAGACTGCCCTCCTCTCTTAGCCTGGTACAACAGTCCCTTCCTGTCAACCTTCCAGGTTGTCTTGGTCTGTAAATCTGCCTCACTCTGTCTCTTTGTGGGTTCTACTACTCCAGCACAAATACCTTTTTAAAGGTATTTGAAGGGGTTTGGGGGAGAGCTTGGGAGAGTCCCTGATTTCAGTCTATTGTCTTGGCTCCACTCTGGTGATTCCTTACTGCTTCCTCAGCATGGCATTTAAGGTCTTCCACAAAATAGCTCTAAGCCACCTTTCCAGCCTCATTTCATATTATTCCCTTTTAAACATTCTATGTTCTGGAAAAATTGTTCCAAAAATTCACACAAGAAAAATAAGTGGATTAAGAATTGAATAAAAGAAAAAGTACAAAATGCCCTTCAGAAAAGTGTATGATTGGAAAAAAGAGGTTGTCCAATCATGTGGAAGCAAATGTTAATAGATAGATAACCCAGGGTTTGCACTGCTACACATGAATTTTTAAAACCCTCTAACTGTTAGACTGAGTCTAACACATTAGGTGATTCTTAATGGAGGAATTATTGAAGAACATAGGCAAGAAAAATACAGGATGTTGTCATAGATAGATTGTGTTGTATAGTTCTAATAACATCGAAGTTCCACTGAAGTATGGAAATATGTCCAAATATGGTCATTCTGATAAAGATTATGACCTGTCTGAAAAAAAAAAACTGTCAAATGCTGATGAGTAACTTCCTCAGTTGAACATGTGATACAATCAAACTCCGAGTTAGTGAATGGAAACCATATAGCTAGAACAATGGAGTCTAAAGAAAATGAGCTGAAACAAAATTTTACAAATGTATTCAATTAAAAAAGATTTTCCAACATGAAATGTCATAATGAAATTAGTTAAAATATACTTTTGCTCATAAATTTGGAAGGGTACCACATGGGGAGATAAAAGGGGTTATTGGAGGAGACAGTGAAACTCAACAAAAAAAGATGTGGAGGGCACCAAAAAAAAAAAAAAAAACCACTAACGCCTTTATAATTTTGGCCAGAATCCTTATTAATATTAGTCTTACATGATGATAGAATAGTCTTGATTAGTGAAAGTACGAAAGTATACAAAACCACCAGGACGTTACAGGTGAAATAGGAAGGTCTTAACTGAAAATGAAGGAGGAAACATACAGGTGAGAACAAGTATTAGAGTAGTATGGCAGACAGGAGCAAGTAGAAGTTCCGAGAAAGGCAGTTAATATATGGTGGTGAATATTATGGCAGGTGTCAAGTTGGAACTTGTGGAGGTCAGCCAAGGTGTCTAGGAAAGAAGAGAATCAACTTCAAGGATGTCTAGCAGCAGGTAGATGTCTCAGAAGTAGACAGAGGCACAATGTTTGAAGAGAGTCTGCTGGTTACAGACAATAATGAATTGGCCATCATTAGAGGAGGTATGGAACCAGATGGGGTTCCAGACAAAGAGACCCAACTTTCATTCATGGCAAGAGTAATAAAGGCAAAGCAGTGCCTTAGTACCACAGAGATACAAAGGCAAGCTCTTGGGCAAAGTTAGCAAGATTGGAATATGATTACTAGAACTAGAGTTAGAGCTCACTCTCTCTCTCTCTCTCTCTCTCTCTCTCTCTCTCTCTCTCTCTCTCTCTCCCTCCCTTACTCTTTCTCTATGATCTATCAGTTTGGCTTTTCTTTAGTCTGTATGTCTGTTTGTCTATCTACCCACCTACAGGTGACAGAGGTCCCCGACCATGTAGATAGCTACATTGTAGTATAGACTGTATCTCTTTAGCACCTTGTTATTTAACCAGGATGCCCTGTAAATATCCAGACCCATGTAATTGGACCCTGTAATTGGAAGGGTTTTAGACCAACTGTAGACCAATTAGACCCATGTAACTGGAAGGCCTGACTGTATAGTCTAGATAGAATGACTACTTAATGTTGTATGTGGTTGTTATTTAGTTTTTATTTATAAAACCTTCAGAGGAGAAATTGAGTTTCTTTCCTTGAAGCTTCTGATCCATAGTCATGTGGATTCATACCATAATCAATTAAAAAAGCACTTCTGGAAAGATGTTTCTGCATATATACAGAATCTTTTTGTTTTTGTGATTTTTCAATTAAGAAATCGTGAAGGATATGTAAGTTTGACTACACAGTTACTGCAATGCTGAGATTTATCTGTAGGTGTGGAACAGGCCAAAACACATCAGCTCCGGAGTCAGAGGAATTCAGTTCAACTACTATTTCTGATGCTTTATTACCTTTGATCTCTGTTAAATCACATAACCTCCCAGGTCCTTTCCGTGTTTGTAAAATGAAGGGGTTGCTGTACATGGCCTCTGTTGTCCTTTTTCAGCTTTAGGTGTATACGTCTTTGAATGTAGGCTGACAAGATACTCCCATCACAAATTCAGAAGGGACCTCAGAGGACAACTAATCAGACACTTTCATTTTATATTTGAGGAAACTGAGGCAGGCTGACAAGTTAAATGACTTATGTGAGGTTGCTATCAAAGCAGGAATTGAAACTAGGTCTTTTTACTACAGAATCAAATAGCTTTACAATGTGACATATTTCACCATGTAATTGTTGCAGATTTGTGCCAATTTTTTTTTTTTGCAAAAAGTGGGGTGCGACTATTATGTGAAGCTTTAAAAATTGTGCCAGTATTACTTTAAAAATTATTAATTATTAAATTGTCTTTGTTGCACAGTTAGGATGCACAGAATACTCATGAATATACATTAAAAGTGAATACTCACAATGTGCATATGCAGAGAATTCTAGGCTCCTGGCTTGAAATGCTCCAGAGATAAATGCCTATCCATATGCCACTGGTGAATACATTGCTGCTCTGTTTACTTTTTTAAGCTGCATGATGAACAGAATTATATCATGCTAAGATTATGTGACACAAGGCTATAAATCAATTTTTGGACTGAAAAAACAGGATGAGATAATTATATGGTGAAATATGGTAGGTAGCAACATTGGTGGGGACTTCTCTGTGAATAGAAAGAGACAGACAGACAGGCATACTAACTGATAGACATATAGATGATTAATAAGAGATAGATAGATGATAGATAGATAGAGAGATAGGTAGATAGACAGATAGATAGATTGATAGATAGATAGATAGACAGATAGGTAGATAGGTAGATAGATAGGTAGATAGATAGATAGATAGATAGATAGATAGATAGATAGATAGATAGATAGATAGACAGATAGACAGATAGGTAGATAGATAGATAGATAGATAGATAGATAGATAGATAGATAGATAGATGAGGGACTTCCCCACCACTGTAGATACCAGTGATAAGAACAGGCAGAGGGTAGTCCCTTACACTCTAAAATCCTGGAGGAGGGAAGTCAATATTTCAGAGGAATGTGTACAGCTGAAAGTATTCTAAATAGGGTCTCATGTGGTAGCACACAGTGAAGCTCTTCTTTTTGTTTTTCCTCCAGTCCCAGGTTGGCTTGTAAAGTTTCTTTTTCTTTGTTTAGGGTACTTTGATTCACTTCAGCTTATTAATCTTGCTCCGCTTACCACATCCCCTGCTTATAAACTTGCAAGACTAACATTAAACATGCTACAAGGATTAACTGCGACTATTTTCTTTATATCATGGGAGATAAACAGTAACGAGGAAAAAACCAGAGAGGATAGGGGAGTGGGAACAGTCTGTGGTCAATGATGATAGCTTTTAGCTTCATTAGGGTGCCAGTGGATTTAAACTCCTTCCTTTCATGGAGAAGAGTAAAAGCAAAACTCCTGAGTTCAAGGACAGCTAAAAGAAGTTGCTTCCTTCCCTTGACTCAGAGGAAACTGTATCTGAGAAGTGGCTCCTGGTTCATGTCACCAACTTGGTCCTACTGACAACAGCACAGAATCTGCTATAATCTCAATATCTCTGCTGATGTGGAAGTTGGAAGACAAATATTCAGTTTTCTATGTGGCTGAACCTGGTTCCAAGATGGAGAACAAATTATTGGCTCTGCACTCTTGATCTGGCTTCTTTCCTTTCAGTATCTTTCCCCCCACCAAATCTCCACAGGGCAGTCCCAGAAGCCCCAATTGCACAATGCCACTAGTTGGTGGATTCTAGGGAAGTATTTCTCATCTCTCAGGCAATAGTTACCCTACTGTATCATGCTACCTCTTAAGGTAGTGCTTAAAACAAGCAAGCAAACAAACAAACAAAAAAACCCTTAAAATCAGTCTACAAGCTTTCAGAATAATTCACTGTTTTTTTCAACAGTTGTAGCCTTTAAATGGACCCTTTTAAAAGACAATAAATCCCAGCTAGAAGCTCACATTGCACATCTTTATATAGAGAAAAAAAATAAACCTGCTATACACTGGATATGCAATGTTACATAAAGTTCATTCCAAACTATAGAGTATTCTTCACTGAACTTTTCAGAGTTATTGGTTAACTAATAAAAACTATGTGTATCTCAAAACACTGTTGTGTTTGCTTTGAGATATTTTTTTTGTGGAAAGAGGTTTAGCTTATTAAGTGTATCTTTTAGTGAGGCATCTGTCATTTCAAATCTCACAAGTTCAATACTTGAATGAATTGTCTGTGGTCTTCTAATTCATAAGTTATCAAGTCACTAAGTAAATCATTTCTTCTAATTTCAGGCTTCCACATATTATAAGCTTTAAGCTCTCTATGCAAACACACTCTGTGCATACACATATATGGTTTGTTTTGTTTTTTTTCCCTGACCAACTCTACCCACATAGTCCCATACAATTTGGGAAAATGAAAGGGCAAAATTATATTACCTTCTTATCCTTGGTTACATCACACACAACAGTATGACCTCAGCATGACCCTTTGTGGGACTAGAATTGTGGGATTGGCCTTAGCAGTGAGAGGGTATATCATGCCACAGTGAAAACAAGGGCATGACTAGTATTTGAATATGAAATTAAAAACTCTTTAAAGCTGAAAAAAAAAGACATGCAAAGTTGCCACCCTAGGTTGAAGTTAAATTTACTTCATCTATCATAGCCTTAAAGACAATGACCCATAATTGAGCAAGGAAACAAAATGGATCATTTTGGGGTGATGTATATAAATGATATTGAACATTTAAAACTTGTTTTGTTGACTCTATAAGGCTATTTGGAAAAGCCTTAGTATAAGAACTCCATTGAGATACATAATCATAAAGATATCTGAAAAAAATATTGCTGTCTTAGAATAGTTTTGAATGATACACATCTTAGCGTATACACAGCATCTGATCTTACCACTCATGTTTTCTTTTCTTTCTTTTTTAATTTTCAACTTAACAAGCAACAAACAATAAGTATTTCCATGTTCAGAATAGAAAAGGGGGAGGGTGCATGAAATCGTGAATCTTTATTACCTACAGATTGCATTATTAAAAAAAAACTATAATAAATTCAACATGAGTTTCAAAGCTGTGCTATTTCACTTGATAGCAAAATTGCTAAGAACATTCAAGATGCAAGACTTTCATAAAAAGGACCTGTGTCCTTGAGGTTCAATCCTTTCCTGTTATGAGAGGAGAAGGCTAATTTCAAACAGTGAATTCTAGAAGCTCCTATGTGTCCCTGTGACTACTTGCATCTTACTCAAAAGGAATCCTCAAGAGGTATCATTATCAGATTGTCCACAGCTTAAGGTCCACATTTATGAACCTGGCTACAGTTTCATCATTTGCGTGACAGCTGACAAATGACACATTTAGCAGTTTCTCATCAAAAATGGAATGTACAGACCTTAAAGTGATTACCACTCGCCTTGTCAGCAAAAATTGAAGTTCTAAAATAAATATATCTGCACTATGCATAGAATATATGTTGATGTGATATACTTTTTTTCACCTATTTAAATTCAGAATAAAGCTAAGAGATATTCTCAAATCCAATTATGGCACTGAAAGATTTAATTCTGTATACATTTTGTGATACTTAAACCCCTATGTTTAGCAGACCTCAGGAATCTTGTTTGAAGTTAAAATCATATTCGTAAGAATTTCGTAATGTCTCACACTGAATACAAAAGTCTTATTTCTACTGCTTTCATCATTTAATTGTCCCTAATGGATAAACATAGAGGAAATTTTAGATATTAATCTATTGATTTTTAAAATCTGTGTCTTTTTCATCATCCACTGCAAAAATTCTGCATTTAAGGCCATATTTTCTTTCATTCAATGAACATATAGAACTTTTTATTAATGTCATGTATTTGTATTCTGTATGCTTTTAATACATTCATAAAGGCAATCAATCATCAGCATTTACTTTTTCAACTTCAAATATTTGAGTGATTTTATTAGTAACCTAATTTTTTTCTTTCACATTGCAAACAAGCACATTAGCTGCTATGTGCAGTAGAGAAAAAAATGACAGGCAGGAAGTACACAAGTTTGCAGGGTAGCTGGTAGTACATGCCTTACTGGTCTTGTGCACCCTGTTGTTGTGAAGAGCTCCCCATATATCCAGAATGTGGGAGGTTATGTCAAGACCTCATCTGTCTCAGTATCTGCCAACAATGGCAACTAAAGTACCAGCAACCACTCCCTTTGTCTAACATATTTTTTTTTTTTGCTTTGTTTTGTTTCAATTGTGATGTTAGCAGAAGAGGTCAGAGAATTTTAGGGAATTACTATCAAGAAAAAATGTTACCAATTTTATTTTGCGTACTGCATATTATAGGTTATTTCATGGCTGCTGTTAGAAAAAAGTGCATATTATCAGAATTAAAGTTTTGTTATAAGGAACTGCATACAGAAAGGTATATTTTTCAGTAATCACTAGAGAAAGATTACAGTTTTTCAGTAATACGTTGTTCATGGAGTTGTGAACTGATCCAACCATTCTGGAGAGCAATTTGGAACTATGCCCAAAGGGCTATAAAACTGTTCATATGCTTTGACCCAGCAATAACACTACTAGGTCTGTATCCCAAAGAAATAATTAAAAAATGGAAAAGGACACACATTGTACAAAAACATTTATAGCAACTCTTTTTGTGATGGCCAAGAATGGGAATTTGAGGGGATGCCCATCAATTGGAGAATGGCTGAACAAGTTGTGGCATGTGAATGTAATAGAGCACTATTGTGCTATAAGAAATAACGATCAGGCAGACTTCAGAAAAACCTGGAAAGACTTACATGAACTGATGCTGAGGGAAGTGAGCAGAACCAGAACACTGTACACCATAACGGCAACATTGTGTGATGACTAACTTTGATAAATATAGCTCTTCTCAGCAATACAATGACTCATGATGGAAGATGCTATCAACATCCCGAGAAAGACCTATGCAGATCAAAACATACTATTTTTACTTTTTAATTTTTTCTTTCTTGTGGTTTTTCCCTTTTGTTCTGATTCTTCTTTTACAACATGGCTAATGTGGAAATATGTTTAATATGATTGTACATGTATAGCCAACATCAAATTGCTTGCCATCTTGGGGAAGAGAAAGGGGAGGGAAAGAGGGAGAAAAAATTTAAACTCAAATCTTATAAAAGTGAATGTTGAAAATTATCTTTACATGTAATTGGAAAAAATAAAATACTATTAAATGAGAAAAAATAAAGAGATGGGAATCACAAAAAAAGAAAGATTACAGTTTTTGGTGGCTGAAGGAACCTAACCCCCTATATCCCATAGGTTCAATGTATCAGCATTCACATTTTTTACTTTTATGTAGTTTTCTAGGGACATTACTCCCACATATGTTGAGGAGTAACTGAAAAATAATAATGACTAACATTTGTATAGCTCTTGGAAGTCTGCACAAGGCTTCACATTATATATATGTATATATATATATATATATATATATATATATATATATACACACACACTCACACACATACAGACACATATATACACACAGATATGTATATATGCATATCTTTATCATCATCCCTATTTTACAGATGAAGAAACAATTCTCATAATGACCTTGTGCAAGTATCTTCACTACATTGAAAAGACCAATGCACCAGTGTGTAATTTTGATTACTTAAGAGATATTTATTAAGCATCTATTATGCATAATGGCAGATTATCATGTTTAGATTTACTATAAAATAGAAAGAGTGATGAATTAGCAGTCGAGACTTGGGTTCTTGTTCTGACTCTACAACTTAACCAGGCTTGTTACCTCGGGCAAACCTAGCCACAGTATCTTGCACAAGTGCCAGCAGCAGCCAGCAGTTAACATGGACCAGATGTTCTGAGTTTGCACTTTGCATAAACCAAGTAGAAGAAAGTAAACTCCTTCAGGGCAGGGTCTATTTTTGTTTTGCTTTGTTTGTTTTTGCCCATGGCCTAGCCCAGAGTGGTGATGAATACATGTTGGATGAATTGAATTGAGTTACAACTATGGGCTAGGGCCTATGCTCACTACCTAGACTCACCCAAAGTAAAAATATTGTTAGCTGTGACATTATGAGTAGAATCCAGGTCTCAACTCCTAATTCAGTGCTTTTTCCTGTCTATTTAAATAAACAGATAGATAGATAGATAGATAGATAGATAGATAGATAGATAGATAAATGGATGGATAGGTATATAGACAGGTAGATGACAGACTTTTTCCAAGGGTAGGTGGAGGTGGAAAAGGAGGTATCTGGTAATAAATTAAGTTGACCTAGTTCAGTCAATTCTATCTTTAATAGAAAATGATATCCCCAGACTTTCTTTCATCACCACTTCAGTTCCCTGAAGGAAATGCTCATATCAGTGTTTTACTGCAGGTTGTGTGGGAGCACATGGGTTTGTTATCATTGTGTTTTTTTTTCCCTTTCTTTCTTTTTTATAAATTTAACACTGCTATGGTTAAAAGACTTCACTCTAGCTCCATTGGAAGGTTAGAGAAGGGCATATCTGCCTTTGGTGAGGGTGTTCAACAACCAGGTGGCCCTGAAAGCATCCTTCTCCAAAGAATAAATTCACAGCCCAGTGTTAAAGCAAACACTTTTTAACACAGGACAAAGCTGGACTAATGAAGTATTCTCACTCCTAATCTCAGGAGAATCCACCTCTGTGTGATTTGAATTGTCAGGAAGTCCCAAAAGGTAGGCATTCCATGAAAAATGTCAAGAGGGCCAGGTAGAACAATCTCTAAATGAAGCAACTTATCCTCTGTGGAATTCATTCATTTGAGCTCTCTTCAGTGATGGCCTATTTTCTAATCCTTCCCTTTAAAGACTGTTTCTTACCAAAGCCGGGAGGAAGGAGATATAAAGCCACACAAAGTATTAGCCTATAGAGGACTCCATAGGTGAATATTAAATCCTTAAATATGCTGAGAGCCATCAAAGTCCTCAGACAGGTTATTTCAATTTTATGGAGACTTCTCTCTGGTACCCGAGGAGGTGTAGGAATTTAGGATATAAATTCAGCACAATTTTAGATTAATATATGCTTGATTCTATGTATGTGCTTAATGTGAGGCAAGGACTCCTTTGGATAAATAATAAGGGAAATGTGATTATTAGTCCTTGGAGCTATTAAAGTGAATGACAAAGCCCACTACTCTCAAGTGGTATTCTGACATTATGTTTATATTTAGCAATAAACTTTTAAAAATCAGCTCATTAAGAAAATAATAGAATTGCTTTAAAAAAAAAAAACACCAAACAGCAGAATGGAGGAAGAATAAAAATCAGTATCTGCTAATTTACCAATCCTTTAATAGGAGCAACATTTTAAAGCAATTTGAAGAAAAATCTAATTAACATTTCTCAAGGCTAATGACTTTTATAGATGGGAGAACTTTCTATTCAAATAGAAAGTTAGCTTTTAAGGGAGCTATTCAGGGTTCTGAAAGATTTTCCTACTACATATCTTAACAACCTAATATTTATGAAATATGAAAAAGTGAAATGATATAGTATTAGGCATAAACATCTGCCAGGAAATAAAGATCAGAGAAGAGAATCTATGTGTTCAGTGCAATTAGGTGGAAGGAGGAAGAAGGCCTTCAAGTTATGGGGAAGAAGCATCTTAGAAGCAAGAACAACAAACAACAGTCAATAGACTTTGTAATGGGAAATAGTAAGATAAAGGGGGAAAATAGCCTTGTTTACAAAGGCCAAGTTCTAAAATAATAACAAGACACGTACTTTAAAGTGAATTAAGATGCAGAAAAACAGATCTAAACTTAACCCTTAAGATTCTGGAACTTCCCATACACAATAAAATAAGTATCTACTGCCTTTACAAAGTTGTGATGGAATATTACTGTACTATAAGAAATGATGAGTTCAATGATCTTAGAAAGTCATGGAAAGACTTACATGAAATAATGAAGAGCGAAAGTGAGCAGAACCAAGAGAACATTATATATAGTAACAGCAATATTGTTTTAAGAAAGACTTCGAGATCCTGAGGTATTTCCACTATTATAAATATACAAATTAAAAATAAAGGATTGATGAAGAAAGATGCCAGCTATATGTAGAGAAAGAAGGGATAAATAGAAGAATGCATAGAATAATTTTATACATGTGTGACTGTGTATCTATCTGTCTACCTACCTACCTACCTATTTGTGTCTAATGGTAGCTATCTCTACGGTGGGGGTGGAGGAGGTAAGGAAACAATTATGCGATAACTTTTTTTGTGTATTTGGAGAGAATAGCAAGTTGTACATGGTAGATTTGCAGTTGCATGTGCCATCATCTTTTTTTATAGTACTGTATTACAGAAATGCTTGTTTTGTTCCTTGAATTGAAAATATTTTTTAAACGAAAAAAAACATAAACTTAATGTTTTAAAGGAGTTAAGAAATGTGAGATGTGTTAAGATGGATAAACAGGAAGAGAATATAAATTAGGAGGTAGATGTGTTGAACAAAAAGACTAATGAGACAGTCTGGATTTGAGACTCTATGGATTAATTATGTATTGAAGCAAGTAAAGATCTTAGATAATTAAGTAAGAAATAAGAGGGAGTTGATCTCCAAATTAATGAAAATTTTAATTAAATTTATGGAAAAATAGCAATGATCAAGGAAATTAATACAGGATCATAGGAGCTCTGAGATGTGTACTTAACCTTCTTATCAATATTACTATTCTTCAAAAGGGCATGCCAATCAATTCCCTAATGATTCCAATGGACATCTTTAATGAAAACATCCTCTACTAGAATATAAGCTCCTTTAGGACAAAGACTATTCATTTTTGCATTTATAGCCAAAGCACTTAATACAGTTCCTGCTATATTTTAACTGCTTAATAAATGCTTTTTCTTTCCTACATCCTGTGTCTGAACAAGAATATTTCCATGTCATACTTGATAAGTAATCATTTAGCTTTCACTTGAAAACCTCTAGTGAAAGAGAGTTCCTGAAGCAAATTAGCTTGTTTTTTGAGTTCCATAAATATGTTGTTGATTTGTTTTGAACTTGAAGTTCACTGAAACCACTAGATCTTTTCTTCCCCCCATATAAACTGCTATCTAGCTACCCTTCCCCAATTTTATAGTTGAAGTTTAATCACAACATGCACCTTTACATTTATTTCTATTAAATTTCATCTTGTAAGATTCAAGTCAATTTTCTATTAAGATCTTTTAGGACTCTTACTAGGATCTGAAGCCAGTGTATGAGTTGATCCTTCTAGTTCTGTGCCATATGCAAATCTGGTGAGCACGGTCTTTATTCTCTTATCAAATCAATAATAAAAATCTTAAAATAGCACAGATCAATAATACCTAGAGTGGAAGATTGGGGCATGATTTAAAATAATAATGAACTGAATATGCTTCAAATTATTTTTTAGTTGAGGAATAAGTTAACATAAATCATGGAAGAAACTCACTCAAAAGTATGTCACTGAAGCATTTAGGACAATAAAATGCAGAGTAATACACCCATGGTAAAACTATAGAATCAACTAACTGGTCTCTTTCTGTCCTCTCTACTTGCACATTACATGAATATAGAAATTTCTGAAATCACAGTCAACATATGAGAAAAATAAAAAGCACTATTCCCTTACTGGAAAGTAAATTAGGTTATGTAAATACCACTCTGTAGATTGCTATTATTGCAAAGTACCATGTTGTACTGTGTTTAGTATATATGCAGTAAGACCATAATAAGAAAAGGCAGTCTCATTGCATTTATTAACTCTTGTATAACTGACATAATAACAATGTAAGTTTATAATAATATGTAGTTCCCTATTACCACATTTAAGTTCCCAGAATATGTTCAATTTCACCAGCTGTTCAAATGCTACCAGGTACCTACCATAGGGTAGAGGATGTCCAAAGGGCAGGATGAGTCTTGGCTGCCTGGGCTCCTTCCTTAAATGGAGGTTCTGGGAGAAACCTGTCACCTAATCAGGAGAGGCTACAGAGGCAGAGGTTACCTCCAATGTCTGAATTCTGATGCTGGAGCAAGGCTTCAGGTTAAAGGGACAGGCCATGGCAGAGGAAGCCTAAAGTGCAGCCTGAACAGGAAATGATACTTGATTGGACATCAAAGGAGAGAGAAAGAAGAGTCAAAAGACACCACCAAGGTTTTAAATGTCGAGAGTTAGAGTATTGGAGGTAGTAGCAAAAATTAAATGCAATGCAATTCAACAAACATTTAAGTCTTTCCTATGTTCTGAGCACCAGTGTTAGTCATTGAGATGCAAAGATAAAAATAAAACACTCTTTGCTCTCAAGGAATCTACCTTCTGTTAGCAGAAAATTTGTATATAGATAAGTAAATACTTTCTCTATGTAGTACATACAAAGTAATTTTCAGTGGTTTAAGGGAGGGCACTAGCAACTGCAGGGGAAGAGGGCTAAGGTATAATAATAGGCTTCCTATAGGAGCTAGCAATTAAATTGAGCTTTGAAGGAAGTTAGAAATTGTAAGGGGGTAGTAAGAAGGAAGTATATCCCAGCTATGATGGACAGCCTATTCTTTCCTCCAGCAGCTTCAGTGTCAAGAGTAGCATAGTTAATTCCCGAACTTAGAAGTGGTTAAAGGGTATGAACAGGCAGTTTTCAGATGAAGAAACTATAGCTATCTATAGTCATATGAAAAAATGCTCTAAATCACTATTGATTGGAGAAATGCAAATTAAAACAACTCTGAGGTATTACCTCACACCTATCAGATCAGCTAATATGACAGAAGAGGAAAATGATAAACATTGCAGAAGATGTGGAAAAATTGAAACACTAATGCATTGTGATGGAGCTATGAACTGATCCAATCATTCTGGAGAGCAATTTGGAACTATGGCCAAAAGGCAATCAAACTGTGTAAACCCTTTGATCCAGCAAAACCACTACTAGGCCTGTATTCCAAAAAAAGATCATAAAAAATGGAAAGAGATCCATATGCACCAAAATATCTATAGCAGCTCTTTTTGTGGTGGCCAAGAATTGGAAACTGAGGGAATGCCCATCAATTGTGGAATGACTGAACAAGTTGTAGTATCTGAATATAATGGAATACTTTTGTTCTCTAAGAAATGATGAGCAGGGGCGACTGGGTGGTGCAGTGAATAGAGCACTGGCCCTGGAGTCTGGAGGACCTGAGTTCAAATACGACCTCAGACACTTGACACAAAAATTAGCCATGTGACCTTGGGCAAATCATTTAACCCCAACTTCCCTACCTTCCCTCCTCCCCCCCCCCAAAAAAAAACAACAGAAATGATGAGCAGTTGGATTTCAGAAAATCCTGGAAAGATTCACATGAATTTATGCTTATTGAAGAGAGCAGAATCAGGAGAATATTGTACACATTGTGTAATGATCAGCTGTGATAAACTTAGCTCTTCTAAGCAATGAAATGATCTGAGACAACTCCAAAAGAGTCATGATGGAAAATGCCATCCGCATCCAGAGAGAGAACTATGGAGTCTGAATGCAAATTGACGCAGACTATTTTCCCTTCTTTTTTTTTTTCCTCATGATTTTTCCCTTTTCTGATTCTTCTTTCACAACATGACTAATGTGGAAATATGTTAAATATGATTGTATATGTATAACCTACATCTTGGGATGGGGAGGGGAAAGGAGGAAGGGAGGAAAAAACTGGAACTCAAAATCTTATAAAAGTCAATGTTGAAAACTATTTTAACATGTAATTGGAAAAAATAAAATATTATAAAGTGAAGGAAAAAAGAGTAGCACAGTTGCATCATAATCTTCTACAAGTGGCTCTGTACGTGCCTTAATGGCCCACATAACTCTGACCAGCAGCTGTTGGGAGCAGGGTTTTTGGTGTAAAACATAAGGATTTTTTTTTGCAAAACATAGTTAAAATTTCTCCCCCTGTCCCCTCACCCACCCAATATGGGCTTCATTTCACAAAGTGTAATCACCCACTGCTCTCATCACCATGTATACTGATAGCCTGTCTCCATTGTTGTTTATTCTCTGAATAAGATCATAGGCCTTCATTAGGAAAGGCCTGCAAATGGTCAGTCCAAAATTGGTGAACAGATTCCTCAGGTATCCTGGTAATAGTCTTACTGTGTTTGTAATTTGAGGGTCTCAGTTCACCATGGGATATGGCTGACCTGAGACCTCATAGTTTTGCATTCCTGTGGCTTTCTGGCACCTCCTGT
>CM053585.1:432063912-432082147 GCA_028646515.1 Pseudochirops corinnae
ATGTAAGTTCATACTGCAAATTTGGCAATCACCACTCCTGAGACTGTTCAAGCTTGCTCCAACATATCCCTGGATAGATCAAGTACAGTGTCCAGTATAAAACTATTGTTACTACTGATTTGTGGAGAGATACTTTTGGTCCTGATTTCATACACTGTGTTAGGGGGTGCAAGAATGTAATTAGAAGTGGGTATGCTAGAAAGCAGACTGGTTAATACTCTAAGACACCATGTGATAACTGATTGTGAGAGAAGGACTATCCTTACCTAACAAGCTAACAGTAAGAAGACTTTAACTGGACTGCTTTCAGAGATAGAGACAAAGATAGAGATGGTTATCTATGATTTCATTGATATAGGGAATGTCCAGGTGAGAAAATTGATATCTACCAATGTGAGTCAGCACCTTCTTTGCAGTTTACAGTCAGAGAGTTGCCTAAAGCACTAAGTAATTCAGTGACTTGGTGGGGATCATACAGCCAATACATATTAGAGGCAAGGTCTTCTTGATTTGAAGGTCTACTGCCATATCACCTCTCTCTTTATTCTATCTAGAGCAGGGATTCTAATTCTGGCATCTTTGAACTTAGGTGTATGTTTTTAATACTTTGATTACTATATTTCAAATGTTTTCCTTTGTAATCCTTTCTTTGATTTTATGCTTTTAAAAACTTTGTTCTAAAGGACTCCTTTACATAAGTTTTGTTATATAACTAAGAGGATCTATCTATGACCCCCCCCCCCAAAAAAAATTTGGAAACTAGATTTTGTATACATATGTCTATATAGTAAAGTGAGCAGAAAGAAAAAAAAACCAGCTTATACAGATGAAGGACTAGATTATGTGTACATACGTCTATATAGAACAATAAGGTGGCTTTGTTGATAGAGCACAGGGCCAAGAATCAGCAAGATGTGAGTTCAGATCCAGTCTCTGACCCTTACCAGTTGTGTGACCCTGAGTAAATCACTTAATCTTGTTTACCTCAGTTTCCTCATTTGTAAAATGAGCTGGAAAAGGCAATGACAAAATACTCCATTATCTTTGCTAAGAAAACCCCAGATGGGGTCATAAAGAATAGAACAAGACTGAATAACAATATGTCTATATAGCCAATCTATGGGGGAGGGGGGGAGTTAATCAGTAGATTCCTGTTCAGTTGAGTCACTGAATCTGCTAGATGAAATTCTAGAGAGTGGACCTTTTGGAGCTTTTATTTTGTTTTATGCAGTGAAGAAAAATAAATAGCTGATATTCATGCTGAATATTGAGCAATATTTCTAGCTGAGATCTTTGTGACCTTCTTTTGAGCAGATCTTAGACATTAACCTTACCACCTGCTGTCTCTTTGCTGATTGACTTCTGTCTTTGTGGAATGGCACAATTCCTCATTGATTCCTTAAAGTCTCCATGCTTGCGAAGTTTTGTTGATGACGACACTGGGAATCAGGAGTAGTGGTACAGCATTAAGCTGTGGAAATTTCTCTTTCCTTCTCTCTTTTCCAGATCTTCTTTCTTGGGACTCTTGGCTCTTTGTCTCTTTGGACTTTTAGCAAGAGCAGAGGAATGAATTTTTCTCCCCGCCCCTCTCCTCCTTGCCTCTCAGTCTTCTACAGCAGCAATGGCAGCTGGAAACACATGACGGGGAAAGTGTGCATATCTATATAATGTTCCCGACTCCCTGGGAAACATTTTATGACTTTGTTGCATTCGTCCCTGAATAGAGGCCAGAAATTAAAAATCCTGATGCAGATTTTTCTGCGCTGGGTGGTGAACTCATGATTCCAGAGTTAAGGAGTTCTGAAGGCGGATGCCAGATCACCAGAAGAAGCTGATCAATCAAAGAGACACTAACCCATGCCTTAGCACAGGCCCGCATGACATACAACCTGTGGGCTGGCTACTTGTGGTCCACCAAAAGATTTTGGGCAGCCTGTGAAATGTAGGAAATGTAAAAGAATGTAAAGATAAAATAAGTGCTTTCTGCGTACCACCCTTAAGCCACCTTCTACTAGTCACTCTTGTGCCGGCATGCAACTGGCGGGTGGGTTGCCACTGCGCATGCTCTCCTGTTTGTCATGTGACCCACGACAACCAACCATTGTCTGTCTCTAGTCTGAGAGGAGGAGAGTCATACTTCACTGTGTTTTCAGTCTTTACTGGTGTTGAAAGAGTTTGACAAAGCAAGTGCAGTCACGCACCAGTGCAGCTGATACCCACTATAGGAAGTGGCAACCATGAGAGGGCTTCTTCCCTTCCCTTACTGCGCAGCTGCCCTCCAACTTACAAGAGCGTCTGGTGAATTTTAAAAAAACAAACCTTTTCTGACTTTAGTAGTGGATTTTGAAGATAATAGTGACCACATTTCAAGAGAAATAAATCCATTTATTCATCATCTATCCGTCTTTCCTGACATGCTATTCAATAGCCCTTGTCAAGATACTTTTTTTCTGGGTAAAAATGATTCTTTTTATGCAATATAAGACTTCATTCTAAATTAAAGCTATTAATCTTTAAACACCGAGTTTTTTTTTTTTATAACTTTGTGATCAACAGATAAGCAACCTAAAATATAAAGAAATAGATGTGAATCCAAATGTGTGGGATAAAGACCCCAAAGATCCTTACCCAAATAAAACACAGAGGTTTCTCCAGGTAGAAACAGAAGCTACTTATTCTTATACTATAAGTCTTGTGAGAGTTGGGCAGCACCTACCCAGAACATATACCCATGTAGGGAGGCAAATTACAAAATCAAACAAGCAGTTTTATATCCATGTACAATTTTAGGGCCATCCAAAAAAAACCCCAAATTCCTGGTCCAGTTACTAGCTCAAATTTGGTCTGTCTCCTTTACTTTGAGAATATTTTCATTTGTCCCACTCACAAAGAATTCACTAGGGATCACAAACCCCAAGTAAAATTCAAGTCCAGAGATTTGAAAATCTTTTCCAGGACCTACATAAATACGAAAGCTATTTTTAAAGTACTTTTGCCTAAACTGATTAATATAGATTGGATTCGTATAAAGACACTGGGATTGAGCATGGTACTCATTTGGCCACAAATTTTATGTTTGCAAAATTCAATCAATTTTACACAAAGAGAAGTTTCATGGTCACTGAGCACCCTACTATTAGCTAAGGGAGTATCAAATATTTATCTATCATTAGCTACTTGGATGGCTGAGGGACGAGGTATGACTACCAGAGGAAAAAGCAACAACTTCAAAGATAAATCCTACTGAAGGTTGCCAGATCAATATATTCTTTTCCTATCATAGGTGTGGGTTGGGTATGCTGGCGCACCCTGGGTCAGGTATTTTCCCACAGGGTGTATCCTCTACAAACCCACTCTCTATCCTATACTTCTTATAGGGATAGTAATCAACTAATCAGTTACTCAATCAAAAAAATACTTGTCATTACTGCTGTGAATGATACAAGAAAAGGAAGTATAAATGTCACATGAGTAGGGACAAAAAAAATCGTGGCTTAAAGTTCATAGATCTAATGCTATTAGGGTCTTTAGGTACCATCTAGTGGCTAGCCCAATCCCTCATTTTACGGATGAGGGAAGTGAGCCCAGGAGAGGTAAAGAGTTTTGTTCAAGGTCACATACGTATTTATCACCGTAGATGAGATTCAAACTACAAAATCAGTGCTTTTTTCTGTTATTATACCACACTTCTCTGAGTTCAGGGGAGATTGATTTCTTGCCCAAATGTGGCACAAATATACACCTGTGTGAAGAGATGGATCTGCAAGGAAGGTGTATTTTAATTAGTAGAAAACAAGTTGGATACAGGAAACATTGTAAGAATGAAGTTGAGAGAGTGTCACTGGAAACAATGGTACCAAGAGAAAGACAAGAAAATGAACTTTTCAAGCAAGCGATTTATTTATTTTAACTGAAATAAAACATTTATTAAACACTTGAGAATAATGATAGGAATCTCACTCTAGATGTAATGAAGACATTATAAATGTTAAATAATACATTACAATTGTATGAATTCCCCTCTCCCACCTAAAATATGTATCCACTCAAAAAAATCAGCATTTTTCTATATAAAGTATATCTCATTTATCTATTAAAGTTCCCAAACTCTTTAAAAAAAGAAATGGGAATCCCAGTATGTTGGGATGTCCAAGAGAATGCTTAGAGTACTCTTTTCTCTCATAAAGGTCTGCTACCCAAGATACATAGGAATTTACTATCAATGTACAAGAAACTATTCCCCAGTAGATAAATGGACAAAGGATATGAATAGGCATTTTTCAAAAGAAAGGATGTAATCTATTATATGAAAGATTGTTTCAATTTACTAGTAATAAGGGACATAGAAATAAAGACAGCTCCAAGGTTTGTACCTCATGCAAATTAGATTGGCACAGAGGACAAAAGATGAAAATGGTACATGTTCAAAGGGTTATGAGAACACTAGTGCCTTCCCTCTGTTGATTATTTCCAACTTATCGTGTGTATATCTTGCTTATATATATTCATTTGCATGTTGTGTCTCTCCTTCAGATTAAAACTCCTTGAGTACAAGGGATATCTTTTACCTTTCTTTGTATCTCCAGTTAAGTGCCATCATCATCATCATCATCATCATCATCATCATCATCACTTTTATATAATACCTACTATGTGCCAGTGTGTTGAGTGTTTGAAATTATTATCTCATTTGACCCTCACAACAACCCTGAGACATATATGCTAATATTATTCCCATCCTTCATTTGGGTAAACTGAGGCAGATAAAGCTTAAGTGCCTTGCCCAAGGTCACAAAGGTCCTAAGTATCAGAAGTCACATTTGCATTCAGTGTAACATTAGAGTTGTGAAATGACTTAACTATTCAGGAGAAAAAATTAGAAGTTTCTTAGAAAAAATCATTAATCTATACATACACTTAGATATAGCTGCTTCCAGGCATATGTTTGAAGGTCAAAGACAGAGGAAAGTAGGTCCAAAATACACAAAAATATTTATAGCAACACTTTCTGTAGAGCAAAGAAATGGAAAGAAAGCAAACTGCCCTTTGATTGAAAAATGGCTGAGAAATTGTGGTATATGAATATAACAGAATAATATTGGTCAATAAACAAGGAATATGAAGAATATAGAGATATTTAGGAGCATGTTTATGAACTGATGCAGAAAAAACAATTAGTACCAGCAGAATAATTTACCACAATAATTTGAATGGAGGCAACACTTAAAGATGAAGAATTCTGATCAGTCCAGTGAATCTACTAACCATGACTTCAGAGGAGAAATAGCAACACAAGACTCCCACCATTTGTCAGAGAGGTGCAGAACAAGTTAGACATTTTTATCCATGAACTAGATATTATATGTTTCCCTTATCTATACATTTTTGTAGGCAGGTAACATTTATTAAGGTTCACTATGTGCCAGGTTCTGGATTAAGTACTAGTAGACACAACTCCAATTAAATATAAAAATAATAATAATAAAGATAGACCTTTCCCTCAAGTAGCTTATATTATGTCAGAAGATAATACATAAAAGGGAACTGAATATTGGGAAGTAGGGTGGTGGAGAACTCACTGGAGAATCAGAAACACATATAGGACAGGAATAGTCAACATGAGTCTGTCTCCAAGGTGGAAGCCCTTGGAATAGTGGTGTGCTGATAGGTGTTTAACAACTGGTGTTCTGAAGAAAATAAAAATGAGCAAATTACATAATATTAAATTTAATCTGTATTATTAACATTTTTATCCATCTTTTTCTTGAATTTAAACAATCAACAAAACAACAAATCAAGACCTTATTCGTAGCATTTGCAGGATATAAATGCTTGAGCTAAAATTTCAACCCTTTACAGGAGCCAGTTCCAGCTAGTTCCTACTCTAGCAAGGCAGAGGAATGTTCCAGGGTCAGAAGGCAGTGGAATCTTAGTGTCAAAATCCAGTAGAATCAGTGGCATATCAGGGAAAGGTGTGAAGCACGGCTGCCTTGGTGGGTCCTCAATGAAAGGTTTTGTTGTTGTTGTTTGTTTGTTTGTTTTGTTCTTATCTGATGTGGCAGGAAAGGGGGAATCATTGGGAAGTGATAGCAATGCACAATAGAGAATCAATGAAACTATATTATTGAGCCCTATTCTCTATATTGATTGTGAACATAGGAAGTCTACTCCATTTGTGCTTAGTCAAAGGAAGTGTTGGGATACCAGAGATCAAAGTCTTATGATCTGTTTGTACCTGCTTTTCACTCTCTATAATTAATTACAGCAACTTGAGCTTCTTAAAAAAATACTCTAAAAAAAGCATTGACTATGGAGTTAGAAGATCAGGGTTCAAATCCTGAATCTATCGCTAGCTTTGTGACATTGGATGAGTCTCTGAATTTCCCTGATTCTTGTTTTTCCTCATGTAAAAGGAGAGAGTTAGACTAGATGGGAACTGAGATCTCTTCCAGTTGTAAATCTGTGGTCCTGTAAGCATTGGTAACAAAGATTTATGATTTCAATTGTAAATGTTACCAGTAGGTAGAAAGAGCACTGACTTGTAGTTAAAGGACCTGGGTTCAAATTATACCACCAGTGCTTATTATCTTTGTAACTTTGGGGAAGTCATAGTATGAATCCAGCAAGAAATATTTATTAGCCACCTACAATATGTACCAGGCACTCATTGTGATAGGTATTAGGGATATAAGTATAAAGAAAGAGATAATCTCTGCTCACAAGTTGTTATCTTCTAATGGGAGAAGACCAGAAATAAGTGTGTGTGTGTGTGTGTGTGTGTGTGTGTGTGTGTGTGTGTGTATCTCAAGTCCTCTGGATGCCTTTCTTTTGTTCTTTCGATATCTTCAAGCTATCAATGAAGTATTCAAGCTCTCCACCTTTTGTCTTTCATTCTTATTACATAATTAGTCATTCTCTAGCACTACAATCTTTGCTGATGCCTTTTCAGCTCTTTGTGCACAAGCCTTCACAGGTAATACATTCCAGGAAACATGTTGTTGTTGGTTTGTTTTATTTTTTTTTTTTAACCAATCTGCTTCTTTTCCTGCTCTTTGAGTCTGTGTAGTATTTAGTATTCTGAGGCTATGGTGATCTATAGTTCAATCACATCACATTACTAGAAAAATAACACTGCATAGACAGCAATTTATCAAGCACCAGGATTCTTTTTAAAATTAATTTTAAACTATTATGGATGTGGGAAATGATGTCTCTCTATTTCTTGTCAGAAGCCTGAGAGGATGATCTTGCTATCATTTAAAGCTACCCATATTAATTTGTGTCTAGAGACAAACAATCCATCCTACTTACTTTTCCCCTGCAACTTCCACATCTATTGTATCAATGGTAGTTTTTTGTTTGTTTTTTGGAGAGCGATATAATCTATAGAACTACATTCCACCCAAAACTTAATGGCTTTTGTTTTTCTTTTTAAATGGGTTAATTCTATTAACAAACCTTTCTGTGTAAACTACAGAGGGAAAAGTTTATGATGCTGAGTATTCACAAGAAATGTTAATCTGCACTCTGGCACTAGCCAGTTGGTTTATAAAAATTTATTTCAAGGCACAAAATTGGCATATAGATGAATGGTAAGGCTCACTGAAAGCATTATGAGGTAGAAGGAGGTAAAATAGAAAACATGACTGAATATCTTTAATTTGTAAATGTTCCCTGAGCAAGACTTCATTATAAAAAGGTCAGTTTGTCAGTTTCCATGATTTCCATTTGGTTTCCAATACAGTCAATCTGGACACATCTTAGAGCATCATGCTTCCAGTTTTAAGATTGAAACTAGAATTTGGCATAAAGTACTTACTTTTTGAACAGATGAAAAAAGACATTTACTCTCATATTCTACTTCAAAAGCTGTCTATTCATCCGCTATGTTTCTCATGCCCTGTGGTAATTTCTTTTTCGTTTTACTTTTGGCATATGAAGACTAAAATTAGTATTTCAGGGTAGTTACAGTGCAATATTTTATTTAGATCATCATAATTTATATTGTCTACAATTAACATTTATCCCTTATACCCACTGAATTTTATTTTTAAATAAGTTTTCACAATTTGCAATTCATTTCCAGGAATTTCTAATTTCTCAGAAATGTCTAGTGGATGCTTGCTAATTTGCAAAAGGTAACAGATTTGACGAGCTGCTAAAAAGAGATTGAATTGTATCTTTTCTGTATTCCACCAAGGTTTCTTCATGAAAATAGACAGACATTTTCTAAAAAAACTACTAACAAGATCCTTCTTTTCAGATCCATAGCTGTCACACAATAATCCAAACTTTATTCTTTACTAATAATATGTTTCAGTGGAGTTGTTTATATAACTAACAATATCCAACAGGCAGCGGGATGGTGCAGTGTATGGCCCTGTGTTGGTTGTATACTATTGGCCTTGGAGTTAGGAAAACCTGAATTCAAATTTGGCCTCCCACACTTCCTAGCTAGCTGTGTTTCTCTGAGTCACCTAACTTCTGTTTGCCTCAATTTTCTCGTCTTTACAATCCATCTTTCTTCATTCAGCCACTAGATTTTCCTAAAGCATAGATCTTATCATGCCACTTCTCCCCACCCTCTCTTGCCCCTCCCACCCCCCCACCAGCTCAGTAAACTCTTTAAAATCTGGAAAATAATGACACCTTCCCCCCAGGGTTGTTGTAAGGGTATAAAATCCTTATAATACGACATAAATACTAATTATTCTTATTTATTAATCTGTGACATCTAAGTATCCTCATTTTTAATGTTCTTTTCATCTGAAAGAATATATAGTTGTCTCACAACTAAAAAACTAAATTTTTGAACTGTGATCCATTAAGACTTGTTTTTTAAAAGATCATATACAAGGTTTTCCCATTTAGAAATTAATGAAAGATTATTTGTTATGATCAGAGATATGAAAGGCAACCTTTAGATTCCTTGCTCAAACTTGACAGAATCCTACAATCAGAAATTCCTCAACATTTGGACTAACACTATCTTCAGATCACTCAACTCTACTGCTGGGCAATTTCTTTTATAGAGAGAGAGTGTCTTTAATTTATTTTACAGAAAATTCACAAATTTTAGTACAGTGACATAGGAACTAAAAGATTATAATTCAGAGTATTTTTTTGTTGTTGCTATTTTACTCAGATTTTCCCAGTTTTATTTGTACTCTTGGCCAACAAAGACTAAAGTAAATGCAAATGATCAGTTCCATGGACCACATGAGTGGTGAGAGCTGTAGAAGGGTGAAGGCGAGCTATGATGTGCCTCCTCCAGAGAGTGGGCCATCATCCGCTGAGAGTTTTTTGCATTATCTTGCTCCTCCTTACCTCAATTGTCCTTTTATAACTGGTAGTGAGAGTCACTATGATAAAGGACTATGAAAAATTAATATAGACCAATCAGTAAGGTTATAATCCCAAGGAAGTAGAGTCTTGTTCTGTCAAGGACATCCTCTCTCAGATACTCCAATGGATCTGTGATTTCTGATTTGGGAATTCCTTCTAGTGAAACAGATTGCAGACCATCCATGCCTATCCATAGTCTGGAAATTTGCCACTAAGGCAAGATGGGGCTGCACTCAAAATGCTGAAGGCCTTTTTCATTCTCTCCTGACATTGTGAAGATACCAGTGGAACACTCTGACTCTTGATCTGTCATCCCTCACACTTGCCACACAACCAATCTATCTCTTCCACACATTACGCATTTCTTTAATGATAAATTTTACTTTTATTTTTCTCTGATGCTCATTGTTTGTTGTATGGTATAGTCTGCTTATACCTCTATATTTTTCTTCTCCATGTCATATTCATTTTTAATTCTTCAGAGGTGGCTATACTGTATGTGTTGCCATCATGTAGGAAGAACAATTGAATGTTGGCATTAATTTTCATTTTACTATTGGTATTATTTGTTCCCAAGGGAATTTGGGGTATCATTAAAATCCCCTTTTGATATCCCAAAGACAATCCATCTTGTTCTCTTCATGGTCAACTCTGCGTCCAACTCATTGTTAATCTCAAAATTTTGTCTCATATTTCAATCAATAAACATTTATCAAGCACCTACTATGTGTCAGGCACTGTTCTGAGTAATGAGTCCACAAAAAGAGGCAAAAGACAGTCTCTTCCCTCAAGGAGCTTACAATATAATAGGGCAGAGAACATGCAAACAAGTATATACAAAATAAGTTGTATATGTATTTAAAAAGAAATAATTAAGAGGGAAAGTCCCAGAATTAAGAGAGGTTGGGAAAAGTTTCCTGTAAAAGGTAGGATTGAAACTGAAAGGAATCCAGAGAGGTCAGTAATTAGAGAAGAGCAGGGAGAGCATTCCAGGCATGGTGGTGAGAGGGAAGGACAGCCAGAGAAAATGCCCAGTCAAGAGATGGAATGTCTTACTTGTGGAACAGGCAGGAGGCCAGTGTCCCTGGATCTAAGAGTATGTGGTGGGGATTAAGGTGTAAGAAGACTGCAAATATAGGAAAGGGCTGAGTAATGGAGGGTATTGAATGCCAAAGAGAGCATTTTGTATTTGGTCTGGAAGGCAACAACGAACACTGGAGTTTATTGAGTATGGAGGGGACCAGACTGTGCTTCAGGAAAATCCCTTTGGTGGCTGAATGAGGGATAGAATGAAGCTGAGAGAGACTTGGGGTATTACAATAATTCAGGTAGGAGATAACAAGGGCCTACGCTAGAGTCATGGCAGTGTCAGAGGAGAGAAGGAAGCATGTAGGAGAGATATTTAAGAAGTGAATTGAACAGGTTTTGACAATAGTTTGGATATGGGGTGTGAGAGATTGTGGAAGTACAGGATAAGTCCTATGTTGTGTGCCTAAAGGATTGGGAGTATAGTGTTGCCCTCTGTTGTAGTCGTTATTGTGGTCTGTCCTTAGTTCTCAAGGAGGACCATGGCATCAGGAAAGCTATGTCATGACTTGTAAATGAATTGGATTTAAGGGAGGCAGGGCTATGCAAAGTCACCAGCTTCATTCTCTCCTACAGAACCAGCTGGGTCAAGTGATAATATATAGATCAGAAAGACTAGAGATCCCCAGATGCAGTGGAAGTTCTTAACCTTTTTAAGCTAAGGTCTTTCCCGGGTCTCAGGTTGTCTGAGTCAATGTTCATTCAGTGATTAAGACTAGGTAAAAAATGAGGCAAAGAATGGCCTCTTATACCTAGTAAAAAAAAAAATCAATGCGGGAAGAACCTCAGGGTCTTTGACCAAAACAGAAGCAAATGATATTTACATTCATTCTGAGCCATCAGAGCCCAAACAATGACGCAGTGAAGCTTGGGCTGGGAGTTATTGTTGAGTAGAGCCTTCTACAGTAATATGGAAGAGAAGGTGTGGGGGAGAGTTAAAGGGAAAGACAGTGAGTTCAGCTTTGCTTATATTGAGATTCAGATATCTGTTGGTTATTCAATTCAAGATGTCTGAAAGGCAGTTGGAGATATGAGATAAGAAGGCAGCAGAGAATTTGGGATAGGATGAGTAGATTTTAGAATCATCAGAAGAGAGATGGTAATTAAATCCGCAGGAGCTGACAAGATCACCAAGTGAACTGTGGGAGGAAAAAAAAGAAGGGCCTGGTGCAGAACCTTGAGGGATATTGATGTTTGGAGGGCGTGATCTGGATCAGAATCTAAGGAGTGCTCAGATAAGTAGGAGGAGAAATAGGAGAGAATGATGTTTTGAAAACTTAGAAAGGAGAGTGTATCAAGGATGAGAGAGTGATCAGCACTGTCAACAGCTAAAGAGTAGTCAAGAAGAATAAGGATTGAGAAAAGGCCATTGCTTTGGGTAAGGAAGAGATCATTAGTAACTTCGAAGAGAACATTTTTGGTGGAATGATAAGGCCCAAAGCTAGATTGTAAGAGGTTAAGAAGAGAGTGAAAGGAGAGAAAAATGGAGACAACAATTGCAAATGGTCTTTTTAAGGAGTTTAGCTGTAAAAGGCAGAAGATATATAGGATGATAGGATGGAAAGATCAAATAAGGGTTTTTAATATATAAATTTTGATGGCAAAACTCTAATGGTTTTTCCATCCAAATGCATAATATGGAGCGTACAAGCAAAATACAAAATATTTTGTCCTTTTGTCATGAAAGCACATAATGACTTTTTGTAAGTAAAGTGAGAATAAATGAACTGGTAAATGTATTCTACTGGGCCAAGATTGCAGCATATACCTATAAGAAATATAAAACAGGCATTTGTTGTTTTCAAAGGAAAATGTTAATATTAATTTCAGTTCACCAAGCACTTTTTAAGGGCCTGCTATGCTCCAAGAGCTTTGCCAAGTGCTTGGATACAAAGCTAAAAAAAAAAAAAAAATAGAATAATCATGTGCACAATTCCACAAGCCACATGAGGACTAAGTTACGGTAATGTCCATAGAATTGTAAGAGTAACTTGTGATACAACCCCTATCCTCAAGCAAATCACATTGAGGTGGAGTGCAACAACATGTACAAAAATAAGTGAATACAATATCTATATACATATAGGTATATACATATGTGTATGTATATATATGCATATATACATAAAAAAGCAAAGGCACAGAGTGAGAGAGAGGAAAACAGCATCAAAGACAGAGGCAAAGGAAGAGACAGAGAGAGAGAGAGAGAGAGAGAGACAGAGAGAGTAAATGCAACTTAATAGACAGGGGAGGGCCTAGTACAGAGTAGGCCCTTAATAAATGTTAATTGAGTGAGTGAGTGCTATTTCCAGGAGGGAGGAGTTAAGGAAAAGCTTCTCATAGGAGGCAGGTTGCCTTTTCCCACAAGGCAACCTAGTAGTTAAAAAATATTAATACTAAAACAGTAACTTTAAAGATGGAAATGTTAGAGGTTACATAGAGGCAGAGAGGGACATTTGATGGGACTGGAACTCAAAGCTGCTGTAAACTATTAAGAAAAGAAATATTCTTTCTTGTTGTGCACTTCATTGGTTATAATTCTTTACGACCTGACTAATGCTTAATGTGAAGGTATTTGTAGAGCCTATGTTGGATTGCATGCTGCCATGCGGAGGTATGAGGGGGAGAACTCAAGGGATTGTGGAATTGAATGTTGTAAGCTAAAAGTAGATAAACAAATTTAATAAAATAAAATTGAAAAAGAGAAATAGAGAAAGTGGCTAGTACTAGGAGGAAAAAAAAAAGGCAAAGCCTGAAACTAGAGCTGGCAATAAATGCCTGAGGTCCTTTCCATCAACTCCTTTTATCCTCCTTATTCAACGGTAGGAACAGAACATAAAATGGGACATAAAAAGGTTAGCTCAGGGGTGGGGAACCTGCAGTCTCAGGGCCATGTGTGACCTTCTAGGTCCTTGGGTGCAGTGTTTTGACTGAGTCCAAGTTTTACAGAACAAATCCTTTTCTTAAGGAGATTTGTTCTGTGAAGTTTGGATTCAGTCAAAAGACCGCACTTGAGGACCTAGAGGCTATGTGTGACTTTGTGGATGCAAGTTCTCCACCCTTGGTCTAGCTTTTTCCCACTAGTTTCAATTTAGTTTTTACATTGGAAGTTTAGGTTGAAGGGAAAGTTTTCTTTTCTCCACAGCTCTATACAGTGTGTAACATTCCATCATAGAGAATGGGAAGGTGATGCAACGTCATATGTACTAAAGTTGTTCTGTTCATAATTAAATTCAATATGCTAATGAGATCAATTAATGTTTTTTCTTTCGATAAAATTTAATTAATTACCAATATTTTATAAGTCAAGTAAACAAACAATTACTAAGTTCCTAGTCTATATTAGGCACCATGCTAAGCATTGATGCTACAAAGAAAGGATATGATAGGACCAGTGTTTTGCTAACATGGCTTCCCTGATTGCCCCAGCTGCCGTGATACAGCTTCTTGTTCTGGGGCCATAAAAGATCCCAGACCTATGTCCTTGAAGCCTCTCAGGCTTGGAAGGTACCTGAGATGATTTAAGTTTCCTTGTGCTGCTGACTTTCTGACCAAATGCTTTTCAAGATAGAGATGAGAGGGGCTGTGTCCAGAGCAACTAGGTGCTACTGTATCTTTGTTGTATATTCCTGCTGTAAATGTTCAGTGATTTGCAAATGCCTCATTTCATACAAACATCAAACTTGAACTAAAAGGGTACTTGGAGGATGTTAGAGATGTGCCTACGAAAAAGGTCAAAAAAGTCCCTGCTTTTGCAGAGCTTATGGTCTAATGAAAGTGACAACATGTAAACAACTATGTACATAGACATATATAGAGATTATATTAGAGACAACTACAGAGGGAAGGCACTAGCTTTAAGGGAGATAAGAAGAGGTATCTTGCAGATAATGAGATTTTACCTAAGGTCTGAAAGACACCAGAAAAGCCAGGGGGCAGAGGCAAGGAGGGAGAGAAATCCAGTAATTGGGAGATGGCAATGGAAATTTAAGGAGGAAATGAATGAAGCAATTTTTTCAAGGAACTGAAAGGAGGCAGAATATCACTGGATTTTGGAGTATATTATATATCAGAGTGAGGTTGGAAGGGAGCTAGGTTACAAAGGGCTTTAAAAAATCAAATGATAAATTGTATATCTGACCCTAGAAGTAATAGGGAGTCTCTAGAATTTATTGAGTAGGAGAGTAACATAATGATATTTCAGCTTTAAGAAAATTCCTTTGATACATGAGTGGAAGATAACCAGGAGAGGGGGGAAATTTGAGGTAAAGACACCAACAAGAAAGCATTTGCTTTGTTCAAGCATGTTTTACAAATTCGAAAGATTAAGTAACAGCCCATTATGATTTTTATTATCTCATTGAGTGTGCATAGCTTCTGGATCAAGGCACCAAACATTCCAAGGATTTGATCCCTGTAATGAAGATAAGACAGAGTCCAAGAAACATGCTAAATGTACTTCAAAAGATCAGTAGTTTCATCATTGTGTTAACTCCACTGACTCAAATCAGCCTTTACAGAATTTAGTGAGTGATATTTCATGACTTATGGAAGCCCTCCTTTACCCCCTCAAAATTCCTCAATTGGAAAATATTCTTCTTATAATAAACACTTCCAAGCTTATCAAGTCTGGTCCTAAAAAAACAGATCCATGTTTTCATATGATCCATGGACAGTGCTATACTCAAAGATGTTGCATTTTGATAAGACTTTCCATAACTCACATGAATCTGGCCCAGTTTTTGAGAACTCAGGTCTGGTCAATTCCCTGAGTAATGAGGCATCCAAAAAAAGTCTGTACTAGAAACACTATCATTATCATTATTATTATTATTATTATTATGTATTTTAAGGAATTATAATTAAAAGCCATCTTCACACAACTTGGGTTTAAAATGACAGTGTACCATCTTTCATTAATAATGCTATCATTCAAGTTGATTCTCTGGCCTTTGTTTCCTCATCTGCAAAATGAGGGGGTTGGACAAGATAAATATCTAAGGTGCCTTTCAGCACTAAATCCCAAGATAATATTAATGCAATTGGCTAGATTTCTGAGAAGTTCTTACACCAAATTGCAAATTAGTGTTATGGTAGCATGTTGAAATGGATTACAGTCATCACAATTGTTGTGTAGCCTAGAGCAAAAGAAGGAATTTCCAAATATTCAGGGTGGTATTTGTAATTTGTATCTTTAGGGAAAGGAGATTGTGTTTATTTTCAGAGAGAGTGAAACTTTTTTTTTTTTTATGCTCAGATAAGTCATCCCAAAATCAAACATAAAAAAAAAACCACAACTTTTCCATGTGATGTATTTGATCACTTAGCAGAGAAATAATTGATCAGTCATAACAGTTGTTTAAATTACTATAGTATTCTTTAATTGCAATACCAAAGGGGGAAAACACTTTGGATCATTGGAGCAAGCAGGTGTTAGGCTGTGATTAGAGACTGTAGATTTTGGAATGACAGCACGTTGGAGATCAGCTGTCGAATCTCCTCATTTTACAATTGGGCAAACCAAGGTCTAGTGGCTGAGTAGTTGTCCAAATCACACTGGTAATAAATGACAGAACCAAGACTTGAAATCAGACCTTTGACAAAAATCCAACCTTCTTTATGCTTTATCACATGTACCAACGATTTTTAAATTTACTTAAGATACGAACCCTGAAAAATAATGCATTTTTCATTTTTTACAATTTTCATAAAATTCAAGCTTCTTTAGGACAGGAATGATTCCATTTTTGTTGTTGCATCTTTAATATCTAGCACAGTGTCTGACTCTGATGTTGAAATGAAGCATTATAAAATATTAGAGGTGGAAATCACCTTAGAAAACACCAGTTGAACTCCCTGTTTTCATATACAAGTTAAATGACGCTGAAAAAAGATGACTAAATAGGGTGTCTGGCATTAAGAACCCAAGTCTCCTGATTTCCTACCCAAGTTTTTTCTACTATACCATTCTATAGCACTATATATATATATATATATATATATATATATACACACACACACACATACGTATATACATACATTTGCCTATCAGTATAATAAATACATATGTGTATATACATATATAACACACACATGTAGATATGTATATAAATACATATATGGTATATATCTGTCTGTGTGTATGTATCTATCTATCTAATTGCCTCAAAACAGAAGCCATTAACATGGTAAGATAAGATGAGATTGCTTTTTATTTTGTGTTTCTTAAACCATATTGATATATGATTCAATATAATATGTAAATTTTCAATCAATATGCTGATAGAGTGGAGATCATGGGTCATTTATATGTGTAGTAACACGTAAACACATATACACACACATAATGCAGTGAGGTCTATTAAATCTCCTGAGGAGTAAGTTTTATGTTGTCTTGGCAGATTCTAGCAAGACATAATGAGTAGGCTTTGTGAAAGAACTATTGTACTCTATCTGTCAAGAGGGAAACTATAATTCCAAAACACTAATTAGAATGAAATCATAATATATAAAGATTGTGAATCCAAACTGATGCAATCTGCAGGGACTAGAATCTGTTCCTAATCTAAATTTGACATAAATTTTTGCTACAGTTGCTATACAACTAAGAACATTCTCTCTGAACAAAAATTACACATAATCAACTCTAACTACAGTAGCAATTTCTAATAGAGGTGGAATTTTGCCTGTGGCAGCAGCAATTAATTAGCTTATCCTGAATTAATACGATATGAAAAGGGCATTTTTAAGAATTTTAGAAAATGTCCATTCAACTAACTTTAACCTAAATATGTACTTATATAGCTCAAAATCTATCTTTTGAAATATTTCCTCTAGAAAATAAAGAAAATGGACCCAGTGTTTAACCTTCAAGGAAGAAAAAAAAAATCAAGCCATCTTTTAAATGAAATTGAATCACCTTCATGGCTAAGAGCTCTGAAGGTTTATAGCCTTTTGTATGTGGTTTTCTCCTATAAATGCAAAAGCAGGAGATAACCTAGAACTACAGCATGCTGCTAGCTAACCACAGTTGTTGTTTTTAATTCATTTTGCTCAAATATTCACTAAAATCCCAACAATATACAAAATCTGGCAGTTCCTAACAGTCTGCAATGGCTTTGACTTCTCCAAGTACGGTCTGTGAAAGGATCATATGCCTTTCATCTGAGAAACAGCTAAACTAAATCATTTTTACTACAAAGTAATGGAGTTTTTCTTTTCTTTTTTTGAGGGGTGGAGTGTGTTGGCCTAGGATCTCTCAAAGGCCATCAAAGTCCTGCAATTCATAGAATACTCACCTTGATGAAATCATGAGATCTTGAAGTTTCTTCCTCAAAGAGACATTTAAATATTGCTGTTCAGTCATTTTTCAATTGTGTTTGACTCTCTGATCTCTCTTTTTTTTTTCTTGGCAAAGATACTGGTTTGTCATTTCCTTCTTCAGCTCATTTTACAGATGAGGAAACTGAAGCAAAGGGGTTAAGTGACTTGTCCAAGGTCACTTAGCTTATAAGTGTCTGAGGCCAGTTTTAAACTGGATGATTAGTCCTCCTGACTCCAGACTGGCCACTCTATGTTAGCTGCCTGTGGGTGTGCGCATATGTGTGTGTGAATGTGTAGTCACACATACATACGTATGTATATATATATATATGCATATACACATAAATGTGTGTATATGTATCCCATATCACATGTAACCTTTGGCCCATTACTCTTAAGTTTTTGGTTAACATGGACTATAGTTTATATATAAAAATATACATATATATATATATACATATATATAATTTAGTTATACATA
>CM053585.1:432082647-432105885 GCA_028646515.1 Pseudochirops corinnae
TATATATATATATATATATATATATATACATATACACACACATATATATACATACATATATATATACATACACATATATATATACAATTATTATTACTATTATTGTTAACTACATCCAACTAGAAATTAAGATACACAGGCACTGTGGGAGGGAGATCCATCCTGCCCTATCTGAAAGTTAGAAGAGTGATGTGGGAAGGACATAGGAGAGATTAGATTCGGGGAGGGGTTATACAAGGGGATGGCTGTTTTGAGGAGGGGTAGGGGAAAGATGGGGAGAAAATTTGTAACTCAAAATCTCGTGGAAATGAATGATGTAAACTAAAATAAATAAAATAAAATATAAAAAAAATAAATAATCGTGGAGACTGAAGTTGCTGCCACTAGGAAGGCTGAAGAGGAAAGCCCCACCAAGACTGGAGAAAATGATTTTGATTTTGAAAACCTGGGAAGAGTGATTTTGATTAAGGGAGCCAGCTGAGATTTCTTCTGGGTCCTAGGGCCAGCCAAACTGCCAGAAAACTGAGGAAGCATGGCTGTAGTGCTAGCATCCTGTCTTGTTTTGATGTTATTTTGCCAGATTTGTCTGCTGGTCAAGGACAGTGGTGTTGTTGCAGAAGTCCTGGAAACTTGATGTTGGCTCAGAAGCCCTGAAGAAAGATTTTTTTGTTGTATGCTTACAGAAATCCTAGAAGAGGGACTTGCTGATGTTTTCAGGTATCCTAATACTGTTCTACAGGCAGAGAGTGAATTGATGAGGACACTGGCAATGAATATTGTGACTTTGTTAAGCTTTGTCTACCCAGGAACAGAGATTGCTGAGAGTTTGCCTTGGGTCAAGATGAAGAAAAGACCTCTCCTTGGGTATTGGATGCTGTGATGATAACATGGTTTACTGGTGACCTAGGGGTGGAGGTATTTTCTAATGACTGTATTTAGTGATTAATGATACTTAATAATTGATTACTGAATAAGTACTGACTGAGTTAACTCAGTTGCCCCATGAATGGAAGGCTAACTATTGTACTCTGAGATGACTAAATGACTAAGGAGGCAAACCTCCTTAAGGATACCAGATGATTGTTCTTTGTTGTAAATATTGTGACCACTTTGGTGAAAACTGTGTGGTCATTTTATTGATAAGCTGTTGTGTATACTATATTGTGATTTTTCTGTGATAAGTTGTAATATTGTGAATTCTGACCTTGATTTTCTGTGAATGTTTTGCTTTGATTTGTTATGGAATAAATAGAGTATTCAATATACTGTGTAATCAGAACCTGAAAAGCTGTTCACAGTAGCATTCTTTTGGAAAGTTGCTTGTGCATGGCATTACAGGTATCAGTGCCATATTTGTATCATAAAAAGAATTTGGTAGGACTCCTTCTTTTCCAATTTTCCCAAGTGGTCTATATATATAATATTGGAATTAATTGATCTTTAAATGTTTGATAGAATTCACTTGTAAATCCATCTAGCCATGGAGATTTTTTCCTAGGGAGTTTAATTTCTTGTTCAATTTATTTTTTTCTGAGATGGGGGTTATTTAAGTATTTTACTTTTTCTTCTGTTAATCTGAGTGATTTATATTTTTGTAAATATTCATCCCTTTCCCTAGGATTGATGAATTTATGGGCATACAGTTTGGCAAAACAATTCCTAATTATTGTTTTAATTTCCTCTTCATTGGTGGTGAATTCATGCTTTTTATTTTTGATACTGGTAATTGGGTTTTCTTTATTTTTTTAAATCAAACTAACCACAGATTTATCAATTTTATTGTTGTTGGGTTTTTTTTTTGTAAACCAGCTCTTAGTTTTGTTAGTTCAACAGTTTTCTTAATTACAATTTTATTAATCTCTCCTTTGGTTTTCAGGATTTCTAATTTGATATTTAATTGAGGATGTGAAATTTGTTCTTTTTCTAGCTTTTTCAGTTGCATACCCAATTCATTGATCACCTCTTTCACTATTTTATTTACATAGGCATTCAAAGATATTAAACTTCCCCTAAGAACTGCTTTCGCTGCATCCCATTAGTTTTGATATGTTGTCTCATTATTGTCATTCTCTTGAATGAAATTATTGATTGTTTCTATGATTTGTTGTTTGACACACTCATTCTTTAGGATTAGATTATTTAGTTTCCAATTAATTTTAGTCTATCTTTCCATGACCTTTTATTACATATGATTTTTATTGCATCATGATCTGAAAATAATGCATTTAATATCTCTTCCTTTCTGCACTGGATTGTGAGGTTTTTATGCCCTCATACATGGTCAATTTTTGTTTATGTGTCATGTACTATTGAGAAATAGATATATTCCTTTCTATCCCCATTCAATTTCCTCCAGAGGTCTACTGTATCTTTTCTAAAATTCTATTCACCTCCTTAACTTCTTTCTTATTTATTTTGAAGTTAGATTTGTCAAGTTCATAGAGGGGGATGTTGAGGTCACCTACTAGTATAGTTTTGCTGCCTATTTCTTCCTGTAACTGCCTTAATGTCTCCTCTAAGAATTTGGATGCTATACCACTTGGCACATAGATGTTTAGTAAAGAGATTACTTTTTTGTCTGCATGAAGGATATAGTTTCCTTCCTTATCTCTTTTGATTAGATTTATTTTTGCTTTTGCTTTGTCTGAGATTAGGATTGCTACCCCTTTTACTTCAGCTGAAGCATAGTATGTTCTACTCCATCCTTTTACCTTTACCCTGCTTGTATCCCCCAGTTTCAAATGTGTTTCTTCTAAACAATATATTATAGGATTATAGTTTTTAATTTATTCTGCCATCCCCTTCTATTTTATGGGAGAGTTCATCCCATTCACATTCACAATTATGATTACTATCTGTGTCTCTCTCTCCATCCTATTCCACCTCCCTCTCCCTTTTAAGCTTTTATTTTTCCCTTCTCTCTTTCCCTCCTCAAGAGTTTTGCTTTTCAGTACCACCTCCCTCCATCTTCCCTCCTTTCTATCAGCCCCCCTCACCTTTCTTTCCCTTTTCTGTTACTACTTCTTCACTCTCTTCTAACCACCACCTCCCTTTTCTCTCTCTTTCCCGTCCTACTGCCTGTAGAACAAGTTAGATTTCTGTACTTAACTGACTTTATTATTCCCTCCTTGAACAAATCAGATGAGAATAAAGTTCAAACAATGCTCATCTCCCTCCTCCTCTTCCTCTGCTACAATATGTTTTGGAGCCTCTCCATCTGGTATTATTTACCCTTTTCTGCCTCATTCTTTCCTCTTCTTCCACTACAATCCCTTTTCACCTCTTAATTGGGTTTTATATCATTACATCAGTTAATTTATACCCACACCCACTGTCTACATATATTCCTTTTAAATGTTGTAATAAAGATACAGTTCTCAAGATTTACAAGTATCATCTTCCCATGCAGGGATGTAAACAGTTTGTCCTTATTGAATAAGATGCTTTTCTTTTTCTTTTTTTTTTCTGTTCACCTTTTTATGCCTCTCTTGAGTCTTGTATTTGAAGAAAAAATTTTTCATTGAGCTCTGACCTTCATATCAGGAAGGTCTGGAAGTTCCTTATTTCACTGAATGTTCATCTCCTTGCATGAAAGATTATGCTCAGTTTAGCTTTGGAGTTGATCCTTGGTTGTAATCCAAGCTCCTTTGCCTTAAGGGATATCATAGTCCAAGCCCTCTGATCTTTTAATGTAGAAGCTGCAAGGTCCTGTGTGATTCTGATTATAGTTCCATAATATTTGAATTGTTTCTTTCTGACTGCTTGCAGTACTTTCTCCTTGACCTGATAATTCTGGAATTTCACCACATTATTCCTTGGAGTTTTCAATTTGCAACCTCTTTCAGGAAGTGATTGGTGAATTCTTTCAATGACTGTTTTACCCTCTGGTTCTAGGACTTTGAGGCAGTTTTCCTTGATGATTTCTTGGAGGATACTGTCCAGGCTATTTTTTTCATCATGGCATTCTGGTAGACCAATAATTCTTAAATTATCTCTCCTGGATCTATATTCCAGGTCAGTAGTTTTTTCCAATGAAATATTTTAAGTTTTCTTCTATTTTTTCATTCTTTTGATTTTGTTCGACTGATTCTTGACAGATTCTTGCCTCATAGAGTCATTAGCTTCTACTTGCCCAGTTCTAATTTTTAACAAATTATTTTTCTTCTGTTAGCTTTTGTACTTTCTTTTCCAGTTAGCCAATTTTACTTTTTAAGGAGTTGTTTACTTCAGTGATTTTTTTTCCATTTTGTCAACTGTATTTTTAAAGGAATTGATCGATTTTTCTTCTACCTCTCTAATTTGATTTTTAATATCCTTGAGCTCTTCAAAGAATGCTTTTTGTGCTTGAGACCAATTCATATTTGCTTTTGAGGTTTCAGATATGGGTACAGTATCAATGCTGTACTCTTCTGAATTTGTATTTTGATCTTCCCTGTCACCATAGTAAGACTCTTTGATCTTTGCTTTTCTAAGTTGATTTTTTTCCTCATTACAATTGCCTTTTTCCTGGTTTTTAAAGTGGATCTCTGCTTCTAGGGCCCTGGGGGCCCTGTCCCATGCTTCTTGTGCTGGGGCTAGGGGTCTAGTTACTGGCTTTGTGTGCTGTGGCCTATAGTTCTGGCATCTGGAAGCTATATAATGCTGTAGTTCACCTGGTGCTGAGCTGTAGTCAACTGGTATGTACTGAGGCCGGGTGAGGTCTTTCTGACTTTCCTTAGGTTTATACTGAAGTTTGGGGTGTGAGGTATAGGGTAGGGGTGGTCTGCTTCCTGGAGGTCTCATCTTCCTCTAGGGCTACACTAGAACATGGGTAGGCTCAGCCACTGGTAGATGCCTCTCTGCGCTGGTGTCCGCCAATTCCCCTGGCTATGGGAAGGCATGCAGGGGAGTCCCAGTGTTGGTACTTGCTGGCTCTCCCACCCTGGGGGTCAGGATCTTCCTGCTAGTCCACTGAGATGGGGTTTGCTGCTGGTTTGCTGAGAGGCCTCCTGTCCTGTACTGGTCCCCTTCAGTCACAGCATGAGGGACCTTTCTCATTAATCCCCCAAGTATCCTGAGCTAAAAGACTGCTGTACCCTGTCTTTCTGTTTGCTTCATCATTCCAAGATTTTCCTGGGGCAATATTTTCTGGGTTTTTTAAGGTCAGCAATGGAGGTTGAGAACAATATACTGTTTACTCCCCCATCTTGGCTCCCCAAGATTCCAGTCTTTATGAGCATTTACAGCATGCTCTACCTGATGCAGTCCTCCTTTTAGGTGTTGGACCATGTGAAGATATTCTATGACTTTTTACTGTGTAGTATAAAGGAAACTTGATTGACTGGTGAGCTGAATTGAGAATGCATATAGAAGGTATCATCAGGCCAAATATATCTCTCTCATTCTGGTGGCTGTTTCAGAGGTAGAGAAAGTGAATTACTCTAAGTGGAAAAGGGCAACATAGAGGTGCCACGAAGCTGCTGCACACCTGGCCTCCTGTTAAATCCATATCTGAGATTAGCACAGCTCCCCTTGATGTCTTCTTTCCCTTGACACTTCCCAGAGTGAGTCAGGAATGCCATCAAGCTTGGTTAAAAGAGATCTGCTTGAACCAGTGTAGCTGTGGATCAACAGCAGAAATACCTTGTGTGCTTAAGCAGAAGAGTAGCTGTTTATCATTTATGCTGTTTTCAGAAGTAAACAGGGTAAAAACTTTGCAGCATCAGATTTCAATTTGAGTCTTTTCGCCCAAGGATGGTAGAAGGGAAAAGACAGAGAGTAATGTGTTTTTATTTCTATTCTTGCTGTATTTTCTCAGTAAATATTCCTTGAAATTGATGTTAATTGGGTAAATTCTGTTGAGGTAGTTGTTGGGTCAATCCGTCAGCTAATAACATTTTTGCCTACTGTGTGCCACACACTGTGCTGAGTGTTAGGGATATAGATACAAAACCAAAACAAAACAGATAATCTCTACCCTCAGGGAACTTGCAGTGCAATGGTGAAAAGAAAATCAAAATGGGAAAAGAGGATAGCCTCAAACAATGATATCAGAAGGTTTTATTTTTGTCCAGTTGTTTCAGTTTTATTAGACCCTTCATGACCCTATTTGGTTTTCTTGGCAAAGATATTGGAGTGATTTGGCATTTCCTTCTCCAGCTCATTTTGCAGGTGAAGAAACTGAGGCAAATAGGGTCAAGAGACTTGTCACACAGCTATTAAGTTCCTGAGATCAGATTTGAGCACATGAGCATGAGTCTTCTTGACTTCAGACCAGGTGCTCTGTCCACTGCACCACAAAGCAGGACAGAAACTACCTGTAAATAACAATTGATATTGGAGAAAACACATTGAAATGGAGCTTTAAACTGAGGGCCCTTGAAGAACACCTCAGTCTCTCAGAGAGTAGTCTTAGGACCCAGAGGCAAAGATGCAGCATTCCCCAGCAGCCTTATTAGCCAGTTAAAGTGGGAATTTGTATAAGGATCTCCTGTCCTCTGGGAACCTTCCTTTCTAGTCAGTGATAATTACATGAGAAGCATCAGAGTATTTATAGGGCTGCGTTCCCAAGAACTCTATGGGGAGAGTTACCTTGTTACCTCCATTCTTCAAATGTGGAAACCCCTGATAACACAATGAGTAAAAAACACCTGAGGCAGGGTTTTGAATCTAGAACTCAAGACTCCAAGTCTGGGATTGTGTCTACTGTGCCACATTTCCTCTAGATCAAATTAAAATTGTTGTTGTTGAGTTGTGTCTGGCTCTGCGACTTCATTTGAGTTTTCTGTGGGTTTGGGTTTTTTTTGACAGAAATACTGGAGTGATTTGCCATTTCTCTCCCCAGCTTATTTTAGAGATGAGGATCTGCAGCAAATAGAGTTTAAGTGACTTGCCCAGGGATCACACAGTTAGTAAGTGGCTGAGGTCAAATTTGAACTCAGCTCTTCCTGACTTGAGGCCTGGTAATCTATCCACTTCTCCACCAAATTAAAACATTGGGTGATAAGTAAAAAGTAATTTAATAATTGATAAGTAATTTAATCATACAAATTAAAATTCTGTATGATAATTATACAATTACCATATTTTAGAATTAACCATTCCTAGCAGTTCTTTTTCGCTTCAGTGTCACCAGGGAAACCAAGATCTGTTTGGTCTGCTAATGCTTTCTGTGTATACTCTCAGTTCAGGTCAATAACCAAACAAAAAGCTCCTTTTAACAAAAGAGTAAACAGACAAGAAAAAAAATCACAGCACTCCTATAAATGCTCCAAGATCCAGATGGTGGATTGCATCAGGCAGATCATGCTACCTTTGTTTATAAAGACTTTGATCTCATTGGATGGTCTCCTATTATCTAAAGAAAACAATTTGTAAATTCTATAGTAGTGTGTAAATACACATTTTTTAGAAGTTTCTAATAATATTGGAAAACAAGGTTGCATTAATTTATTTAAATATGGTGTGTTTAGGTCATAGAACAGGACAATTTCTAAAGAATTACATATGGTCATTATTGCCAGAGGGTAACAAAAGCCCAATGAGTGTGTTTGAGCAGGCTGTAATTTATTAAAAATGAAGAATTATGAAGATCCAAAGTGACAGAGGTTGTCAAATAAATATACAAGCTAAAGAGAAGATGGGATGGTCATATGACAAGAGTGAGAGACAACTGATAATCACTACAATGGTATTCTGTTGTCAAGAGAAAGTGAGGAAAGTACTTACAACATATATTACTTAGCTTACTTGAACTCACTTATCCATTTGAGTATTTGACTATATTAAATACAAGAGGCAATATGGTATAGGAAAAAAATGGGGCAAGATTAGAATCAGAAAAACATGGGTTTAAGTGCTGTCTTTGACACATAGTTCCTAAGTGATGATGGGTAGGTCACTTATGTCACTGCCCCCAGGCAAGTCTCTAAACCTATGTTACAAAGGTTTTTGCCAATCTATCATGAAGATTTTTTTACAGCAGGTATGCCTTATATACATGGTCATAAATATAGACCAAGCACATATTATCTGTATGTATGTATGTATACGGGAATAACTATGTGTCTCAGTGTATAGAGCACAGGGCTTGGGATCAGGAGGACACATCTTCTTGAGTTCAGTGGAACTTAAGACACTTTAAACACTTGCTACCTGTATGACCCTGGGCAAGTCACTTAATCCTGTTTGTGTCAGTCCCTCATCTGTAAAATGAGCTGGAGAAAGAAATGGCAAACTGCTCCAATATCTTTGCCAAGAAAACCCTAAATGGGGTCATAAAGAAGACTGAAATGTACAACATGTGTATGTGAATATATACATAAATACAAAGTGGTGTCTCAAAAGTCATAGAGCAATATTAAACTGTTAAAACTTAGAAATGCACTAAGATTTTGGGGACACTCTATATATGATATTCTGATGGCTTTTCATTGGACCTCACTTCATATTTACAAAACAGCAAATGTCCAGATTAACACTAAAAAATAGAAAAAAAACATGAATGTTTGCCTATGTTTCTAGATGTTTTGATGTTTAAGTTCTGTCTATGCTAGTCAATTCTTATTTGAATATTTTGAATGATGTACACATACTCTGTGATTATACTGTTTGAGACAAATTCTATGAAAAGATTAGCAACATGACTGTCTCCATTACTTTAATACAGAAATATAATGACCATAAGGACCCCTAATGAAACCCATATCCTCTGGTTAAAAAGCCACAAAATAATGTTATCACATTCTGATGGAACCATGGACTGCCCACACAGCCACTGGGTAGGGAGATTAAATATTCATCAAGAATGAAATGAGTTACAAGGAAAATAAATTCAGGGGGAAAAGTTTGTGTGTGTGTGTGTGTGTGTGTGTGTGTGTGTGTGCCCACGCATTCTTTTCTTTCCTCTTTGACCTTTAAGTCTCCTAACTCATATGGAATTTAAAAAAAAATATCTCCAGCAACTATTACTATAACACTTTATAGGGGTGGTAATTGAGAAGGTAATAGCAGAGTCCAACTGAGGCCATTAGAATCTTTAAAGCTTTTCAATCTAGTTTGGAGAGAGATCACATTACGCTTGGTGGTATAGAATATTCCATAAGTGATAAGACTTTGTATGCTTCCATACTAGCAAAGTGCACTGTTATTTCAGCTGTGACCTCAGCTGCCAACTTCTGCATAGAGTGAAGTATGAAGAGATTAACAGAAGACCTTTCTATTGCACCTATCTACCTCAGCAGATTAAAATTCTGCTCTGTTACAAAGGTATGCTGCAGACTTAAGATGCATTCCACACTGTTGACCTGAAAAGCTAGCATCAGTAGTGTGGAATACAACGAGGTTCCTCCCTACACCAATGAACATGTTAATGTGTTGTATTTTCCATCCATAAATCATTAATTAGTGATAGCTACTCACAGCAGTTACAGCTGTTGCAAATTGCTCCTTATTGGGGGGGGGGGAAATCCACTAATGAATTAGTATGTAGAGCAGCTTATTTCCCAAATAAACCAGTCAACTAGTTAATCAAAAAGCATTTGTTAGGCACTTATTATTTGCCAGGGATTGTGCTAAGCACTGGAAATAAAAAGACCAAAATGAAACAATTGTTGCCCTATGAAGACTTATGTTGTATTTGGAAAGACATTTACTAACACATATTTAAATATACATATATTCACGCATGCATACATATATTGTCTATAAATATATATAATGTGTTATATACATATTTACAAAATAGATATATGATAATTTTTTGAAGAAGGCCATTTGAAGCTAGGTGGAGCAGGAGAGTGTTAATGTTTCCTGACTGAGGAAGAAGGTGGTGAGTGAGGTGAGTTTTGGAAGTAATAAGGTACTCTTAGAGGTTGAAATGAGAAAGAAGTCTAGTCGAAGGATGCATTCCAGAACACAGTTCATTCCAGGCCACTGCAATGGTGTAGAGACAAGAGTGTCCTTAGTGAGGAAATGAAAGGCCAATCTGTCTGGACCACAGTGTGTGAAGGGAAGCATCTTATAACTAGGCTGAATGATAGCTTAGGAGCAGATTGTGAAAGAGTGTAAAAGCCAAACAAAAGAGTTACTGTTTGATCCCAAAGGAAATAAGGAACTACTGGAGTTTATTGAGTGGCATAATCAGACCTACATTTCAGGGAAGTTGTTTTAAATAGCCATGTGGAAGACAGGATGGAGTTGGGAGAGGAAAGTCTGGGAAAGTACTTGTGTCAATTTCCATAAGGTGATGAGGGGCCTGTGATAGTGGTTATGTGAGTAGATAGAAGGGAACAAGTCTGTCTTTGGCAAATGAATATGGGGGTGAGGGAAATGGATGTAGTGAACTCAGGTGAGTGGAATAATAATGGTGCCCTTGAGAGAGGAATGCATGAATATGTGCTAAGATTCAATGTTGATAACGATAATTTAGGGGAGTTCGCAGTTCATTTCATGCTTGCTGGAGTTTAAAAATCCTGTGGGCTGCCACAGGGCAACCAAGATCTATTTGACATCTGAAAAGTTGGATCACCTGAGTATTAGATCTAGCTTGGCTTGAAGCTATACAAGAGGTTAGGAGGTAGGATGAGATTTTATTTAAGGTCAAACATTCCAGGCCTATTTCCTTGACTATTGCTTTACCCTGTAAGTTTAAGGTTTACTGTTTAAATTGTCCTTGGCCCACCATTTCTCCCCTCTAATTGTGTTGCAATCCTGGCACTGGAGAGCCCAGAGAATGGGAGAGATGCTGAACTTCTATGGTACCAAGCATCTATTCCTCTCCATCTCCCTATTGCTTCTACTGCTTTGGTCCATGAGATACTGTTTACTGGATCCAGGACTGACCAGAACAGAAATCTAGGCTCTGATGTGGAGAGGAAAGCTTATATTTATCAAGATTACCAGCGGCGTCACTTTCTAGGCAAATTCCTGGTACTATGCATGGCCAACCATGACATGGAACAAGAACCAATGATGGGTCTCAGTTTGTCTGAGACAATGCCCATTCAGTGATCAAGTCTAGTTAAAATTGAGGCAAAGAATGATCTCTTTCACTTGGTCAAAAAAAAAAAATCCATCTGGGAAAACCATCAATGTTTCTGGCCAAAACAGAAACAATTGCTACTTACTCTCACTCTGAGCCATCAGAACACAAACAATGACCCAGTGAGGCTTGGGCTAGGACCTATTGTTGTCCTCTACAGCAATGAGGAAAGGAAAGTGTGGGGAGAGGTTAAAGTCAAAGAAAGTGAACTCAATTTTGATATATTGAGATTAAGATATCTATTGGTTATTCAATTCAAGATGTTTGAAAGGCAGTTGGAGATGGGAGATTAACAGTCAGCAGAGAATACGGGGTAGGATGGATAGATTTGAGAATCATCAGCAGAGATGGTAATTAAAAAAGAAAAAAACCCTCTGAGGTACCACCCCACATCATATTGACTAAGATGACAAAAAAGTAAAATGACAAATGTTGAAGGGGATGTGGTAAAATTGAACTGCTGTTTTGTCAATGGAGTTGTCAACTGATTCAACCACTCTGGAGAATAATTTAGAACTCTTCCATAAGGGCTATAAAACCACGTATACTTTTGACCTATCAATACCACTACTCGGTCTGTATTCCAAACAGGAAAGAAAAAGCAACAGAACCTATGCATATACAAATATTTATAGCAGCTCTTTTAATGGTTACAAAGAATTGGATATTGAGGGGATGCCTATCAACTGGGATAAATGCTTGAACAACTTGTAATATATGATTGTGGTGGAATACTATTGCACTGTAAGAAGTGATGAAAAGGCAAGTTTCAGGAAAACCTCAAAAGATTTACATGAACTGATGCAAAGTAAAATTAGCAGAGCCAGGACAGCATCGTACACAGTAACAACAGTATTGTACAATGATCAACTGTGAATGTCTTGGCTATTCTCATTAATATAATGATTCAAGACAATCCCAAAGGACTCATGATGAAAAAATTCTATCCATCTCCAGAGAAAGAACTGATAGAGTTTGAATATAGAGTAAAGTGTGTGTTTAAAAAAAAAAACTTTGTTTTTCTGGTTTTTTTTTTGTTTATTTATTTATTTTGTTCCATGTTTTCTTCTACAACATGACTAATATGGAAATATGTTTTGCATAACTGAACATGTATAACCTATATCAAATTTCTTGTCCTATCAATGAGGGATGGGGGGAGGGAAGAGAGGAGAAGAATTTAGAATTCAAATTTTTAAGAAAGGAATGTTAAAAATTGCTTTTACATTTAATTGGGAAAAACAAAATACTAAATTTTTAAAAAGGGAAAACAGAGGGGCAGCCTGCATATTACACTGATACCCATCTAAAGCTAAAAACAACTAGAAAAAGGGCCCTTGTACATTGAGTAAAACCTCTGAGAAGGATTAATGAGAGAATATGAAGAAAAGTCTCAAGGGATGAGATGGCATGGATGAATTATGATCTGTACCACTAAAGAGGAAAATTATAACAAGGAGATCACAGATCTAAAGAAGTATTGAAAGATAAGGAGAAAGGTTCTGCAATTAATTTGTATCCTATATCACATTTCTGTCATCTTTGAACCAGGGCTCTCCACTAATTAGCACTTCTTCAATACATTGATAACTGATTAGCACTCTGATGACCTTGAGTCACTGGGAAATTCTATACTGCCTTCTGAATCAGAAAAAGATCAAACCATGTAAAGTTTCTGTGTTAAATGTATTTTGCTCTGCTATAATTATTTCAAAAGTTGTAATTTATATACATATATATATATATGTATATATATATATATTATATATATATATTGTGGACCTCCATCTTCTCATCTTTCCCAAATGAGATCCTTTTGAAATTAAAAAAAAAAGTGTGTATACATGAATGATATAAGCAAACATGGGGAAAAATAACACTGATTATAAGTAATACTCAGTTTTTTACAGAAGCCAGATTTGGTGAAAATAACAGTTAATGCAAGCAAATCAACAGACATTATTATTATTTGTTTTACATCAATAATTACAATATACAATGCAAAATTATAATTTATAATTATAATTAGTTACCATTATTTGATTACTAATCAAATTAATAATGAATTATTTCTATGTATGTCCAATATGGTATATTACATCTCTCCATTAACTATAAAATTTTATTATCATTCATGTTTCAACTTATAATATTTTACTGTTTTGCCAAGTGATGCTCCCATGGGTAATTAAAATTATGTGTGCTAAGAAGTGTCAAATGTCAGTGTAGCAGAAGGGAAATGTCTCAAGCCTCTACTATGGGAAAAAGCAATGTTGGATTCAGAATCAGAAGACTAAATCAGATGTGAATTGTTGTTCTGCTACACAATAGATTCATGACCTAGCCAGGGCCAGGAGATGCCATCCATCTAAGCCTCAGGCTTTTCTTCTGTAAAACACGTCATGTTATGTGTCAAACATAAGTGATCTGCAAGGATAGTACTGGACAACTACTCAAAAAGAGAACTTTTATAAGTTTCATTAAAAAAAAAACCTTTTCATTTTAATGAACATTTTCGAGGCAAAAGACACAGTAATATTCCTTGGCTCCTTTTTCTTCTCATTGCTTTTCCTTTGAGATTACCTTCAATTTACACTGTGTGTATGTATGTGTGTCTGTGTCTGTGTGTCTCTGTGTATATAATGTGTGTGTGTATATAAATGTATGTTATACCATACGTATAACATATATATTTATGTATGTTCATATATACAGCGTAGGTATATAATATAAAGTTACACAATATATAACATAGGTATGTGTTTGTATATACATGTACATGATCACATACATATGTATGTACATGTAACATTTGTGTGTTGTCTTAGAATGTAAGTTGCTTGAGAGAAGGAACTGTTGTTCTTTTCCCCTTCTTTGTATCCTTAACTCTTAGTACAGTGTCTGGCATATAACAATCCCTTAATGAACGCTTACTGAGTGACTGACAAATGGTACTATTAATCTTTTAAAATTTACTGATATGTTGAATACTGGACTCTGATTAACATTGTGTACAAATAATAAGAATATGAAACAGAGAAAAAATTGGAAATATATCATTATTCTTTAATTTGGCAGATTTAATTTTTCCAAACTCTGAGAGAGAGGTTATTTGGTCCCAGATCCTAAATTTACAATCTATGACTATGCGTCCCAAGCCAGATCAGGGTGATGTGACCTCAAAACTTTGGACAAAAGCCATTATAAATTTTCTTCCTTTCTAGATAAGTTTCCCAAATGTGAATTTAGGTTGTATTTCTGTCTCACATATCTCCACCTGTACCACCACCACCACCTCTACCACCACACCCCTAGATATTTTCCCTCACTATTCTGGAATCTCTTATCAACACTATATAAAATCCTTCATTAAACTGTGTTTAGCATGGTGCTTTCCACATAGTAAGCACTTAAAAGCCTATTCCTTTATTCATTCATAAAAATATCCCCTTGGATTCAGGGATTCTTTGGGGAAAGGAAATCTTGGGGGAGGGGGAGTTAATACAGTGGTGTATTTTGATACTGACTGTAAAGAGTAAATTACCACTCCAAATGGATAGCATTGGTGAATATATTCATGATAAACTGACATACGATGGGATTGTGGATTTAGATTTGGTAGGAACTTTATATGCCGTCTAAACTAATTCCCTTATTATGCAAATGAAGAAACTGAGGAAGGTCATTCAATAAAGTGACAAAGACAAGATTCTGTCTCACAAACTGGGAAACTATGTTGGTTGAAAGGAGGTAGTTAAATCTGATGAGCAATGAAAGAGACATTTTTGATCCAGGATTGTTAATTCATTTGTGTAGGAAAATATCACCTTGGAAAACCCTCAGAAATTCATGGTCTTAGAGGTTAAGTGATTTGCTTGAGATCATGAAGATAGTGCATATACTCTTTGTCTACTATCCCAGAATCAGTCAGATTACACTTGCTTCTTAGGGTTCTATAGTACCTGGAAGGTTTAAGGTGCCTCTTCTCTATTTCAATCAGCTTGAGTTCCCCACAAGCTGTGTTTCCCTCAACTGTTTGAAGTTTGTGACTAATGCCATAGTTCCATTTAACCATATAATATCAATTAGCTTTTATTTTTATTTCGAAGATAAAGCAAGAACAAAGTGCAAACTTTTTCCTCTAGGACCTTTAAGACATGCTTTCTGACACCACCTAGGACTATGGAACAAGAAGTTTCAATTTGGCTAGGTTCCTTTCATAGCATCAATACTACCAAGTTCATGTCCAGGTGTAGAATGACTTTTGAATGAGTCCTTTTGGACTTCTGGGTCAAGATGGCAGATTTAGCAGTAAACTGCTGCAACTCTCCCATACTCACCTCCAAACAACCATAAAACAGAGTCCCCAAACAAATCCTGGAATGGCAGAACCAACAAAAAGACAGTGAGACAGTCTTATAGCACAAGACACTGATGATCAGCAAGAAAGGTCCATTTCACTCTGATGAAAGGAGACTGCAGCCCAGGACGAGAAGCATCCCAGCAAGCCAGCAGCATGCCCCACCTCAGCAAACCAGCTCCCACTGAGTCCCAGCGTGGGGGAGAAGGCAAACAACAATACCAGGACCCCCATGTGCCTTAGCAAAGCCAGGGGAACCAGCAGACTCCAGCTCCAAGAACTATGTGTTTTAGCATATCTCTGGACAGATAGATAGACCCCTGTCCTCTGGGTGCCTAAGCAAACAGCCAGCACTAGCCCAGCCACACTTCAGCATAGTTGTGGGCAAACAGGCAGAAGCCTGACCTCATGGACTTCCATGTAGTAACTAAAAATGCAGAAACACTCCTTCAGGCCGTGAACACACATCATGCCAGACACCACCAGGACCTCCGCTCAGCACTAGGTAAGCTGCTAGACCCCTTGGACCACCAGCAGTAGAGCACAATCCCATATCTACAGTACAGCACCAGACATGAGGGCCCCCTGAGGGGCCTTAGAGCAACATCAATGAAGCGCCAGGTAAATAGCCAGGGCCTGTAGCCACTAGCACAAGAAGCTTGAGACAGTGCCCCTGCCACCCTGGGAGCAGAGCTCAATTTTAAAAGAAAGGATAAGGCCAGAGCAGGGGCAGAAGAGGAGGGATGTCCAAGTGTGTGCCCATTGCTGATGCTGCCACCTCCTCACCCTTGCCACGATCATCCCAGTGCACAGTTTCATGTTTGACAAGATTGTGGGCAACAAGTGGGAGACCTGGGGCTGTTGTAGTCAGAGTGCACTGAGGAGGATGCCCTGGACACATGTAGAACTAATAGAGAAGCTTCTCAAATACACACCTCTGGAAAAGTGAGCCGACATCCCTGAAGGCCCACTCAGCCAACTGCCATGTGGAAGAGCCCAAGGAAAAGAGTCCCCAATTCTGAAGGCCCCCATCAGCTGTCACATGGAAGAGCCCCCATCCATGAAGACCTCAATCAGCTATCTTCCACAAGGCTTCCAGAGATGGCAATAAACCCACGATTAGGAAAAAAATAAAAACTAAAGAAAAGAAAAAGGGCAAAAAAAAAAAAAAAAAAACGAGCAGAAAACCAGAAAAACAAAAAAATAATCCAAGCATAGAAAGTTATTATGGTCGCTGAAGACCAAGACACAAACTCAGAAGAGGATGACAATGTCAAATAGTTATGGGCAAAAACCCCAAAGAAAAACATGAAGTGGTCTCAAACCCAGAAATAACTTATGGAAGAGCTGGAAAAGGAGCTTTAAAATCATATAAGGTAAATAGAAGAAAAATTAGGGAAAGAGGATTATGGGGAAAAAAGAATCAATAGCCTAGAAAACTGCTTAAATAGTAGAATTGGCCAAATGGAAAAGGAAAAAACAAAAATTCACTGAAGAAAACAACTCCTTAAAGAGTTCAGTAGACCAAATGGAAAAGAAAGTACAAAAGCTAATTGAGGAAAGCAATACTTTCAGTTAGAATTGAGCAAGTGGAAGCTAATGACTCTATGAGACATCATGAATCAATCAATTTCAAAAGAATGAAAAAATGGAAGAAGATGTTAAATACCTCATGGGAAAAAACAACTCACCTGGAAAATAGATCCAGGAGAGACAGTATCAGAGTCACTGGACTACTTGAAAGCCAGAATCAAAAGGAGGACCTGGACAGCGTCTTTCAAGGAATTATCAAGGAAAACTCCCCTGACGTCCTGGAACCAGAGGGAAAAATAGTCATTGAAAGAATCCACCAATCACGTCGGGAAAGAGATTCCCCACCCCACATCCCCCCAAAAAAACAAAACTCCAAGGAACGTTATAGCCAAATTTCAGAACTATTAGGTCAAGGGGGTAAAAAAAATACTACAAGTAGCTGGAAAAAAACAATTCAAATATTGGGGAGTCACAATCAGTATCACACAGAACCTGGCAGCTGCAATGTTTAAGGATCAGAAGTCATGGAACATGATATTCCAGATTGCAATAGAGCTAGGATTACAACCAAGAATCACTCACCCAGCAAAATTAAGCATAATACATCGAGGGAAAAATCATTGTTCAACAAAAAATAAGGATTTCAAGCCTTCATAAGAAGAACCCCCCCAAATTTGACCTTCAATACCAAAATCCAAGAGAAGCATAAACAGGTAAAAAGGAAAAAGAAAACATAAGCGATACAATAGAGTTAAACTGTTTACATCCCTACACAGAAAGATGATACTTGTAACTCTTAAAAATTGTATGACAGTACAACTAAAAAGAAATATACCTAGAGGGTACAGGTATAAGGTGAATTTGAAGGAATTACATAAAAATAATTGAGGGATGAGAAAGAGAAGTATAAAGGGTACAGAATGAAGGAAAAGGTAGAATGGGGTAAATTCTTTCACATGAAGAGGCAAGAAAGACCTATTATGGTGGAGGTGGGCAATGGGCATCACTTGAAAGTTATTCCCATCAGTATTGGCTTAAAGAGAGAATAATAATCACAATCATTTGTGTATAGAAATCTTTCTTACCTGACAGGGAAGTAGGACGGGAGACAAGTAAAGGGGGTAGGGGCAGAGACTGACATAAGGGAGGGCAGATCATGGGAAGTAGTAGACAGAAATAAAACACTAGTGGGATGGGAAAGGGTGAACGGAGAGAGCAGACAAAGAGGAGGAAGAACAGGATGGAGAGAAATATATTCAGGTAGTAATCATAACTATGAATATAAATGGGATGAATTCTCCCATAAAATGGAAGTAGATAGCAGAGTGGATCAAAAACCAAAATTCTGCAACACGTTTCTGACAAGAAACATACTTGAAGCAGAAAGAGACACAGAGTAAAGGTAAGGGACTGGAGCAGAATCTATTATGCTTCAGCTGAAATAAAAAAAGAAATCAGGGGTAACAATCCTGGTCTTAGGCAAAGTTAAAACAAAAATAAACCTAATTAAAAGAGATAAGGAAGGAAATTACATGTTGCTAAAATGTACCATAGACAATGAAGCAATCAAATTAGAAGAGCAAGAAACAGTCTACCTGTCAAATCTATGGAGAGGGGAAGAATTCATGACCAAACAAGAGATGGAGAGCATTATGAAATATAGAATACATAATTTTGATAATTTTAAACAGAAAAACTTTTGTATTAACAAAACCAATGCAACCAAGATTAGAAGGAAAGAAGAAAACTGGTCAACAATCTTTACAGCAAGTGACTCTGATAAAGGCTTTATTTCTCAAATATATGGAGAACTGAATCAAATTTATGAGAACATAAGTCATTCTCCAATTGATAAATGATCAAAAGACATGAACAGGTAGTTTTCAGATGAAGAAATCAACACTATTTATGGGCATATGAAGAAGTGCTCTAAATCACTTTTGATTAGAGAAATTCTAATTATAACAACTCTGAAATACCACCTCACACCAATCAGATTGACTAATATGACACAAAAAAAGAGAAAATGATGTATGTTGGAGAGGATGTAGGAAAATTGGGATACTAACTTACTATTGATGGAATTGTGAACCAATCCAACCATTATGGATAGCAATTTGGAACTATTCCCAAAGGGCAACCAAACTCTGCATACTCTTTGATTCAGCAATACCACTATTGGGTATTTATCCCAAAGAGATCATAAAAAATGGAGAAGTAACTACAGGTGCAAAAATATTTAGAGCTGCCCTTTTCATGGTGGCAAAATATTGGAAATTGAGGGGATACTTTGAGGGGAATTGCTGAACATGTTGTGGAATATGAATGTAATGGAATACTATTGTGCAGTAAGAAATGATGAAAAGGCAGATTTCAGAAAAACCCAGAAAGACTTGTACAAACTGATGTAAAGTGAAATGAACAGAACCAGGAAAAACCTTGTACACATTATCAACAACATATTGTGATGGTCAACTATGAATGACTTTGCTCTTCTCAGCAACACAATGATCCAAGACAAGTAGAAAAGACTCATAAAGGAAAATACTATCCATATCCAGATAAAGAACTAATGGACTCTGAATCCAGGCGGAAGCATATTTTTTCACTTCATTCTTTCTCATGGTTTTATTTCCTTTTGGTTTGTTTCTTCTTACACAACTGTAATGGACATGGACATATGTTTTACATGATAACATGTGTATAAATTAGATCAGATTACCTATCACTTTCAGAAAAGGGGAGGGAAGGAAGAGGGAGAATAATTTAGAACTAAAAATCTTGTAAAGATGAAAGCTAAAAAAATTTCTTAATATGTAATTGAGGGGAAATAAAATACTATTAAAACAAAACAAATGAGTTCTTATTTCAGTTTTCACTGGAATTAGTCCATAATGTTATTCTGGAAGGTTACTCAGTACTTTGGGACATTAGTGCTGGGATAGCTACAAAACCCAGACTAGATACTGACTACCAGATCATACAAAACTCTTAAGTTCAGAGAATCTACTTTCACCATGTATTGGTAATGGAATTTGGAGATGCCCCTGTATTGGCTTGGTTTTTGGGTTGAGTGTTAAAACCCAGAGCTTGTGAATCTCACTTGTGGGATGGACTTGTTGATGTGAAGAGAGAGGGCTGAACTGGGAGGAGCCTTGAATTGGGAGAGAGGCCCAAGCCTAGAGAAGGCAAGAAGGACTTTGGGAGAGTTGTATCCAGTATTGTGGAGCCTGAGTTGCTGAGAGAAAGAGTGCTAGGAGCCTGTTGGAACTGCTACCTGGAACTGCCACCTAGAACTGCCAAGGACTGAGGAGGCATGGCTGTGATGCCGGTATTTTGTCTATCTGTTTTGATGTTGTTTTGCCAGATTCACTTGATAGTGAAGAACAGTGCTGCTATTGTAGAGGTCCTGGAACCTGGCTGTTGGTTCAGAAGCACTGAAAGAGGATTTTCTTGTGTTACCTGCACAGAAATCCTGGAAGAGAGCCTTGCTGATGTTTTCAGGGGTTCTGGGACTGTTCTACAGGCAGAGTGACTTGATAAGGACACTGGCTATGGCTTTGTTGAGCCTTGTCTCCCCAGGAACTGAGATTGCTGGGGGCTTGCCTTGAGTGAAGATAAAAGAAGGCCCTTTCCTTGGGTATTCAATGCTGAGTTTACCCTTGTTAACCTAAGGGTAGATGGCCTTTTGTGTTCTCCTGCCACTTTTGAGATTCAGGGGTGGGAAGCCTTTGAGTGATTGACCAAATGAATGTACTTTGTTTATGGTTGGAGATTAATCTCCATTTGAGAAGAGACTTTTGACTGACTAAATAATGTACTGAATGTACTGTGTAGGAGTGGAGTAGTACCTGGATTGAACTGAGAACTTTACTTGCTAAAGGAACAAGTTACACTGTCTTTTGACTTTTTCTGTTCTGTGAATGTTTGCTGAATAAATGGGGTTTACTATGCTGGTAATCCGAATCTTGGCAGTTGCCTTTGCTTGGCATTACCCACCATCTAGAAAGGAAAAGAACAAACACAAAGTTGAAGACAAAGTTCAGAATTTTCATTTTAAAGATGAGGAAACTGAGACCAACAGTTGCAATATGATTTTCCCCAAATCACAGGTAGTTAAAAGCTAACAACAACAATAGCAACAAAAAGAACAGGAGTTTCAAAACAGCATTGTTTTGACACCAAAGTGAATTTATCTTTTTATCATACAAGCTAGGCAGTGTAATGGCAAGAGGGCTGGGATTGGAGACAGTAGGACTTGAATTCAAATATTGCCTCATATATTTCTTAGCTGTATGATTCTGGGCAAGTCAATAAAAATCTCTTGGACTCAATTTACTCATTTGTAAACTGAGGGAGTTGCAATTGATCATCTCTAAGGTTCCTTCAAGATCTAGATCTATAAACCTATGAGTAATGTGAAAAAAGTAATAAACTAATGCAAGTATGTATTGTAACTCAGAGGATATGTTTCATTGTGAGATTCCCCTCCCCTTTTTTTCTTGATTTTTTAACATTATGTCTTAAATATCAAAACAAATATTGCTAAACATTATTTCTTAATGATACCAGAAAACACAGAGAAAAAGATTTTTAATATATTCTTCCATACATTTATCTCTATATATGCACATATGTATACATATACTAAATTTATAAATTTAACATTAAATATACATATATACATATATACACATGCTACTTAAATTAGCAGTGGTAATCTATGGTTTAAAATGTAAATTTCTTGAAAATATATTTCACGTTTATACATCTTTGCATTTACCTTACCTTTTGTTTCCTTGCATATTAATAGGGCTCCATAGAGGAATTAAGAAAATTTAAAGCATAAAGCAAAAAACATAAACAACAATCCAACTTCCAAGAGGCAATGTCTAACTTTAAATTGTGTAACATGAAAAACTTTTTTAAAAGATGTATTACTATTTTATTAATAATTTAAGAATGTAATTTAGAAGTATTATTTATGTGGCTACATGTGGTTATATACCAAAAACCAATGTAATCTTAAAAAAAAAATAAAATCTAATCTTTAAGGAATGGAACTAAACAAATGCTTTTTTTCCTTGCTTTGTAAACAGTTTCAATACTTCATCCAATTAACATTAAACAAAAATCTATCAGCTATTTGACATGATGCTAGACTCTGTGAAATGGCAATATAGAAAAGTTCTCCTTGTGGAATTTATATTTTGGTCTAGATGACATATGACTACATTAACTAAGAATTCTGCCATTGGTTCAGCCTATTGTGCTCTTGGCCTTGCAGATGGTCATTTAAAATTCCTGGGTAGTCAATCTGTGAGAAAAACTGTCCACGTATTTTTTTTTTCTAAATTTGAGTAACAGATTCCATGACAGATGCAATCACAAAAATAACTTTCTTCAGTGATCCAATAAGCATCAACGTTGAATTAGGTATAAAACAAGGAAACAAATGCTCATGAAAGGTGTTTCCTTTTGTCAGGGATCTTATCCTATATAAAATCCAAATTTATAAGGGAATTCCTATTAACAAAGAGGTTTTACAGATGTTCTCATTCTTGAGAGTCAGAATGGTGTGGAAAAAGAACAGAAGATCTGGAGTCAGGAGAGATTTGGGTCTGATATGCACAAGTTGTATTACTATGAACAAGCTACTTATCTTCTATGAGCCTTTGTTTTCTCTTCTGTAAAAAGGCAGTAATAATACCTGTAGTTTGCATCCCATTGTTTGTTGTGAAGCTTAAAGGACATAAAGTTCATTAAGTACTTTATAAAGCTTTAAGTACTCTATAAATATTGACTCATAATTAATAGATTGGCATTGTATTACAGAACATTGGTAACTAAATTCATTGTTACTCAGCTACTCAAAAGATTTTGGCTTAGGTACCCATATCAAAAAATGCAAAACAACTAAACAAAACAATAACAAGCAATTATATCAAGATATTGTTCAAATTATCAAGTGCAATTAGACAAACAATCCACTGAATTGTCATCAGAACATATTTATTAAACAGATGTTATAGAAAGACAATGAAATTTTTAAGCAAAAACACTGAAGACCCTAAGGGCATAGGTGTTGTTTTCAACATTATTGTCTATTCATGGAATGAGGAGTTAGAAGAGGAAGGCAGATCTGAAAAGTGATTATTGAAAGATATCAGAAAACAAGTTAAGTATTGGAGTCAGTCAGCCTATCAACAAGCAGGACTGGAAATAGGCAAATTCCCAGTTTACAAAAAAAAAAAAAAAAGGAAAATAGTAGAATCTTTAAAGTATAGACCACTGAGCTTGCCTCCTATTTCTGTTTTTTTTTTTT
>CM053585.1:432106385-432123151 GCA_028646515.1 Pseudochirops corinnae
ATGATATACTTTTAGGTAACAAATGCCTATAGTAACTTTCTAATGTATTTACATTTTACTTGTTAATCTCATATATCTGCAAACACATATAATAATTATAACATGATAACCCTTCCTGTAAATTAACACACATTTATGACTATTTAGAAATCCTGTTCCTAGAGTTTGGCCTAGCTTGGTTTTTAAAAGGCGCCCCCCCTCCCCCCCCATATGTCATGTCATCATATATAAATATTAGTAATTTATTGTGTTGGATTTAGATCTATGATGCTATCAGTTACATTTTGAACTGAGTGCAGTAGAATAATTTGAACAGAGAATGAATGCACCACATGGCAGAGAGCTAACTTAGCTATAGTACTTGTTGAAAAGACCTGAAACTTTTTAGTAGACCATGGTCTTAGAGCACTAGAGAACAGGAGAAGTAATAGTTGAATTTCCCTTGTAGGACAATTTGTAATTTAAAGAACAGAGAATCTGGGTATAGGCCCCTCAGCTTCTTCTTTCCATTACCCAGCATTTCCTTATTAAGACTAGATTGATAAACCAGTGAAGATAGAGATCTAGGAGTGTATATAATCCCTCTTTCTACTTCCAGAGCAAGTAGGCATGACTAGCATTTCCCCATGAAGTCCCTACTTACTGCTAGCCTCTGATTCCATGACAAAGCTCTTCAGCTTAGATGGCAGCCTTCTCCCTCTAATTAGTCAACCAATAAGCATTGATTAAATACCTATTATGGGCCAGGCACTATGCTAGGTGTTAAGAAAAGACAAACATTTGATGTGATGCCCTAGCCTTCTAGAAACATGATTTCCCTTCACAAAACAAATGAATGAACACCATTTCTACACTGAATTTTTTCTACACGAATTCCAAGGGAACATTCACATCCTGGGACTGAGTCACATGATTCATTCTGATCAAAAATTGCTTAAGCCCAAGAAAATAGTTGTACTTGATTTCTGCAATTTCTTCTTCTAATTCAATCCAACAAACATTTACTGGGTGCCTACTATGTGCATAAAACTCTACTTGGCACTGTACAGTCAAAAACACACAAAATGGTCTCTGTCTCAAGGAAGATGTATTCTACTTGGGGATGTGTAGGTGTTGTTACAGTATATTTAAGTAAGAATAATATAATGGAGGGGTATGGAGCCAAGATAGCGAGTAAAAGCAGGGACTTACCTGAACTCTCCCCCAATTCCTCCAAATACCTGTAAAAATGACTCTAAATAAATTCTAGAGCAGAAGAACCCAGAAAATGAGAGAGCAAAGCAGATTTCCAGCCCAAGACAACCTGAAAGGTTGAAAGGAAAGGTCTGTAGCACCAGTCTCAGAGAGGAACACAGTCCAGAGTATGTCTGGCCAGACAGGTCCCTAGCAAACCTGGAGCAGCCCTCAATGAACTGAATCACTGGCAGCTGTGGCAGTTTCCAGACTTCTCAACCCACAAACAAGAAAGATAACTTAAAAGGTGATTGGAAAAGGCTATTGGACCTGGATGAGAGAGAAGCATTGTCTGGTACCAGCCCTGGGGCAACTACTTCCAAAGCTCCTGGCCCACAGATGGTGGGGAAATTGAGTGGCTGATCAAAGGAGGATTGCAGGGATCTCTTTGCTGATGCTGAGGCAGGATTATCTTGTTTAGTCCACGCCTGGATCTGGGCAGCAGACCTGGGTAGAGGTCCTAGAGTGAGGAGGAGCACTGTCATGGCAGAGTTTGTGGCAGCAGTGGAGAGGTAATCCTCCTCACAGTCCCAAGGCAAAAAAGAATGCATATGGTCACTTGCAGACCAGAGTACAAACTAGGAGAGGAGTGAACACCTTTCCTTTGATCATACAACCTTGGAAGAACTGAAAATTTACAGGTGTCTCGAAGTATCTCTGAAAACAGCTGCATAAGACCCCTGAAGCTTGGGACAATACACTCTCCATCCTGGAAGAAAACCTACCTTAACATAGTTTAAAAAATCAAGTAATTGACTGAGAAAATGAGCAAACAGTGGGGGGAAAACCAGACTATAGATTCTTACTTTGGTGACAATCAGAAGACAGCAACAAAGTCAAAGCTTCTACATCAAAAGCCTCCAAGAAAAATATGAATTGGTCTCAGGCCATAGAAGAGTTCAAAAAGGATTTTGAAAATCAAGTAAGGGAAGTAGAGGAAAAATTGGGAAGAGAAATGAGAGTTATGCAAGAAAATAATGAAAAATGAGTCAGCAGCATGCTAAAGGAGACCCCAAAGAAATACTGAAGAAAATAACACCTTAAAAAATAGACCAAGCAAAATTATAAAAAACATCCAAAAAGTTAATGAGGAGAATGATGCCTTAAAAAGCAGAATTGGCCAAATGGAAAAGGAGATCTAAAAGCTCACTGAAAAAAAAAATAATTCCTTAAAAATCAGAATGGAGCAAATGGAAGCTATTGACTTTATGATAAATCAAGAAATTATAAAACAAAACCAAAAGAATGAAAAAAATAGAACATACTGTAAAATACTTCATTGGAAAAAAAAAAAACACTGACCTAGAAAATAGATCCAATAGAGATTATTTAAAAATTATCAGACTATCTGAAAGCCATCATCAAAAAAAGAGCCTACACATAATCTTTCAATAAATTATGAAGGAAAACCACCCTGATATTCCAGAACCAGAGGGTAAAATAGAAATTGAAAGAAGCCACCACCACCTCCTGAAAGAGATCCCAAAAGGAAAACTCCTAGGAATATTGTAGCCAAATTCCAAACTTCTCAGCTCAAGAAAACATATTACAGGCAGCCAGAAAGAAGGAATTTGAGTATTGTGGAAACACAATCAGGATAACACAAAATCTACCAGTTCCTACATTAAGGGATCAGAGGGCTTGAAATATTATATTCCAAGGGGCAAAGGAGCTAAGATTACAACCAAGAATCACCTACCCAGAAAAATGTAGCATAATCCTTCAAGGGGAAAAAATAGATATTCAGTGAAATAGAGGACTTTCATCAAGCATTCTTGATGAAAAGACCAGAGCTGAATTTAATATTTGACTTTCAAATACAAGACTCAAGAGAACCATGAAAAGATAAACAGGAAAGAAAAATCATAAGGACTTATTAAAGTTGAACTGTTTATATACCTACATGGTAAGATGATATTTCTAATTCATGAGACCTTTCTCAGTATTAAGTTAGTTGGAGCCACAGTGTGAGTTGAAGGAATGATATCTAAAAAATAAAATTAAGGGATGAGAGAGTAATGTACTTGGAGAAAGAGGAAGGGATAGGTGGAATGTGGTGAATTATCTTACATAAAAGAGGCAAGAAAAAGCTTTTACAATGAAGAGGAAGAGGGGAAAGTGAGAGGGAATGGGTGAACCTTACTTTCATCAGATTTGGCTTAAGGAGGGAATAATATACATACTCAATTGGGAATAAAAATCTATTTTGCCCTACAGGAAAGTAGAGGGAGGGGAAGGGGGTAAGATGATAGAATGGAGGGCAAATGGGGGGAGGGGGTAATCAGAAGCAGAGACTTTTGAGAAAGGACAGGGTCAAAGGAGACAGTAGAATAAATGGTGATGGGATAGGATGGAGGGAAATATAGTTAGTCTTTCACAACATTACCATTATGGAAGTGTTTTGCATGATTACACTTGTATAACCTATATCAAACTGCTTGCCTTCTCAATGAGAGTGAGTCGAGAGGGAGGAAGGGAGAGAATGTGGAACTCAAAATTATAAAAATGAATGTTAAAAATTGTTTTTACATGCAACTGGAAAATAAGATATGCAGGCAATGGGGTATAGAAATCTACCTTGTCCTACAGGAAAATAGAAGGGAAGGGGATTAGAGAAGTGAGGGAGGGGAGAAGAGAGAAGAGAGGGCAGTTTGGGGGAAGGGGTAATCAGAATGCACACCTTGGGGTGGGGGATGGGAGAGATGGGGAGAACTTTTGGAACTCAAAATGTTATGGAAGAGAATGTTGAAAACTAAAAATAAATTAATGAATAAAAATATTATAAGGAACATTTGGAATGGAGCAAATAGTAACAATTGGGAGAATCAAAGAAAGCTTAACAAAGGAAGCTTATATATGTGTGTATGTGTATATATGTATGCTCTGCTGTTCAGTTCTGAGAATCACCCCTTAAGAGAGTTGTTGACAAACTAGAGAATGTCAAATGGATGATGAGGGAACTGAGAAATCTCAGTCTGCAAAATATGGTAAATGCTTAATAGAAGTTGATATGTTTATCCTGGAGAACTTTTGGGGGTAGTTCTATTGAAATGTCTGAACTTATTTTATTTTAACCCTAAAATCTTTGGATAAATAATCAGTGGTGCTAATGATTAAAGAAGGATGATTATCGGAAGAAAAATTGCACAATTGAAACAATTCCCCACTGAGCTTCATCTATACCATTTATTTCAGTGAAACTATTTTATATAATGTATACATTTTAAAGCATAAAATCTTTGTTATTAAATGATTTTCATGAAATATGATTTTTTTAAAAACTGTCTCAAAATGTTATTTTAGGTGTTTATTATGTAGTACCTCAAGATTTTTAACAGAATGGAATTAACAGAGGAAATGGAGTTTACAACTGTGTAACGTTTCAATAATACCCATATTAAGAAGGGTTATTTTCAGCGGGAAAGACATAGTTGTGTGTAAAAGCTCATTGACCTACTTTCTTTTTATAAAATGTCATCATTAAAAATGTCATTTCCTACAATTTCTAGTTCAAGCTTAGGACTGAATGGTTAGGATAGAAAAAAAATGGTTTAATTAGCTTTTCCAGGTATATAACTATTTCTTTGTCTCCATAATTTTATAGGTCACTTTGAGGGTAGATTCAAATTAAATAAAGTGATTTGAAAACCATAGTAGGATATGTGAATAAAAGCCAGAATTTCTAAAGCATGAAGTACATGGTCATGTTGTCTAGAATATATATCCCCTCCTTGGTAATCTGCAAGCACACTAGCTAAGGCTAACCTCCAAAGCACCTCAGTAATAATAGCCCCAGAGATTGAGATGAGCCAGAGTCATCAATTCTCTCCATTATGGCTCTGTACTTCAGTACCAAAAAACCCTAAGGAATGATGGGAAAGCATAAAGGTAGAAGCAAAAGGAGATTTCCCCGGAACCCCATCCTCTCCTACTCTGTAGATGTTTATGGCAAGGCAAGTTTATGGTTGAAAGAGTATAATATCCTTCCTGTGGTACACCCAGACATAGGGCTTACAAATTAAATCCCGTGTTTATAGAAATATAAAGGACAATTTCCTAAAGTAGAATAAAACATTTAACAATGCGTGAAATAAGCAAATATGAGTGAAATGGTTGCCAGCACAGGGGAACTTGAGCATTTGGTTTCTCCTGTTGATACTGACAACGCTAATGCACCTGGTTGAGAAAACAGAACCTCTGGGAAAGAACTCATTAGAACCTGTTACTTGGCAACGAGAGAATAGGGCAGCTTTATTGGTATTTTTTCCCGTACAAATGCCATCTTTTCTGAGACCAGTGAGGACAGAATGCAATCCACTGAAGGATATTTAAAGCAATTAAGAATTTTAAGTGTGTTTAGAATTTTCTGCATTGCTTACAACACCACTGTTTTGGATATTTTTAATAATTTTTACTAAAACTGTTATCATGGAAACATTTAATATCTTTAGCATTATCATGTGCTAAAAGAAGTTAAATTGAGCGATTGAGTTATTCATTATTCATTTAGTGCATATTGGTTTGAAAAAGTTATTAAACAGTTAACAGGAGTATTCATTGAAGGAATATTTCTAATCTTTGATGGATTCTTGTTTTAATGATTTGGATATTACTTCCACATTTCATCTCAAACAGTCCAATGCTTTTCATTCTATGTGATAGACAGATACACACACATATACATAAATACATATATGTGTGTATAAATACACACGTTTTGCCAGACCTATAATTTCATAGATATCTGAATATTTTCATGAATAACCGCTTTACCAATGAAATTGGGCACCTTTTCTCCAAATTAATGTATTAGAAAGCTACCTGGGGAACTGAGAAATTAGGTGACTTACACACAGTCAATTATCCAGTATGTTTCAGAGGAGGGACTAGAAACAGGTTGACCTGTCACTAGGGAAGCTGCTTTCTTCTTTTCCTAAATCCTTCAAGTTCAGTCTCCCATTCTGATTCACTAGAAAGTTTCCTCTGAATCTTTAAACATTTCTTTGATATTGGTACAGCATTCAGCTGGTCATATGTAGATTACTCATTCATACTGTAAAACTGCTCTTTCTGGTTGTATATGCCTTTTGAGTATAGCACTTATCACACTTTTTACACCTACATTCACATTGTAAATATGTAGCAAACCTACTTTTATGGATCATATATAAATAATATTTTATTGATGTCTCTTGGTTTTTACATCATCAAAATGTTCTCCTTTATCACTTACTTTTCTTCTCCAAGAAAGTTACCCAATATAAGAAGTAAAATTTTAATAAGCCAAAAGAAAATAGAAGAGAAAAAAATCAATGTATTGTGAAAATCTGAAAATGTGTAAATGAACCACTCTTTTTTCAGGCATCACAATACTGTAAAGATGTAAAGAATGTCTTCTTATATCTAATCTTTGCAGCCTCCTTTGTAATTTTGCATCATTCACTTTTTAATCTTTTTGTACTTTCTATTTAATTGATGTAGTAATTTTGCTTGTCACATTGGATTTGTTTACTTCACCCTGTGCTATTTGTGTGCTTTTCTATATTCATCATATTTAAATCTTCTTACAGTACAAAAAATATACCATTACATTGCCTTTCTGCAATTTTAGTCATTCCCCAATTGATGGGCTTCTACGTTTGTTTCTTTGTCTTTGCTGTCACAAAAAAAAAAAAGTGCTGTTATATTATGCATGGGAGGACATAATTCCAAATTGTTTTCTAGTCATTGCAATGATTCAGAGTCCCACCAACAATGCAGTGTCCCACAACTGCTCCAACATTGACAACTCCCATCTTTTGTCATCTTTGCCAATTTGCAAAGTGTGAGTTAAAACTTCAGGGTTATTCTGATTAGTATTTCTCTTATTATTGGTGACTTAGAACCTTCCCTCAATGGTTGTTAATAGTTTCCAATTTTTCTTTTAAGATTTGTTGTCTCATATGCTTTAACCTCAGTTTTTGGTGAAAATCTTTTTATAGTTCATATATGTGTTAATTGTTCCTATGTCTAACATGTCAAAATCTTACCCAAGAAATCTAATACAAAGATTTTCCTCCAATTCAATCACTTGTCCTCTTCTACTAGGTATATTAATTTTGTTTGAAAACTTTTCACTTCCATGTAATAAAAGTTATCTGTTTTCTCTTTTGTAATTACCTCTGCTACTTATTTAAGAATATATCTCATATCTATAACTCTGAAATGTATATTATCTGCTTTTCTTCTAATTTTTTGGTAATAGGATCTCCAGTATTAAAATCCCACTTAGAATATGTTGTGGAATATTTTGTGTAATGTATTGGACTAAGCCTAATTTCTGCCACTTTTCCAGGTTATTAAAAGGTAAAATATGGAGCTCTTTCCTAAGAAATTTTTGATTTCCAAGTTATAAAACACTGGTTTATTTATTGGAAATAAATATATGTATTAAGTTCCATTCTTTCTGATTCTCCCTTGTTTCATCTATTCCATTGAGCTAACTCTCCATTTTTTAATCAAGAGCAAATGGTTTTGATTACTGTTGCTATAATGTGAGGTCTAGAAATGCTATTCTCCCTTTGATTATACCTCTTTCTATCAATTCCCATGAAAGTCTAGTTCTCTTATTTTTTTCAAAATAATTTTGCTATTTTTATTAAGTTGTATAAAGTATTCTTTTGATAATTTGATTGGCATAGCATTAAAATTGCAAATAAACTTAAGTAGTATTGTTTTTTTTATTACATTAGCATGGCCAGGCTTGTGCATTGAATATTCTTATATTTAAATTGTTCTTTATATATTTCAAGAACACTTTTTAATTGAATCAATACAAGAATTTTGTGTGCTTTGGTAGATTGATCCCCAGATACCTTATATGTTTTGTACATGTTTGGAATGGATTTTCTCTTTATATTATTTCTTCTGGGGTTTTGTTGTTCTACAGAAATGCTGTTGATTTTTGAGAGTTTATTTTATAGTCTGCCACTTCACTGAAGTTGGTGTCTTAATTAGTATCTTTGCTAATTCCCATGGATTTTCTTAATAAACCATTATGCCATAATCAAATAGGGATATTTTATTTCCTCTTTACCTTTCTTTGGCTTTATTTTTCTTTCCTTTTCTTGATGTTCTTGCCAGCATTTCCAGAACATTATCAAATAATAGTAGAGAAAGGGGGACTTCTTGCTTTACTCTTGTGTTTATGTTTTAATTTTTATTAATTAATTTTAAACATTTTTTCTTTTTTGAATTTTGAGTTCCAGATTCTCTTCCTCACTCCCAAACTTCCTCCACCCACTGAGAAAGCAAAGAGAATTATATTAATTATCCACATGAAATTATGTAAAGCATATTTCCTTATTAGTCATATTACAAAAAAAAAATAAAGGAAATGAGAAAATTGCACTCAGAGTTCATCAATTTGTTCTCGCTCTCTTGAGATGGATAGCATTTTTTAAACATGAGCCCTTTAGAATTTTCTTGTTTCATTATATTGATGAGAGTAGCCAAGTTGTTCATCTTTAAAACATTACTGTTACTGTGAACAATAATTCCCCAGTTTTTCTCACTTCTTTTTGCATCATATAGGTCTTGCCATGTTTTAGAGTTTTTTTTCTTGCTGAAACCATACTGTTCATTATTTCATATAGCCCAATCATACTCCACAATCATATGCACAACTTGTTCAGCCCCTTCTTCAAACCATGAGCATTCTCTCAACTTCTAATTCTTTGCCACCACATAAATTACTGATATAAATATTTTTGTACATATAGGTCTTTTTCATTTTTCCTTGCTCTCTTTGGAGTGCAGACATAGTTGTGCTATTGCTAGGTTACAAGGTATGCAAAGTTTTAACATCCTTTTAGAATAGCTCCAAATTATTTTCCAGAATTGTTTCATTAATTCACATCCCTACTAGTAGTGTATCTTTACTATACCTTCTAACTGCCCTAAAAATTATGAAGTTCTTAAGAGTTACATATATAATTTTCCTATAAAGGAATATAAACATTTTTACTTCATTGAGTCCCTTATGATTACTCCTTCAAATTTACATTTTTATATTTTTCTTGAGCCTTGTGTTAAAATATCAGATTTTTGATTCAGCTTAATGCTTAAATGTCTTTTAGTTTGTTAAATACCCATTTCTCCCTGGAAGGATTATACTTAGTTTTGCTGGTTAAATTATTCTTGTCTGTAATCATAGCTCCTTTCCCTTCCACAATATTATGTACTAAGCCCTCAGATCCTTAAATATGGGAGCTACTATAGCTTGTGTAATTCTGTCTTTTTGCAATATTTTCTCTTTTATCTGGGAACTCTGGAATCTGACTGTAATAGTTTTCATTGGTAGATTCTTTCAATTTCTATTTCACCCTCTGAATATAACCTATAACCTATTAGGGCAGTTTTCCTTTATAAATTCCTAAAGTATGATACCTAGGCTTTTTTTTTATCATGACTTTCAGGTGGTTTAATAATTCTTAAATTATCTCTCCTTAAGCTATTTTTCAAGTCATTTGTTTTTTCTGATGACATATTGCCCATTTTCTATTTTTTTTCTTTTTCTATTTGTTTTCAACTTTTTATTTCTTCTCAAAAATCTTTAGCTTCCATTTGCCAAATTATCATTTTTAATGAATTATTTTCTTCAATGAGCTTTTGTAGCTCATTTTCCATTTCATCAATTTTGCTTTTTAAGGAGCTCTTCAGTGAATTTTTGTTTTTTAAAGTATTATTTTCTTCAATATCTTTATGACTCTTATAACAAGCTATTGGTTCTTTTTTCATAAAATTCTTGCATCTCTCTCATTTCCCCCCAATATTTCCTCACCTACTCATCTCTTTCTTAAACTCCTCCAGGAATCCTTGTTGGTCTTAAGTAAGTTACCATTTTTCTTTGAGGCTTTGCTTGTAGTTGCTTTTGCATTGTTTTCTTCTATGATTTTATTTTGTTTTTCCCTGTTAGCGGAGTAGCTTTTTAGTACCAAGTTCTTTTTGTTCTTTTTGTTGTTGTTGTCTGCTCGTTTTTTCCAACTTTTTTTTTCTTTTTTTACTTTGAACTTCATGCTTAAGTTGGGCTCTGTTAACCTGGGGTTAGGGAGGCCCTGTGAGAAACCTTAGAGTTTTTGTTCTGCTATTTTCAGGGCTAGTTCTGTAAATCTGCAAGTTTTCAATGCTTCCAAGGTGGTTTGTTCCAAGGAGAGGTGTGGTCACTGCTTTCCTAGTCTATTGTTCTGCTCTTCACCCTGGAAGGGTCCCTACTTGGTCTTAGAACTGTGCCCAGGGCACCTTCTTTTGTGTAGTGCTAATGCTCCTCTCCACCTTGAAGCTGTGACCTAAAACTAAGTATAAACAATAGAGTTACTAGTATGCAACTAGTTACAGCTGCAATTAGTGCCAGCAAATGGTCCCCTGAATTCTCTTTCTAACCAGTTAGTTTCTTTGGTTCTTTAGCATTCCCTGTTTTAGATATAAAGACTCCATTTGTTTCATAAAATTAATCTGGCAAGGTGCCTTCTTCCTCACTTTTTGAGGATAGTTTGTATAGTTTTGCTATGATTTGTCTTTTAAATTTTGATATCATTGTGCCACAAATCCATTAGAAACAGGGGTTTCTCTCCTTCCCCTTGCTAAACCTCTTTCTCTTGTTGATTTTCAGTTATTTGAGATAACTCTTTGGTCTTTTGTTAATTTGGCTATTTTTTTCAGGTACTCCTTTATTTCTTTTGCTTTCCTGGTTTTGGTATTATATAATTGACATTGCTTATTGCTTTGTTGGTCTGATTTCTGCTCTCTTTTTTATGAGATTGCCTAAAGGCTAGATAAGTGCTATTAAAATTTTTCAGTGTTAAAGTAAAAATGAATGAACAAAAACCTTTTAAATCAAGCAGTTCACTCTCATACTACTCCTGTAGAGACTGCTCTCAACTCCTATTTGTCCTACTTGGATGATACTCAAAGGTCATTCCAGAGAAGGCCCCAGAAGTGCCTGCAAGAGAACAAAACCAATACAGCTTCTGTTTTCTTCCTTTTAGGTTAGACCAGAGGTGGGGAATCTGAGTCCTAGAGGCCACATGTTACCTTCTAGGTCCTCGGGTATAGCCTTTTGACTGAGTTTAAAAGTTGGACTCAACTTTTAGGAGTTTTGTTCTATCAAGTTTGGATTCAAAGGGTTGTGCTTGACGACCTCCTAGAGGGTCACATGTGGCCTTGATGCCGCAGTTTCCCACTATCTCTTCCATCAGTAAACATGATACTTCTATTTCTTTTTGGTACCTAGAGATATTGAAAAATGCTAAGAGGGAAAACAGCTAAAGGCTGAAGGAGATAATTGCTTCAAACAGGGCTTCATATATAACAATATTAATTGCGTAAAAAAAGAATAAAATATTGATTTGAAAACTGACATAAAAGTGCCTTTTAATAGTCAGGTGATTTTAAAATAAAGTAATTACAAAGAAACCTGTAATACTACCATAAGTGTTCTAAAAAACCTGGATAATATGTTGTATATTGATTGTAACATTCAGAAACACAATTAATTGAAGCTGTTTATTATTGCCTCCTTTAGATAGATAGCCATAATCTCATTGGTATGGGTGCTTCTTCAATCAATAGAGATCAAATCTCTTCCATGACTTCTGGTGCAGTGTGAGCCTTGCCTCTGTCTATTCAGTCCAATCCAACAATCACTTACTAAATGCCTACCTTGGTATATATGCTACCTGACATAGATATAAAGCTCAAAAGAAAACAGACTTTATTCTCAGGAATTTATATTCTGTTGTGGGTATTGAGGGATGTAAGCTGTAAAAAAAAAAAAATACATGTAAAAATGTCTAAGACATAAAAATGAAAATAGAAAAGGCATTATCAATGGCAGATTATCAGGGATGAACTCCCAGAAGTGCCTTTTCTGAGCTCAGTGCTCCAAAAACTTTACCATTGTTTTTTAGATATTTCACAGTACTAGTGCACCACCTAGTCTATCTTACTGTATGATTGCCCTCCCTCCTTTTCCATTCAATATGACTTTTATGATTCTTTTTATGCCAGTTCTTCCGTGCAAGTCTTTGTTGACTCTAGGAAGCAGTACAGAAATTACATTTTATAATTGTTTTTTTGGAGCTGTCAGTTCAATTTGTTTACTTGTGAGAGGTTCATTAAATAGGTTAACATAATTCTTGGACTGTCCATCTTATTAGAAGTTACTGCTCTCTGTGATTTTTTGCATTTTTTTTTAATTTAAATTTTCTCTGTGCTTACTAACAAACAAAGATAAACTAGATTGCAGGGATGGGAAACCTGTGGCCTTAAGACCTCACATGGCCTTCTAGGTCCTTAAGTGTGGACTTAAGGCCTCAGGTTCCCCCTCCCTGATAGATGCTTGCCACTCCTAGCAACTATGAGTAATAGTGTTTTTCTTTGGGGAATGCCAGGAAAGAGTAAAGAAATTCTGCCTTTTGGGAGAACATGCCCCAACCAAGAAAAGTTTGATTTCTTAATTTAGTAATCAGAGATTTGTGACTGCGAAAGGCTCAGTTACCTATAATTAATTCACTTATCATTGTTTCCTTGGAGTTACTAAACCAAATTAGACATACTAAATGGATGGACCAACATAGATAAAAATGAAATTAACAAACGAAATTTAAATAAAATGTTAAGAAGGTTAACTAAATACAGTAATTTATTGTAAGAAATAATGATAATAGTTATAATGATAATAGCTTCCATTTTAGTCAAGTAACCACCTTTATGATTACATCAGATAGTTATATGTAATTTTGACTAAAAATAGGAGATGAATAATACCTATAAGCAGCTGAATAATCTAACAGTATTTTAAAGTGAAAATAGTGTCTATTTGTCGAAAACACATTAGTGTCACAGGTTAATTATTACATTGTCAATAATTTTCTTCCCCCCAAAATTGCCATTTGCTTCTTTGATATTGTTCTTCTTCCTTTTCAATATAAAATACTATTTCTGTCTTTAATGCTGTGTTCAAGTGTGATTTAAATCCTTCTGTCAAAATAAGCTTAATGTGTTAAAGAGATCAGAGTAATGGAATATTTTTAATACATTGTTTTGTAAGTGGATCATTTGGCCTTAATGAAGGAGGAGTTATATATTTATTTCTGGATCTGCTGTTAAAATGAAAGGAAAGTTATTCTTCTTCATTCACTATCTATGAAAGTAGTAAGAAGTAATGATTTCCACTTATGTAACTTTATGGATTTTGAAAAAAAATAATTTATCTGAAATCAAAATTTCAAGGAAAATACTCAGGTTATTCAGAAGTGAATAAAGGTAATCTGTGCCAACTGGTACAGTGGATCTTACCATCTAAAGTTTGAAAATAGTTTTGTCTTCATTCTGTTTTTATGGTCATAACCTAATTAGGAAGAGAGGTCTATCTCTCAAGCGTTGGCAATTGAAGAGAAAAAAAAAGCAAACATTGTTTTCTCTTTCTTTCTGCAGCCTGACAAGCTTGGGTGGGTGGAGGAAGAGAGACTGGTCATCTTTTCTATATTTTATTTCTTGGAACAGTTATATACTTTTTTTTGACATAGAGAAATCCCAATAGGATGTTAATTCTGTTCTTTTTGTTGCTATTGTTTGTTTGTTTTTGGAGGAGATGTAATCAGGGTTAAGTGACTTGCCTAGAGTCACATAGCTACTCAATGTCTGAGGGCTAATTTGAATTCAGGTCCTCCTGACTCCATGGCCAGTGTTCTACCCACTGTGCCACCTACCTGCCCCCCTTTATCCCATTCTTTAGTAAGAGAATTAGACAATCTCAGAGTCAGAAACATCCTCAGAAGCCATGAAGTCCCACCTCACTACCTGAATAGGAATACTCTTTATATCATCTCTGGCAAATGGTCTATAATCAGCCTATACATAAAAAAATAGCTGCCATGCTATCGACACTGTCACTTCAAAATAGAGAGCATTTAAGGAAAGAGGAAAACAAGAGAGCTGACTAACCCATACATAAGTAACAGTGGGTCTATGATCTCATACACATGAGAACTCTATCCAGTTACACACTTTGTAAGTCATGCATATGCCTTCTCCCCTCCATGCCATTTTGAATAAATGCATACATTTCTGTACGTAATTCCACAAAGGGTCCATCCAACTTGCTCTTAAAGGTTGTTCATACAAATTCAATATCCTAGTTATTTATTCTTCTCTCACTGTGTAACCAATACAATTCCTTTTACAGATACGTAACTTTTTCATGATATTTTAAGATATTTCTTTAATAAAATTTAATAAAATTAATCAGTAATATGCTACAACTTATTTACATGTGATGGACACTGGGTGACAACCATTTTTATTCATCAGAAATTACAATATTCTTTGAGCGGTAACCATATAGCATCATTGGAAGAATTTCATTGTTAAGAAGGGCGTTTCATTGTTGGTGAAGGACCATGGGTTAATAAAAGTACTATTCAACTTCCCAAATGCAGTTTTTTATCTCTTATTGAAATGTAGGAATAGATCATTATCCATGCGCAGTGTCATTCTTGATACCTTCACACATACAGACACACAGACATATATATATATATATATACATATCCATGTACACCAAAATATTTTACATATATACGTACATGCATGCATGGACATTTGTAAATTTATGTGAGTGTGTGCAAGCATGTATGCATATGTAAGAGACAGAGAGAACCTCTATGGGTTGTCCATCCTCTTGCATATTAAAATATGGACAATAAAAAATCTTGATTTATTTTTATAATATGGATTGCTAAACCAAAGTGTTTTAAGTGATTATAGAAGTCATGTGAGAGAGACTGCAGTGTTAGAGGGGTGACGCAGTCAATAAAAGGCCATCCTCAAATAAGAGTATTTGCAATATCTTTTTTCATATAGATTCCTTTTTCCATGGACTCTGAGCTGCATGTATTGCAGGACAATGGAGAATACCATTGTTGAATGCCTCCTTGTTTTATGACTCAGATGCTAATCTTAATAAAAGCATTAGGAAGCAAAATTATCTCTGCTCATGTATATAATATAAATATTATATTTATTTATACGCAAGTCATTATTGGATTGTTGGATAACCTTTAAAAACATTATTTTATTTTTCCTAATAAATTTAAACACACACACACACCCCAAAAGAGAATGAATTTCATTTGTTCTGTACTTTGAATTCAAGTATATGACTGTGGGTTTGCTTTGTTTTTGTTTTTGTTTAGATAGAGTAAAATTAATTACTGGTTTTGTTGTTCAGTCACTTCAACTTGTATCTGATTCTTTATGACCTTATTTGAGGTTTCTTTGGCAAAGATACTGGAGTGATGTGCTATTTCCTTCTCTAGCTCATTTTACAGATGAGGAAACTGAGGTAAACATTTAAATGACTTGTCCAGGGCCTCATAGCTGGTAAATGACAGAGGCCAGATCTGGAAGATGAGTCTTCCTGATTCAAGCCCCGGCAATCTATTCACTGCACAGTGTTATTTGCAAACCCTTTCCCTGTTAAAATATTCATCATTATGCCTGTCAGGAAGGCATAGATCACTCTTGAATCTTCTGCAGAGAAGAGAGAAGATATATCTATATATAGATATGCGTATATGTCACTTGTAAAGTCCATCTTGCTTTGTATTAGTATCATCTGCATTTTCTCCAATTATTTTTTTGTAATTTTGCCCTTTAAGAGATCTTGAGGCTTCATCTCCCATTGCCCTAGAAATCGTGAGGCCTTCAGCAACTACCTTTTCTCCGTATGCTTGATTTGGTTCAGAAAATCTCTTCCCATCTTTTATTTTTGCCATTTCTGTTTCTTCAAGGAACATTTTAGGGACTATGAGTCCATATGTGGTGACCATAGTTGTCATTAAGAGAGATAATGGTTAATTATCAAAATGTCTTTTACATTGTTTTGACTGATTACTGTCTTCTAGCTTTGTCTTTAAAAGCTTTTAATATGATCCAGTTTAGTTGGGTATAGCACCGTATTTTTTGCCAGCTCATTTTCCCCGCCATTGACTTTTACTGGATTTTTTTTTTTAGCTGATCTTTCACTATCCTCCTATTAAAAGTTTTTATAATATGTTGAATTTTTAAATTAAATTGTAATTAACCTTTGAATGCTGTATGATTCTCTTTGGTAAATCCATTAAGCATTTATTGCATGTGGTTTCTAGGTCACTTTTGTTTGGGATGAAAAATATCCTTCATCCTTAATTTAGTGAAAAGAAATAAACACAGAGATCTCTTAGGATAAGAACAGGACTTTATTTTCTTCCCCGGGAGAAGAGGGAAGTCTTCCCTATGACTCATCATGGAGAAGAAGCAAGTTATAAAAGATAGTGCTGGAATTTATAACCTAACTTAATCAAGACCCCTCCCCGACTGTTTCCCCTCTCATTGGTGGAGAGGCACACTTCACCAAATACTTCCCCAACTGGTACAGCAAGGAAAGATAAGGGGAGGGTCCCACCAAGGTGAGAAAACAGACAAAGGAAGATAAAAGTGATCAACAGAAGCAA
>CM053585.1:432123651-432154778 GCA_028646515.1 Pseudochirops corinnae
CTTCCCCAGATTATTTACAGTATCAGCCTTTATACCTAGATCATGCACCCATTTAGACTTGACTTTGGTGTATGGCATTAGATGATGGTCGATACCTAGTTTCTGCCATACTATGTTCCAATTTTCGACTTGGGGAAATTATAATAATTCAGCGGAGAAGGATAGCAAGTTCTTGCAATGCATGCTAAATGGACAGCATGGTCTATTTCTTCAGTAGTTACACATGGTTTAACCATCATTGCAGCCATATCCAACACTTCCCTCGCAAGCCTACACACTAACCGCATGCCTTCTAAATCTTCAGAGGAAAGTATTTTTATCTGAGAAGTACCTTTGAGAGCCTGTTCAGATTCAGACATTCCTAAAGGGTGATCAACATAATCAGGTCTCTGAATATAGCTTGGCACTAGTCTAGTTGGCATCAATGGATAATGTGGTTTAAGTTTACCAGTGTATCGATAACCTGCCCAAGGATCTGTGTTAATATCCCCTTCCACGGTCCAAGAAGAAACTTCATGTTTCACTTTTTCATCTTTTGCTTTCTTGTGCAGTAACTTGTGGATGGCCCAGCTTCCTTTAAAACACTCCTGAGAACAGAAGTAGGAGCCCTGGATGCCCAGCTTGATGCAGGTGGGGCACTGCAGCTTGGCCTTGCTGCTGCAGCCTGCCATCTTGCACACCCGGCTCTCCACGGCCGCCATGCTGCCAGCTATTTCCTTTCTTGAGAGCAAGTTTTAATAAAATCCAAAGTATAGTGTACACTAGGATAGGGGGCCATACAGTGTAACCACATACTTTGTATACCTAGCAATCTGGCTAAGGCTCATCCTTGTTCATTAAATGACTAAAGATTAATTTAAAAAACATTTACAATGTGTTAAAGATATTAGTTGACAGTACAACATTATGGGGGCATCAATCTATCTACCAATTTGACTTTTAAATACAATTTAGAACAGAGAAGAAATTTTAAAATCTCAAAAAAAAAATACCTGAAAGAATTTGGTACAGAACTGGGGTGGGGTGGGGGAACAGAATACAGTGGCAATTCTTACCAAAGGAATGTGAATTAGAAATAGGACTTGGGATTTTCTGTAATAATATTCTTTTTTTATTTTTTTTGGAAGCTAGTAGAGAGGGCAAGTAAATAGAAGACCTTGGAGTGTTTGAGTCAGGAAGACCTGGCATAAGCATAGGCTCTGAACAGATCCATGTTAGGTGACTAGTGTCACACAACTTAACCTCTCAGTACACAACACTCCAAGTACTCAGACTTTACGTTGTAGATAAATGCCCAAATTGGGATTTATATCAGTAAAGGGAAATTCCGTACCAGGAATTCCTACAGTAAATAAATCATAAGTTTGGCCCCTTCTCCCCAAAATAGATGCTAGACAATGTGGGAATGATAAACATGATTAAGAAATGGTTTCTCTCCTCATGAAGTTTATGGTTTAGTAGGGAACAGGTAAAGATGATGTATATTATCTCAGTGTGGTGTAAATATTTAAAGAGCAAAGTAAAATGGTGATCTTATAGGGACAGAAAATCTCATCAGTTAATAAAGCATTTATTAGACACCAGCCATATGTCAGGCATGTGATAAATACTGAGGATACAAAAAAAAAAAAAATCATGGTCCTTGCTCACCATGATCTCTTGATATCTCCACATTAATTAAATTAGAATTAAATCATCCTTGTGTCCACAGTAGGAAGGTGTTTTAGTAGTAAGATACTATTTAATACATAGTATTATATAGTAGTACATAGTAGTAAGATATTATATAATGATATAATATTATTAGATTACCCTTTGGTATAACCATTGTCTAAGAGAACTTCGGAAAACAATTTATACTTAGATTTCATTCTACAAATGTATTATGTTTATAATTCAAGTATTTAAGTATTTCAGTATGTTTTTAAAGCAAGCATTAGCCTTCCAAGAGTTCATAACCATGGAGGGAAATTACAAACATGCAAACAGAATAAGACCTGGGTTCAAGCCTACCTGAGATACTCCCTCTGTGGCCCTTACTTTCCTCTTCTGTAAAATGAGTGATTTAAAGTAAATGACAACTAAGGTCTCTTTCACCTCTAAATGTATAATTTTGTGATCCTGTATGATAATAAAGGTAGCATTGGGTGATTAAATGCCAAGATATCAAAAATAACAAATGAATGAAAAAATTAATAAAAACCACCTATTAAAGGCCTACTATTTGCTAAATGCCTTAAAAACTTCTGGGGAAACAAAAACAAAGGCAGTTCCTACCCTCAAAATATTTTCATTCAAATGTCAAATGGACAAGAGAAGTCACATAGTGTATTGGGGCGATGCAGGAACACTTTGGATAGAATAGTTCAGAGTTGATAAATGGGCTCATAATAAGCAACTCTATGCCAGGGACTGGGTATGAAAACTAATACTGATTCACTTTTCTGAATGCATAAGCAAAGAAATATTTATCATTTGTCAGGAATTTACAAAAAATCCCAGTCTTCTTGTGTGCATATACACATATGTATATATGCATACATTCATACATACATGCACACACACATACACACTTCTATCTGTCCTTGAATATGCCTCAGAGATTAGACAGAGATTCATGGATTTAAGATGAGACAGTTATTTCCCTCATTGTTAAAAAATAAATGTAAACTTAATGTAATACCAGTTAAGAAGCATCTTACTGATTCAATTTACTATCATTTTTTTTTTCTAAAAGAATCATGCTACTTTCTGAAACAGGAATACAGTATGTATAATTTCATGGAATCAAAGTATACTTGGAAATGTTTTTTTGTGAAAATTAAGGCACATTAAAATTGGAAATAGTTGTTGGATAGACATTCTAAATTTTTAATTAGTATTAATATTAAAATACTAAAATTTTCCTCTGTTTTGCAAATTATTTCATATTCTGATATGTTCATGTCAATTCAGAATTTTCACCTTTAACAATCCAAGAATTTAATTATTTTCTTTTATCTTTAAATTCCTCATTTAGACTTTTAGGGTGGCCAAAAGCCAAGGTAACACAACCTTCCCTAACACTTGCTTCTTTACAAACACATTTTATTCTTAAAATGTGGTACAACACAGGGTCTATTTTTTTTCTCAGAAGATGCAAAAACTTGGCAGCTCCCAAAGCCTATGATAACCTTATTTGTTTTTTTATAAGAAGTGCTCTTCCTGGGTAGATAATCAAATATTGGAAAGGTAGGTAGGTAAGCCCCTTCCTACTCGGCTCCCTGAGTGATGCATCTAAATAAGGGCATAGCACAAGGTTGGATGCGCACAGGCAGGGGCCCAGCAACAGATGGGAGGCACCAGGCTTGGGGGAATGCCAAAATCTGGAAATGTCAAAATACAACAAAAGAAAACAAACAGGAGGGGAACAACTGAGATAAATCATAGATAAAAACAGGCATCAAAAGGAAATAAAAAATACAAGTGGTGCTGTGGAATGACTAAAAAATATTAGAGAAACTTGGAAAAAGCACCAGCTCCTGACTGCTGGGAAGAAAATATGTTTACAATTCTCCTTTAAATGGTCTATGAGGTACATAAATTGGGAAATAAATATAATTTCATTTATAGGAGATGAATGAATATAAGAATAACAATGTTGGTAATAAAGTACATTTTGAAATTAAATTACCCAATCTGTATTTTAATAAGAAAAACTTGTTTTTAAAATATTATAAAAGATGATTTGAGAAAATATAGCTACAAATGACAAGAGACCAATTTCTTCTAGATGTGAGAGCATAAAGCAATAAGAATACCATGTATAGCATCATCACCATAAACAAAACATTTATTGACCATATGGCTTCCTGGTGGAGGGTAATACACAAGATGCTGGGGATACAAATGGTATAGAAAGCAGTGCCAGGCTTTGGAAAGCTTAGGCTTGTTGAGAAAACTGGTAGGAGACATGTATGTATATATGTATGCATATGTATATATCACAATATAAAGATTATATTATAAGTAATAAATGAGTGGTAGAGATAACAAATGCTACAGAAGAAGGAAGAACTAATTATTGGTATCAAAAGCAGTCAGAAAAGGATTCCTAGGGTAACTAGATCCTAACCTGGACTTTGAAAAAAGGATTAAGAATTACACATTTATCCTGCAGGCAGAGGAGAATCATGGAAAATATTTTAGTAAGAGAAGATGATGAAATCAAAGTCTGCTAGAGAATATTCATATGGATTGAAGGAGAGAGAGGATTATAAGAAGATGAGTTAGAAAGCTACTGTAATAATCCAAGAATGAAATTATGTGAGGCTGAACTAGGCTAGCAGGAGCAGAAAGGACCTGATGTAATAGATACTGTGTTGGAAAAATTTAAAGGATGGATGATGTAGGAAGCTGGGGCAAGGGAGAGAGAGGAAGTCAGGAATGATTTCAAGTCCTGAAACTAAAAAAATTACAATGGCATTGATAAAAATGCAGGCATATTTGTAAGGGGAGAAATTAATTTTGTGCAAAATTAGTTTGATTTCTGAGGTGAAGACAAGATACTTCTAATGAGAGATACAGGACTGAAGTTCAAGAAGAAGGACCAGGTTGGAAGGTTATTTCTGGAGAAGGGATAATTAAGGTTAAATAAATGGATTAGATATCTAAGGCAGTGATGTTGAACTCAAATAGAAATGTGTCAACTAAACCATACATAGGGATGCCTGGGAGCCATATACTAACTTAGAAAACCATACATAAACATTACCTACATTCCATTGCATTTTTATTTACATCATTAAATATATGCCAATTATACTTTTACATTTAATTTTGATTTTTTAAATAAAGGTTTTAAAATTTATCTTTAAAAAACTGAGCTCCAAATTCTTTCCCACCTCCTTCTTCCTTCCTTCTCCTTGAGAAGACAATTTGATATAGATTATAAGTGTTCAGTCATTCAAAACATTTCCCTATTAACAATGTTGCAAAAGAAAACACAGACCAAAAAAGAAATTCTAGAAAATAAAGAAGGATGCATCAAGTTGCACTCCATTAGTTCTTTCTCTGGCAGTGTATAGTTTTGTTTTGTTTTTTCCTTCATCATAAGTACTTCAAAACTGTCTTGGCTGATTATATGGCTGAGTCATTCACAATTCATATTCATATTATAGAATGCTGCTGTTACTATGTACAATATTCTGGTCATGCTCATTTCACTTTGTATCAGTTCATATATATCTTCCTAGGTTTTTCTGAAACTACCCTGTTGGTCATTTCTTATAGCACAGCAGTATTCTATCACAATCTGATACCAAACTTTCTCAACCATTTCCCAATTGATGGACATCCCCTCAATTTTCAATTCATTGCTACCACTAAAAAGAGCTACTATAAATATTTTTTGTACATATAGGTCCTTTTCCTTTTTCCTTCATCTCTTTAGGATACAGATCTAGAAGTGGTATTGCTGAGTCAAAGCGTATATACACTGTGATAGCCCTTTGGGCATAGTTCCATAATCTTCTCTAGAATAGTTGGATTAGTTCACAACTCTACTAAGAGTACATTAGTGTCCCAATTTTCTCCACATCACCAACATTTATTATTTTCCTTTTCTGTCATATTAGTCAATTTGAAAGGTATGAGTTAGTATTTCAGAGTTGTTTTAATTTGTATTTCTCTAATCAACAGTATTTAGGGCATTTTTTTTCATATGGGAATCTAATAATTCTTAAATGCTCTTTGTCCCCAATCTCTTTTCCAGATCAGTTGTTTTTTCAATGAGATATTTCAAATTTTCTTCTATTTTTTCAGTCCTTTGACTTTTATCATTTCTTGGTGTCTCATGCTCTCACCTAATTTTGAAGAAATTATTTTCTGCAGTAGGCTTTTGTATCTATTTTCCAATTTGGTTGATTATGCTTTTTAAAGAACTATTTTCTTCAGTTTTTGTGCCTCTTTTGTCATTTTGTCAATTCTGGTTTTTTAAGGTGTTTTTGTTTTTTAGTATACTTTTTTTTACCTCCTTACCAAGCTGTTGACTCTCTTTTTATATTTTTTTTTTGCATCACTCTCATCTCTTTTCCCAATTATCCCTCAACTTACATTATTTGATTTTTAAAATTCTATGTGAGCTCTTCAAAGAACTCTTTTTGGGCTTGTATTGTTCATATTTTTGTATTCAGTTGATATTTTTTTCTTAGAGGTCTTACTTATACCTGGTTTGACTTGGTTGTCTTCTTCAGGATTTGATCTTGATCTTCCCTGTCACCATAGTGACTTTCTCTGGTCAGGTTCTTTTCTGTTTACTTTTTTCATTTTTCCAGTCTATTTGGTGACTTTTTACTTTATATTTAAGTTATTGTTCTGCTTCAGGGGTGGAGGGGGCACTGTCTCCTGTTTCAGGTCTCTCTTCCTGCCATAATCAGAGAAAGAGTGGGGAGTCTGCAGGTTTTCAGTACTTCTAATGCAGTAGGATTGAAGGAGAGATGTCCTGTCTGCTCTCCTGGTTTGTGCTCAGGTATTTACACAGGAAGGGACCTTGTTATCCTGTAGCCACTAATGCTAGCACTTCTCCTGGCCCTGAGACTATGGCCAGGTCCCATGCTCTCCTGCAAGAATAATTGCTAGTGTTCCTCTCTGTCCTGGAATTGAGAATAGAGTCTATACTCCTCCATGAGTGATGATCAGAAGCACTCTTTTCTGCCCTAGAATCACCAACAATGAGTCTGCTCCCCTGGGGTCCCAAGTGCTACTGTTCCTTTTGGTCCTGGGACTGTGACCCAGAACGGTCTATGGACAATGCAACAAAGTCCTGAACCCATCACCAAGAAAGGGTTCCCTTCAATCTTCTTCTGACCAATTGTCCAATCCCAACCACTATTCATGGATTGAGAGTTATAAAGTTACCGCTGCTGCAGCCAATGCAGCTACCTCCAAGGTCCATTGCTAGTGCTGAAGGGTCCCAGCCACAACCTCGGTGAAATAGATCTTTCCTGCCTACCTCCTAAGTTGGCTTGGGTTGTAAAATTGTTTCTCCTGAACTTTGGTTGGTTCTGCCATTCCAGAATTCTATCTGAGGTATTATTTTAGAGTTGTTTGCAGAGTAATTTGGGAAAGCTAATTTGGGAAAACTCTGCCATCTTGGCTCTGTCTCTCTGCCCCTCTGCCCACTACATTTGGATTTGGCACAGTCAAGAGTGTTGCCTGGGGAAAGGAAGTGGGACTCCCACCAGAGGGGCAGACATGGCAGAATTGGCTGGGGCTGATGAAACTGAACTGTAATATCTGGTGGTGGCAGAATAGCAGAAGGCACAGTTCTCTGCACCAGTATACCACTTCATGGATTTGTGCTGGGATAAATGTGTTGAAAAAACCAGGAAGCCATCTAGATTCTCGAATCAAAAATTGCCTTGCCAGTTGTATGGACTGATTCATTGATACCACTCTTACCATCACCAGCTGATTGGGTCAGATTGTACAGAAAGGGAACCAGTAAGCTAAGCCTCATCCCTACCCTAAGAGGTGGAAATGAATGGAAGAACAAAAACATCTGTAACTGGATAGTTTATATACAATGGCAGAGTTCTTTGTGAAAGGGTGAAGAAATTATGGACAAATCAACTTTGGGCTGTGGCCAAACATGCAGTATTTTAAAAATAACAAAAGATATTCAAAAAGTAAAATTTCTTTATTTGGAATTTTGGAATTCCAGATTGTATTACATCATTTATTTGATAAATATGATCACCCCCTGTAAAAAAAGAGTGTTGCCTGGTGGTCTGCAGGTCATATGTTTGATGCCTGTGATCTAAGGTTAGTATAGAAGGAGAAGAGCAAAAGATTAAGAACTGAACATTAGGTTTTACTCACATTTGGAGAGACAGAAGAAAATGCATTGGGGAAGAATGACAGGAAAAGCAGGAGAAAAATTAAGTCAATGTAATTTTAGAGAAGTTTAAAGGAAAAGAACTGCATCTTAAGTAGCAAAAAGTATGATTACTGAGATAAATGTAGAAAAGATTAAGATATTTCTAAGCATATCTTTAAATATTTAATTCCATAAACATGAACAAAACAAATGCTGCCAAATCGACATAGTGGTTAATATACTAAGACTGCTTATTTATAAAGAATGAGAGGAATATGAAGCATAATGGTGACAACTAAAAAGAATGCTGGTTTGGAGTCAGAAAGCCCTGAATTTCAATCATATCTCTGAATACATAGTGAATACAGGGGAAAATTACTTAATCACTATGTACCTCATGCAACTCTCAATACCTTATCTACAAAGCTATAGACCGCTTGAACTAGCAAAGGTGGCAATAGTTCCTACAATAATCAAACAAGAATTAAGTACTTACTATATGGCAGGAACTATTCTAGGTGCTAGGGATTTTAGTACAAAGAATGAAATGGTCCCTTGTTGCAGTAACTTTACGTTCTAATAGGGAAGACAAGTTCATGTAAAAATAAATCAGCATAAATATAAAGCTATTTTTTACAATATTTACAACTGTTTTGTAATAGTCAAATACAAGATGGCTTTGAAGGAAGGTATCAAGAAAGGCTTCATGCAGAAGGTGGTATTAGAACTTCCATCTTAAAAGGAGAGACTTCATGAAGTGAAGCCGAAGAAGAATTACATTCCTATAGATTACATTTATACATAAAGAAGAATTACAAGGAATGACTGCCAGTGTAAAGATATGAAGATAGGAGATGGGATGTCACTAGCAAGAAATATGGAAGGCCAGTCTGTCTGGTTTGCAAAGTGTGTAAGAAGGAGTGATGTCCAGTAAGGCTATGGGATTTAAAAGTAAGCAGAAGAGGTTACATTTTCTTTTTAATTCAGGGAGGGATATATAGTAATAAATGTGTTTTAGGTAAAGTATATGAAATTCACATTAGTTAACCTCCACTCATATTTTTCTATATCTAGAGATTGATGTCTAATAAGATGAACAGCAAATTCAATCATGATTTTTCCTGGTGAAGGTCATTCTTCTTCTTAAAAACCTCAGGGCTCCCATTTACTTACCATGTAGAATTTAAGAACCTGTTCCTACCATTAAAGTACCTCAACAAAATGGTTGTAACTTATCTCTTTTGAGTTATTTCATATAAACCTTCATTTCCTTTTTTTTTTTTTAACATTCAAGCAAGAATCCCTCTTCCCTCCCATCCTAATGCTCCAATAGTCTTATTCTGACCTTTTGTATGGGAAGTTATGTAGTGTGATGAACAGAATGCAAACCTTGGAGTGAACGAGACCTAAGTTTGAATCCTGCTTCGATCACTTACTACGTTACCCTGGGCAGGTCACTTAACCTTTTTTTCAGGATCAGTTTCCTCATCTATAAAATAGGGAAAACTAGAATACATACTTCATGAGGGTTTCATGAGGATCAAATGACATAATTTTTGTAAAGCGCTTTGCAAAACAAATCCCTAAATGCTATCTGTTTTTATTATTGTTGTTGTTTTTGTTGTTAATTTTCCTCAAGGCACCCATTGCTATCTTTTTAAAAAATTTTTTATTGATTTATTTATTTCCTTTTAGTTTACAAGATTCAGTTCCACAATCCCTTGAGTTTCAAATTTTCTCCCCCTCCCACCCTCCATGGCAGCATGTAATCAAGTATAGGATCTGCAGATACTTTCACATTAGACATTATTCTGGTTGTAAAGAAGGGTTGTAACTGATGGGATGAACAATGAGAAAGAGGAAACAAAACCAAACATGGGGGGAAAAAAAGAGAGCTTGTAGTTTGCTTCAGTCTCCATTTAAACTCTGTTCTTTCTAGATCTTTTCTCTAAATGCAGACATCTCCTTCCATCCTGAGTATTTTAGAGTTGTCTTATAACCTTGTGTTGCTGAGAGGAGCCTAGTCCATTGAGGTTAGTTGTCACACATACATTATATCTGTGATTGTGTACAAATTTCTGCTGGTTCTGCTCTTCTCACTAAGCGTTAGTTCATATAAGTGTCTCCAGGTAAATATGAAGTCCTTCTGCTTCTATAGCACATATTTCTTATAGCACAATAGTATTCCATTACATTCATACACCACAACTTGTTTAGCCATACCCCAAATGATGAGCATCGCCTTAATTTCCAATTTTTTGCCACCACAAAGAGAGCTTCAAGACATATTTTTGTACATATGGGTTTTCCTCCCACTTCTATGATTTCTTTGGGATACAACCCTAGAAGTGGTATTACTGAGTCAAAGGGTACCAGCATTTTAAAATATTTGATAAATTGAAGCCTTTCTCTTCAAAATCACATCAGATCTCCTCTCATTTTTGAAGCTCACTCCAAATTTTAGGTCATGAAAAAATGATTTTGGCTCCTCCCACCCCCTTTTCTCACAGCATACATAGCTCACCTTTGCTGCTAATGTATTCCACTTTATATCATACTTTGTAAGTTTATAATTCTCTGGCCAATTCCATGCAAATCATTTTTCTTTACTGTATCCCTAGTACCTAACACAATGACTTGCATAGTAGGCTCCTTGTTAAATGTCAATTGAATTTTTATAAAACAGGTAAGATTTTGTTTCATTGTAAAGGTTGGAGTTTCCAAAAGTTCTGTGTAATTTTCTAAATGCAAAACAGCCTGTTCTCTTCCTATTATTTAGGACTGATTCTGGACTGACTTTATCATCCATATTCAGTGTCAACCTAAATTACATTCACCCAACTCCAGAAATAGACACTTTTCATCCATTTGTTTTCCTCCTGTGGGTACTGTTATCCTCAACTTATTTGGAATGATTATGAATCTTATTTAGCAGACTCTGGGATGTGCTTGATGCATTCACCTTAATGTCTTCGACCAAGACATAGAAATGTAGAGTTGGGGTGTCAAATATGGGCCTAAGAATTGCATTTTATAAGTAACACTCCTGAGTGCAGCTTGAAGCAGATGAAACATAAATGGAAAATGTTTAACAAAATAAATAAAAATTCAATAGATCATAGATAATATAAGTATGTGGTTTTCTCAATCAATACGTTCCATCAGGGATCCTTATATAATGCTTGGAGGCATGTTTATTTTGGAGTTTGACACCACTGTCCTAGAGTACCACACTATCTTTAGGAACCTCCCTTCCATGTTTATTTTCCAATGCATGGCTGAAACCCAAGGAATTAATTCATTTCTTTCTTGTAGACACCCGAGAATTAAGTTTAGTTGAACTATAACAGCATCGAAACCATATCTTCAGCTTTGACAGGATAGTTTATTCATCTATAAATTGCAGGATCTAAAAAATGCCAATATAATTCTTAAATTATTATAAATGTTTCTATTTAAAAATCAGTTAACCAGTAGGAAGTATGCATTGGTCATCTCCTACTGTCTTATTTCTCTATAATTATTCACAATTTTACATAAACTTTAGAGGTAGAATTCTTTATCTCCTACTGATGATGCTTCCCGTACATACTTACATACATACATATATACATATATGTGTGTGTATAATATGTATATATCTGTAGTGCCAATGCAATATTCACAGGACCGACAGTGACTGTAAATATGCCTGCATAATTGTCAATAGCAAAATATAACAGACTCCATTTAGAAGACAGAAGCAAAAGATTTATTCAGACACCAGAGAGCCAAATCTCAACACCAGGAAACTGAATCCACATAGCAACATAGAAGTTAACACACCACAACATAGCTGAGAGCCACACCATCCTTTTAACCTTCCCACTGTCACAGCAGGAGGCACACTCAGAAGCCTACCTATCTCCCTGGGTGCGTCCTCTCTCTCCCACTGACTAGCTGCTCTGACTCCCAGCTTCCTGTGGACTCTGTTCCACCCTTCAGCAAACTCCTCCCATCATAGGCTAGATGTGATTATATTCAGCCTATTAGGGAACAGGGAAGATCTTCAAATTCCCATTATAATTACAATATGTGAAAGCCAATAGCTTAGGGATGGGTCATATTTCAAATAATTATATTTCTTCAACATGAAGAAAGTGAAAGCAATATTTGAATCTAATGAATTCACCCTCCCCTCCAGCCCTACTCTTTTGATTTCATCAGAATATATATTGGTGAAGCAGAAGCAAATGCAGTATACTTGCTATTGAGTGATCGCTCTGCTTCATTAGACTAAAGAGAAAGGAAATGATGTTTTTAATGCAAAGTAAGCTAATAACAATAACTTTTTTATGGATTGACAAAAATATGAATATGAAATGTCTCAGACTGAATAAACAGTTTTATTTGTTTTTAATTGCAGGTGAATATGCATTAAATTAAATTAAATTAAATTAGTTAAATCATTTAGGTGAATTAAAGGTGAACCAAATCTAATGTCAAATCAAGAGAATTTTTAAAAAGGTTAGTTTTTTAAGTTCAATGAAAACTGAAGTTACCTATTAAAAACTAATCAAAAGAGAACAAATTATTTAAAAAAAAAAACCCTTTGTAGCCTCTTGAAAAACAGGTTTAGAAACAAGAGAAAGATGTTGAAGAAAATAAACTGGTATTTGTGGTCCAGAAAATTTTCAGTCTTAAGACTTACTATGTCAGAAAAGTGCTTGGACTGAGTAAGAGTTCTGTGCCAGACCTTAAAAATCTCTAGAAGGTCTTTCATAGGTAAGGACAAACATATAAAATCTTTGCTGGATAAAGAGAATGAACAATTCTGCTGGAGATCCAGGGTATCCAAATACATCTCTTCTCCTAGCTGTTACAGATTCCTCTATAAACATAATTGCTAGGCACTGGGCACTGAAGGGCCTTTTATTACTTTTTATCTCTTAGAAGCAGTTCACTGTTCATACTACACACATCCCAAATCAGTATTTCTTTCAGGATATACCATGGCTATAAAATCAGTTGTCTTTGAGCGCCCAGAGATAGAAGTAACAGGAGTCAGCTGAATAGAGAAGTTATTTTCTGATGAAATGATGCAATGAAGAGATTCATACAAGAGTGACTTTTTAAAGCGTTTCCACGTCACTGCTACTCAGTGAAATGGGCGGCCCTTAAAGCTGGGGTTTGGGAAGACACAAAGTGAATAAGGATACTGTGGCCTTGTTATTGGGCCTTTTTTGTAAACACTTGAACATTAGAACTTCTTAATAGCATTCTCATCTAATCTCATCAAGATAATGGTTCCTAGTTAATTATTCACACTGTAAAAGGCATGGCCATGACCCTTTACACAAAAAGAAAGTTAAATAAGTGGCATGCTTCTGGAGAAAGTCTTTAAATCACCCAGATCTACTAAAGTATGCAAGTACTATGAAATGTCTTGTAAAAAGGTGATCTTAGGAGCTCAAGCATCAATTTTTATTCTTTTAAAATACTCCGTCTTCATAATATCCTGGCTTTGCTGGCAGGGGTAAAAGATCAAGGTGCTTTACAATAACTATTTAGGAAGCTATGAGTAAAATACAGCACAGACCTAAACAACATTAGAAATAGTGCCCTTTGTTCTCCAAAAGAATTATACTGTTATATATCATTATATATAAAATAATTATACATATATATATATATATATATATATATATATATATATATAAAATGACATATATATTTATATGTGTGTGTGTGCTAGGGATTTTAGTACAAAGAATGATACAATCCCTTCTTGTAATAACTTTACATTCTAATAGGGAAGCCAAGTATGTATAAAATATATCAGCATAAATATAGAGCTAATAAATATAAATATATACAAAGTAGCTAAATATAAGATGGTTTTGGAGGACGGTATCAAGAAAGGCTTCCTGCAGAAGGTAGTATTAGAACTTCCATTTTAAAAGGAGAGATGATATATAAAATAATTTCTGTATGATATGTAAAATAATTATAGTTTCATATAACTTCAAGTGGAAAGGGATTTAAGAGACCATCTAGGTCAATGTCCTCATTCTAGAGATCAGGAAATACAGGACCAGATAGCTTAAGTGACTTACCCATTATCACATAGGTAGTAGCAGAGCTTAATTTGAATCCACACCATAAACTACAAAAGAATGTATTCAGAAAGCATGTTTATTGGAATTTTTATAGCAAGAAAAAAAGAAGCAATGTCTCCTCCTCCTTCAAACTTCATTTGGGTACTTTTTTGCTTCTACTATATCAAATATTGAATCATTTTATTGTTGTTCAGTAATATCAGTCCCATCTGACTCTTTGTTACACCATTACAATTTTCTTGGCAGAGCTAACTAGAGTGGTTTACCATTTCTTTCTCCAGTTCATTTTACAGATGAAGAATTGAGGTAAAGGGTTAAGTGATTTGCCCATGGTCACACAGCTAGAAAATGTTTGAGTCCCTATTTGAACTTAGGAAGATGAGTCTTTCTGACTTCAGCACCAGCATTCTATCCACTGAACCAATTCTATCCACACATAACCAGTAAGAGTTTATATATGTGTCTTATTCCCTATTAAACTATATGCACCTGGAGTACTGTAATGCCAAGCAAAGGCAACTTGCAAGGTTTGGATTACCACCATAGCAAACCCCATTTATTCAGCAAACATTCACAGAGCAGAGAAAATCAAAATACAGTGTAACTCATTCATTTATCAAATAAATTCTTAATTCAATTGCAAAGTACCAAGGTCCAAGTATCCCACTCCTGGGCCATACATTCTTTTAGTCTCTTCTCAAATGGAGAATAGTTTCCAATCTTAAACAAAGTACATTCATTTAGTCAATCACAGAGCACCAAAAAGACCAAAGGTTTCCACCCCTGGACACTACTGAATTACAATACCATCAATTAACACCAAGAACTTTCTCAAAAGGGGCAGGAGAGCACAAAAGGGCATCTACCCTTAAACTATAACAAGGTTAAGATATCATCTCAGCATTGAAAACCCAAGGAAAGGCCCTTCTTTCATCTTGACTTGAGGCAAGCCCTCAGCAATCTCAGTTCCTGGGGAGACAAGGCTCAACAAAGCCATAGCCAATGTCCTCAACAAGTCACTATCTGCCTGTAGAACAGTCCCAGAACCCCTGAAAACATCAGCAAGGCCCTTTTCCAGGATTTCTGTAAACATACCACAAGAAAACCCTCCTTCAGGGCTTCTGAACCAACAGCAAGGTTCCAGGACCTCTACAACAGCAGTACTGTCCTTCACCAGCAGGTGAATCTGTCGAAATAACATCAGAACAGACAAACAAAATACTGGCATCACAGTCATGACTCCTCAGTTCTTGGCAGTTCCGGGTGGCAGTTCTCAAAAGTCCTAGGCAACTCCAACAGGCCCTCAATGGTCTTTCTATCAGCAACTCAGGCTCCATGATACTGGATACTGGATACTGCTGTCCAAAAGTCCTTCTGGCCTTCTCTAGGCTTGGGCTTCTCTATTAATTCACGGCTCCTCCTAGTTCAGCCCTCTCTCTTCACGTCAACAAGTCCATCCCACAAGTGAGATTCACAAGCTCTGAGTTTTAACACTCAATCCAAAAACCAAGCCAATACAGGGGCATCTCCAAATTCCATTACCATTACAAGTACCCCAACTGTCTTTTTCATATTTTCTCTAACACTTAGAATTGTGCTTGTTAAATTGAACTAAAGGAAACAGAGGTTTCCAAATTTCTTTGGCTTACCACTCCCTTTAAAAAATTACATAGCACCCCCCTGGAAATCTACTCTAACCCTCTAACATTTTCTTTTTAATTTGTGCCATTTCAAAAAATATGATTTTTTTAAATGACATCTCAATTTTAACAATATATTGTAAATATGTAGGACTTTTCCTGCATTGAAAATATTATGACACAATATAGTATCCTATTGTAAATGCATGTATTGCTGTCAGCCTTCCTGATATGAGAAATGCTCACCTACCAACATTTCCTCATCAAGAACTATTGGCAGACTTGCCCACTGATTGGCTATAACTTGCATTTTATGGGTTTATTTGGAAAATAAAGTAATCACTACAACTTTAACTCTGTTATACAGCAGATGAAACATGTACAAATTATTTTTCAAAATTTTCTTCCCTTCTTTCCTTATACTTCCACCCCTCCTTATTTTTATTCAATGTCCCCAATTGAACCTTAGGTTACTACAGTGCCTCCCCCATTGTTCCAGTGCCCCACAGGAGACAGTATTGCCCATTTGGGGAAACTATGTTTTAAAACAATATAAGATACCAATCTCATCAGTTCCCTAAAGTTCAATTATCAACTCTACAAACATGAATCCCAAATCAACATATCCAACCTTAGTTGCTATCCTGAGGCCCGAGTGCATCTATATTTCTCTACCTGGATTTCTCACATACACACTTCAAACTCAAAAATCCAAGATTTATACTCATAACTTTCCCTCTTAAATCTGCTTCTCTGCCAAACTCTTCTATTTCTATTGTAGGGACACTCATCCTTCCTCCCAGTCATTCAGTTTCTTAATGTTATCATCTAGATTTTTCCTCCATATAAAAACATAGCTTAAGATATGTTTGTTTTGTTTTTACTTTTAAGGAAAGACAAAGATTTTATGGTCTCTTTAGAACACTCAAAACCATGAAGAATGAAATTGATATTTTAACACATAGGAAATGACTTGTTAGTAATTTTGCAATTCTTTCTGAACTAATCATCCATCAACAGATATTAATACTTACTAGAGAAAAGTCAAAGTCCATATAAAATTAAAAGATATTACATAAAATTCAGGAAACTGCAATCTGACTAATTAAATGAGCTGTTGATGATAAAAATCGGATAAGTAAAAGGAACCAGATATTGGACAAAGACTATCATCACTTCCTAAAGAGATACCATCTTCAGAAATGACCTATCATCATTTCCTAAGGAAGGTGTTTTTCCTAAGGTAATCTATCACCACAAACTTATATAAATTAGTCACCACAATTAGGAGACCAAATAACTTCTAGCACTTTCCTCAGCTAATACAATGATGTTCAAAGGTTGAGATATGGCAGCCATTGGCAATGACTAGGCAACAAGGCTGTATAGCTTTGCAACCCTAAAAAAGCACTCTGTCTACACAGAAGACAGGGAAAATTCCACAAGATATTTTTTCCCCATCCCCTGCCTTCTTTGTTTTTCATGACTTGACCACACATCCCTGGGTCTCTGGTAACACAGCAAATTTAAAAATATATTAATTTTTAAAAGAATGTGCTTCTTAAAACTGGACCTTAAGCTTTACCTTTGGACCTCCATGGCAAAGTATGGGATTGGACAACACAGTCCAGCTCAAAATATGCTCTTTTTTTTGCCCAAGAAAATAAGGGTAAAAAAAAGTAATTTAAGGGAAAGGAAATGGCTTTGACTCCATGGAACAACATGCCCTCCCTAGAACCTCAAATAGGATAAACTGATCATCTCCTACAATCTCATCACCCTTAAGAATGGCTCATGTTTTGATACTCTACATTTTCTCAGCCTTCCCTCATCTGCCTCTCCTCTCTGATTAGAAAGCAGGAGGGTGGAACACTAAACTTCTCCCAAAGCCTTACTTTATAGGGAGCTTACAACCCTAATGATAACTACATTTCTGTCAGCTGCTCTGCTTGCCTTCAACTCCAGGGAACAATATAATAACTTCTTTCCGATTATCGACTCTTTGTGTCACAGACACACATGCCTTTCTTTGGTTTCCTTTTGTATGTTATCTTCTTCCATAAGATTGCAAGCACCTTATGGACAGGAAGTGTTTCTTTTTCCAATTCATAAACTCAGCATGTAGCAGAGTATTTGGCACACAGTAGGTGCTTTATAATGTTTAGTGAAATGAACTGACTGATTACAAAGAATCCTTTTCAAAGTTATTTTTAAAGTACAGTTAGTGATTAATCTAATAAAAATTTTAGCTTTTTTAAACAAATAAAAAATGTGGTTTTTTTATTCAGTACTCAATTAATGTATGCCCTAAAGAAATAAATTTCTCTGAGTGAGCACTCTAAAGAACTGTGTGGTGCACACTCATGTTCCAAACGCATAAAATCATGCAAAATTCCTAAAACTGACAAAAAATAAGCTTGCTGTATAACCCCCTCAGTTACAAAAATAAAATGAGGAATAAAACAAGAAGATCCATGCTTACTACACAGTTTGTCTAACATTGATGCAATTTTGTCATTACAAATGGACAATGAATAGGGGGCCAGATTTGAGCAGAAGAGTGGGCTAGATTGCCTTAATGGAAGTTGTATCATACTTTTTGTGATCCCTAAGTTCTCCCTAAAACAAAGGCCTACTTTTTTGCCGTCATTTTTCTTCTACTGATTCTATGGACCTGCAAGTACTAGAATACCATAGTTATAAATAATTAAAAGTTGAGAGTTACTGATTTTGCATAGGAGAAATATATAGCAGCCATGAGAAGGCTACAATACATTGCTAAAGAAGAACTGTGCAAGAGAAACAGCATACAGTATCATCAAAGTGGAAGAGGGAATGTACCAGTCCTCTACTGAGAGTAGGAAATGCCACCATGTCCAGTTGAGAATAAAAGAGAATAGTTTTTTTTTTTTAATTAGTAGTATTTTATTTTTTTCTAATTAAATGTACACTTATTATTCAATGTTCACTTTTTAAAGATCTGAGTTTCAAATTTTCCCCTCATGCCCAAGATGGTAAGCAATCTGATATAGGTTATATAAGACAATCATACTAAACATATTTCCACATTAGTCATATAGTGAAGGAAGAATTAGAAGAGAGGGGGAAAACCATGAGAAAGAAAATACAAAAAAAGTGAAAATAGCAGAATTTGATCTGCATTCAGATTCCATAGTTCTTTCTCTGGATGTGGATAGCATTTTCCATCATGAGTCTTTTGGAGTTGTCTTAGATCATTGTCTTATTACTCAATAGCCACAACAATAAATAATGGTCATGTAATTTTTTAAGGTTTACCAAGTATGTTAGATATATTATCTCATTTGATCAAGATTGTATAGTAATTCTATAGCAGTTGAGTCTATCAGCAATTATGCTTATGCTTTATCATTTTATATGTCATGTAAATCACTATTTATTAAAGATGTAGTATATGGAGTTATGCGTTTGTTATGGTTCTATTTTGCCATCTCACCAATCTCTATTTGGACTTCAAGCTATAGCAGAATAGTTGTTGAATTGCTAGAAGTAGCCTTAAAAAATTCAGACCAAGTGAGAACTCATAGGGGTAGCATGTTACTTGGTTGGATACAATACCAAAAACTATTGCTTCAAGTTCTAGAATTGTATTTAGAAATGGTTAGAATTTATAACTTGTGTTGGGTCATATTTATTCACTCCACTTTATATCTGTAATTCTACTTGGTCTCAAATTCATAAAATAAGATACCTCCATGCTGGATACCCCTTAGTGTCTTTCCCCACCTCACTCTCCCACTACTTTGTGTTATTTTCCCCCATTTGCTTTTAAGTCCCTTCAGAGCAGGCTCTGTATTTCTTTTTCTTATTCTTTTTTTCTTATTTGGATCTCCACTGCTCATCACACATAGTAGCTACTTAATAAATGTCTACTGAATTGAATTAGAGTATATTGTTAATCTTTTGTAACTGGCTTCATCCCCATCTGCAATGCTCAGTTCTGGAAATCTTGAGAAAGTGTTAGACACTGTGGATGCTTTCACCCATGGAGATTCATATAAACCACAACTGCACAGAACACATGAATTGGTGCCTTTGCAATCTTGCCTTATTGCCAATTAAGAGTTTTTATTTCAAATCTTGTTAGTTCATCTTTGGGAGCTGTGAAACTAGAGATGATATTTGTTGAGATCCTGCACATACGTTTGTATGAATTTCTCAGTCATTGAAAATGGATAAGTTGACTACAGAAATGGAAAACTTTCTTTAATTCATTTCACAGGATCATGGATTTAGAGCTGGAAAGAACCTTAGAAGTCATCTAGCACTAAATTTTAAATTTACAGGGTAAAAAAGGAAGGAAACAAGCATTTATTAATAAGTACCTACTACATGCAAGGCACTTTACTAAGTGCTTTACAAATATTATTTCACTGAATACTTTTAAAATATTATGTTATTGGATCCTCACTCTTGGGATATATGTGCTTTTCACTCTTTTCACAGTTGGGGAAACTGAGGTAAAAATCCAAGGTCACATAGATAGTACCTATCTGGTGCCTCATTTGAACTCAGATCTTCCTATGTTCAGATCCAGAATTCTATCCACTATACAATCTATCTGCTCTTTTTAACCTCACCCACAAATAGGAAGGCTTGACTTCAGATTCACATCTAATAGCTAACTCCTATTTTCTCAGCCCCTAGATTCATTATATATCTAAATATCCATATACATAGGTAATACACTTCTCTCTGTCTCTCTCTCTCATTCTGTCTCTGTCTCTATCTCTGTGTCTCTGTCTCTCTCTGTGTCTCTGTCTCTGTCTCTCTCTCTTTCTCTTTCTTTCCCCCTCAATTCCTCCTTCCTTTTCAAGAACCAATAGGGGTTAAATCTTGAAGTGTTACTCCAGTGTAAGAGGCTTCTACATAAACTCTATAAATATATTCAACTTTATAAGACATGATGAGCAGACAGATTTTAGAAAAACCTGGGAAGATTTACATGAAATGCTGCAAAGTGAAGTGATCAAAACCAGAATATTGTAACACAGTTAACAACAATACTGTACAATGATCACCTATAAATGACTTAGCTACTCTCAGCAATACAATGATCCAAGACAATTCCAAAGAACTCATGATGAAAAATGCTATCCACCTCCAAAGAAAGAACTGATGGAGTCTGAATGTAAATCAAAGTACACTGTTTTCACTTTCTGTACTTTTTTCACAGTTTTTACCCCTTTGGTTTTGTGTCTTCTTTCATAAGATGACCGATATGGTAATATGTTTTGCATGATGGAACACATATAAAGTATATCAAATTGCTTACTGTCTTGGGATGGGGGGAGGTGAGGGAGAGAGAGTGAAAATTTGGAACTCATTTTTTTAAATGAATGTTAATCATTATCTTTATATATAACTGGGAGGAGAATAAAATATTAAAAAAAAAAAGAATCAGACTTTCACTGGCATGTTGTCCTATAGAGAAGAAATTCCTCCAAGCGATCTCTACTTGAGCATTAACATCACGAAGAGTCTCTAGCTCCATCTTTATGATGGTCCCTATGGCAGTGAAACTGCCTCTGAGAGAATATTTTAGAGTACTACAGCAACATTCAGATTGTTTACTCTTGAGATCTGAACACTCACAACATAACTGAGATAAAGTAAAACTGCTCTGGTAGTATATTCTCTTCTCACGGAAATGAGTTTTCTTTAGATAGCCAGATAAGAAATATAAATTCTCACATTTCAGTTATTTCACATGTACTTTTTATTCATTTTTTTAAACTATTTTTTCTTGTTGTAGATAATGCCTACTTACAACCAGAGATTTTGGGAATAATCAGGATGCACCCGTTTTAAGTAAAAATATGGAATATGATAACAAATTCTGAATTGTTGTTTGCAAATGTTGGGGCAGGGGAATCATCATGAATTCAAGGGAAAGAAATTTCTTCAAAATTTACCCTAATTATTCTATAGTCATAAGTCTATATATATGTTAAAATGCGTCAGCTGCCATGTAGTTCAAATCTATTTTTACACAGAATAGGAAACTGAGGAGAAGAGAAAATCACTGATTTGCCAAAGATCAAGCAACTTTACCAGCAAAACTAGACTTCCAGGACCATTTTTGACATTATGCTACTTTCTAGCATTATTATGTAGAATCTTAATAGCAATAAAATATAAAAGATAGAACTAGATGTTTTTTTAGGGAAAGAGTGATAACATAATGTTTACCTTAATTAATTTCTCCAAATTAATAGGTTTTTTTTTTCCTTTCCGTAGATGTAAAGAAGTCCCCTTTCTTCAAAAGGCAAAAAAAAGAATTTATATGCTTACTATGTTCTAGGCACTTGTATCAGCAAGCACCCTAGCATATCCAGGATGGCTACTAGCACAGGTTCTTAGATCTGCTTTTCTAAAGGAAAGCAACTCAAAATGGGTTAACAATCTTACTTTAATCAAACACATATCATTTACCTAGTTCAGGGGAAAAGGTCAGCACTCTGAACTTCAGAGAATATAAACACAGGTTACAAGCAGAAGTTATAAGCAGAAAAAGAAACAGATCATCAGATGGGCTTCCAATCATCTGACCATTATATCCATACCTAGTTAGTTACCAGAGAGGGAAGCACCAACATCTGGGTTTTCAAAGCCCAGGGGCTCAATGGCTGCTCAGAGTCTCATCTGGCCAAATCACACAACTCTTTCCAAAGTGAGCCCCAAAGCAAAAATGCACATCAGCCTTCTCCTGGATCAGAGAATCACAGCCCTCTTGACCCAATGCCCAATCACAAAGTAATAAGGCGTGGGCATTCCTGAAGAACAAGCCTCCTGCCACAGGCTCCATGTGGACCACATTCAGCCGATTAAGGGGCAGAGTATATTTTCAAGTTAGGGAAGGTACTCAGAGTCACTTAAGCCTATCAAAGAGCCTGGGGGCAGGGAAGATATTCAGATTCCCATAACATTGGGCCCCAAGATCTTTCATGTCCCTTACATAGGCAATTTACATCTGAATTAGCATTAACATCTCTTAAATACAACATAATCTCCACAAAATAGAGACATCACATTTGCAAGATACGTAACATAGCAACTCATTACCAACAATCCAAAACAAAAATGTCCAAATAAAGTTCTCATGGGAGGGGGGGTGTCCTTCCCCCAACACTGCCCTTGCAGGCTTCCTCCTGGCACTTTCAGGTGCTGGCTCTAAGGAGCCAAGACCCAGTCTTAACACTGCTCCAGCCCCTGCTTCCAAGTCCTGAGGGGTGACTGGGCAACAAAAGCAATGGGGTGGCGTCCTTGGGGGTCCCAGGCATTTCACCCCACCCACCATAGACACAACTCCATCCTCCCCCTGGGTCCCAAACTGTGAGATGCAGCAAGATAACACATTCAGTGCTCCTGCCTTGCTGCACCATCCTTATCTGGTCCAGTGGCTGAAGTCTGAATTCCTGGGTTCCTCCTCCTCCTCCTCCCATAGGAGGCAGCTGCTCCTGGTTTCTGCTCCTGGCTTCTACCCCAGTCCCAATGCAGGCAGCTCACCATTCCTGCTCTCACCTCAGTGAAGTCAGCATGCAGGCAACTCACCATTCTGTTAATGTATTTTTCCCAAATAAGAGACATGAATGATTTTGGGGCCAAAAGTAATGATAGTGGGATTTGAAGATCTTCCATGCCCCTTGAACTTGCTGACATAGCAGGAAAGGGTGGAGCAAGAGAAAGCCAAAGCCAAGCTAGAGTCTGTGTAGTGACTGGAGGCAGTGGCAGCAGGCAGTGGCTGTGGTTGCGGGGAGGACTCCTTTTTTTTGAGCCAGCCAGAATCTGTGCTAAGGACTCCTGCTGAGGACTGCCAGGGATGGGTATTTCAGGGGGCTGGAGCTGCTGGGAGCAAGCTGCCTGAATGCTGAGTAGTTTCCATGAGTGAGGAGAGGAGGATCTTTGCCTGAGGTAGCCTGTGCTGTTTCGAAAGCTTGAGAATGTAGGTGTTTACTACATTAACTACATGTGCCAACTTCATAACTACTGTGATGGCTTTGACTTTCTGGTTTTGGGACTCAGTTTTCTGGTATGTGAATAAATGTTCTGGCTATATTTCCCATGTAGAAAGCCTGTTACATTTTGTGATTAATAATCATATCAGCATATTTATAGTTACTGTAGGCATTGTGAATACTGCCTTGTTAATACAGCACTGTACTAAGCATTGAGCATACAAATACAGACTAAAAAGGATGGTCTCGGCTCTCTAATGGGAGAAGACAACATGTGAAATGGAAATGAAAAGCTAGGGTAGAAGGAAAGGAAGGCATAACTAAAAATAACAAATGCTAGCAAAGTTAAACAACATAATCTAGTAGGCACTTAAATTAAATTGAACTGAATATAATTCTTATACATTAATAACAATCAGCAAAAAGTAGAGTAGTCAATTAATGGAAATGCTTTTAAGGCATATTATTTTACCAAAAAACAGTTTTATATTTAATTATACAAAAGATTTTTTTAAAGTTGTAGAGTGTCTCTGGGTTATCATTATAAATATCAAGTTTCATCAGAATATAGATGTCCTACGGTTTTAGTTAGTAAAAATACCAAACAACAGAGAAAGATTGTTGTTGCCTTTTTCACGAATAGTTGAGTAGCTTCATATGGAATTGTGATGCAGTGTCCAAAAAAGTCTTAGTGCAGATTAAGCTTTAATTGCTTAAAATTATATTACAATTTTTGCTATACCCTGTATATTAGGTCATTTTTGTTAAAATGCAACTAGTAAGAGCTCATAATTATGTATACATACATGTGTATTTGTTTTATGTAAGTAGTACTACAAAAATATCAACATAGCAGTTTAAAAGTGCATAAAGGAATTGACTTGAGGTCAGGTAGATCTGAGTTCAAATACTGCCTCTGAAACTAACTCTGTAATCACAGTTAAGGGCCCTAATTTCTCTGAGTCTTTGTTTCAACAAGTGTAAAACACAGAAAATAATACATCTATAGGGTTGTTGTGAAGCCCAAATAAGATAATGCATTACAGCATTTTGGAAATTTAAAAAAAAAGCACTCTATGTCTGCTTGTATGCTTATAAATATACCTTATGCACCTATTTAGATATAAGGACATTCACAGTCTTATATTGTTTCTCCCAAATATCTTTTAAGGAAGTTATTATAAGTTTTATTATTTCCATTTTTTAATGAAAAAATGACACTAACACAGGTTCAATTGACTTGCTCAAGATAGTAAATGGCACAGTGGGACTTCAGCCTGACCCTTCAGATCTCCAGAAAACTTTTCTTTCCACTATACTACACAGTCTCTCAATAAGCCATTTCATCATGGTGTCATAACATAAAAAAAAAAAAAAAAAAATACCTTAGAGATATGGGGGACCATACAGGTTGTCTAACTCAAGTTTCTAATTTCATAAAAAAGTACTTTGTTGTAAACCAGTTTAACTTGATCATAATTTCTTAATCTCTTTTTTGTTGTATTTTGAATAAAACAAAGAATCAAATTGTTTACTCAGAGTTTTTTACTAAAAAATTTTAATTTTTTTAAAAAGAATGCATTCACGAGAATTCCCTTCACTAATTGCAAAGTTTAGAATATAAGGAAGCAAAGGGCATGGTATAAGTCCCTGAAAAGTTACAGCAAAGATTCTGACACAGTTGCAATCCAGGGCAAAGATTATGTTTCATCAGTTCAAGATATGTTTGGTGGGTAACCACGAACATTCTAGAGGTTATTTTTCAATGCTTCCAGATGCCTCGTGGGTACCAATTCATACCCTAACTGATAAAATGTCATTTAAAAGCCAGGTAATAACATTAGCAAAGTTTAACAAAAGTCTCAGAATGAAAAGCATTCAAAGGTAGTTAACTTAACAGATACATAGTCTATAGATGTATCCTAATTATACATCATAGTCTTTATGTAGCTGCACATGAAATTAAAAGATATATCAGTAGATTATATAGTAGCGCAGTTTCATTAAAACTACAATATATGTTTATATGTGAGTAACACTTCTTAAAAGAAAAAAAAGAGGATGCAGGTATATTGTTTTTGTAATTATAACAATGGACAGACTGTTAATTAAACAATGTCAGAAGACATCACAAAAAGATGGATAATTTCAAATGAGAAGAAATTTAAAAACTTCTTTTTTCACCAATTAAGTATAACTAGTATATGAGGTGAAATTTTTAATTGGTACAAATTGTTGTATCATATATCTCTAATAAGAGTCCAGTGTGCAAAAAATAGTAATAACCTAAATGAAAAGCACCAGGAACTATTCCCCAACAGATAAAGTCTTTATAAAATGCTCCAATAAAGAACTGCAAACTGTTAATAATCGGAGTTAAGATTATTTCAAAGCACTAATAATGAAATATCTCCAATGTTTTATTTCACCCCTAGAATATTGAAAAAGGTGACAGAAGCTATCTATAGTCAGTGTTGGAAAGCATCAGGAGAGACAGGTACAATACTAAAATATTGATGGAGATGTGAATTGGTTCAGCCATTCTGAGAAAGCAAACTGGAGTTATATTTTAAAAACGTGATTAAAATGAAAAGAACCTTGAGCCAAAGATTGCACTACTTGGCATATCTCAAGGCAGAAAGTAAATTCCCATACATACCAAAATATTGTTACTTTTGTGGTTGCAAAGAAATAGAGATAAAGTAGATGCTCTTCAACAAGAATGGCTCATTATTTGGCCATGTTATAAAGCCATAAGAAAATGTGAATATGCAAAATTCAGGAAATAATGGGGGAACTTATATTGATACATGTAGAGGGAAGAAAGTAGACTCAGGAAAACAAAATACCTGATAAGAAGAATGTAAGTGAAAAGAACCATGAAATGAAATGAAACATTGTACAATTAAAAATGATTAAGTCAGGCTCCAAATATGAGTTCAATTGAGAAAATGAAAATATCAAGTAGGTAAAGAATATCTGTATAGAATACTATATACCCTACCAGAATCAGTCAGGTTTTTTGGTTTTTTTTTTTTTGTTGTTTGTTTTATTGAAACACTTCAAAAAGTCTCTGTTAAAAGGAATGTATCATTCATTTAAGTAAGAGAATGGATTATTTTGAAGTAGATCACAGATCTATAGCTAGAAATGGTATCAGAGGCCAACTAATAGAATCATCTCGTTTTATAGATGAGGAAACTTTAACCTTCAGGAAGGTTAAATGACTTTGTCTAAGGGTCATGAAGATTATAAGCACAAAAGGCAAAATTTGAACCCAGGTCCCTGACTCTAGAGCCAGAGTTTCATCCACTGTATCATGCGACTTTCGTATTTTAAGCAAACATGAAGAAAAACAAAATTAACATGAAAAAAACAAATAAAATAAAAAAGGATGATAGCAAAGGTCTGTGAAATAAGTTAACAAATTCTGATATTCATCACTGTTAAGCATCTTTAAGTTTACATGCTATACCACAAATTGAATGATATTCTTTTACTCTTGGCAAATTTTATCTTTTAAAACCTTTATTCTTCATATTTCACTTTTCTTTCTACAATTCTCAGGCAGTTCTTTATCATCTTTAATTAATTAGCTTCTTCAAAGCCATTTCCAGGGGTCTACTATGTACTCTTTAGATAATGTACCTAAGTATCTCAGCTTGATTTTTCTGCTCCGCTACAGGGAAAAAAAAAAATCCCATCTTAAGGTAAACAAAAATGCTGACATCCTGAGGAAGAATGAAATCTTAGGTAATTAAAGCCTCAGGTCCAGTACAGATGAAAGGAAGTATATGCCTATTCCTTTTTCTATTTCAGGAATGTATTCAAATACAAGGAGAAAAACAGAGAAATTAAGATAAATACATCATGTTCTCTGAAATCTGTCCTCACATCCCCCCCCGCCTCCTTCCCCATTCCCTTAGGCACCCTTTGAGGATAAAATACTTTTCAGATAAGTCTTACAAGACAGAGAAAGCAAAACAACTGCATGTAAGCAAATTGCTGCTTACCAGCTTAATCTTTTTCCCTCTTCTTGACAGCTGAAGATCCATAGTAAAAAGCTTCCTGAGACTGATCAAGATGTGCTGCCTCAGCAGCACTGTCAAACACAAACCACACTGGATATTTTCACATGCAACCATGATAACTTCAATGACCCATACAAGCATTTCATTTTCCAGTGGCGTCAAGATGAGAATGTAATCTTTTTACCCCCATGGTTTATTGCCATGCTCTATCTGTCTCATTAGGGTCATAGGGAAAAAAATGTAATGTATAGTATAGTAAAAGTTGAACTAAAAGAAATATTACAGCAAAATCTTGCCTATACAGCAGCCTTAGGGAATGAGTTGTTCTGAAAGGCCAAATGTTCGTAATAGCTAAGAATTGAGACTACATGCTTTTTCTCTTAAAACTGTATTATTAGGGTCTTTCCAAGCTGTGGTCTCCAGTTCCCCTTCTTTATAAATTGATGCAATGATTCTCAAAATTTAGATTAAAGTAGTCTATTAAAAGCAGGTACATTTTGAATGCCATAGCAATGTCCTAGAGGACTGAAGTTTTGTGCTAAAGGTAGTTATTTGCCACAAAGTGAAAAATTGTTCTCTTCTTAGTTAATACAAAAAATTTGATGCATCAAACCTTTATAAACATCAGCTCTATTCAAGGCATTGACAGCATGGCAAACATAGTGAAGTCAATCTCTGAGTCAGGAAGACCTGGGTAGAGTCATGCATCTTATATAAACTGGCTATGTGATCCATAGAAAATGTAAGACAAAGTTGCAGAGCAGGTTTCAATCTTATTGGCATCAGAAGTTTGCTTATTGAGAATTCGCAACACAATAAACATAGTTTTAGTTGAAAAACAAAAGGCATGCAAGTTATTATGAGAGGTATTGGTATACAAAGAAACAAAACAATATACAACAATTTCAAGGAGCTTATACTCTTTTCAAAGAATTATGTGTTTTCATTATGAAATCTCTTTGTTATTATTATCTTCCCCAAACTCCAGTGGTCCCTGCTATTGCCATACTCTCCCATAATCCCTAATCACTACTTCTAATCATGACACCTCTATTGCCTTGCCTTCTTTCCTATTCTCCCCAGTTATCTTCTTGTTTATCTGCTCTGACTCATGTTACTTATCTACTGCTCTGCGTTATCCACTCTTAAAAAGATTATTTATTGTTACTCAATTTATTACGGCTCAAATCAAACAGTCACTTCACAATAATGTTCAATCACTGTAATCTTTAAGTTTTCAGGGTTTCATAACTTTATTATGTTTCATAACTTTATACTGTGCTGAACAGAAGCTGTTAATGTTTTAAATGATGTTCTGTGCAAAATCCAAATATGACTGCCTATCGATGGCTATGATTTCCAAGTGTTATTCCTTCATTGTTAGGTGCTTTAGAGTTGCATCTTCATAACTCAGGAGATTCTCTTCTTCTATTCCTGTTCCTCCCCATCTCTTTCTCCTTATTTTCTAACATCAATACCTTCCACCATTTGGAAGGCTGAGGATTCATTGAAGTCAAATTATTAATGGCCTGTGGTTTAGACAACAGAACCAATAACCTCACATTCAACATAAAATCTCTATTCCTTTGTTGCAATACAGGTATAAAAGAATAAAATGGAGTTGGTAAGTTAAAGCAAAAACACTGATGGTTGTGATTCTACTCCATTAGTATTCAAGGTCATAACTAGAAGGAAGATAGAGAAACATTTGTGTATTCTGAAAATGTATTTTCTGGTGGAAGGGTAATCAACTGATAAAGAAAAAGTAGAGAGCAAAGGAAGGGAAAATAAATGTTGTATATTATTTATTAGTTAAACAAACTTGTTTTGGCTGGTAAAAAAAAGACAAAAACCTTTATGGATCAAATTGAAGTAGGTTGCTATGCTGCCTTTATCCTAATGCAGCGGTATTGACAGAGGCCTGGCTTTCAAATGTGCATTTAAAACAGCTTTCTGCCATATAATTTTCTTTTTGGGAATAATTCCAATAGCAACCCAGACTATAACCCCATTATCATAGCACAGTATGTGATGCTGTGAGTATTAATGTATTTAGACAGCAGCCAGGTCCAAAGGCTTAATAGATTCTAACCACAATAAGACTCTCTACTAGAGACTGTAAGCTTGAAAAGCCCATTTGATGGACACTAGAAAGAGTACTTATATTTGTCCCTGGTGGCTGTCACCAAAGAATTAGCACTCAGCATTGGATAAGAAGAGCAAAGAAAGGAAAAAGAGTGATTTGTTACTGATTGCATCATGGACTTTTAAAAGGAATGACGATTTTGTCAGTTCTTCTTAATAGCAAATAAAAAACAATCTCTTTTCTCTCCCAGATTCAGAGTCTCTGTTTGATTACTAGATTTCCCTTTCACTTCTCCATTCTTCTAGAGCAAAGGTTGTTAACCATTTTTCTATATCATGGATATATTTGGTAGTCTGCTGACAGCTATGGACCACTTCTTAGAATAATGTTTGTTGCCTATATTCATAGTTGAAGGAAATGCTAAAATTTCATTTTATAGTTAGAGAAAATAAAATTTTTAATTTTTAATCATATAAATTTATGGACCCCCTTAAATCTATCCATGGACCATGGACCCTAGCTTAAGAACTTTTGTTCCAGGAAAATATTTATTCTCTCATATTCAAAGAATTCACTACAAAATATTTAAATGAGCTTTGTATATGCAGAAGGGTGGCTCTAAAAGCTACAAAACAATAATAAATCCATTTATTCACTCCTGGGTGGACTAGTTTCTTCTCATTGTCTAGAGTCAACAAATGACTCTGGAATTCCTCTTGCTCAGAAATGCCTATCCTATGCAGTTTAACAATCAAGGATTCATTGAAACAAGTATGCTCAGCTATTTTTAAACTTTTTTAATTTTTTTCAATTGACAAGCATTTATTCCCCCTACACACACACACACACACACACACACTGTCATCACTGTGGGAGGAGGAAAGGGGAGAGAGGTTGTAACATATAGACAAGTATGCTATTCAAAAGCTAAATCTATCCACATTTTAGTGTGATTTTGGTCAAATCAATATCTGTGATGCTCTTAGTGGAAACAAGCTTTGATTGAAGAAGGAAGGTGGTGGAGGCTGGAGAATTCAAGGAATGACCATGGGAGCAAAGAAATCTAAACTGTAGAGTCTGGGTTCAATGGCATTAGGCATTATTGTTCTTTTGGATTTTATATGGATGACCTGGAAGTAATAAATATGAGGAAGGAAAAAGGAAAGGAGACAAAAGAGCTATGCTAATATGGGGGTGAAAATAAGTTAGTCTACAGTAATATACTATGGCTCTACTAATATGGGGGTGAAAATAGTTAGACTATATACTACTATACTACAGCTCTATTAATATGGGGGTGAAAATAGTTAGACTATGCTAATATACTACAGCTCTACTAATATGGGGGTGAAAATAGTTAGACTATACTAATATGCTACAGCTCTACTAATATGGGGGTGAAAATAGTTAGACTATA
>CM053585.1:432155278-432186488 GCA_028646515.1 Pseudochirops corinnae
TGCTAATATACTACAGCTCTACTAATATGGGGGTGAAAATAGTTAGACTATACTAATATACTACAGCTCTACTAATATGGGGGTGAAAATAGTTAGACTATGCTAATATACTACAGCTCTACTAATATGGGGGTAAAAATAAGGCTGTCAGGGTCTTAGCTCTACCACCAACTAGCAGCAAGATGATTCTCAGCCAGTCTTCAGTATTCTCACTTGTCAAATGAAGGATACCGGATTGTATCATCTCTAAGGTCTCTTCTAGGTGTAAATCCTACGATTCTAGATGAAACTCTATTCTTATATTACTCTCATTCACTCCCCATTTCTGTTCAACTTAGGTATTTATGAAGTATCTATAGTGAAGTCAAGCCAACTTGAGAGCCTGCCATTTGCCAGCCATTGTGAACAGCTTCTCACTGTCTAGGTAAGGGGAAAATGCATTTATAGAGCACCTACTATACATTAGGCACTGTATTAAGTGTTTTCTTAAAAAAATATATTCTATCATTTGAATTTCATAACAATCCTGAGAGATAAAGTGTTTTTATTATTCCCATTTTACACATGAAGAGACTGAGGGAACTAGAGGTTGAGTGACTTACCCAAGGTCACACAACTAATAAGTAAGTGTCTGTGTTTGGATATAAACTCAGTCTTCATGACCAGAAGCACAGTGTACTCTCTACTATGCCACCAGCTATGTAGAAGATTTGAGAGATGGTATACTAGAGAAAGTTAGCCTTGGAATTAGGAAGACCTGATAGATCATAAGTGTGACCTTGGACAAGGTCTTGAATCCCTCAGAACCCAAATCCAACTCTAAGAATTTAAAATGCAGAGCAAGTGGTGGCCTGAATTTGTACTCGGAGCTTCCTTAGCAGGAATTCTCTAAACCAAAAAAATCACAAGTCAACACACTGCCCATCCCTCTTCATCCTATTTGAAGGAAAAAAAAAAAGTCACGTATTTTAAAAAGGGAGATTAAAAAAAAAGAGTCCCTGAATTCAAGAGCCTTATATCTACCATCAAGCTGGGTTCTTTCAAATACTCTAATTGAGAAGACATGTAAAACTCATGTCCCTCAAACTCCAAAATTCTCTACACAGATAGACAAATTTGAGGTATATAAATACATTTAGAAATATATATATATCAATATCATTACTAGATACAGCTAATACAAAGGTTATTATCTCCATTTTTCAAATGAGGAAATTGAGGCTCAGAAATGAAATGGCTTGTTCAATGTTACCCAGCTCTTCCTTTCCTATGGTGTAAAATCTATTGAGGAAACTAGTTCCAATGGGTTTTCTGTCCTTAATGATTCCTATGAACTACCTACTATGTGCCATGCATTGTGTTATACACTTCACAAATATCTCATTTGATCCTCACAATTACTTTGCAAAGTAGGTATTATTGCCCTCATTTAATAGCTAAAGAAACTGAGACTGATTGTAGGTGATTTGGCCAGGGTCACACAGTCAATAAATGTCTCAGGTTGAATTTGGACACTGATCTTCTTGAGTCCAGGCCCAGCACTCTATCCACTGTATAACTAATCATCTCCACTTTATTATAAATACACATTTGCTAATTCAATAATATATCTGTTTACAGTAAGTACCTAAATCACTTAAAGATAAGACTCCTTCTTTCACAGGCAATTGTAAATTCAGTCTTTCCTAATTCTTTATTAAGAGCAATTATTTCACTGCAAAATCAATTATATAGCGTTCATTTTATATTCCTAGTTGATGTAGTCAGATGACAAAGAATCATGCCATGCCTCAGTTATCATATAATAATCAAATAAGTGTTTTTTTTTATCTTTACTATTAAGTTCTCCCTTCTACTATATACCTAAAACTTCTTGAATGAAGTTTATTTTAAAGGGCAACTAGAAATGAGTTTAGAGTTTAAAAAAAAAGTTATGCAGTCACGACTTTTAACTCTTGTGAGTTGTCATATGCTTTACTGCCAAATAAAATACAATGATCATTTTGTCCTTTAAAAAAGCATAACTGATCATTTTATGACTGGTTATCTCAGAAATGCAGTAAAACCACACATATCAGCCTGATGTTCAATGTACCTTAAAAGAGAAAAGAAAAAAACAAAATTCTGTCCTTCAAAAACTGAACTGACCTATATGGTTATGGGGCCAATATAAATTGGATGTCAAAAGGAATGAAGATCTAGAAATATCCAATCATGTGTAAGGCAATGATTTCTAACTTCAGAGAGATGGTAAAGCCTACTGTCCTACCACATAGAGTGCCCATTGACATAGGTTAACCTCTAAAATGAGTTTTTCCAGACATCCAGATGTTCATATATATTTACTTTGCCCCAAAACCCAATGTGAATTCCCTCTCTCATTAAATTCTTCAAACTTAACTAAGACAGTTTCCTCAATATTTCATGTTAATTCTGAATCATTTGTCTAATGAGGAAAAGAAAATATATTGTTAATGAAATACACATATTATCCCCCAATGCTATTTTTATCATTAATTCAGAACTTCTACTTTAGTCACCTTTTTTATAAAGCCTGCTATTGGGAAGAAAGTTGATTTTAATTTTACCTACTATTCCTAGAGCATACTAAGGCAGAGTATAGAATTGCTATAAGAATAGCAAAGTTCTCAAATCCCAGTAAGCTGAAGAATAACGATGAAGAACATAGAAGATCCACAGCTGGCTAAGTAAATGGGATAATTTAAAGTTGAGTTAGGCAGCACTGCCTGGTGGAAAGGTTTAACTTGGAGATTCAAGTCCCATGTCTGAAAAACAATATCCTTTGTTGCTTTTCAGTTGTTTAAGACATATCTGACTATTCTTGACCTCCGTTTGGCTTTTCTTGGCAAAGATATTAGAGAGATTTACCATTTACTTCTCCAGTTTGTTTTACAGGTGAGGAACTGAGGCAAACAGGGTTAAGTTACTTGCCCGGGGTCACACAGCTAGTAAGTGTCTGAGGCCACATTTGAACTCAGGCCTTCCTGACTCCAGGCCCAGCTTTCTATACACTGAGTCACTTAGATGTCCATTAATAAATCTTAGTCTGGATAAATACATTTGAATAGACTATTATAGCTATCACATCTACCTCAGTACTATTACTAGGAAAATTAATAGACTGAAAATTATATTGATTTTAAACCCACAGAATTATAACTGAAGAAATATGTTTTGGGGATCTATAGATGTGAAACTCTTACTTCTTATATACTTTGAAGGAAATATGGCATATAATTCAAAAGCATATCTTTGAACTTCTAAACATGTACAAAATAACTCTTTAAAATACATATTATATTTAGTAGTAATTAAATGGTCAGTAATTCTAACAGAAGCATTACTTAAAATAATTCCCCAAAATAATCAAAGGCAACAGGATTTGAATTTAAATTACTAAAGGAGAAAGGAAGGAGGTCCCTTGAAGAGTTATGACTAGGGAGATAATTTCCAATTAAATGAGAAACAGGGATGATGATTAAAGATAAAAGAGACAATTTCTATTTCATACATTAAAAAACTTTCACTAGAACAAAATTATGTAAACTGGTATTAACAATGAAGATGGAGAAAAATCTTAACATCAAATATATCCAATAAAGATCTAATACCTAGCATATATATGGAATAGATACAACTTAGAAGAATAAGAACCCTGCCTTAATAGATAACTGCTCAAAGGATAAAAACACACAGTTCTCACCAATTTTCAAAAGAATAAATATAAGCTATTAACAACCATATAAAAGAATGTTCCAAATCTCAAATAATACAATAAATTAAATTAAAATAACTGAGGTTCATATCAAATAATAAATTGACAAAAACTTCCTCTGGCCTCATACCTTATGCTTTCTATCTACTGCTGGGTGGCAGTAGGTCCCCTAAGGCAAAGGCAGAAAGGGGTCAGGCCTGGTGTCTTCCATCTGCCTCAAAGTGACTTCCCCCTGGGCTGCCATATGATCTTCAGCCTCTGACCACATTCCTTGAGCCTTCCATTTCCTGCTGGGCTAAGCATGTCTCCTGAGTGAAAGAAACAAGGGACAAGCCTGGGTTTCTTCTCTCTGCCCTAAAGCAATGACTTTCATTTGTACCTGCACAAGACAACTTCCACCTCCTATCACCTGCCCAGTCTCTCAATCAGGTCTTAGAAAACTACCAATGCAAAGAGAAACAACCTTTCATTTGACCTCAGGCATTCCATCTCCAGCTGTTGCTGCTCCTTGAAAGAAAATGAAGGGGAAAGTTGGTGGGGAAAAGACATTTTTTTTTTTCTCTCATGCAGGTTCATTTTTTTATCTCCTGCTACACCATTTCCTGCTTAATCTCTCTGCCCCTTGGAGGGAGTGGGACCTCCCACCTAACCATCTGATCATATGCCTCCCTTCTCCAGCCCAATCTCTATATTCTTTTATGAAGTAGAATGGCTCCTTTATTCAATGAAAATCAATCTTACACCTGTTTATACCCTTCACATCATAGTGACTCTGAACTCTTATAGATCATTGTACCAAATCCATTGCTCACCCCCTCAATGCCATTTATCTTAAACCCTCCTACCCCAGTTTCATCCTAACTCTACCCAGTCCTTCCACTATGCCTTCTGGAATGCCTGCTCCATAGGCAAGAAACTTCTCTTCATCTTAAATCTATTCCTCTTTCACTACTTCCTTCTAGTAGCTATTATTGAAGCCTTCATATCCCTCTTCCTCCACACCTTATAAAACAGCTCCATCTTGGTCACTCTTTACTGTCCTAGCAGCACCTTCTCGCGTTCCCCTTGGCTCACTAATTAAAGTGGGAGAGTTGAAATACTCATTAATCCTCATCCAGATCATGCCTTCCAACCAGAGGAGGTCCTGGTTTTGGCCTGGGTCCTCTTCTCTTCTCCCTCCATACTACCTTACTTCATAATCTTACTGATCAGCTTTTTGAATTTAAGTATTAATAAATCTTTCTATCCTGATGCAACCTTTCTACTAACTTCCAGTCTCATCTCACTTCTTCAAACTGGATGTCCAGTAGAAAATTTAAACTAAATATAGCTAAAACAAACTTAGTAACCTTTCCCCTAAACCAATCCATTTCTGTTACTGAAAGGGCAGCACCATCTCCTCATTCTCTCAGGCTTACAAGCCAAGGGAACTTACCTCCTATAATCAATCTGGTGCCAAGGCCTGTTGATTTCATCTTTGCAACCGGTCTCAAATATGCCCCCTTTTCTCATCTGACACTGCCACTACTCTAAGGCCAGCCTTTATCAATTCACATATTAATTATTTCAATAGCCGGCTGGTGGTTCTGCCTGCCTCAAGTTTCTCCCTGCTTCAATCTATCCCCCATTCAGCTACCAAAGTGATGTGCCTAAAAAGTGCAGTTCTGATCATAGCATCCTTCTACACAATAAACTAGTACTCTTCAATCCAGTGACATTGGTTTCTTTGGTGTTCTACGAACAAGACCCTCCATCTCTCGGCTCCAGGAATTTTCTCTGGCTCATCCCTGCCTGGAATATTCTCATTCCTTATCTCCTTCAAGTGCCAACTAAAATCCCATATTCTATAGAAAATCTTTTCCAACCCCCCATAATTCCAGTTATGTCTCTTCATTAATTATTTCCTATTTATGTTGCACATAGTTTGCTCTGTAGATATTGGTATGCATTTTGTCTCCCTCATTCCATTGTAAGGTCCTTGAGGGCAGGGGCTATTTTTTTTCCTGTTTTCATATCCTTAACACTTAGCATAGGGCCTGGCCAAGATAAGTGATTAATAAAGACTTAGTGATTGACTGAAACAACAAAAGACAAAAATGGTAAATGCTGGAAAGGCTGTAGGAAGACAAGCACTATAAATACACTATTGTTGGAGTTCTGAATTGTTTCAACTAAAATTATTTTGTAACTATATTAGAAAAGACATTAAATTGTACCTAACCTTCGACTTAGCAATACCACAAACAGGCTCATGGCCAAGGAGATCAAAGACCTTCTGAAAGGGAAATGCACCACATTTACTGGATACTTATAGAAACACTCTTGGTAGTAATAGAGGACTACAAGGAAAGCTAATGCTCCCAGATTCTGGTTCTATGGACAAATTAAGGTATATGAATATGAAAGAAAATTGCTGCACTATAAGAAATGATGAATATGAAAAATTCAGAAAAACATCTTGGGGAGACATATTAATTGATCCAGAGCACTGTAAGTAGAACCAGGAGCATAATGTGAAAATGTGATAGAATAACAATAACTAATGCATATATAACACTAAGTGCCAGGTATGTATAATAAAGTAAAGTGAAACAACAGTGAAAAACTTCAGAACTGTCACATTCAGCAATTGTGACTTTAAAAGACTAATGATGAAATATGCTTCTTTTCTGTTGTACTGAAAGTATATGGAATGAAGCACATACTTTCAGTGTGGTCAATAATTTGCTTAACTTTACTTTGTTAGAAGAGACAGTTCTATTACTCATGAGGAGTCCTTGTGAAATAATAGTAACATATATAAAAATGAATGTCAGTGTATTTCTCAAATGCCTAGTATGTGCCAAACACTCTGCTAAGCATGAGCATATTCTTTAAAACTAATGCAGTATAATAAAGAAAGAAAACCTAGTGTTTGGGGAAAATCACATCATGAAAAATTAAATAAAGTTGAGGTTTGATTTTGAATTTAATTGAATGTGAAATTAGATGAATATGAAATAATATGCTCATTATATCCAAAAAAAAATCATACATACAATCTATGTTAATTTTTTCTTAAATAACAAATTAAAAACCCATTTTTACCAGTAAGGGATAAAGGAGAAATAAAGCATTCTTTATGCCTGAGGTTTTTAACTTTTGTGTGTATCATAGACCCCTTGGATATCCTGCAAAAGTCCATGGACTTCTCGAAATAATATTTTTAAATGTGTTAAATTAAATACACAGGATTACAAAGGAAATAAAATGTATTAAAATAGCTGTTAATAAAAAATAAAGAAGGTCAATGTGGTCAAACAATCATAACTATATTGCCACTTTTCTATGCATCATTTCAACCACTCTCATTTGCTTCTGCATCCCAAATATTGAGCCTCCAGAACTCCTGGGATCAGCTTAGGGTTTTAAAATAGGACTGAGGAAGCCTGAAAGAAAACCATGGGACTCATAACATAGGCAGTAACTGTCTGAAAATGGTCACTGTGCCCAAATCTATCTGTAGGCAGCTGACTTGCAATTCACTGTGAGAGGGAAACGGGGCTCTGTGGAGCAGATGCTGTCTGATGAGGCAATATGGATCCCTTTAAATGGAATACACAACACAGCCAGAACAGTGAACTTTAAATGGTTACCTGTAGTGCTTTGCCTTATGTTTTTTCAACCTTGCTTTGTTCTGGTAGAATGCAAGTTAAAAAAAAAAAAAAAGTAAAGACAAAGCTATTGTTTCAATCTGTAAGAGAGCTGGACAAGATTTGAAAATGAATGCATAACTATATTTTTAATTTCTATCCATAAAAATAATGTATCCTGGATACTTTTCTTGCGGGATTTACATGTTTTGGTTATTTTTTCCTAATTAGCTAATGTTAATATGGACAGATGATTAGTTTTCTAAGAAATACTTAAGAATATATGAAAGTACAAAAATCTTTCAGTGATCAGGAGACTACCTAAATGAATATGGGTTGGCCTGGAATTATAACCAGATAGATGGGCTTAGGACACAAAACCTGGCTGTGGGGGTTGGGACTCAATTCTAAAGAAAGGAAGGGTTTTCTAAGACAAAACATACATATTTTTTTTATTCTGGGTAGGTATATGTGAGATATTTGGGCTTACCTCCAGGGACAAGCTGAAGGAAGTTCTTTGATCCACAGAAACTTAGCGGATTGCAGATGAGTAAGGTAAAGTATTTATTATGTCTACTTAGGGTTTAGAGAAGATCAAGGTTTAAATTACAGCTAGAGAAATACCTGGATCACTGAATGAAGTTTGGGGATTAATCTGTGGAGGAACTGATCTCTCAGAAATGATATATTCAATAGAAACCCCAAACCATGGAAAATGTTCACAGATATGAACCTCTATAATAGGTTATCTTTCTGAATTAATTGCTTAGTTCAATAACTTGTGTCTAGCAGGCATTCAGATATTTGCTACTTGAATACAATGCTGGTTGTTAAATATATCTTTTATTAAACTAATGTAGGCATTGAACTGGGCAGGTAGGTTGTGCAGGGGATACAGTGCCAAGCCTGGAGTCAGGAGGACTCATCTCCCTGAGTTCTAATCTGGATTCAGAAACATAATAGCTATGTGACCCTGAGTAAGTCACTTAACCCTATTTGCCTGAGTTTCCTCATCTATAAAATGATCTGGAAAAGGAAATGCCAAACCACTCTAGTATCTTTGCCAAGAAAACCCCGAATGGATTCATGAAGAGTCAGACACCACTGAAAGGACTGAACAAGGCATTGAATCATGTTTGCCACACGTTAATCTATACCATGTAAAGGTTCTATAAATTAGAGCTGTCCTGTTTCCTCCAAATAGCTAAAAGATGGCCAGATGTGCTCTAAAATAGCAATCAATGGTAATACTTAATGTATTTTGACACTATACTAATTCCTGGTATGATAAACAATCAAAAGAATGAAATGAAACTTAATTTTCGGATATCTGGGTAAAATATTGTCAGTGATGAAAACTTTATTTATAGGCATCATTAAAACTATATTTATAGGCATCATTATCAGGATTATCAATATCATGCAGGCATATTTACCTAGAATTTCCATGGGATGGAGAACTTCCAAAATATTTACATGTTCATTTTATTGATTTGTAAAAACTGTATGCCCTGATATTAGCTATAGTATTAAATACAGGGATTCCTTTCTAAGTACAGAATAGACTACTAGGTGGCCCCTGAAATCCTTCACAACTCTAAGATTTATCAGGAGAAAGAAGAAATTAAAAGTGAGCAGGACAACACCATATTTAATCATTTGTAGGAAAAACACGTATCCATATTACAACTTCTTACAGGACAGTTTTCATTTAGGAGGGACTATCCTACTGCTACCACTTAAATGCACAGTTTCAGTCAAGTTAAGTCAGCAAACATTTATTAAGCCCCTATCATATAACAGACATTATACTAAGGTAAATTATCCATCCAGAAACCATCAGAGAAAAGTCCTACCCATACTTTAAAATCCAGCTCTAATGCCATTTCTTCAAGGAGCCTTATCAGATCCTTCTAGTCGGCCATCATCTCCCTCTCTTTTCTGAACTTGCCTAGCACACTATGCTTCTGTAATGACCCTTGTCCAGTATTGCACAGCATGATTTTACCTTTATACTTGTCACCTATTAGCCAGTAAGGTCTTCAAATTTATCACACATTTTTACATCTCCCCAGAGCACCTAGCATAACAGCAGGCACTCAAATGCTGGGGGCTGGATATGAATACACCAATGGATCATTTTGCTCAGATCCATTATTACTGTTTATGCTATAAACAGGGAAGCAATAATGTTGTTCTGAAAAGGTGGTAAATAACTTGGTTCTTTTTTAGAAACAAGATGACTTCCTTCAACAGCCCAATCAAAGAAGTTTTCATTAAAACCATACTATATTTAGGTCCCCATGATGGGAAAAGTTGAAAGAACTGTCCTCACAAAATTTACAGTGTAGTGGGCAGGAGGGTGCACTGGGGTAAGAAACCTATACAAAGGATTAACTCAAAATCAAGTATAAGAAGTGCAATAGAGATATGTAAAATAGCTGAAGGGGGAAAGGGAGCATCAAATTCCATTTTATTCAGGATATGATATTTGAACTGAGTACTGGAAAACAGGTAGGCAGAATTTCAAAAGGCCTATATAGGGGAGACTATATTTAAGGGATGGGGAATTGTGTGCCAAAAAATAAAGAGGTAGAAGCATATGGGATTTTGTTATGGGGCAAGTATAACAGCCCAGTTTGACTGGACCATAGTACTGGACATAGTACATAGTACCAAACAACATGAGACAAAATTGGGAAGTTAAAGTGATGAAGATTGGAATGGGAGACTAGGGAGAATGGAATTTATTTGTTAGTAGGGAGGGAGTCTTTGAACAGATATGAGCACAATAGGGATTTGAACACATCCTACGAGGAAGATTAAGGATGGGAGACAGGTTGGGAGAGGGAGAAGAGTTAGGAGGCTAATGTAATTGTTCAGGCCAGCAATTCTCCAACCTTGATTTCAAGATCCCTTTACATTCTTGAATATTATCAAAGATCCTTTGTTTATGTAGGTCATATCTACAGTTATTGTATTAGAAATGAATATCAGTACATTTAAAAATGTTAATTAAAAATAATAATAAATAGATTGCATACTAACAAATGTTTTATGAAAAATAGCCAGATCTTCTAAAACAACATTTAGTGAGAAGAGTGCCATAATTTTACATATTTTTGCAAATCTCTTTAATTTCTGGCTTAATAGAAGACAAAGGATTCTCATATTGGCTTCTTTAGGCAATTTGTTGTGATATGGTGCTTTGGTTGAAACACATGAAGAAAATCTGTCCTCATACAGATATAAACTTGGGAAAGGGAGGAAATTTTTAGCCGATAAAAAGCTTTTTAGGATTACCATGAATATAGTGTTGACCTTTTGACCCTGGACCCTTTGAAAGTTTCTCAGGATGTCTCAGAGTTCTGAGGACTATACTTTGAGAATTACTGTACTGAACTATTTATTATAAGAACATGTAATAGGGTAGCAGAAGTAAATGGAGGAAATGGATAAAAGAATCACAAACTCATCAGGTTGGAAAGGACTTTGAGGCCATCTAGTTCAACTTTAACCTAAGTAAAAATCATTTCTAAGACTGACTCCCACAAGCAATCATCCAGCCTTTGAAGATTTCGCTTCCTTCTGAGGCAGCCTGTTCCAGTGTGAGATACCTAGAAATGACATGAACTTTTTTTTTTTAAACTTCTCCACCTTATAACAGAAAGACATATTCTGAAGGTAGAATTGACAGGAATAGATAACTGGATGTAAGAAGTAAGGGAAGTAGTGAAAATGACAACAATTTTCAAATTTGGGTGACTGAGTTAATGTCTATTTTCCACTAGAATGATAGGAAATCCTACTTCAGTGGAAGAATCAGTCAGTACAGTAACCTATGCAATTAGAAGGAACATTCTGCTACTTACTGCTTTGGGGTTTCATGAGATATTTATAGATTTTAAAATTTTGTATGTTGTGGTGGACTAAATCTTTTGCATCTTCTGTATATTCAGGAGATATTATATCAAATAGTGGACACTCAATCAGCAATGCCATGAGAGATTTCGGCAAGGAGACAACTAAATAATGAGCTATTTTTAACAGAATGGAAAGGCACTAACTCTTTCATAGGAAACAATGTTATCTTTCTGGGAAGAATAATTGTGTATATATAGGCATAAATATATTCATATATTTATACATACTTTTATATACATAGACACAATATGTGTAGTCATTTCACAGATTTTAAATACCTCTACCAATACCACATAATTAAATGATTTGCTCACAAAATCAAAGATCTACACTACTCTTCCATTTCTTAAGTTTATGATTTCCTGAAGTCAACCACAGAGCATGGGGACAATGTTTACAATCTATGTTGTTCTTTTTATTAAGCTAAAATTGTGGTCAAGCTAGTAATTTTTTCCCACCTGAAATTAAAGAAAAACAAGTCAAACTCACAAGCAATATCTCACCTGAATGTCTGAAGCCCTAAAGAAAATGCACATTCGTGTTTTGGAAAGTTTGTCTCTATGATTCAGAGATTCATTTTAAACTTTAGAACCTTAGGAACATAGGGGATTTTTTACACTCTGCAATGTAATTTGTCTATAAAGATGGAACAATAAAGAGATCATCAGTGCTTTTCCAAGAAACAAATTTTAAAAAGCAAAGAGAGTAGAGTAACACACTTAGTCAAGTCTTATTAAAGCAACAGAAATGGCTAGTTACTGTGAAAGTGCTTCAGCGGGGAGCAGGAAAATCTTAGTTTTCTTATTTGATGAGCTGCCAAACACTTCAATAGGAATACAAAGCACAAGCAGTAAGGGAAAATATTTCAGATCTCTATAGGAAATATAGTAAGGCATGATAAATAAGGCTTCAGTAGTGAAGAAAGTACATGTTTATATTTTATTTATAATTCTCTCCTTGGATTTGTTGTTATAGCATCAACTGAAAGTTATAGTAAATAAAGCTAATGAATAATTTTACTAAGTAATGCTCCATAGATTATCCAAAGGATTATAAAGTAAGTTTGTTTATTATCTACATTAAAAATTGATGCATTTTATAAACAAAACTAAAACAGCAAACATCAATAGATGTTTTCATCTTGCACACAGAATACTACATGGATTTAAAGATCACACATAAAAAAGAGTTTTAGAAATGACACCCTCTATAGTCACTCCCAAACAATATCATGAGGTCTCAGTCTATTGACCAGGTCCTTTTGATAGAAGTGATGCTATGTTTTACCAAAAAGTGACTCACCTCTATACTGGGAAGTTCCTATGTACCCAACAATTGGCTTGGTCAGCTACACATATGGTTAGGAATAAGAGATGAGAAGATGTGCAAGTTTAGCACATTTGACTAACCACATTCAATCTCTGTGACTCTGCCCAGTAACAACAATCAGAAGACTCAGGCTCTTAATTAGGGCACACATTCCATTGTATCCCAGAGTTTCACTGAGTATCTGCAGGACTATGAGGCAGACAAGCCACACACTTGCATGTCAGTGAGGAAAAAAAAATGCCTGAAGTGTCTTTTAGTGCTTAGTTTCCTTCTAGTACCTTTATTACCCACAATACCCTTACAAACATATACTACTCTATTTGAAGATACAACTTGGACATTTTAAAATACAGTCATCAATGTGATGATAATAAGTCAGTATTTTATATCAAATCCAATAAATGCCAAAAACAGGAATTAACAAGTTCACCTGATTCTTCAAAGGTTAGAATTAGGAATGAAATGATTATTGATGTTGAATCATTTTTTTCAGTTATGTTCAACTCTCTGTGACCCCACTTGAGGTTTTCTTGGCAAAGATACTGGAATGGTTTTTCATTTCCTTCTCTGGCTCATTTTACAGATAAGCAACTGAGGCAAATAGGGTTTAATGACTTTCCCAGGGTTACAAAGCCAGTAAATATCTGTGGCTGAATTTGAACCCAGATCCTCCTGACTCTAGGGCCAGCAATCTAGCCTCTGTGCTATCTCACTTCCAAATGATTACATGACAACAGAATAAAAGCTATATTTCTAGGTCTAGATCTGACTTGCTACTTAATAGTTGTGTAACTGCAGTTAATCTGCTTTTTTTTATCTACTAAGGGGCAAGGAGATATTATACTGAATGATCTCCAAAGTTCATTCTAAATGATTGGTAATCTGTGAGCTAAAACACTCATCAAAATTGGATGAAGTATTAGAAGGTTCATAAGTCAGAATCTCTACAAATTTCTGGTATTAGTTTCTTGCTTTTCAAAAAGGTACATGTATTGTGGAACCACTAGTCTGAAATTGTTCATTTTTTTCATCAAGAAATAAGTCCATCAATAAGAATTTATTAGGTGTTTGCCATGTGTCAGAGACTGTGCTGAGTGTCGGAGACACAAAGTTTAAAACAACAACCCATGCTCACCTACCACCAAGGAGCTCACATTCTTATGGTTGGAGACAACATGGAAAAAATTGTGTATACAAAGTTATATTCAGCAAAATGGGAAGCCCTGAAGGGAAGGTAATAGAAGGTGGAGGTGTGGGGGAGAAAGGCCTTTCTAGAAATTATAATTAGAGCTGAATCTTGAAGGAAGTCAATGAAGCTAGGAAGTGAATGTAAGGAGGGAGAGCATTCTAGGTACTGAGGACAGCCAGTGCAGAGGCATGGAGTTAATAGAGTGAGTATTGTATGTGAAGAATAATTAGAAGGCCAATGTCTATTGCAGGGAGGTAAGAGAAGGTATAGGGGAGTAAAGTGTAGCAAAGCTTTAAAGATAGGAAAGGAAAATGTTGTGAAATAATTTAAAAAGCAATCAGATTTTATATCTCACCCTGGAGGGAATAAGGAGCCAATGGAATTTTCTGAATTGGAGAAATGTCCAGGTCAATGACATGACCCGTACTTTAGGAAGATCACTTTGGCAGCTGAGTGGAGGATGGACTAGAGAGAAGAGAGACTTGAAACAGGAAGACTAATGAGAAGGCTATTTTTAGTAGTCTAGGAATGAGGTGATGTGATCCTCCATCATCAAGAGGAGTATATGATTAGAAATTAGGGGACATATATGAGAGATTTCATAAAACTAGAAATGACAAAACTTGGCAACAGATTGGATACCTGGAACGAGTTTGAGAAAGGAGTCAAGAACAATAGTGAGGTTGCAAGCCTGTATAACTAGAAGGATAGAAGTGCCCTTAATAACAAAAAGGAGATTGGGAAGAGGAAAGGTTTTGGGGGGAAGATAATGAAAATGTCCATTTTAAAAGACAATCATGATAGTCCCCCCACCAAATCTGGTTCCATGCAGTCCTATTTTTCACGCAATCTGTATTATCTTCTACATTTTGAAAATTTCTTCAACCTGTTCTACCTACCTAAAATGAACTCTCTCCTCCATGTTGCCCTTCCAATGCCTTGACATTCAGTGGTCAAAAGTCAGGATAAGTCCCTCCCTCCTTCATGAAGTCTTTATGTTCTTCTTTTCTTATCCACTTTTCCCCCTTGTCTGAACACAAAAGTTTGTATGACAAATCCAAATTTAATTCAGTTATCTACATTCATTCAACATTTAACAAATTTTTAAAAAATCTCAATTATATATTACTATTTGTTTTCTTTTCTCCCTAACAATATTATTTTAAAATAACCTTACATATCCTTTCCATTATCCACAGCTACTAATACTAGTTACACCCATAATGGGCACTCAGTTAATGGTGCTGTTTGACTCACTGTCAGGGGCATAGGTTTGGTCATTTTACTACTTTGCATTAATATTTTCAAAGGTTCCCTGCAGCCTATCAAATAAAGTTCAATTTCGTCTGTAATTTATCCCCACTGTACCTTTCCAGCTCTAGTACACTTAGTGATATGTACTTTGTATTCCAGTTAATCTAGTCTAATCTCTATCTTATTAATTGGCTCTGTGTTTTTCTTCCTTTGTTTCTATAATCATACTATCTCCTATGTCTAGTATGTTCTCTCTTCTCTTTCTTTTTGCATACTGAATTCTCATCCAGTCTCTGAAGCCAGCTGTAATGTAACTACTTCAAGTAGCCTTTCCTAAATTCTCCTTCCCCTCAAATTAGTACTAATCTCCATTAAGACTTCACCTATCAGTTTGTTTTGCAACTCTTCAATGCATTTATCATGTATTCTATGTAGTATTATATATTTTAGCTATCTGCATGGCTACCTTATCCTTGTGCTCCATAAAGACAATCATAGGGCCTAGGACACAAACTGAGCACTAAATAAAGTCTTGTTGACTGACTGACTTCTTGTGTAAGGACCTGTACAAACCACAATGTTCTGTATGTTTTTAACACGGTTGTTGAATACTGAATTGATAGAATAGATGGATTTATGGTTATGCTGGAGAAGGCCAGGCCAGATCAATTCAGGTTATTGCCCAAAATTATCTTAATTGCCTGAGAAAGGAAACAGGCCCCAAGATCTTTGAATCAAAACAATGATTTGGGAATATTTGATAAGGAAGTAACCAAGCACAAAGATAGATTGGTCTATTAGGGGAGGGAGCTGCACTGGAAAAAAAAAAAAAGCAAACATTCTAGGTTATCCCTTAATTTGTATTCATACAGGAGTTAAGTCAAGAACCAAATCAACCTTAGGATTACAAGACAATTAGATTTCTTCTTTTTCAATTACCAACTAATAGTTGTCAATTTACTGCAGGCAGTATTTCAATCACCACAGGATATTTCAAGAGCAAAAGTCACGTCCCCAACAGGAGGTCAACTGAACAGTTGACTGGCAATTAAATCCTCAGAGAATATCAGAGTTAGATGTTGAAATATTGAAGAGAAGGTAGGTTTCTGTGATTTATGGGAGTTTTTAGCATGCTATGGTACATTTAATAGCCCTTCCACCACAGCTTCAAAAAACAAGTGAAACTGCCACATCCCTTGTTTTCTAAGTTGCTCAGACAAGGAAATGTCAATCTGAATCAAATTTTACTGTTTTTTTTCTTTCCTTTTTAAAGTTTCAGTTGAGCACTTTTTGTAGTAGCAAAGAACTAGAAGCATATTCTGGGGGAATTGCTAAATAAATTTTGTTACATTGATGCAATGAGATTTTACTGCATTGTAAAAAATAAATATGAAGAATCCAAAGAAGCATGGAAAGACAAATGAACTGATGCAAAGTGAACAAAATTAAGCAAAATATATGTATGTGTGTGAAGATCATAACAATATAGACTGAAAGAATTTAAAAATAAACTGAACTCTAATTATAATAAGAAAGGCTGTCATCAAAGAGACAGAGCATACCACTTTTACCTCTCACTTTTTGTAGGGATAGAGGGGGAGATTATATTGGAAAATACAGGTCCTTTGTCTGTGTTTAACACTAACTTGTACCCAACATAAATAACTGTTACATAATGGGGAAGGTAAAGAATATACTGAATATAATTTTCAACGTGGATGGTGTTTTGAACCAGTTTCTCTTTCTTAGTCTTTGTTATAGGAGGAGAGTCTTTCAGAGAAGAGGAATATATTGTGAAAAATAAGTCCCTTGTTTGTGTTTGTATCCAATGTAAATAACTGTTACATAATGGGGAAATGTGAGGAAATCTAATTATTCATGGAAAGATTTAGAACAGATTCACTAGTTATGGTTGACTTTCTCCAAAAGAAAATGATGAGTGTTTTGGCTACTTCAGTCAAGCTAAGAATTTGCTGCCTGGTACTCACTCTTTTAATTTCTCATGGAGTAGTCAAATTTAAATTTTAAGGAAATAGAAAAAAAACAACATGGTACTGAGTGGATGCTCAATCATGATCTTCCATGCCAATGGTACCTAGCAGAGATGATATGAAGGGGGATCACTTATGTTTTGTAAAGGATAAATAATACTGATCACACCAAAGAATGATTTAGTCATACTTCTTAGATAGTATGATTTAGTGAAGTATCACATGAAATTATTCCCATAAAACAAGATAAAATTTATTTATATCTTGATTTAGGTCCATTAATAATAAATATGTAGGAAAAGGAAAAAATAAGCTTGTATTAGCTATTTTCTTTAATGCAAATTATAGGAAAGAAAATTTAATTATCTTAGCATTCAATTATTATTTTTTTTAATTCTGCAGAGGATGAATTACTGAGGAGGACAAATTAAAAAGCTATTCTAACAGCCCAGGAAAAGTGATAAGGGCATTAACTAAAGAAGTAGCCATGTGAGTGGAGGGAAAGGGAAGCCTTCATAAGCAACTAGATAGGAGGGTAAAGGAGAGGGAAGAGTCTTTAATAACTCAGAGGCTGAAAATTAAGTGATATGTTGTTGCTGAGTAGTTTCAGTCATGCCCAACTCTTCATGACCAAACTTGTGATTTTCTTGGCAGAGATACTGGAGTGATTTGACATTTCCTTCTCTAGTTCATTTTACAGATGAGTAAACTGAGGCAAACACGGTGTAGTGATTTGCTCAGGACCACATAGCTAGTAAGTGTCTGAAGCTGAGTTTGAATTCTAGAAGATGAGTCTTCCAGACTCCAGGACTGAAACTCTTATCTACTGTCTAGGAAGGATATGGTGTTCACAAAAAAGGAGGTTCTGATGAAATCTAATTTTCTCTGTGTTCCTAAATATACAAATCCAGTTCTAATACCTATCCTTAACTCTTTTTAACTCATTGCCAATTGCCTGATAGACAGAACTGAATGGCCCAATATGCCAAAAATAGGAAGTGCTTTCTTTCCCCCTAAATCTACCCGTCTTCCAAATTTATTCTATTTTCTTTTCCTGTTGTTGTTAAGAACCCCATATTCTTTCTATCATCAAGGTTTGGAATCTCAAGATCACTTTTGACTTTTCCTTCACTTTTGTCCTTTTATTTATATAGATTGTGACTATTTCCCATGTTATTTTTAAGAAAAATGTATTTTTTTAAATCTATTATGTCTTAGAACCAGGTTCCTTAGTGGATTTTCAAATGATTCATATCATATGGCCAGGACTCTAACAGATTTGAAAACCAAAAAAGGAAAACAAATACACCCCTTCCTGTGTAAAATACAACAGTATCAAATTCAAAATACATTTTATTTAGTCAATTCTACTTGCTTCTTATATTATTTCCCTTCTCTCCATTTACATCACCACTGTCTTATGTCAGAATCTCATCAACTCTTGTTTGGGTTATAATAATAGTCTCGTGATTGGTCTCCATGAGTCTAGCTTCTTCCCTCTCCAATCTGTCTTCCATACAGCTAACAAATGATATTCCTAAAACATGAGTCTGACTATGTCTTAAGAATTTTCCATAGTTATCTACTTGCTACCCCAGGAAAAAAAACAAACAAACAAACTCTGCAATGTGATCTTTAAAGCCCTATACAAACTGACTGCTATCTAACTTTCCAGACCTTTCTTCACATTGATCCTTTCCATGAACTCTATGTTTTATGCAAACTGACCTCCAAGAAGTTAACATTATATCTCCCATCTCTTGAACTTTATACAGATTTTCTCTACGAAGAACACATTCTCTCTTCAGGGTTTATTAGAATTTCAAGTATTCTTCAAGAAGCATTTATCACTTTTCATCACTTCCTAAATTAAACCTTTTCTGCAAATGTTTCCTCTATCTTTAAATGATCTTGTAATTACTCATATGCATATAGTAGAATACAAGCTCTTTAAGGTGGAGCTGTTTGATTGTTGCATTTCTACCCCAATGTGCAGCACGGTAATCTAACACTTGCTATGTTGTCATTACTATATAATGGACCAGTCTATCCATCAACCAAGGGGAAAAGGCCCACTTTATTTTTTTATCTTGTCTATAGGTAACTTCAAAATAAGACAAAGGGCCATGGTGACCTCATTAGGGTCATGTAGACTGCTGCATTCCTATCATGAACTTCAACTGTTTAGGCTTTCTATTTATAGTACTGTTTTGGCAACAAATCCGTATTGTTTTGACAAGGTAATATAATATCCACATTTGTATGGTGCTTTGCAAGTTACAGAAAGTTTTGTAGGTTACCTCATTTGATCTTTACAGCAAAACCAGTTGCATATGATTTTCATTAAGTTACAGATGAAGAAAATGAGTCCCTGAGAAGGTAAGAGGCATAATATAATTATACAGTCAGTGATGAAGTTAGACTCAAAATCACATCTTCTGAATAGCAGTTCATGGTAAACAATGTCATGATACCTTTCTAAGAACATAAACAATACTCCAGATCTACAAAGATTGGTGATGAGATAATGCATTGTGGATTTAGCCACTAAAACTTCCATGGACACTACAACTAAAGTAACAATAAAAACCCACCCTCTCCTTTACCCTTTCATAAAGCTGCCTAATGAACAAGACTGCTCATTGTCAGTCAAGCATTTATTGAATGCATGCTATGTATCAGGCACTGCTGGATGCTGGAATGTGAATTTTAAAAAGAAAGTTCCTATTCTCAAGGAGCTTATGTTCTGATGGAATTGTTGAAAAATATGTGATTAACTTATCAAACTTCATTACTACTTATGGATAAAAATAAAAACAGAAAGAAGTATTTATAAAATAAAATATGATATTCCAGTATTCTAATGGATCTATGATTTCCAAGAAAAGATTTTCAATTTTTTTTCCAAGAATGCACATTGCAGCCCATCTCTACCTGCTCATCCTATATGATTCTTTTCCATATCCTGCACAAAATTTTTACATAGAATCCTAATAAAGTACTGAAGACTTCGCTCAATACTCTTGACTTTATGAGCATAACCATGAAGCTAGCCATCATTATCCCTCATTTTCACGATGTGACCAGCCAATCTTCTTTTTTCATGATATATTTCTTTGATGATATCCTTCCACCATTTCTCTTTTGTATTACCTTATGTATAATGTGCTGTGGTTCACTCAAAAACACTACACAGTTCTTAAACTGTGGATCTATGCAAAAGGTAAGACCTTATTTCAGGGAAAAGCTTAAAAGGTCATTAAAAGCACTTTGCAATTTCCAGCAAAGCAACTGAGTCCATCAAGCTCCTAAATAATATCTGACCAAACTAATGTATACTTTCATTGTTTTTCCAAGATTCACCTGTATGCCATCTTCTAGACATTCTTTATCTACTTAGTTTGTCCTTTGTGGATAGTCTGGCACTGTTCAGCATTTGTAAATCTCAACTCGGAAATAGTCTGGGGCTCAATGAAATAAGCAAGACATCATCTGTAAAGGAGAACATCTAGATCTTCTTATTGTCAACAAATAATCTCTCTTTGACTGGGACTCTGTGTTGAATCTACTCCATGAGAGAGGTGAACACCTTTGGTGAGTACGTATATTCCTGATTTATGCTTCACTTTATACTACAGATGAGAAACTCATCTAAATAAAATAACTTTTCTTAACATTTCAAGCAATCTTACATATACAACGCAGATACCTTGTTAGTGGAGCACCTTCAGGAACTATTTTACTCTACTAATCATACATTTATTTTATAGTCAACAAACTATAAACACAGCAAGATCTAATTTTCTTTCAGCAAATCTTGTAATGGTAGAGGTATGGTAGACTGCAGAATATCATTTATTAAAGTCTGCCTGTTTCCTTCTAACATTCCCATTAATGTTGTCCTCAATGTGTAAATGGATAATTCTTATAAAGGAGACAAAAGTCAGTAGTAATTATTATTTTCTTAGATTCTTTTTTGGTAATATTAAAGTCTAAGACGTTAATTTATATACCTCCTCTATTTATTTCTACCTCTTTTGAGTATTTTGAAAAGCATTTTTCAAGTCAACTGGTTGTAGCCCTTCTAGCATGGATCTTCTCTGTGTATTTCTCATCCAGACTAGCTGATGTTTTCATTTCGTGTTTTTTTTTTTTTTTGTTTAGTGTTATTTCCATGTCACAGAATCATATCTGGGGATGAGATATATCAGTCTAAACGTGGAGGTTCCATTGTCATGGATGATTAGAGTTTATTATATAAAACAACAACAATACTTTCCAGATTGTTTTGCATGTCTTGTTGTGTACCCAGCATCAACTGTAAGTGGTTTTGAAATGCTTCCAGATAATTTTATTTAGTTGGGTCTCATAAATATGATGATGGGAGAGGATTCTGGGAAGATGGCAGAGTAGGTCAGAAAATTCCAAACTCTTAAGATTTCCACCCACAAAAGAAATAAAATAGTGCATCAGAGAGAACACAGAGGAGCCAAAATAAATAAGAACAGGGGCAGAACAGGGGTTCTCCTGGGATAATTGTAGAAGATCTGAAGAAAAATCCCAGCTCAAGATTTGGTGAAGAGTAAACCCCCCCAGGCTAGGTCCTTAAAAAACAAGCAAGAAGCCCTAGGGTTAGCTGGGTTGGAAGGATTCCTACGCTCCATTTACAGGAAGTTTTACCCCAAGGACAGTGAAAACAGTTGGGCATCTGAGCCCAGGAAGATCAAAGGAACCTCTATTGACAAGGAATGCCTGACCCAGCTGTGCTAGAAAAAAGCAGCCAGAAGGAACCAGCACATGCAGAAGCAGTGGAACAGGAATGCTACTGGCTGTGTGCACTTACAGGAAGTTGGCGGTCTTAGTTTATGTTCCAAGCCAAAGGAGAGAACTGAAGGAGGCACCTTGTCCCATACCCTAGGACTGAAGGTCATTACAAAAATTAAGCTATTAAAAAAAATGCAAAGGCAAAGCAGAAAGAATGCCACCAAAAAGAGTTACTATAGGAAAAGAGAAGTCGGGTTTGTCTTCAGAGGAGGATACAAAAGCAAAGAAACCATCTTCTACCCCCAAAGAGTAATGTCAAATGATCCCCTGCCCAAGAAGAGTTCACAAAACTTTAAAAAGACTTTTAAAATCAAATGAGAGAGATTGAGGAAAAACTAAAAAAAAAATAAGAACAATCCAAGAAAAACAAAAAAGATTATTAAAAGAAAGTCAACCAATTAGAAAAGGAAATCCTGAACCTTGAGCATGAAAATGTTTCTTTGAAAATCAGAATTGGGCAACGGGAAGCCAAAAAAACCACGAGAGATCAAGAAATAATAAAACAAAATATAAAGAATGAAAACTAGAAGAGAATATGGAAACATCTCATAGGAAAAAAAAAACAACTGATCTGGAAAACAGATCAAAAACAGAAAACACAAGAGTAATTGTACTATACAAAAGTTACGATAAAAACAATATTGATATAATAATACAAGAAATAATTAAAGAAAAATTGTCCTGAAGCATTAGAATGAGAGGGGAAAGTATAAACAGGAAAAAAAAATCCACTGATCAATACTTGAAAGAGATTCTGACAGGAAATTCCACAGGAATATCACAAATTCCAAACTCCCAGCTCAAGGATAAAATAGCATGTGCAACAACAATAAAAACAATTTAAATATGGTGGTATCATAGTTAGAATCAAAAAAAGGCCTAGCAGCAGTGACACTAAAAAACCAGAGGTTTTGGGACATTATATATCAAAGAGCAAAAGAACTGGGTTTATGGCCAAAAATATCGTGCTTAGAACAGGTAAGCTTAATTTCGAATGAAAAAAAAAAATGACATTCTATTCTAAACATTGTCAGACTTTCAGGATTCTGTTAAAACAAACAAACAAACAAAAAACCCTGAACTTAAGAGAAAATTTGACAAAAAAGAGCCAAGAGAAATATAAGGCAGATAACAAATATTAATTACAAGGGACTCACTAAGGACAGACCATTTACCAATGTAAGCCTGTTATTAGTAATTGGGTACTTTGTAAGAGAGATTGGGGTAGACCTGAGTGTGATATGATTTTAAAAAGTAAAATTGCTTAGGAATAGCTAAAAAGAGTAATTATCTTATACAAATGAGGTGTAAGAGAAAGAACTGACACAGAGGAATTAGATGGGGGAGAAGGATTATTAGCCTTTCACTGGGCATGGATTGGGGGGGGAGGGGGGAACAACGCATATTTATCTAGAGGAGGCTAAAAGTCTTATAAATTCACAAAGAAATAATATGGTAAGGTGATAGAGTGGGGGAAAGGACAAGAGAGGGCTCTCTAGAGGGGAGGGCAAGGGAAAAAGTTAAAGGGGGTATAGAAGGGCATTTATATTTATGGGAATGGGGGGATAAGGAAGGAGTCCTTGGAGGTGGGGCCAGTTAAGTAATAGGAGGGCAAAGTAGTGGATAGAAGTAAAGTAGAGGAGTCAGGAGGGAAAGGAAATAAGAGATACACATAAACACAAAAAGATCAGGAGAATTTGTTAGGGAAAGTATGTGTCTATATATGTATGTATGTTTATATATAAATATATGTATAGATCTATATATAAATATATTCATAATTAATTTTAACCTTCTTTGAGGTAAGGGGTGGAGAGGAAAGGGGAAAAAGAACAAAGTAAAAAACATGCACAGCAAAGAACTAAAGAAAACTTACAAGGAAGAAAAGATGGATAATTTTTTTTTAACACAATGCACAGTATTTATTATATAGGCTTTGCTGAAATGGGATCTTATTGCTATGTATTTTGAATCCTCTCTTACATTCTTGTGAGTACATGACATGCTTGTTTTCATTTTCTTATTTTGTATTTGTTCCAATATTTAAGTTCATAATATGTTTCTTCTTTTTTGGGTATTTAAATTTAAAATAAAAATGGAAAAAATAAGATAACATACATTCATATTACATACTAGTATATAATAAGACTAAAGAGTTAGCCTACTTTAAAACATATTTCTAATCCAAGATCTCCTTGTCTGCTTCATTTTAATATTATGAAGGTTTTATGAATAGTTTTAAAGCACAGAAAACCATTACTTGAAAGGAGCTCTTTTATGAAAAATGTATTATTAGAAAATGTACCCAGCTTTAAAAAATGCTTATAAGTTGTATGGCTCATCTTAACATTTCTAATTCAATTTCAAGTCACAAGAAAGGAGGCTTCTTGAGGGCAGGTGCTGTTTTCCATTTGCTTACTAAAATAACACCTATCATAGGTCTTTGTGAAAAACAAAAATTTAATAGAAGTTTATACTTAATTGAATTTAAATATCAAGTTTAATGGATGGTAGACTTCTGACCAACTGCCATGAGTCCTCCCCACAACATGCCATATAGTTCATTTAAAAAAATTATAGTGAAAGTTTCAGGCATATTTACTTAACATGTTAATTTTATATTAACACAGATTATTTCAAAGGCCTCAGAAAAGCTATGTAGAAAACATTTAATTTGGTTGGGTTTTTGGTTTTTCTTTTTTTCTGGTAACAAGAACAAAAAGGCATGCAATTTTGAAAACAGAAATTAGGCATTAAGCCAGATACATATAGGGATTAAGAGGCTGAAGAGAGATTCCCCATCAAGGCTGTGATGTAACTTGTCAAGGTTAGGATTTGCATAATGGCTCATCAGCATTAAATCAGGAAAGCCAACTGGCTAACTATTGAGCACAATTTCACTGTAAATAATTGGCAAGGTAAATGTGCGCTATTGCAACAGCAATGCCAATAAGGACCAATTTCCTACTTGGGAACTTAATTTTCTTGACTCAGTTGACCAACTTCACAGAGAGGCATAATAGCTCACATGGCATTCAAATATTCCCACTGTAGCAGTGTATAGTAACTAAATTAGAACACCCCCAAACCATAACGTTTTTCTTCATATTGACAACCAAATTGGTTTTTCTATATGTTTCATCAAGATAAGATATATTTTTAATTTGATACTAAAATCATTTTATTGTGTTTTCCACAGGATTTGTGTTCCTCTTTTTAAAAATTTGTGTTCCTCTTTTTAAAAATATTGTTAAAACCACTACACTCGGCCATATGTTAAGAAATGTTGGAAAATCCAATAAGAAACCTGTTTCCAAGATATCATTTTGGTCTTAAACAATAGATCTTTTGTTACAATAGCATAGGAAATAGGCAAATAGTTTGTCATTTAAAATAAACACTAGATTCAAGCCAAATAGGGGGACAAAAATATAAAATGAAAAATAGGACACCTTTCTTCCCCACTGGGCAATAAGTGAGTAAGGAGAAGAAAGAGCCTAGAGAAGAATTTTAGAATGAGATCAGTAATGACCTGTGACATTCAGTCACAATGAGTTATTTGTTTTATTTGAAGAGATTCACCACTGGCTTTGTGAAAATGTGATGCCGTTTTACTATTTTGGGAACTTAACTGGACTTAAGAAGAATCAATTTAAACCTTAATATTTCAACAGAGTTATTTATGGGGCCCATTATCTCCAGTGTTCCTTTTCTTACCACTTAAAGTGAGCATGTGAGGAGTAATATAGCTTCTATAGTTCCTATATTTCTAGCCAAGAAGCATAAAACCAGAGACCAGGGATTCTTAACCTTTTCTTGTTGTTGTTGTTAGAATGGACACTTGGGGCAGTCTAAAATATGTAGACCCCTTCTTAGGATATCATTTTGTAATACATAATATATAATACAAAGGATTACAAATAAATCCAAATACGTTTAAATAATTGTCAAGATTTTTTAAAGTGTTCAAAGACCCCAAATTAAGGATCCTTGCAATACAGATTTTTTTTTTGTTTTTTGTTTCCCTCATTAGAATTTGAGCTTTTTAAAGGCAAAATCTGTATTACTCTTCTATCTGTGTCTCCAACACTTAACAATTATTGGCACATAGTAAGCTCTTGTCAAATTATTTTTTTCATTCATTTATGTTTAGAGGTAAAAACAGTATTGCTAGTAAATTCAAATTTTGACCAAATTTACAGAAATAACCTTTATTAAAGAGAACAGTTATCAAACAATTGCAGTAATAATTTTTCACGGAACTTTTACAGTGAATTATCCCTGACATGAAGTAGTAAAATAGACTACTCAGTAATAAATTTGTATCTATAATACAATACATGTTTATCTGTATTATCTAGTGGGTTAAAGCAAATTAAATATAATCCTGGAAGAGATCACTCATTGTGAAATAGAAATAAAGTTCTTTTTTTTTTTTTTGGTGGGAGGGGCTGAGAATAAGAACCCATTGGTTTAGAGACAGTAAATATCATAACTTTAACTTGTGAATTTAGAGGACAAATCATACCCCAAGAATGAATTAGAAATGTCAAATCAAAAAGGCAAACTGGGTGTCAAAGGACATGGAATAGAACCAAAACTTTGCCACTTATTAACCTCTGTGATCTTGACCAAGTCAGTTCACCTTTGGGGCCTCAGATACATCATCTATTAATAGCAGAGTTTAGACTCAATCTCTAAAGTCCTTTTTAGCTTGAAACTCAAGTAGGTAACTAAATAGTTAAATTCACCTTAGACAATTTCTATAGGACCATAAAAAATTTAAATTAGCTCTCTGGGAGGTTAAGCCAATTCTTTGGTAGTATATAGACTGGAGATGTCCTCCGTTCTGAGTTGGGTCAGTTTATATAGTCTATGAAGAACTGTCTAAATACACAAATCATTTTCCACACAAAATGTGACCCTTCACTCTACTTCTTATTTCTGTAATTCACATCACAGTTTCCAGCAAGACTGCCCCTCAAATATTTTAGCACTAGGTTTTAAGACAGTATTGTGGAAGGCACCATTCTCACAGTAGTTCACACTCTAAACATGTTGGGATTATTAGCTCCCTAAGGGAAGAGTGATTAGTCAATTGGCTTATATCATCATCTCTGGATTGCTACCATCTGCATAAATAATTACCATCTGTATTCTCTTAAGCTAAATGAGAAACTTCCAAAATTGATACAACACTTAAGAATTCTAGACTGTGTAATAGATTTACAAAATAAGGCTTTTAGAAGGAAAAGGCAGATTTAAGAAGTACCTTGTTAAGAATGGTACCTGAAAACTAGACTTAGAATTCAGAATTATGATTTAAGATAAAGTAATCATGGGTTTTTCACTAGCAAGAAAGTGAATTTAATATGGGCTGATAAACATTTTGTTTTCTAGTAGTCTATCAAAAAACAGCAACTAAAAATATCACATTTTAATAATTTTATCCTTAAAAGAAGGAAGCAATGAGAAAAACTACAATTTAAGATAAGATTCACAAAATCAGGGAGAAACTAGTTGCTGAAGAACAAGGAATGGGAGATGTGGGGGAGAAGTGACTACTCATCTTAGAATCTGAGAGAATGTGAAAGGAAGTATAAAGTATAAAGTATAAATTGCTATGTGCCCTATATTTTTGGAGAGGAAATTTCAAATGGTGTACTCTTCTGTTTGGCTTTTAAAGCCCCTTTATAACTTTGCTCCTTCCTACCTTTCCAATATTCTTATACCTTACTCTCTTCCACCCTCAGTGACATTACTGTTCTTTGCATGGGACACTCCACATCCCAACTCCCAGCATTCTCACTGCAGTCCCCATCCCTGCAATTGTCTCTTTCCTCATCTCTACTTACTGGTTTCTCTGGCATCCTTCAAGTCACAGCAAAAGTCCCACCTGCTGCAAGAAGCCTTTCTGGGTACTTAATCTGAGGTTATTTCCAGTTACATAGCTGTTTGTAGTCTCCCCTACTAGATTGTGAGCTACTTGAGAGCAGAGATTTTTTTTAAACTTTTTTTGTGGGAGTAGGGGTTATCCTCAGTACTTAGCACAGTGCTTGCAACATAGTGAACAGGAGCTTAATACATGCTTATTGACTTGGCTTGATGTGACTTCTGAGAGAGGACAGATTAATATCTCAATGGCTTTTTTCTGCAGGACAAGATAGCAAAGGAATTAAGTGTAATAGAAATTCATTCAAGAATAAAATTCTGAAAACAAAAAGACATTTAATGAGGAGCTTATAATGTCGAAGACAATGTATAAACACATTTATATGAAACAAGTTATGTACAGGATAAATAGGAAATCATTGAAAGAAGGGAACAACTGGAATTAAGAGGGTTAGGAAAGGGTTCTCACAGAAGCTGAGATTTTAGTTGGGACTTTAAAGGAAACCAGGGAAGTCATTAGTCTGAGTGGCAGAGGGAATGTACAGAATCAAGAATGTGTGTGTGTGTTGTATATGGAAAAGTCAGAAGGTGAGTATCACTAGAGGGGAGAGTACAGGTCAGGGAGTAAGGTGTTAGAAACCTGGAAAGGCAGGAGGGAACTAGGTTATGAAGGGATTTGAATGCCAAATGGCATTCTGTATTTGTTCCTGGAGGCAAAAAGATGCTTGCACTTTATGGAATAGGGGGGCAACATAATCAGAAGAGAACATGCTATAGTAGAAAGAAGATCAACCAATTTTGGAATCAGGAACTTTTAGGAACAAGTCCTGTTTCTGTTACACAATATTTATGTGATCAGTGTTCCAAACAATTCGTTAAAAGTATAAATTACAGGGGCAGCTAGATGGTGCAGTAAATAGAGCACCAGCCCTGGAGTCAGGAGGACCTGAGTTCAATTTTGGACTCAGACAATTAACACTTATTAGCTGTGTGATCTTGAGCAAGTCACTTAACCCCAATTGTCCTCCTTTCCTGTAAAAAAAAAAAAAGACAAAAAAAGTAACAGATGAATTACTGATTTGCATCAATGATGCAAATATAAATGTAATGTGTTTAAACGTATACATAAACAAATGCAATGTAAACATATATATTGATAATTCCCTCCAAAAGGGGGAAAAAAAAGACTAAGGGAATAACATTTGTTTCCTCTCTTGTGTGACAGATATTTTCTAGTCCTTCACTGAAATGTTAAATGTCTGGAAGAAAAATTATGTGAAATACAAAATGTCAAAACTTTAAAGAACTTTAGAGGTCATATAGTTAAACCCTTTCATTTTATAGATGAGGAAACTAAAGCCCACAAAATATGAAACTTTCTAAGCTCTTGCAGAGAATTAGCAGTAGAGCCAAGTTAGAATCCAGGTCTCCTAGATAATAATACACTGTTAATTACATTATATTGTATTGTTTTTCTCTTTTATTTTTGATCACTTCATCTTTTCCTTAATTATTGACATTATTTTTAAAGATGAGAGGCAAATTATTTAAGCTACATGAAATAATTCTTGAAATTTTTCAACATTCTAGAAATTTTATTTCCTTCATGGAATATCAGAAAGAAAAAAAAAAAGTCTTTTGGCCATTTCACAGAAGTTAAAACCCTGTTAGGCTGCTGGTAGGTACTCAATCAATGAATGATATGCAGGAATATACCTAAAGTATATATATTGGGTGACCAATAAGTGACTAATTAGGAGGAGGGGAAGGAGAGAAGGAAGGCAAAGTCTTAATCCTTTGGATTTAACTCTCTGGAGTATCATTTTCCCTTTATATTCTGGGGGCACAACAACAGGAATTCACTCAAACCAGTAGTGAGGGATCAAGGACTGGGAAGTCAGGACTCCTAGACTGCCCTCAGGGTCAAATTACATTAAAGCTCTTAGGGCCTACCTAAATGATTCTCCCCCTCCCATTACTTCCATCTATGAAAGGAACCTTCTCTACTCATCTTCTGTTTAATTCCATAAGGGTAAAGGGACAGATAGATCTAGATTTGTAATTTAATATTAAACTTCATCAACATTTTCAAAATCTTGTTTAGATAAACACAAAACAATTTTTAAAGAGGCCTTCTATAGATCTTTCGGTACACAAAACCCTAAATTTGAGAGAGGAAAAAAAAAAACAGACTTGGCTGGCCAAGTATGAACAACTTCCACATTCTTATGTATCACAAACTGAGAGCAAATACTATGCACTAAAAATATAATTTAATTTATATTTATTTTTAATTTAATTTAATTTAAATTTCTTTTCCCCTTAGTAAGTAGAGTTAAGAGGAAGGAATGGGAAGATAAGGTCTTACAAAAACAAACTCATATATCTTTCATACATCTACTTAAGAAGACATTTTCACATATAATATAATTGGTTCAAACACATACAGTGAACTCATATATAGTGCTTTAAGATTTGAAAAGTGCTTTACATGTATTATCTCATTTGATATACTAGCACTGTAGTTACTATTATTATCTTACTTATTTTACAAATAAGGAAATTAAGGCTGCATGAGTAAGTTACTTGCTCCAGGGTCACAATGGTGACACTCTCTAGACTCTGAAGCAATATTGTGTGATGGAGAGATCACTGGAGTTATAAAACTGAAGATAAAATTCCTGTTCCCTTATATGCTAACTTAATGATCGTAGAATAAGTTACTTCCCTCTCTGAAACTGACTTTTTTGATGTTAGATGAAAATAATATATGCACTACTTACTTCATACTGTTGGGTGAAAAAAGTGCTTTAATATCAGAATTATTATTAGAACCCTACGATTTTCAACCCAGTGCTTTTTCTACAACATTTATTTGTAGGTCACAGAATGCAGCTACATCTTTATTCATTCAGATATTCCTATACAATCAATTATTTTCCTCTAGGCCCAGATCCAGATGTAATGGTCTTTTGCTTTAGCCTTAGGATACCAGCTAGGGAGTTCAAAGAGTTTCTGCATCACTGAGAATCATTCACCAAGAAAGCATTCTACTTGTGATTAATCAAAACTAGAGCTCTTAGGCCTTAACTACTTTTTTTCCAACTTTTTTAAAGATTATGTTTTATCCTGAATGGGTTTTTGTTGTAAAGCAGGGAAAATATTAATTTAAATTCAGGTTCAATGTACTTTTTTTTTAATAAATCAAACTAAATTTATTCAATGAACTCTAGATTTAAAAATTACTGCAATAATAGATTTTTTTTATTCTCCCCAAAATACTTAGTATGAAAAATAACTACATAACACAGTTCAGTCCTTGCTTGGTGTTATGGGAATCTAAAGATCTTCCCTGCCCCTAGGCCCTTTGCTAATGTGGCTACGTGACTCTGAGGACCCTTGGATATTTGAAAGTATACTCTGTTTCCTAATAGGCTGA
>CM053585.1:432186988-432218452 GCA_028646515.1 Pseudochirops corinnae
TCATTCAATGAAATAGAGGACTTTCAAACATTCTTGATGAAAAAAACAGAGTTGTATAGAAAATCTGACACTCAAATACAAGAAGCAAGAAAAGCATGAGAAGGTAAACATGGAAAAGAAATCATAAGGAACTTATCAAAGTTGAACTATTTACATGCCTACATGGAAAAACAATAATTGTAACTTACGAAATTTTTCTCAGTATGAAGATAGTTGAAGGGAATATAAATGTATATATGTATACATACATAATATATCTATAAAGGAGTATATATGTGCATATGAATACATATGTGAGTATGTGTGTATATATATATATATATATATATATATATATATGTACAGGTATACATAGACAGAGGGCACAGTAGCAATTGAATAGGAAGGGATGATGCTTAAAAGGTGAAATTGAGAGTGAGAGAGGAATATAATGAGAGGAGATGGGGAGAGACAGAATGGTGTAAATTATCTCATATAGAAGAGGCAAGAGATAACTGTTACAATGAAGGGGAAGAAGAGGAAGGCGAAGGGGAAGAAGAGGAAGGCAAAAGGGAATGGGTCTAACTTACTCTCATTAAATGTGGCTTAGGGAGGGAATGACACACATGCTAAATTGGGTATCTTGCCTTACAAGAGAGTAGGAAGTAAGGGGATAAGAGGAAGGATGAAGCAGGAGAGCTCAGGTTGGGGGGTGGGTAGTTAGAAGCACACACTTTTGAAAAGGGACAGGGTCAAAGTAGAAAATAGAACAAGTGGTGGACAGAGTAGGATGGAGGGAAATATAGTCAGTCTTTCACAATATATCCACTATGGAATTGTTTTGCGTAACTACACATGCACAACCTATACTGAATTGCTTATCTTCCCAGTAAGGTGGGTGATGAGGAAGAGGGACAAGAATCTGGAACTCAAAGTTGTTAAATCAAATGTTTAAAATAACAATAAAAATAACTTATTATTATTTACATGCAACTGGGAAATAAGATATACAGGCACTGGGTTATGGAGATCCATCTTTCCCTATCAGAAAGTAGGAGGAGGGATGGGGGAGGACATAGGAGACAGCAGATTGGGGGAGGGGGTATGTATTGGTAATGGAATTTGGAGATGCCCCTCTATTGGCTTGATTTTCGGGTTGAATGTTAAAACCCAGAGCTTGTGAATCCCACTTGTGGAACGGACTGGTTGGCATGAAGAGATAAGACTGAACTGGGAGGAGCCGTGAATTGGGAGAGAGGCCCAAGCCTAGAGAAGGCCAGAAGGACTTACTTTGGGAGAGTAGTATCCAGTATTGCGGAGCCTGAGTTGCTGAGAGAAAGACTGCTGAGAGCCCATTGGAACTGCCCAGGACTTTTGAGAACTGCCACCCCGAACTGCCAAGAACTAAAGAAGATGCTGGTACTTTGTCTGTCTGATGTTGTTTTGCCAGATTCACCTGATGGTGAAGGACAGTTGTGGAGATCCTGGAACCTGGCTGTTGGTTCAGAAGACCTGAAGGAGGATTTTCTTGGGGTACCTGCACAGAAATCCTGGAAGAGGGCCTTGCTGATGTTTTTAGGGGTTCTGGGACTGTTCTACAGGCAGAGAGTGACTTGATGAGGACACTGGCTATGGCTTTGTTGAGCCTTGTCTCCCCAGGAACTGAGATTGCTGAGGGCTTGCCTCAAGTGAAGATGGAAGAAGGGCCTTTCTTTGGTTATTCAATGCTGAGATGATATCTTAACCTTGTAACTTAAGGGTGGATGGCCTTTTGTGCTCTCCTGCCCCTTTTGAGCTTCAGGGGTAGGAAGGCTTTGAGTTTTGTTGTGCTCTGTGATTGACCAAATGAATGTACTTTTTTTATGGTTGGAGACTAATCTCCATTTGAGAAGAGACTTTTGACTGACTAAATGAATGTACTGTCTAGGGGTGGAGTAGTACCTGGCTTGAATTGAGAACTTACTTACTAAAGAAACAAGTTACACTGTATTTTGACTTTCTCTGTTCTGTGAATGTTTGCTGAATAAATGGGGTTTACTATGCTGGTAATCTGAACCTTGGAAGTTGCCTTTGCTTGGCATTACAGGGTATACAGTGGGATTGCTGTTTTGAGATGGTGGGTAGAGGAAAGATGGGGAGAAAATGTGTAACTCAAAATCTTGTGTAAACTAAAAATAAACATAAAATTTAATTTAAAAAACCTACTAAGGGAAAAGCTATATATGTAACTCAATAAAATACAAGGAAATACATATTGATTAATATGTAAAATATTTATAAAACATTTTAATATTTTAGACATAATGAAAAATATTTATTTGATTTGGACCTTGATAGATGACTAGGATTTTGAAGAAAAGATGAGGGGTTAAAGATATTTTAGATGAGGTTAACAGAACAAACAGTTTTGTCTATGGGGATTGGTATGGGGCATGTTCCAAGAATAGCAAAGTGTGGTTTGACTGAAATCCAGGATGGGTAGAAGAATATAGAGGTGAATATGTCTGCAGTAATAAGTTGGATCCAGATTGTATAGGACCTTGAATGTAATGGTTAAGTTGTGGACATTAATAGGCAATGAAAAGCCTGAAATAAACACTTTAATAGATAAATGTTTAATATAGACTGAATATGAAGGAGTACAAAACTAAGAAAGCAAGGAGAGCAGTTAGGAAGTTAACCTCTCACCTAGCCTATTCCAATAATCAAATATTGCATTAGGCTTATACAACCTAAAATGAGAAAAAAAAAAAAAAGAAGACTGAAAAGTTACTGCCTACATATAATCAAGAGAATGGCAAATGATTAGATTGTGTGGCAAGGAATAGAGTGAAAGGAGAAGTGAAGCATGACCTAAATGTTGTACCTAAGTAACTAAGAAGATGCTATTACTATTAATAAATATAAGGAAAGCATGAGAAATACATCATTTTTTTTTAAAAATTACATCAGGGGAGTTGAATATAGACAGAAGGAATGATGAGTGATGTTTGGAGACATAAGACCATCCAAACGAAAATGTTCAGTTAACAGTTGAAAATAAAAATAGAAATGGAGCTTGGACCCAAGGTTGGGTGTAGAAACTCAAATCTGGGCTTTTACACAGAGGGTATTTCAAGTCAGGGGAAGAGATGAGATCAATGGAGAGAGTATTAAGAAAGAAGTGATTGAGGTATAATGCCTTAAAGATTATCTAAAATTGGGATGGGGAGATGGAGCCAAGATGATGGAGTAAAAGCAGGGACTTGCTTGAGATCTCACCCAAACCTCTCCAAATGCCTGTAAAAATGACTCCAAACAAATTCTAGAGCTACAGAACCCACACAATGACAGAGTGAAACAAATCTCCAGTGGAAGACAACATGCAAGGTGGACAGGAAGGGTCTATTGCACCAGCCTGGGAGTGGAGCACAGGCTGGTGTGGGCCTCACAAGCACAGACAGGGCCATAGCACACCTCAGGGAACTCCATCACTGGCATCTATGGCAGTTTCCAGACTTCTCAACCCACAAATGCCAAAGACAGTATAGAAGGTCAGCGTGAAAACTCTGTGGGACCTGGGTAAAAGAGGAGTGTGGTCTGGTCCCAGCCCAAGCAGCAGAGGTAGTAGCAGCAGAAGTGGCTGGTTCCAGATCTCTGGGCACAGATAGTGGGAGATCATGCAGGTGATCAGAGGGGATTGCAGAGAATTCCTTGCTGGTGCTGAGGCAGAATTCCCTTTCTCTGTTCTGCTTGGATCTGAGTTGTAGTCCTGGGTGGCAGTCCTGGGGTAAGGAGGAATGGTAGAGCTTATGATGGAGCACAGAGGGAATCTTCCTCACACTTTAAGGCAGAAAAGAATGCTTGGGGTCACTCACAGACCCAAGCATAGGCCAGGAGAGGAGTAAACATCTCTCCTTTGAACATACCACCTTCGAAGAGTTGAAAATTTACAGATCCCTAGAAGTATCTCTGAAAACAGCTGTACAAAACCCCCCAATCCTGGGACAGTATTCCTACCTCCACCATCAATGGAAGCAGAGTCTTATCTTGATAAAGAGTTAGAAAGTCAGGTATTTGGCTGGGAAGATGTAAAGCTAAGCATGAGCAGCTTTCCAGAGGGCTGCTGCTGTCAACAGCTTCAAGGTTCTGATTACATACTCGAGTAAACTCTCTATTTATTCAGTAACAAACTAAGATAAAACATTGACAGAACCCAAGGTACAGCATTCACAATGTTAAAGCATAACAAGTTATGGCTAAAGTGGCCACACCAAAGTGGTCACCTAGTTTTAAACAAAAGATATCATTCAGTAAGTCTTTAATTCAATCATCATTAAGGACCAGGCCTCTTTAAGGGACACAAAGTACAAAGGTCAAAGTTCTCCACCCTAGGTCACAGTAAATCATGATCTTCTCAGTCAGCATTAGGTACATAAAAAGAGGTCTTTTCATCTAGACTTGAGGCTGGCTCTCAGATTCCATGGCTCCGCTTCCATGGTCCCAGCTCCTGCCTGAATCTACCCAACTATCACCTGGATTCAAAGGCAAGCAGCATTCTGCTCCTTGTCCAGTTCCTCATTCAGTTTCTTGTCCAGTTCCCATTCCATACTGAAGATCACAGTGTCCAGTCCACCTCAAGTCCTTTACAGTTTCTGTTTCTGGGAAGACAAAGCTTAACAGAGCCAAAACAACATTCATGCACATTGTCGGCACCATCATCAATTCACTATCTGCCTGTGAAATCAGCAGAGACACACAAACAAGGTCCAAGAGGTCAAAACAAATCATCAGTAAAGTCCCAGGACCTCCAAAACCCTCCTCCAGGACTTCTGTAAAGAGATAACCAGAAAATCCTCTTTTAGGCCTTCCAATAATGTCCTAGGGCTTCTATACAAAGTATCACAAACAAAAATCAACACAGACAGCACAAATATAGCATGTTGGGATACCAAAAGTTTTGTCTTTCTTAGCTCTGCCACTACAAGAGCTCTCTTCTCAGTTCTTCTCAGTTCTGCTCTCTCCAGCCTGGGCCTCTCCTTACATATGGTCATTAGCTCCTCCCTTTCCTGTTGCATCATTAACAGGAGTTCACAAGTTCTAGGGCTCACAAGTTGTGGGGTTCACAAGTTCTGCTTCTCAACAAAGACTTGATACAATCATGGTTAAGGCTCAAAAGAAATCTGAACTGAAACAAGGTGTCAACTAAATAGCTGAAACAAGGCATTAAGTACTTCTTTGCTTGCTATTACAGAAGATGAGCAAAAAGTGTAAAAAAAATTCAGACTACAGAATCTTACTTTTGTGACAAAGAAGATCAAAACATACAACCAGAAGAAGACAACAAAGTCAAAGTCCCTACATCAAAAACCTCCAAGAAAAATATGAATGAATCTCAGGCCGTGGAAGAGCTCAAAAAGAATTTTGAAAATGAAGAAAAATAGAGGAAAAATTGGGAAGAGAAATGAGAGTGATGCAAGAAAATCATAAAAAATGAGTCAACAGCTTGCTAAAGGAGACCCCAAAAATACTGGAGACAATAACACCTCAAAAATAGACTAACTCAATTGGCCAAAGAGATCCAAAAAGCCAATGAGAAAAAGAATGCCTTAAAAAGCAAAATTCCTTCAAAACTAGAAGGGAGCAAAAGATAGTTAATGACTTTATGAGAAAACAAGAAATTATAAAATAGAACCAAAAGAATGAAAAAAATAGTAGACAAAGTGAAATATCTTATTGGAAAAACAACTGTCCTGGAAAATAGATCCAGGAAAGATCATTTAAAAATTATTGGACAACCTGAAAGCTGTGATGGAAAAAAAAAGTCTGGACATCATCTTTCAAGGAATTATCAAGGAAAACTGTCCTGATATTCTAGAAGCAGAGGATAAAATAGAAATTTTAAGAATCCACCAATTGCCTCTTGAAAGAGATCTCAAAAGGGAAACTCCTAGGAATATTATACCCAAATTCCAGAGTGCTCAGGTCAAGGAGAAAATATTTCAAGCAGTCAGAAAGAAAAAAATTAAGTATTATAGAAATATAACTAGGATAACACAAGATCTAGCAGATTCTACAGGAAGGGATTAGAGGGTTTGGTATATGATATTCCAGAGTTCAGAGGAACTAGGATTAAAACCAAGAATCACCTACCCAGCAAAACTGAGTATATTATTTCAGGGGGAAAAACTGAACATTCAAAGAAAGAGAGGACTTTCAAGTATTCTTGATGAAAAGATCAGAGCTGAATAGAAAATTTGATTTTCAAATACAAGAATCAAGAGAAGCATAAAAATTGAACAGGAAGGAGAAATCATAAGGGGCTTATTAAAGTTGAATTGTTTACATTCCTACATGGAAATATATTTGCAAATCATGAGACCTTTCTAAGTATTAGGGTAGTTGGAAGAAATATAGATAGACAGACACACAGATAGATAGCTGGATGGCAGAGAGTGAATTGAATATGAGGGGACTATATCAAAAAATAAAATTAAGGGATGAGAGAGAAATATATTAGGAGAAGGAGAAAGGCAAAGAGAGAATGGGGTAAATTATCTCCAGGCAAGGAAAAGGTTTCACAATGGAGGGTAAGAGGGAAGAGGTGAGAGGGATTGAGTAAACCTTATTCTCATCAGATTGGCTTAAGGAGGTAATGACATATACAATCAACTGGGGATCTTACCCTACAGGAAAGTAGGGAGAAGGGAATAAGAATAGAGGGGGGTGATAGAAGGGAGGCAGATTGGGGAATAAACACTTTTGAAAAAGGACAAGGTCAAAGGAGAAAATAGAATAAGTGGGGAGCAGGATAGGATGGAGGGAAATATAATTAGTCTTTCACAACATGACTATTATGGAAGTGTTTTGTATAACTACACACACACACACACACACACACATACACACACACGCGCACGCGCACACACACACACACACACACACACACACACACACACACACACACAAAATCTTTACTGAATTTCTTGCCTTCCCAATGAGGGTAGCTGGGGAGAGAAGAAGAGAGAGAATTCGGAACTCAAAGTATTTTTTTAAAAATGTAAAAATTCGTTTTAACATGCAACTAGGAAATAAGATACACAGGCAATGGGGTATAGAAATCTATCCTGCCTTACAAGAAAGTAAGGAGGAAGGGAATAAGGGCACAGAGGGTGATAGGTGGGAGAAAAACAGGGGGGAAGGGTAATCAGAATTCACACCATCTCGGGGTAGGGTGGGAATAGAGAGAAGGGGAAAAATATAGAACTCAAAATCTTGTGAAAGTGAATGTTGAAAACTAAAAATAAATGAATGGATGAATATATACTTGTTTCTTTGCAAAAAAATTAAGAATATCTAAAATTTAGGAGGTAGAACATGATATTTGGGCCAGAAACATATACAGAGAAAGAATGGTTAAACAAGCATGACCTAAACAAATTGGAGGAGAGATTTTTTTTAATGAGATTAACCAAGTGTCAAAGGCTACAGAAAAGTCAAAGGTGATACAACTGACAAAATTCTCAACTCACACATGTACAATTTACAGAACAGGATTATAGATAGATAGCTGGAAGGGACCTTAGAAGTCATTTAGTCTAACCCTCTCACTTTACAGATGAGAAAAGTGAGGCCCTGGAAGGTTAAGTCATTTTCCCAAAAATACACAAGTAGTAAGTGTGTAAAGTGAGATTGAAACTGAACTCCTCTGACTAGAGGCACTGGGCCTAGAATCAGGAATGCCTGAGTTTGAATTCAGCCTCAGACACTAGCTGTGTGACCCTGGGCAAGTCACTTAACCTCTGTTTGCCTTAATCCATTAGAGAAGGAAATGGAAAATCACTCTAGAATCTTTGCCAAGAATATCCCATTGACAATAGGGTCATGAAGAGTCACACATGACTGAATGAAAGAACAACTTCTGACTAGAAGCTATTTCTACTACATAATGGTGGGAATTTCATTTAACCCCTCTGGGGCTGTTTCTTCATCTACAGACCAAGGAGGTTTCATTAGCCTTTGAGTCCCTTCTGACTCCAAAAGGTCTATGTCTAAAGTCACGTGATTTGGTGATTAGGATTTTACGGATAATTTTGAACAGTTTCAGTAGATTGAAAGGTAGTAATGAAGGCACAGATTCATGTCTCAGAAAACTGAGGACAAGGAAAAAGGAAGAGGGAGAGATGTGTGGAGTCATCAGTACTAGAGAAACTCTGCATGTTTACAAGAGAGAAATAAGCTAATAGAGAAGAAACACCTGAATTATAGGAAATCATATGCTAGGACAACACAAAAACTCCTACTCTGTCCTAGGACAATGATAAAAGAATGGATAAAATAAAGAGAAAGGATATGTGCTAAATTGAAATTCCCTAGAAAGAAAGAAGCAAGGAAAGAAACAAGAACAGAGTTGGAAGAATGTGATTTGGAAAAGACAAAGGACATTTCCTTTCAGGACCCAAAAATGGAGAAGAGCAAATAGAAGAAAATACATGAATATCATATTCTTGGAAAATTGGTGGAAAAGCTATTTTCTGTGCACAAGGGAGAGGAGGGACATCAAGGGCATAAGATTAGGTGACGTGTTCAGAATTATTGTTATGGGCAATATAAAATGAAGTCAATAAAAGATGAATAAAAGGATTTCTGAGCATTATTAGGAACCTTCATGAGGTTAAAAAGAATGTAGTGTAATGACTCAAAAGTTACATTATTCTGCAAAATGGTTCAGAGCTCAAAAGAAAACAGAAAGTGGGAATAATACTAAGTTGAGTATTGCTGAGGTCAGTCTGACATAAGATCAAGAATTTGAGGCATTTCAGGGTGCTATTGAGAATCTACTTGAAAAAGTAGTTATGCCCCTGAGATCCAGCCTGAGAGGATAGCAAATATAGGTAGAAAGGAGAAATAGGGAAACATCAATGCATTAGAGGTTATCGTGCAGGCAAAGAATAAATTCAACCTTAATAAAGAGAGAACGCTCTAAGGAGAAAATGAGTAAAGAGAATTTCAGAGAGCCCCACCAAAAGTATAGTAAGGCCTTTCTATTAAGAGATTTATTGTTTAGATCATTATGGCATATTCTTATCCTACAAATCAGCTCATATCCTATAAAATCAGCTATTTCCAAATAACAAGGATAGATTAGGTGGTGAAGAAAGTGAGCAGAGAAGTGCATAAGGAGAATGGACACATGTTCTGAGCCTCATCCAAGAGAGCACGCCCCCTCCACCACCACCACCACGCTTACATCACGGATCAGTCCCTGTTACTTCCCAATGTGCCATGATCTAGCACAAACCCTTCCTTTGTTCATCGATTCAGTGTGCCCTGCAGCCTCCTCCTCTCACATTTTACCCTTAATATCATCCTGGCCCCAGCACTGGATGACTAACTATAAAGGGCCTAGAGAATTATTGGTAATGAAGGCAGAAGAACTAGATAATCAGCCACATCTTCAAATTTCTATTTTGCTGATTCAGGAATGGCATTAGAAAATATGAGAAATGCAAGCAATACTTGATTCATCTTTCTCTAAGGGTAGGATTCCTAACTCTCTCTTCATCTTATCATTGCTTACACCCTTGGAAATTCCCTTCTCCCTTACCTACTTAACTCTTCCATTTCAAGCTTTCATGTTCTTTTATACTTTCCTAAAGTTATATAGGAGCGGTGGCCTCAGAAATTTCCCCACATATGAATTCATGAGAATTCAGAATTCTTGGAATTTGAAATTCTTCATTCAATATGTGTGAATAGAAAAGGCCTATAATTAACGGTAACATTTATGACACTAATTTGTGAAGCCTTTCAAAATGAATTCTTCAGGAACAATGTGAATCATCAGTTGGAGTCAAAGGATTCAGAACACTGGTGCAAAAAAAAAATAGCAATGAAACAGAAAAAAATGACATTTAGCATTTGTCAACTTCAGGGAAACTTGGGGGTTAATGTCCATTATTGTCCTAAAAAAGATGTATTCAGAGTGTGGACCAATCAAACCCATCACTTTTCAAATTTCTACAGAAAATACATAGTTATCATGGTCATTTATAATAGGTTTTCTCCTTCCTTTACAAAATGAGTTCAAACTGGTATTCAAGATTGATTCTCTCAACCATAAAAGATCTCAAATATAGTTTTTCATTTTAGGAATTAAAATTCTCATCAGCTTTTAATCCTAACACATATCCAAAAGCTAGAAAATAATTTGTTCACTGAATATTAATGTGTCTACCATTATTCATACAAAACTAAGTCAAAGAACAGATGAAACTAGTGTTATTTATGGTAAACAGAATATCATTCTCTCTAGACAACTGAAAAAAAAAAAAAGGATATTTTCACTAGTATTTAGTCCCTCCTATAATCACTGACAGAAAGAAAAAAAGGCCTATTTTTTAGAATCACTTGAATAAAAATAGTATAATTTCATGAGTAAAGATTGTAGTGATTACTGCAGCTAAAACCTTTAATCAGCAGCTGATTCATATGCATTTTTGCTGAAGACATTTGTGATAGAATCTATAGTGATTCTTACCTTCATTTACTTCTTTTAGCTGAAATGTCTTTTGTTCATTTGCAGTTGCTTTTGACAAAAGATGAACTGATTTCCTTTTTAACAAATAAAACTAGAGCTTAAGAGAAAAACTTTAAGCTGAGATAACTTCAAGGTTATTCTTTTATCCCCACTAGCTGTATATTCATTTGTGTTGCCATGACCTTAAATGCAATCACCTACCATGACAGCTATATTTAATTTGCCACATTAAAATGTGTCTGGCACTTGGCATAGCAAGCAAAATGCATCAAAATAATTTAGAGTGCTTTATGAAGTTAAAACAACTTCAGCTGGATTGGAAAAGACCAAAACACACTTTCAAGACCTTATCTCCAAGTCCTTGTATCCCTTATTTATAAAAAGAAATTGATTTGGTTGGAATGTGGACATAGAAGAACAAATTTTCAAACATTTCATCCTAAGCTAGTGAGAAAGTAATCAAGAATACCTTATGGTACCAGCCTTATTAATAAATGGCTGCTTATATGAGATAATCTGAGGAATGTCAAAGAAGTCTTTTTGCATCAAACAGTGTGCTTAAGTGAGCAATTCTGCAGGTAGGGCTTCACCATGAGTCTTTTTTAATGTCCCTGATCATCAGAATTAGAAATAATAATACCTTAACAAGAAGTATTTAACAATTTTAACTTGAACAAAAGAAAAGCAAGTAGAGGAAAATAGCAGATACAGAAAAGAGTAGCCCAAAGGTACTAAATATAAACCTACTTTATCTCATAATTCTTCCTAGGATGAGGATGAAATTCTAATCCTAAAAACAAGATTTTCTGTCTCTCAGATCCATGGTCAACTTTGCACATTATAATTCAGTTCAAGTTTCTTCTGCACCTCATCACTATGAAACAAATGTATTTAGTTTATTCATCTAGTCAACTGTTAAAACATAAAATGTGAATAAGCATTGCTTAAGAAGAATTACCAAAGGTGCCACAAATCATCATGGAATCCAGAAAGGGATCTACATGGTACATTTCTCTCTCTCTCTCTCTTTCTTTCTCTCTCTCTCTCTCTCTCTCTCTCTCTCCCTCTGTCTCCCTCTCCCTCTCCTTCTCCCACCCTCTCTCTCTCTACTTCTCTTCCTCCCTCCTTTCTCTCTCTCTCTCTTTCCTGCCTCCCTCTTTCTCTCTCTCTCTGTTTATGTGTATATACACAAAAAAAATCCAAGTTAATTGAGGATGTGTAAAAAGAACAGGACAAAGAAGTAATTTATGAATTCAAAGCAAATAGTTATTAAAAGTTTCCTAATAAATGTACTATTTAAGATATATATTAACACATGACATCACACCAAAAGAATTTTTGATAATTTTATTACAATGCAGATTTTTCTAGGTCATCAAAACAGTATTAAGTAAAAGATTCCTTGACATCAGTATTATTACTCCATTCATGGACTAAACAATTTAGCAGCTATGTTTCTAGCTTAATCATACATGAGCCTTGTTTCCCCAGTATTGTTTTTTTCTCTGAAATCTACATCTATAAACCCATGCTTCAGATTATATTACTGAAGCAATCTCTCTAGTGAAGAATTTTCTCCACCCATGTGAATGCCCACATTTTATTTGATTTATATTCTAAAAGAGTTGCCTGGATAACAGAGAAATTAAATGATGTACACAGGGATGCAGAATCAATGTATGTTAAATGTCGGAATTTGACCCAGGAATTCTTGACTGAGTCAAGTCCTCCATCAAGTAGTGTATGAGGTCGCTATTACCCCCAATGATTTTTTTTTAAATAAAAGCTTTCATATCCCTTTTAACAATTATAAAGTAATTTAAACATCAGAAAAATGTTTTCAATACTGTATCAATGCACACTTTGTAGTTTATGATCCAACTATATGTTTTGCAGATACTATGTGCTTAATTCCATAACAATGGTGCATGTGGTTACTATTTCCATGAATAGATTCTTTAATGTAGAAATCTTAGTCAGGAAGTATGTATTTTTTTCTTTTAATGACAGGGAACATTTGAGAAATGCATAGGATAATATCATTATACTAAATTTTCAATTACATCCAGTAAGCATTTACTCAGTATTTAATATCACTGTTTGCATATATAATATTCTGTTACCTATAGATAGACTAAAGTACCTAAGTGACTGTGTATTTGTAGTGCCAATTCAATATTTACAGTACTGAACGTGACTATAAATATTCCTACATGGTACATGTTCACAAAATATAGCAGACTTTCCATATAAAAGACAGAAGTGAAGCATTTATTCTGACACCAGAAAATCAAATGCCTAAAACAGTAAGTCATTTTCATCATAGTAGCAAAGAAATTAATAAGCCATAACAACACAGAGAGCCACAGGATCCTTTAGCCTTCCCACAAACCAATATAAGATCAATATCTATTCATAATCCTGACTAACTCCTTGCCTGATTGTCCCCTCTCTCCCACCATCTCTCTGGCTCTGACTCCGAGCTTCCCGTGGGCTCCACCCTTCAGCAAACTCCTCCTACCACAGGCTCCATGTGATTACATTTAGCCTATTAGGGGGCAGAGTTTATTTTCAAAGCAAGGAAGGTTTTCAAACTCCCAGAAGCTTATTAAGGGACAGGGAAGATCTTCAAATTCTCATTGCCATTACAGCATTCAATGAAGCCTCTGAAGCTGTGATGCAGCAAACTATTGATCAATTCTCTGCTGCTTGTGCTAATTTGGGCCTAACAATTAACACCAAGAAAACAGAGATTGCCCACCAGCCAGCATCACACCATCCATATGTGGAACCATTAGTTAGAGCAAATGGAGAAATTTTGAATTCTGTGGATAAATTCACTTACCTTGGCAGTATACTTTCCAAGGATGTACATATGGATGATGAGGTTGGCACATGCATTGTAAGAGCTAACTCAGTGTTTGGGAGACTCCAAAAGAAAGTGTGGGAGAAAAGAAGCATTAGTGCTTACCAAATTGGATGTCTACAGAGCCTTTGTCCTGACCTCATTGTTGAATGCCTGTGAAACCTGGACAGTATATCAGTGCCATGCCACGAAATTGAATTGGCTCCATTTTTATTGTGTTAGAAAGATTCTGAAGATCATGTGGCAAGATAAGGTACTAGACATTGAGGTACTTTCTGAAGCTAATCTGCCAACCATTCCAACTCTACTACAAAGAGCACAACCCTCAGGGGCTGGTCATGTAGTTCTAACACCAAACATACTTTTGCTTAAAAGTCTATTTTATGGAGAACTCAGGCAAGGCAGATGCTCACATGATGGTCAGAAGAAACAATACAAGAATACTCTCAAGGTCTCTCTGAAAAACTTTGGAATTGATTGAGAGACATGGAAAACACTGGCAAAGGACAGCTCTGCATGGCATGCCCATATCAAAGAAGGTGCTATGTTCTATAAGTAATACCACTTGTAGGGCTATATCCCAAAGAGGTCATAAAAATGGGAAAAGGACCCGTATTGCACAAAAATACTTGTAACAGCTCTTTCTGTGGTGGCCAAGAACTGGAAATCAAATGGATGCCCATCAATTGGGGAATGGCTGAACAAATTGTGGTATATGAATGAACCTGGAAAGACTTAAATGAACTGACGATGAGTAAAGGGAGTAGAACCAAGAGAATGTTATACACAGTAGCAGCCACAGTGTGTGAGGATTTATTTTGATAGATTTAGCCCTTCTCAGCAATTCAAGGACCTAAAATATTTCCAAAGGACTCATGATGGAAAATGCCATTCACATCCAGAGAAAGAACTGTGGAATCTGAATGCAGAGTGAAACAGAACATTTTCTCTTGTTTTGCTTTGATATGTCTTGTTTTTCCCATGGTTTCTCCCATTTGTTGTAATTCTTCTATGCAACATGACTAATATGAAAATGTGCTTAATAGGAATGTATGTGTAGAGCCCATATCAGATTGCATGCAGCCTTGGGAAGGGGAAAGGGAGGGAGGGAGAGAAAACTGTTGAAAACTAAAGACAAATTAATAAATTGGGGAAAAAAAAAGAGAAAATCTCATCATTTTTCATAGTTTTAATTATCATCTCCAAGTAGATGACTCCCACACCTACATATCAAGAACTCATCTCTCTTGTAAACTTGAACCTCAGATCACCAGTTGCCTACCAGACATTAACTGGATCTCCTACAAACAATTCAAACCCAATATGTTCAAAATACACCTGATCAGCTCCATATATCTGTCAAAATTTGATATTTTTCTTGAGGGCACTATCATCCTTCTAGTCACTAAAATTCACTATCTCGTAGTCACCTAAAACTTTAACTCTCTTCTACACCTTCTTTCCACCTCATATCTAAGCAGCTGTCAAGTATTATCAACTTAAGCCTTACAGCATCTCAGGTCTGCTTTCTTTTCTCTAGTCACAAAGTCAAAACCATAATTCAGGCTCCTGTCACCTTTAACTTGGGCTATGAAAAAAGCCTCCTATTTTGATGCCCTCCTGCTCAATCTGCTCCCCAATTTTTATTCCAAATGTTTGCTAGAGTTAATTGTCTAAAGCACAAGGATTTTGGCTCTTAATATGCTCCTAAAAATGTTCAGTGACTCCCCACTGACTTTAGAATGAGATAAAAACCATCCTATTTGGCATTTAATGACTTTTATAATCAGGCTTCAGTTCTCTTTTCCAGGTTTATTTTACACCTTCATGAAATCTATGTTCAAGTCATACTTTTATCCATATTGGTAACCTAATTCACCATTCCATTACTTGTATACAGGCCTTTGCTCCAACTCATGGAGTAAGTTCTTTATCTCTACCTTTTGGATTCCTTACTCTCCATACTTAAATACTATCTTGTTTAGGAATGCCTTCCTGAGACACTGAATACTTGTGGATTTCCCCCCCTCAAATCACCTTGTTTTTATTTATCTATATAAACACTGGTATTCCTTCCACAAAACCTAGGATGTAAATTTCAAGATTTTTTTGTTTTAATTTGGTCTTTGTTTCCCCCACCTGGTACAATGCCTTGAACATGTCAGTGCTTAGCAAATGCATCTAAATTTGATTGGATTCCACCATTGCTTCTATTTTCTCTGACTTCTTTAGCTAGAAATTTACACAGAAAATCCAGGATATGGCAATTTCCTAATTCCATTGTCATAAATCAGTTTGGAAATTGTACTTTCTCTTTTATGTCCCTGTAATGCCAAGCAAAGGTGACTTCCAAGGTTCAGAATACCAGCATAGTAACTCCATTTTATTCAGTGACAAATTAAGGCAAAACATTCACAGAAAGAGAAAACCAAAATACAGCATTCACCATGTATAATTCAATCATTTAGTAAATCCTCAATTCAGTCCAAGTACTACTCCATGCCTGGGTAGTACATTCATTTAGTCAATCACAAAATCTTTCTCAAATGGAGATTAGTTTCCAATCAAAAACAAGGTACGTTCATTTGGTCAGTCCAAGAGCACAAAAAAGTCAAGTTTCCCACCCATGGATCATAAATGAATTACAATTATCATCAATTAATGCCAAGCACCTTCTCAAAAAGGGCAGTGGAGAGCACAATGGCCATCTACCCCTAAGCTACAACAAGGTTAAGATATCGTCACAGAATTTAATACACAAGGAGAAGTCTTTTCTTCATCTTTACAGGAGGCAAGTTCTCAGCAACCTCTGTTCTTGGGGAGACAAAGCTTAACAAAGCCACAATATACATTGCCAATGTCCTCATCAATTCACTCTCTGCCTGCAGAACAGCCTCAGAACCCCTGAAAACATCAGCAAGACTCTCTTCTAAGATTCTTGTACACATACAACAAGAAAATCCTTCTTCAGGGCTTCTGAACCAACAGCAAGGTTCCAGGGCCTCTGCAACAACAGCACTGTCCTTCGCCAGCAGACAAATCTGGCAAAACAACCTCAAAACAGGCAGACAAAATACAGGCATCACAGCCATGCCTCCTCAGTTCTTGACAATTCTGGGTGCCAGTTCTCAAAAGTCCTGGGCAATTCCAACTGGCCCTCAGCAGTCTCTCTCTCTCAGCAACTCTGGCCCCCAGCAATTCTCTTCTCTCTCTGCTTCCATGATACTGCTCCCCAAAAGTTCTTCTGGCCTCCTCTACTTGAGGCCCTCTCTAAATCCACCACACCAGCTCCTCCCCGTTCAGCCCTTTCTCTTCACATTAACAAGTCCATCCCATAAGTGGGATTCACAAGCTCTGGGTTTTAACACTTAACCCCCAAACCAAGCCAATAGAAGGGAATCTTTAAATTCCATTACCATTACAGTCCCCAGGATAGCACCATAATATTTAGTAAATTGTCAAATGACTCTAACTCTTCTTTGCAGCTTTTTCAACCTGAACCTCATGGCAATGTTGTTCTAAATAAATAATAATGCAATTACTGTATATCGCAATAGGCAAGCCAGAAATTCACATTCTTTCTATAGTAGAATTAGTTTGTAATACACACATATAGAATAATGTATTTTTATCACCAAAAAGTATTTTGGTGGCATTTCTTCAAATTTCACTAAAGGATATTTAGCTGTGTTCCTAAACTATACAAATTACTTGATATTACGTGAAAGTAAATAGATTTTATGCAATAAATTTCCCAGATGCCTTCCCTGTTTCTTGATTCTTTGCTAAATTTAATTATTAAAAGGAATTACTGAAATAAGAGTTCATGTTATTGGGTTAAAAATTAATCTTAATTCCATTATGCAGAAAGGTAAATAATCAATATCAAATCATCTTTTTTTTTCCTATCTGAAGTTTATCTCTTTTGTGAGATAAAAGAAAAAGAGAATTGTGGATAGAAAAAAGATAACAGAAAAGCATGAAGATCAGAAGACTAAGGTAAATATACTAGTCACGGAAGGGTTTTGTTTACTTTTATATAAATGTCTCTGAAATGCATTTAATAAGAGTTAAGGAAAAATACACAAATGCATTCAGGCACAGACACACAGACACACACACAAACACATATACACACATACACATTGAATAACAGAAATACCATAGTAGCAGAGCAGTGACAAAAATAGGTTTTCTGTTTATTTGGATATGTACTATTAAAGGAAAAGATTTTTTAGCAACAAAAGAACAGTGGGAGGATTTAACTGGTGACCTCATTATTAAGAGAAATCAGGTTCTTTTCATCCTCCAAAATATTATAGTCTGGTTTCATTTTCCTTAAGCCCATTTACTTAAGTTTTATATCCTGGGTATGTCTTTAGAGGGTGCCCTGTATTTTTTCTTGCCACATATGAAGTATGGTGGTAAAGGTGAAAGGATGGTGACATTCTGATTCTCATACAAACAAGAGAGTGTTGTCCAAAGTCTCAACAGCCACTGCCAATACTGTCCTTCCCCTCCCCCCCCCCCAAATAGCAGAACTAAATGTAAGCATGGACTTCTGTTAAGCCTGAGAAATACCACAGAAGTGTGGTATGATATAAAAAGCACTGAGTTTGGTGTCCTAGAACCTAAATTCAAATCCCAGATCTATAACTTACTACATGTAAAATGCTGGGAAAATCATCTCTGTACAGGCCTCCTCAGCTCTTCATCTATAAAATGAAGGCATAAGCCTTCATGGCCTGCCTTTTAGGTCCCTTCCATCTATAAGTCTAACTCCATGAGCCATGAGTTTTCCTCTTGGCACAGTGGCTCTGCCACCAACGCAGATGGAACTGAAGTGTCCTATTCTCTCTTACTCTAGAAGAACACTTAGATATATTCTGTGATAAGGAAGACTGGAAACCGAATGAATGAGTAAATAACAACGAGCTTCAGAATTTTAATTCTACTTTGATACAGAAGTCACTTCACAACCATAAGTAAAATATACTTGATAACTGAGAAAGTTTTTCTTATTTCCAATATAATTCTAAGAGAAATTCTAATCAGAGTCGTGCCTTTATCAATATATTTTTGGAGGACAGTGGAATCTGATGCACTATAGTGATAGCATGCGATGTACCATTAAAGGAATGTTGAAAACAAAGGTGAGAAGAATGTCAGCCTTCAGTTTGCCTATCAGGGGCCTGCTTCAAAACAGTCAAATCAGCAAAAAGAGGCAGCTAGGTAGAGCAATGGATAGAACACGTGGCCTGGAGTCAGTAAGCTCTGAGTTCAAATCCACGCTCAGAAATAAATGTATCCCTAGGCAAGTTACTTAACCCTGTTTACCTCAGTTTTCTCATCTGTAAAATGAGCTGGAAAAAAAAAGAAGGAAATGGAAACACACTCTAGTATCTCTACAAATAGCGTCACAAAGATTTGGACACAACTGAAAAGTGAATGAACAAGAAAGAAATGAGAAGATTAACGAAAAGAGCTCAAACAATCAGATAGTGAAAAAAGAGATCTATGAATAATGATTAAAATTACATAATAGTTAAACTACAATACTTTCAATCATTCGATTAATAAGGATTTATTAAGTGGTAACTATGTGTCAACTGCAGTGTTCAATGTCATGATGCAAAGGCAAAAATAAACTAGTCATTACTCCCCAAAAGCCTGTATCCTATCCTGGCAGACCACATGTATGTAAATTCACTGTGATTTGAGAACAGAGGGCACTAGAAACTGGCAGCATGAGGAACAGCTTCACATACAAGGTGATGCTTCAACAGAGACTTGACAGGAAAAAAAATGTTAGCGTTAATCCTCAAACATGATTAAGTTTTTAAAAATGTATAAATAAGATTATTGTTATGCTTTTATCAGGTGTGAACTCATATTAAGTCATGATAAACAGAGATTACTGGCTAATCAAACTCAAATACTTAGAGTTTTTCAATAAATTTTGAAAATTTTTCAATTAGGAGATGTGACAGTCCAACAACAACAGATTTAATCTTAGAGGTTACTAGGTAGGCCTGTGTGAGGAAAGGGATACCTCTGGAGTTGCCCTCAAATTCACTATGGGTGATGAGGAGAGGAAATTGTTAATCCCCACTGACCACTGGCCACAAGAAATGTTAAAGCAGGACTAGGGTATACATTCAGAGGCAGAGACATATAGAACATGTGTTCTCTATACATGTGCCTCATCATCACAGTATACAATTAGACCAAATTTTCTCCTGGACTTTATATATTTGCAAGAGGCATTTTATTTTATTTTTCATGGGGAGGTGAAGAAGGATGGTAGCATGTTTTGTACCTAGTGTTTTTAATGAAACATCCTACTACGTACCCTTTTGAAAAACTAACTGAAGTATGGCTGACTGATACTAGAATAAAGCATGCCAGTGGGGCTTTGTGAGTGACAATACTTAGAAATCCAATTCCTCAGGGTTCCTACTACAAATCCTAAGACAAGGAGGAACCAGAAGCCTTTGAGGCCGCATGTGATCCTCTAGGTCAGCGGTTCTCAACCTGTGGGTTATGTTCAATTTGTAACAATGAAAATACATCCAGCATATCAGATATTTACATTACGATTCATAACAGCAGTAAAATTACAGTTACAAAGTAGCAACGAAAATAATTTTATTGTTGGGGGTCACCACAACATAAGGAACTGTGTTAAAGGGTCATGGCATTAGGAAGGTTGAGAACCACTGCTCTAGGTACTCAAGTGCCATCCTTTGACTGAATCCAAACTTCATAGAACAAATCTCCTTAATAAAATGATATGTTCTGTAAAACATGGACTCAGTTAAAAGGCCATACCCAAGGACCTAGAAAGCTACATGTGGCCTTGAGCTGCAGGTTCCCCACCCTGCTGTAAGAGAATAATATTGAACAATCCATTGTGAATTAGGATCAGTTGTGAGAAATACAGAAGACTTGCATCCAGAAATGTTAGACAAAATATTATGTGAGACAGAGTAGAAAGTCAGATGAAAGACTGATGAGAGTGGAGGAATGGCGTTGTGTCAAAAAGCAAGATCATTTTAACTAGATCATACAATTAGGGTAGAGGAGTAATATCTAGGAAATTTTACAATCCATTAAATTGCAAGCTCCTTGAGGGCAGGTACTGTCTTTTGCCTCTTTTGTATTCCCAAAGCTTAGCACAGCGTCTGGCAAATAGCAGGCATTTAATAAATGCTGAGTAATATATCTGAAATTAGGTTAGGGCCAGGTTATGAACAGTTTCAAATGACAAATCAACTTCATATTCATTCTTACATGTACTAGGAGTCACAGTAGATTGAGTAGAGAAGTGACATGGTCAAATCTAGGCTCTGGAAAAGTAATTATTTCAACTGTGTAAAAGATAGACTTGAAAGGGTAGAAACTAAAAGCAAGAACACTTGTCAAGATGTCCAAAATACATCTTTTCTGCAGGCTTCTTAACCTTTTAGTTCATTTACAGGAATCACACATAAGTTTTTATATTGATATGAAGCTTATTTATATAAGCTTTTATATTATATATATATATATAAAAGTAACAGAACCTCCTCTCAAACAAAATACTCAGATTCTGAGAAAAATCCATTTTCACAGCAAGGAGGGCAAAAAGGTGAGGTTTTAATCATAGCAGGAAAAGACCTACTAATCCAATGACACCAGGGTTCTAATTTGGTCAGAACCTTTGTTTCTCTGGTAACATTTTACTAGAATAAAGTATTCTAACTTCAAAATTCTAGTCATCTCCAAACCCTGAGACATTATACTCTAGGGCAGCATGACACATACTTTACTTTCCAGATACTTCTTTGACTATATATTGAGAATTTCAATGGCCCTTTATTTTATCATTTAAATAAGAAACGAGCTTAATAAAATAAACAGGGTTAGCCTCTAAATATGGGAGACTTATGATCAATCCCAAATATGGCACATACTAGTTATGTAACCCTCGGCAAGGCACTTGATCTCTTAGCGTCACCAGAAAAATTCCTAAAATGAGAAGTTCTAGATCTATTGCCAGTCTGAAGTAGTGAGAAGAAATTCCTCACTAGAATATCCTTAACCTATGAAATCACAGTCCCAGACTAAATAATAATGATAATGATGATGATGATGCTTAAAAGCATCTATCCATTAAGCAATGCCTGTATTCAGTACATTGTAGGACTTACAATGGAGTGTTATTAGAGGCAGCATGTTTTAATGGACATAGATCTGATCATGAAACCAAGATCTATTTTTAGCTTGTTTGTATTGTTTTGTTTTATTTTTGCTTTTCCTTGTGTCCCCAATGCTTAGCATGGGGTCTGGTACATACTAAGCATTTAATACATGCTTCTTGATTCCTTAACTTGACTGGATTCAAGTCTTTCTTCTGACAAATATTGGCTAAGTGACCCTAGTCAAATTCCTTAACCTTTCAGTGCTCTAGGCAAGTCCAAAGGCTATAATTGACAAAGGTGTTGACATGCATTGATTGAAGGGGGTCCCTCTCCTGGGAGTTACCTATACTAATGAAATCAGAAGTCTAGGCCCTACTATTAATAGATCATTAATGATTTTTTTCTTCTTTCACATTCTTTTAAAATTTTTGTCACAAATTTATTGAGTTCTCAAATGCTGCCAACAAAGACAGCAAACGAATATGAATGAATCAAAATTAAACTATTCATGTTGCCAGTATTTAAAGGAAGAAAATACTATGAATTATAGTCTCTTGATGTTCACTGTTACCAGAATGATATCATATTTAAATATTTTATTAATACATTAAAGATTTAATTTCACAAGATGAGTTGTCATGGTCAAAGTGTTCAAGTACTACTGAACAACATACTGGAGATGACTTTCTCCACACTTGATAAGGATAGGTCTAGGGGAACTGACAGTTCTTTTCAAGAACTTTTTCAAAAGCCATACAGAAAGTCTTTCCATCATACTTGTTCAGTGATATTCACAGTTACTCAAAGGAAATAAACCTAACAATCCACACAGAAAAACCAAATGGATTTTTGAAAGCCTATTACTTAGACTAGGAAATGCATTACAGAAGTGTTACTTGGACCCAACTCTTCTAGTTCTGAAGTCAGTGCTACATCCATTATGTCATGTCCCTCCCCCCAAAAAATATATTATGTAAACCTGAGCAAGTCCCTTAACCTCACAAACCCATAATACAGAATGATTAAATTTATTTATATCATTTTTACTCATTAGTTCTGACTTTTGATCCTAGAGGCTTAAGAAATAAAGTCTAATTCTTCTCCCCAGTGACAGTCTTACAAATATTGTATCATAACTATTAGGTCTTTTTTTTTTTTTCTTCACTGCCCTAAACATCCTCAGTTTCATTGATTGATCCTCATATGGCAAGGATCCAAGGACTTTGGCCATTCTTCTTGCTCTCCTCTAGATGTCCTTTGGCTTATTAATATCCTTTCTAAAATGTGTTGTTGAGAATCTAATAAAATATTCGTGATGTTGTCTGAACATGGCAGAATAAAGTAAGACTCTTACCTTCATATTCCTGCTGAAAGCTATGCTAATCTTAAAGCAGTCTAAGACAGCATTAGCCAATCACACTGTTGACTCATATTGAATATGTAGGAACCTAAAACCTCCAGAATATTTCAACCTGCTATCTAATTATGCCTCCTCCATCTTGTATTTTTGAATTAATTTTTTGAACTGAAGTGACTTCATATTTATTTCTATTAAATTTTAGTTAATTAGATTCATTTTTTTTTTAGCCTATGAAGACCTTTTTGGATGCTGACTCTCATATGTGTTGTCTTTATCCCCACAAACTTTATTACATCTGAAAATTTGATGAGCATATCACCTATATATTTATCCACATCATTGATGAAAACATTAAAAAACACAAATCTATGGAAACTCCACTGGACTTCCCTCCAAATTCTCAACCAATTAGAAAGAATAATGATCACCAGCCTGCTGTTCCCTTTTCCCTTCTCATAGAAACAAAGTTCTTGAGCTGGAAAATACTTCAGAGGCCAACTAGTCTAATGCTATGTTTTAAAGGAAAGGAAACAGATGCTCATAGAGGTTGAATGGCTTCTCAAAGCCAAGCAAGTAGGGTCAGCAATAAGATTTGAATGCACATCTTCAGAGTTCAGATCCAGTGTTCTTTCTACTGTATCGAATTATCAGGGAGTCATTCATGACTTCACCTTGAATCTAATCATCCAAATAGTTTGGAATGCACCTAATTGATATCTTCCTATCATTCCCCATAAGAGTAACATGAAATATTTTCATAATAGTTAAACAAATCTAGGTAAACAGCATTATTCCCAGTAGTCATAAGGCATTTTAATGAAGTTATGCTGGTTTTCTAGATAATTTTGTAGAAAACTTCTAACCATCTCTTTAATAATACATTTTAGAATTTTTCAAGGAATTATAATCAAGCTCATACATCTGAGAAGCACCTGACCAGATAAGCATTCATGCCAGTTGTGTAGCAAGAATAGTGGATGATAAATGAACAGTCAAGGAATGAAGTGATAGCTATGAAATGTCAAGACCTAAAGAAAGGTCTATAGCAAATTGGGTAAATCACATACGCATGGGAAGATGTAGACAAGAATAATGAAAAATGAAAGACTGGGGAGATGTTCCATGTCACATAAAAAACTATTCATATTGATGAAATCATGATTCCATTAAAGTATTAGAATATTTCATGGCATAAAGTTTATGATTTGTGTTTTGCATAAAATATGCACCTTATCTGCAAATTTCTAAAAGGCAAACACCACCTTACAATAATTCATTATTGTAGCTTTGTTTTGAATAATTCAAGTCCTACCTGTATCCCACCATGCAAATGAATGTTTTCTGAAATAAGATAGCATCTACTATATCAACATGGGACTGGATAATAACCTTATGAAATAGAATGAAAGATGAATCCCCAGCTGAGCTGCAGAAAATAATTTTGGCCCAGTGCATAGTGTTTGAAAAAAAAAAATCTTCAATCATAATGGTTTGAGCATCAAATATATTTCCAACTTAAATTCTCACTTTTGTTTTTAAGCATAAAGAAAGATGTTTTATTTTTAGATTTCCTAGACATGCAAGGTAGATATGGAGGTAAGAACATAAGAAAAAATTTAAAAGCTTCTATAGATGTCACTGACAAAGAAAGAAGTCAAAGGCTAAGCAGAAAAACAATTTAGCATCACCCATTTTATCTAGTGGACATCAGCTGGCATTCTTCCCAAACTGCTACCATAATTCTAATGATTTCAAGCTACTAACCACTGAGATTCTTAAGCTCAAGTTTTTGACTAAAAGATTGGAAAGATGTGGGAGAAAATTCTCATTTGTACACTGAAATCACAGCCTACATGAAGATTACTTGGCGTATTTTTCTTAGCATAAACATCACCTGTTTTAGAAGTAGAAATTTTTGTCTATCCCACAGCCCACCATGAATTATTTGCACATAAATGAGTTGCTAACTAGAAAATCATACATTTCTAGCCCCCCAAAATATAGTTTTACAGAACTAGAAGTTTCATTTTTACAACCACCTTTAGGTTGTGTTTCGATATTTCAACTTAGTATGAAGAAACAGATTATGTCTAACATAATTGTTCTTACTCTAGTATTTTGTTTATTTAATGAGCACTACTCTCATTATGGATCCTAACAATATCTATTGTTCCTGAAAAAGTAATACATTAAAAACAGGTGTTTGTGTTTTTCTCTAATTGTGAGAGTTACATATCTATAAAAGAAATCCGCTATAGTTTGCTAATTTGGCTATATTCTATTTATTAGTCATATGATCTTTGGAAAATCCCCTTGCTAATTTTGTTTCTTCATCCACAAAAAGAAGATAATACAATTTGTGCTATTAACCTCAGAGAATTGTACAGATTAAATGGGATAATGTGTGATAAAACCAAGTATAATCATAAAGTGCTTTTCAAATTATTGTTTCCCCTACTAATTGGGAAATTGTTGGAGTTTAATTTCCATGAAATCAAGTATCACGTCTTATCCAATCTCGGTATCTATTCCTGTTGAACTGAATTATGAATGTTAACTGGATAATACTTATGAAATGGTAAGCTTATTTTTATGTTGACATTAGCTCTATGATTGAAAACTTTGTTAATGACTCAAAAAAAACCCAAACCCTTGGATAATCAAAAGTCTATAAGAGCCATTGAACTGGGGCTTGAAAATACCTTGGGTATCAGTGCCAGTCCTCTCCCTGATACTTACTAGTGATCTAATCTTGGGCAAATCATTTAATCTCTCTGTCCCTCACTTTGTTCATCTAAAATGAGAGGACCAAATTTGAGGTCACTTCTAGCTCTATGAACATATGTCCATCCTTGTTTACTGAGGGATTCAAACTGTCCAAGAGAAACTTAAATCTTTATTCTAGAACTTTACCATGCAGTGGAAAAACAAAAAAATATATAGTCAAACATTTCAATAACTCTTTAAATGCAACATCCTTCTACCTTGTGTGACTCAGGGTAGAAAGCACAGACTGTGATTATAATTACCTGAGACAAAGTAAACTTGACACTACCTAATTGTTCTTACCAATTTAAGAAATTATGAGGGAAAGAAAGGAAACAAGTTTTGTGTTGGAGCAAAAGGAAAATTACATGTTCTTTGTTAACTAAAACTCACAAAAATTAATTCTGGTTCCTTTTTTAATCATTATCCTATAGTTATTAGTATTTCCTCCTGGTTCTATAATTTAGCAATTCATAAGATTCCTATAAAATTTGGCACATGAAAAGAGAGATCCTGCTTTGTTAAATAAAGTATGTGTTAATATAAGGAGTTCCTTATTGCCTTATTTAAGTACAATCTCTACAAATTGGCATATCATCTTTGCAAATTAATAGCAAATATATATATATGCTTAAGATATATATATCTATATATATACATATATATTATACATGTATTTTTTTCATAGATTAAGACACTGCAACCTATTTCTAATGCTAATAATTTCCAAGTCAAGCAGAATAGCTATGAACAAAAAATAGCACAGGGAATCAAAATTATGAGTATGCTAAAGGGCAACAGAGGCATGTATGTTGGGAAGAAGTAGAAAGCAACACATTACCAATCAGTATCCATATAAAAGAAATGGAAGAAAAAATATATATATTCTGGGAAATGTAAAATTGCAAAAAGTAATGAGGGATAACATTTGACAGTTCAAGTGCTATTGATTCTAGATCTTGGAGTCCACCAGCAGGCCGGGTACCTCACTTGAGGATTTCTGGGAGTCACAGACAAGAAATAGATAAGATGAGAAGATGTCATTGGGCTACAATACATATCAGTAGAGTACCTTTATTGACATGGTCACAGATACAACTAAATATTAAGAAATAAACAATTTGATATTAAAATGTTTCCCTTTTTGAAGAAATGTTAGTAAATTTGTATTATGAATCTTTCATAGTTTATTTTAAAGTTTCAGTAAATAAATTAAGATTACAATTTAGGATCATAGTTTTGTAGCTGGAAGAAATTTTAAAGGTCCTTTAGGTCCAACACCGTGATTTTACATGTGAAGAAACTGAGACACAAAACATTTAAGTATTTTGTCCAATATTACAAAGCTAGTAAGTGTGTGAGTTGGGAGGGATTTGAAGTGAATTATCTTATCTCCTACAACTAGCAAATGGCAAGGTTCTGATGGTGAGAGGATCTTTCCAGGAAAAAAAAAAAACAACACTAATTTTTGGACTTACAGAAGGAAATGAAATATATACTTACAATGGTAATTCAAATGGAATGGGGTTTGACTATAGATTATGAGGAATAAATAAAGAAGACTGGCATGTTTGGGGGCCATAGATTAAAAAAGTATATTATACATACACGTTGTGTGTGTATACACACAGACTCACATATATGTGTGTATATGTGTGTATGTATATGTAAACATATGTGTGAATATATAGTAGGGAAACTGCTAAAAACATGATTCCAAGACATGTCCAGCTATCAAAAATGACTCTTGTATAAAAGATCTGAAACCATTCTACTTCCAAAGATTAAACAGTTTACTCTCATTATTCTTTTATTCCTTTTCCTTTAGTAACATGTCTAAAAATATCTCTGTAGGCCATTCATTACACGCAACTGTCAATCAGAGTCCCCAAAAGAATGCTACCCCACTTCTCTCTAAAGAAGATGCTGCAGTTTTCATAGAGAACCAAATACTACAGTGCCATTAATACTTTTCACTTTATGAAATGCTTCTTCATGACTTAACCTTACACTTCTCCTGAGAAAGGCCAACTCTTTTGTCAAGGATCTTTGAAAACAGAGAAAGGACAATGGAAATTCTTTCACAGCATTAACTTTTCAATTCAGAAGACCCAAATTAATTTCCAAAACTTACCCCTCCACAAAAATTATTTCTTTTTGAAAAAATATTTGCTGTTGGATTATCTCATTGCTTTATAAGTAAAGGGAGAGGCCATGAATCATTATAATTGCAAAGCATCTTCAAAGACATTGCCATCCAGGGGATGAAGGAAAACAGTTATCATGGATATTAAGTCACTTTAAAGGAATGAGAACATGTCCCAATATTATAATTCATTTCACAATAACAAAGGTATTTCACCACAGTAAATTGCTAACTCTTGAGACTACCTACAAAGAATAAGAGCCTCATTTTTACCATCTTTAAGTAGGACTTAATTAAAACAAAAGCATTGAAAAGAATTAATAATCTCATTACTATTGGTACACTCAAACACCACTATTCAGGATTCATCTAAGACATCATGCATGGTGCATGTGGAATTTTTTTAAAGGCAGAAGACTTTTATTTCAAAATATGGTCCTTTCAATGTCAACCAACTTCAAATCTTCTCCCTTATTCCAAAAATACATTTTTAACAATCACAGTAAACAGTAGATGTGAGAAGAAAAAAAAAACATGAACTTTGGCCCAATTTACTGGGTACAGTTTTAGTATGGTGCTAGGTTTTCTAAGTCACATAGTTGACAAAAAAAAAATAAGTAAATGACGCACAGTCTGATACTTGTGTACATGTCATGTAAATCTGCATCTGAACTGTAATTCAAGTAGATTAATAAGTCAAACATAGGTCACAATCATCTTTGAATATTTTTAAAGGATTAATCATTCTCTGCTAGATCTCTGATCTCATGAATGTGGGCTCTCCCTCCAGTAGGGTTGATTACCTCTCACTGATGCTTCCTCACCTTCATGTCGTTTGATAAATCTTACAAAATCTACCCTTCATAACTAGGGAATTTCCCAAGAACTCTTTACAGTGTATGGATACCAATGAAGCAGATAAACTTTCAACTGGTTATTCATTTATCTCCTGACATGACCAACCTATTTCTCTTTCCTGTATTATCTCATTCTTGGAAGCCATATAGAATTACCAAAAAGAATCTGGTGTTTAAAAAAATGGGCTTTTGATAAAGCAATAAACTTGGGCTCATTAAAACTTCTAAGGAAAAGGTCTTTTGAATATCTTATACAATACTAGTCTCTTAGTGATCCATGGATGCCAAAGAGATGATTAAAAATCTCCTAAATGATTTTATCTGTGCTCTTTGCCAGTAATTTACATGTTCAGTCATCCTTGACTATGGGCATAGTTTTTGCTGAGTTTATCTCAAGGGGTCAAAAGAAGTCTCCATATCTTTCTCCTGTTCTGAGAGCAGGAAGTATGACAATTGAGAGAATATCAACTCACTATGATTCTAGACACTTGTTAATATCCTCAAGCACCAGGAACACTACTATTTCCAGAGCCCAAAGGGAACAATGCAAGTGTGATAGAAATCAGAAGGTACAGAAGTCATTATGTTTGGATGACCAGAACTTACTGTGTGTGTTCTGGAATTCCAGAAACATCAGTTTAATCTACTCCTTCCCATAAAACAAGCTGTTACAGCATACAGGGAGATACAGCAGGAAATTCAGGATTATTTTTGGAAACAATGAGAAGGAAGTTCAGGGTGTTTCTGGAGAGATTGAGACCTTTGGCTTCGCAGGATTGAGTTGTTTAGTAATCAAGAAAGCCTCAGAGCAATGTTTAAGGGATGTTTTCCTGTAATATCTGAATCCCAAGGAAGGATCCTGAAGAAGAAGAGGAAATGGAAGAGAAGGATCTTCAGCAGTAGAAGCTTCAAGGAGCAGGAGCTTCAGGAAGGAGAGGAGGAGGGTCACTAGTCCTTTAGTCCTATAAGTCAAATGAGTTCAACTCCAATGACATGATAGAACTTGGTCTAGGGATGCTGAAAGAGGATGAAAAGGAGTTGTTCCAGCATCCAGGAAGTCAAGTGTAGTCCCCAAAGAGATAAGCAAAAAATGCATTTGGATGCCAAACTGATCCAGCAATGAAAAGACCTCAGGAAGATGATCCCAGAGCTAGAACGGGAATGTGAAGGCACTGCTGAAGAGTATAACAGACACGCTGCGGAGCAAGGCACTGCTGAAACAAGGTTGAGAATATCTCAGCCCAAGGCTGAGTTAGTTTTATCTCATTATGATAACCACATTCTCAACCCCTACCCCCCAAAAATATCATCTTTATTTCATCTCATAAGTTCCTGACACTGCTCTCATTAGAATGGCAGCTTATACCAATAAATATCAGTATATGAAGAGTAGGGGGAAAGCCCTAAGCAATGTCCCAAAAGGCAATGTAGTCTTATTTCTTCTGACAAATTTCTAGGCCCAGTTCATTGTCTACCTGTCATTGGTACTACTGGACCATACGTAAGGGCTGTGCATCCAACTGAGTATCATAATCTTACCAATGGACATTTAATTTCTTTGGGTTTTTCCTGTTGAGACTTAGGTCATTTTTTTTTTTTGATGATTATTCATCTCAAGTAGAAAATTCTGAAATATTCTTGAACTTGATACAGTCTGCCCAGAGTCATCCTAGAACAGGACTATCTGGAAAAACCTCGCCATATGTAGAAGATACATCTTATTTTGCACTGTATACTAGTCATCCTCAATGACAGTGGCAATATCTTTGTTGAACAAAAGTCTCTCTTTTATTCTATACTTCATATAATCAGAGGGTCATTGAACAAAGCTACTTAGGGTGCTCTAGCAAGTCAAGTATTTTGTTTACAGTAAACAAGCAATAGGCGCAGTATGATTTTGTACTCTCTAAGCCTTTTAATAAATTTTTATGACTGAAAAAAATGCTAAGTTTGTGGAATATCATTTGCAAAAATGTCTGCCTGTTTTCTTCACATAATTTCATCAATGATGTCCTTAATAAATACATAAATTATTCTCATGAAGATTACATAGAGTTGGGAAAGTAGACATATGAATTGGTAATGACCTTTCTCTATTTTAATTTTTGTGATAATAAAATCTGTGATTATTTCTAATATTCCTTCCCCATTTTCAGACATCTCAAGATATGTTCCCTTAAAATAAAAATTGTCTTATTTATACTTTAGTATTGATTTAACCTTTTATTTAACAAGCTGATTAGCCAATTATTCAGAGAGAGTTGATTGGGAAGTGAATCCTAATCAGTAAATAGTAATTTCCTGTCAAAATGTAATCAATTTCCTTTTTTAAAAAAATCTGTTTTATTCAATGTCTTCTATGTCCAACTGTTACCCACTTTCTCCTTGTATGAATTATTCACAACATAGAAAGGTAAGAGTCTTTATCGTGTAAGCCTCTGCACTCTTGAAATTTACCATTTTTACCAATTACCTTTCAATATGCTTCCTTGTATGTACCTTTGCATTGAAGTCATCAAGAATTAAAGTGTATTTTGTTTCCATTTAAAGAGTCTTATCAAGTTCTCCATATGAGTTTTTTTACATTTTCAACTTATGCAGCAGATATTAGCATGAAAATTAAATGTATCTTAATTAATCTTAACTTTCTAGGGGGCGGAGCTAAGATGGCGGAGAGTAAGCAGTAACCTGAACAAGCTCCCAAAGAATTTCATCCTTGGGAACTAAAAAGTCAATTTGAGCGGATTTAAAAGTGACGGAGCCTATTGTGAGACGGAGAGTGACAGAT
>CM053585.1:432218952-432235165 GCA_028646515.1 Pseudochirops corinnae
CCATGGGGGGGGGGGGGAAGGGAGGGGAGAAAATCTGAAACCCAAGTGATTGTGGAACTGAATCTTGTAAATTAAAAGTAAATGAGTAAATAAAAAATAAATTTAAGAAAAAAAAAAAAATCTTAACTTTCTAACAGAATCTCATCATAAACTATGCAGTATGACAAGACATTTTCTGAGGTCTGTGGATACAGTAAAGCCAATTCCATAAATTCTTTTCTTTGCCTCTACTAAGTGGAGCCATAACCCCCTTTACCCAGAAGTGTGCCTACTTCTTGGATATGAAATAGTAATCACTCACCCAACCCCCCCAATAACAAAGAAAGTAGAGAAGAAATTTTTCTCCAAATGATCTAAAATTAAATTATATTAGATAGTGGAAATCCTTCCCCATACAAGTCCTTCTCTGATGCTTCTCTGCAATAGGAAGTCCTGGGTAGTGAAGAGCCATGCCAACAAAACTCAACAATAACAATACCAAACATTGTAAAGTTATAACAAAGTAGAACAACTTTGAGTACAGATGCATTTATTTACTATATCTGTTTCTGACCAAGGGCCAACTTAGTTAAGCACACAGAGATTCACTATCAGTAAGCTAGTTTATAAGCGACAAATTATCCAGTCAAGGCAACTCAATAGATAATTCCTTGAGTCCATGACATTGATGTAAAAGAAGGGCATCTAGATACATAATGCTATTTTTCATCATTTTCAATTCAAACTTGGATATACCTTGCCCAAAATAATAAAATAATCCAGTCTCTCTCCTTCTCCTTCTTCCTTTTTTCTCTTCTTTCTTTCCTACCTATCTTTCTTCTTCATTTTTTCACCACAATTCTCAAGACATTGTTTATTAAATTAGATGTTTTGAAGAATTAAATTATTTAACTTTATAATTGAGGTTTTCCCCCTATATCCTAATTCATTAATAAAGGGGGGTGAAGGAAGAATGGATTGGTTTGGCTTCCATCTTTATTGGAATAGATGAAAATTAATTCTCAGATACATTGTCAACTATAGCTTTTACAGAAATATTTTTAAAGAGAAAAACCAACTCATTCATTAATAATATAATTTTCCTGCATTTTCTCTTCTCGGTGACATTTTTTAGGGGGTTGGGGGTGGTATCTCTTAGGAAGCTAGGTGGCACAACGGATAGTACACTTAGCTTGAATTCAGGAAGGCCTGAGTTCAAATCCTACCTCAGACAATTACTATCTGTGTAACCATATGTAAATCATTTACAAGGGTGGGGAATCTGTGGCCTCGAGGCCATGTGTGGCCCTCCAAGGGTCCTTGGGTGCAGTCTTTTGATTGACCCCAAGTTTTACAGAAAAAAAATCCTTTGATTAAAGGGATTTGTTCTTGAAATTTGGATTCAGTAGAAGGACCACAATTGAGGACCTAGAAGGCCATATGTGGCCTCAAAGTCACTGGTCTCCCCAACCCTGAATTTTGCTTCAGTTTCTTTTTCTATTAAAGAGGAAAAATAACAGCACCTACCTGGAAACTTATTGTTCCAGAATTCAAACTATATTACAAAATGGTAATCATCAAAACAACCTAAAGATTGTGGCAGAAAATGATCAAGGGGTACTTTTCCTCATTTTAACATTCCCCACATTGATGAAATCACAAATCTAGATCTCTATTCTTATGAGTTTTTGAGAAAATTGTCAAAGACCTACAAAATGGTAAATTATCTAAGAAGATAAATTAAGAGCCTGAGAGAGTAAGTGGTATTTATATCCAAAAATACATAGTGAATTTTGTTTAATTAGATTTGACATTTTTACCCATCATCCTACGAGACTACATCAAGCTTGGTAAATGCCTCATTAGTACACAAAGTACCCTTTACTCATCTGATTGGAAAGCTGAAGGGCTAAGAGAGGATCCTCTATTCAAAAGGGGCTCCCAGGACAGTAATCTTCTAATTTATCTCCAGTTGCATTCCCATGAATTGTACTCCATCATGATCCCATTCAGAAACCTCATCATTCTGTGAAACTCTATCAGCCTTGGTATTCATGCCTTATCAGTGTCCTCAGTACCCTGTGCTCCTGTGATTGGAGGGCTGGAGGTTGGAGCAAAGAATTATTCCCAAAGCTTCCATTCAAAGAGGGTTCCCAAGCTAGCATTTTCTATATTTCCCATTGGTTACACTCCTTTGGACTAGAATACATCATCCTATCTTTTTCCCCCTTCCTTTTTTAAGCTTTTGTGTGTGTGTGTGTGTTTTCTTCCCTCTTTAGATTTTAAGCTTCTTGAGGGGAGGGGTTTTCTCTTTTTCATATATATTTGTATCCCCAGTAGTTAGTCCATTATCTGGCATATAGTCAGTGATTAAAAACTGTTTGCAGACTGAATATTATGGGTTGATTTTTTTTCAATTCCTAGTCAGAGAACTTTCACCAGCCTATCCCATATTTGTGACAACATACAAAACCACAACTGAAAAATACTTTAGCAAAAGTATCTAAATACTGGAAAATATATCCCTTAATGCTGATTTACAAATATGTTAAAAAAAAAAAAAAACCACTTAGTCCTACAAGAATGTTAGTACATACCGGAATACATAAACTCCTTTAAAAGCAGGGACTGAGTTGCTCCTTAACTTTGAGAATCTAGTGTTTAGCATGCTGCTAATACCCTATGGGTGCTTTTAAAATGTTTGGTCATTTGAACTTTTGTAGATAGGTCAGTTTGGGCATTTGTGCTTGCACTAGACTTGACATTCACTAGAGTCCTCTCTCTATACTTCCACTTATCTATATTCTACTGAGAGAAATTGGTTAAGTAACATATTACAGATTCCATGAAAATTTAATTAATGATGACAAAGTTCATGAAAAAAGAACATATTGGTTTCTCATTTTAACTGGTTCCTGAAGACGTGTGCATGTGAATGTATGTGTTTATATATATGTGCGTGTGCATAATATATTTTGGGGGCACTTAGTCATATATTATTTGTAATAATATATAAAATATATCATATATATTATATGTATAATATATACAAATACACATTATATATGCATATATATACATTTGGGGGCACTTGTTCATTTTTATAACTTTCTTAATAAGTGACATTAATCAATAAGAATTAGCTAGAAGTAAATTATGCTTTGCAGTGGTTTTCTTAACTTTTGCCAATGTTATCCTCACAAACTTCCAAAACTAATGACCACTGAGATCAATTAAACCAATAGGTATATAGTTTATGAAGGGGCACATTGTGAAAAGGAAAGGTTTATATACTATTGACAAGCAAAACATAGATTGAGCATTAAATCCAAGTAGTTAGGAAGACTCGTGAAAGAAATTGAAGAAGATGCATTATTTTGTTAACAGCTGTGTTTTGAGATTATGCCTACAGTGGTCACTATAACAGAAACAGAAAATACATGGCCTTTAGTATTTTAAAATGATCACTTCTATACCTAGGAGACTTTCACTTTCCAGTGCTAATATTAGTGTAATAATCAACAGCTGTGATGGTCTAAAGGTTTAGGTAGTTGAGATCAGCCACCCTTGCTATGAACTTCCATCTGTAAAAGTGGCAACTATTTAGCACTTGCAATTGGGCTTCCATCCCCACCAAGTGAATGAGATCACTGTTGTCAAGGTGATCAATGGTTTCTCTCTCTCTCTCTCTCTCTCTCTCTCTCTCTCTCTCTGTCTCTCTCTCTCGCTAAATCCAATGATCTCTTTTTTTTTTTTTTCAGTTCTGCTTAAGAAGCTTCAGTGATTTCCTGTTGTCTCCAGGATAAAACACTGATTCTCCACTGTCTGGCAATTAAAGTGCTTCAAAATCTGCCTCCTCCCTATCTTTCAAGTTTGGTTTCATATGAATTTACTCTTTGGTCAACCAAACTGCCTACTTACTGTTTACTTTATATGGCATTCTATCTCCTTCCCTGATGCCTTTGCAAAATGTCCAAAAGACCGGAATGCACTCATTCACTTGTGCTTTTTAGAAACCCCAGTTCCCTCCAAGGCTCAGCTCAGGTTCCACTTCCTTCAAGAGGTCTCCCCTAATTCTGCCAGTTGCTGTTGTGTTCGACACACCACACAAAATCATGTTGTATTCATTGTATGCATATTTTGTATTTACTTATGAGTAAGCATGTGGTGCCCATATACATATCCCAACAGAACACAAACTCCTTGTAGGCAAGGACTACCTTTCTTTTATAGCTATATCCCCAATTGGAAGCTTAATAAATAATCAACTGAATTAGTTACTACTTCTACTGTCAATGCTTGTGCCCTGGCTTTAGCTAGCACTTTATTAAGACAATAATGGAGAGAGACGATGCACTGCTACCCCATGGTGCCTGAGATTAGAAGTATTTTCCACCAAAGAACCCGTCTAGCTATTAATATTAACCTTCTTGACCTACTCTGAGATTGGCATCAAATCTACTTAAATATTGTGATGGAAATGGACAGAAAAGTGAATTTTCCTAAGCTCATATTGTCTAGGAGTACTGGGTGTCCTCCTTCATCATGCTAATTTATCAACTGCCATAGTTATCAACTCTCCTTATCCATTATTCTGATCAACTGGTAATTTCCCTGTCCTATATAAACAGATTTCATCTACTGCCTCCCCCATGACAGAGTGTTGTGATCTGCTCAAATAAAAATCCCTTTGCATAGCTCCCTCTACAAACTCACTTTTCATGAAAGAGATCTATAGCATTACTTTGTTCCTATCTTCCTCCATTCTCTGGAATGCCTGTAATATCTTTTTTAAAACTTCCCCTACATCATAGATCACTTATTGACATCCTTTTTATTCTCTAATACTCAGAGAAACTTGGTTCCTCTGAATAACATCTCATCCTTGACTTCTTTTTCTGGGGTGAACTTTTACTTTCATGGTCTGTGCTCTGAGTAGGGAAGAGGAGTTAGTCAAATTCTTGCACTCATCTGATGCATCCAGACTTTCCCTCTGCTAACCATCACGTAGTAAGCTTACATGTCTGTCTTCATCATTCAATACAGATCTGGGTTGCTATCATTGGGTCACTGTTCTTCCTTTCTCAAGTTTAGTACCTGGCTCACATTCTTCCTCTCTACTACTTTTTTCATATTTGGGGTTCCTAGAGATGTGTCCTGGACATCCCAGATCATCATCTCTCCGAATGTATGACCTAGATTTCCACTCTATAGTAATCCTTTTATTTTTCCCATATCAGCCATTCTGCTCCATGCAGCAGCTGTTTCAAGTCTTTTCTCTCATCAAGCTCCAACACTTCCCCCCATCCTTTTATTCCTCAACAGAATGGAGGCCATCTGTCATGAACTTCTTCACTGCACCCACTCTGCACCTCATATCCCCTCTATACATCCTTATTTTTTACTGTTCCAGTTTTTGATAGGAAAGTAATTCACTTTGTCAAGGCTAGCCCCTTTACCTGTGCCCTTTGTTTATTATTTCCCTTCTTCACCCCTCCATGCAAGTCAATTGCTCTCTCAACCATTATCAGTAATTGCTTAACTACAAATCCTTTGCACTTTTCTCATTTTCCCTTAAATTATCTGAAACTTGTTAGAATGGTGACATACCCTACCCTCTAGGAAGTTCTCTCCTCACTGTTTCCATGACACTGCTCTCACTCCTCTGTTCTCTGCTCAACTCTCAAACTGTTATGCCTGAAGCCTAGGGCTGACCATGTCACTCCCCTGTTCAACCTATTGCCTCCAGGATCAAACATAAAATGCTCTGTTTGGTTTTTAAAGTACTTCACAACCTGGCCCATTTCCAATTTTTTAATCTTTTTACATTTAACTGCCCTCTACATGCTCTGAGATTAGTGACATGTGCTTCCTTGTTCTTTTGCACACAAACCATCCCATCTCCTGACTTCCTCAATTTTCACTGTCTCCCATGACTACAATTTTTTTTCCTTCTATTCTGGTTTCTACCTTCTCTGACTTCCTTCAAGTTCTAGCTAAAACCCCACATTCTAAAGCCTTCCTTCTCCTGATAACCTTCAGGTTAGCCTGTATATAACTTGTCTTTTACATAATTGCTTGCATATTGTCTCCTCTCCTAACTTGTGAGCAACCTCAGAAAAGGAACAGTTTTGTTTTTGTTTTGGCCATTCTTTTTAGCCCAAGATTATAAGGAGTCAAGTGAGAGTATGTTAAAAGGGAGAAAGAGAGGCTGGTTTCTCATTCAGTTGTATCTCAAATGTAATTACATATATAAATTACAAAAATAGTATATGACAATTGCTGAATGCACTGGAAACTACAGCATTAGACATGAAGCAAAGGTGACTAAAGAATTTCACCAAATGGATCAAGAGAGAATCAGAAAAGTAGTTGGATAAGCAAGAAAATGAACAATAATTCATATGAAAAGTTGACCTGTTGGCATTTTTAAGCCTATCTTTAAAAATATATTGTACCTGAGATTTAAAACATTCCCTTATTTTTCAACTTGATTTTTAAAAATATATTTCCGTATGTTTTTACTATTAGACACAATTTAGAGTGAGATATTGGAAGGTGGCTATTACAAAATAAAATTATTTTCTTCAATCTACTTGACCCCAAGCAAACAAGGAAAATCTGGTGTTCATCAAACTATTCACAAAATGCACTAAATGGATTTACTTGTCTTCTCTCCCTCTAGGAGAGACTTCCTCAATATATCCAAACAGATGTGAATGTTAGAAAATTCTATTTCTGCTTCTTTCGTGACTTCACATCTCTAACAAAACTAATTCTTGGAACAAGAAAAATCAATTTGCTGGAGTTAGAAACTTCTTTAGCTATTACAAATGAGAAGTTCCTACTCTCTTAAATCACAGGAAGCTAACTCCTAATAAACTATGTGGATTCTTTATGCTTCGCCTTTTTGTGATCCCTCATTCTAGGGTCAAATTATTATTTACAATTAAGAGCATAGTCTAAATGGCAATAGCACCTGATCTTGTGAAAGAGAGATATCCTTTTTCCAGATATAAATCACTAAAGGACATCCATCTTTCAAAAGGCTTATGTTATTCAAATCTTCCTCTATGAGAGGTAGTACAGTACACATTACATTGGTATATCACCAATTGAGTTTTTAAAAATGTATTACCTGCAATTAAAAGCCTCATGATATGATACAATGTGTGACCCAGTATAAATCACTTAACTTCTCAATGCTCTGAACATATCTTTTAAAATGTAGAAAAAGTTCTTCCTTGTTGTATTGAGAGGAAGTTTGCTAACATGGGCATTCTCTGTACCAGTAAAATCATAGGCCCTCTCCCTTTCCCTATAATAGGAACATGAAACTAAGGTGTAGTAAAATTAGACCAATCAGTACAGAGTCAAAGATTAAATCATAAAATGCAAATAAGAGTCTCTTAAATGTCCTCATTAGGTACATAAGGAAGTATTTATCACACTTTAGAATACTAGGTCTGTTATGGCAGGCTTATTTGATTAAAGCTCATGTTTCCATGAAAGGAGATGGGGAGGGAGAAAGGCTATATAAAGGCAAAGAGATTGGTGTGGAGATTATGGAGGAGGTAGCTGGATGGAATGAAGTGAACCATAGTCAGGGCTGCCTGAAATACTGTGCCAGAAGATGTAGTCAGCAATCGAGAGAGCCAGGCTCCAGAAGTTCTTCCCATTCCTAAGGGACTCTGGTGTATATGGTAGGGTAGTGAGTTTATGGAGATGGCCAAAGAAAAGGTAATAAAGTGACTGTATTATGAAGGTCCTCAGAGTCCATGCTGAAAAATTTGCTGGTGAGACTACATGGTAATGAAGTCCTTTTGGTACTTCAATAATTAAACCCCATGCTTCCAAATGTGTCTCAGAGGGGTCCAAGACAAAACCACCTTTTGCTCAGCTCTGTAAAGGTCACTCTAATGTACAAAGTTCTAGGTTCATTAATTTTTGCATGAATTGCTTGAGGAATCAATGAAAGAGATGGATTTCCTTTGCATCATTTACTTACACATTAGACATGTCTGCCCAGAAATCAATGCCTTTGTTGCAGGGGGAAATTGGTTTTTATTTCACCACTCAAGTTGATAATAGTAACCTGCTCTACTTGATGTCAGTTTCCTAACTATATATTTCAGTTTGAAGTAAAATTAACTTAATCTTCTAAATGTAGTGATGAGGCACATTGTTTTAATAATCACAAATGACACGGTTGGTTAATTTTTATACAATTTAAATGTCAGCTATCTGTCTAAAGGGATATTCACAATTTCAAGATGATGATAGATCAGTACAATCAGCAAATGTCTGCTATTTTTTAGAACTCTGGTGAATAACTATAACAATTCTGGTCTCTATATCCTATTTGACATAATCATAAAATAAAATCTTTCTATGACCATGCTACTACAGTAGATGTGTGTGTACAGTAAATATGTGTATCTGTGTGTGTATGTGTGTGTATGTGTATATGTATATGTAATTAAAATTAGGCCGTACCAACCATAAATAAGTAAGTCCAGTCATCATCTCTCATTACAATATATAGTAGTTAGAAAACAATAATAAAATTCATTTGTAGCAGGGAAAAAAAAGATCTAGAATAATAAGGAGAATAAAGAAAAATTATAAGAATTAAGTGGAATATTCCTGATGGTCCTCAAAATATAATATAAAATAGCAATCATCAAAATAATTGGTATAGTTAAAAATAGAGAAGTGGATCAATGAAACAAACTAGATAAGGAAGAATGAGAAATAATCATACTCAATAAGCAGTGTTGGGTGAGGGAATCACAAACACAAACTACTTGGGAAAGAATTCCATATTTGATAAGTGCTAGGAAAACTAGAAAGGAGTCTGGTAGAAATAAGGCTTAAACCAGTGGTTCTCAACTTGCGGGTTATGTTCAATTTGTAACAATGACAATACATCCTGGATATCAGATATTTACATTATGATTCATAACAGTAGCAAAATTACAGTTACGAAGTAGCAATGAAAATAATTTTATGGTTGGGGGGGTCACCACAACATGAGGAACTATATTAAAAGGTCGTGGCATTAGGAAGGTTGAAAAACCACTGGCTTAGACCAATACCTTACATCATATTTTAAAATGAATTCATCTTAGATATACCATCTTTCTTGGTCATACCATAAACAAAATGAGGGGAGAGTTAGGTCATATGCCTTTAACAGCCATGGACAGGAGGTGAATCCCTAACTAAACAAGGAATAGAGGTAAGCACAAAGGACCAAAATAGATCACGTTGATTAAATGAAATCAAAAAGCTTCTAAACATATGAAATCAGTACATCTAAGGAAGGGAAGGGAAGGTAAATCATAGGGAAAAATCATATCAAATATCTCAAATAAAGGTTTGGTATCCAAAAGACTTAGAGAGGGAGAGATCTAATAGCATTATACAAAACTCAAGCCATTTCTGATTAATGGTCAAAGAATATTAATGAATGGTTCTCAAAATAATTGGTAAACTACTCATAACCATATGAAAGAATGTGCCAAATAACTAATGAGAGAAACATAAATCAAAACGGCCCTAAGGTTTCACCTCATACTCAGCATATTGGAAAAGATAACAAAAGATAGGAATATATTAATGCTGAAAGGACTATGGAAAGATAGGGAAACTAAGACATTATTGATGGAGCTGTGAATTAGTATACCCATTTTGGAAACAATTCGTTACTATACAGATAAAGTGGATAAAATGTCTGTATTCTTTGAACCAAGGATTCTATTGTTAGTCCCAAGGAGATCATTAATAAAAAGAAAACTCTTTATACACCCAATTGTTTATAGCAGCACATACTGTGGTAGCAAAGAATGGGGAAAAGCATAGAATCAATTGGGATCGATTTGGAAATATCTAAACAAACTGGGTGTGTGAATATAATGGAATATTTCTGTGCTACATGAGACAGTGAATATGTTCACTACATAGAAGTCTGGAAAGAATCACATAACCAATGCAAAATGAAATAAGTACAGCCAAGAAACCTGAAACACATTGACAGTCACGTAAATGGAAAGAACAACAACAAAACTATTGAAGATGAATATTGCAAAATTACAAAGAATAACCTTGGCCCCAAAGAAGAAATATGAGAAACCATCTCCTCTGACTCTTTTGCAAAATTGTATACATGCTGGGGGGGTTATGGAGAGAGGGTTCATGGTTGTGTAGCAATGCATATATTGTCAGATCTTTTCAGTGTATTGATCAATTTGGCTGATTTTTTCCTTTTTTTAACTTAAAAATATGTTATATAGAATGGCTCTGTGGAAGGTAAGAGCAGGACTACAGAGTGAAATTTAGCTTATGTAGAAAATAAAAGACATTAATAATCATTTATTTAAAAGAAATATCTATATCTATATATCATCTATTATCTATATCTTTATAGCTACCTTTCTAGAGCAGTTCTTCTCTAGATAGATCTACACCTAGCTCTCTATCTGTCTATCGACCTCCCTATTTTATGAGAACTTCTGGGAAAGAAGGAAGCAAATTGATTCTGAAGCCACAGGACCTGAATTCAAATTTCTCATCTCTGGGCCTTAGACAAATCACTTCATTTCTTTGGGCCTCAGATGCATCATTTGTAAAATGAAGGGGTTGGACTATGTGACTTCTGAGGTTCCTTTCAACTTATCTAGGATCCCATGATACATATTTTCTAAATTTCTCAGTCTCTAACTCACGATAGTTGCTTTAAGAACCTTTCATTTCCCCTCTTCAAGCACTAAGATGTCCATCATTAGCGCACCAGTCATACACCAGATTTTACTAAGTAAAAACAGAAGCTATGCTGTCATCACAAATAAAAGAAAGGAGCAATTCAAATATTTTTATTTGAGTCATAGCTCATTACTTTTCACCACATTCCATGCACATCTAAAAGAATCTTTCAAACTTCTGGTAAAGGCTCACACTTGGGCACTTAACAATAAGATCTGTTATGGTTAGCAGGATTTCTCAGCTTAAAAATACATTCTATTCAGAATAACTGGTTTCTTGGTCTAATCTCCAAAAATATATTTCTCACATCATGCATTGTGATAAATTGTTTAATATAGCCACTATGAACTATTAAACTTTTGCTTCATTTCATTTTTAGGTGCCAGTGAAAACTCAAAAAAGTCACTAAATCTCCACTATTAAGGAGAGAAAATATGGTAAAAGGCATTCTGATAGGTCCAAGTGGAGCACCACTATTCAGCTTAGTGTCAATTATGATGATAAAAGAAATTAGGGAAGGGCCAGAAGGAAAAATCAGTTATTGGCCCCAGTCTTAGCTATCTGACATTTTATTCTCATTTTCTTGGAAATTTCTGTTTGAAAGAACTATGGTGCTAAGGTTCATTTTGAAGCTAGAAAACACACTGATTTTCTAAATCAGTCTGATAGGTCACTATAATTAGATGTCCCTCATCCAAACTAATCCTAGAAGATTGACATTTTCTAGTGGTAGGAGAGCTTTTCCTTGAGGTTCTCCTTAGAACAATTTCTTAACCGTAGAAACAATCCTGGAGTCCACATACAATGCACATCTGCACTTATTCTGCCAATTATAATCCCAAAGAGTTGCTGAGGGCACAGAGAGGTGAATTGACTTCTTCAGAAAAAGAAATTCAGTATGTATCAGTGGGAGGACTTTTATTCAAGCCTTCCTTATTCAGAAGCCAGTAATCTGTCCACCATGCCCAAAATATCAACAAGTAACATGTCAAACAGTATCAACTATTCCTAAAAATATCAATATTTACCTTATAATATGGACTCAGTATGTTATATAAGTCTGTTGAATTTGTCTGATGAAAGGGAAAATACTAGCAAAAATTTCTCTGTTTCAAAGGGGAAAACAAGCAGGTAGGCACTGAGTGGCCAAAAGGGAAAGAGGACCCCAAAGAAAAAACGGACTCCTAAAGACAAACATCACCAACGTCTGAATTTTACCCACAAACCATCCTATTTTGCAAACAACATTCATTCATTTAGTACCTACTGTGTACAATGCTTTGAAGGGAATATGGTTTTACTCTGTGTAGATAACTATGTAAGTGTGGAGACTTTTCTTACTATTCCAGGAGAGCAGTAAATGAAATGTTCTTTAATTATAACAAAAGCTGCAGCCACTCTCATCATCCTAAATCAATCCCACTGGCTATTTTCTTTTAATTACTGCTAAAAATAGCACAGTTCTACCTGAATTACACTTCCAAAGGAAAGCTAGAGTGTCAGTAAACAATGTGCCTTCATATTAAGTAAACTATCAGAGAAGATGACTGCTGATTTCCTTTTTAGTATTCACTGAGTCTCCTAAAGCTGTATGGCCCTTTGAAATCTATTAAATATCATGCATTTATTCATACATTATTGTTTTCTTCAGTAACATTGCAAAATGCAGGATGCTACTGGGGAAGGGGAACACCTACACTGAGCTGTAAAAGAAAAAGCTGACAGGCAGTAAACTGAGACACCAAAACTAATAATAACATACTCTAAGCAACAGGATGGGTGGAAGTGAAGAATGTAAACAGAAGCAATCATGATAATAGACTTGGATAAGATTTGTGACTTTCATGAAAAGAGGGGATCTCTATTTAAAACCTTGCTCCACTGACAGAATGGCAAAACACTTACAAATGATCCTTCAATTCCTTGCAATGACTGGATGCCTATGATCCCTAGCAGTGGATAATAAAAGCATGCGTAGTGTTCAAAAATAACTGTAAAGTGGTGCTGGCTTTGCTGCTGGCCCACTTTCTGCTGCTCCACTTTCTGCTACATTAAGGAAGACATCTATAAATTAAAGACTCTAATATTCCAATGGATCAGAAGTTCCGTAAAATAGGGCCTGGCATAGAGTAGACACTTAATAAATGCTTGTTGACTTCAGTTGATTTGTTATCTTTCAGCTGATGCGTTACATAGGGACAAAGTTGATCTCCAGGTTAGGAAGAGCTCAAGTCTCATTTCTGATACAAACAATCTGTGTGACTCTGGGGAAGTAACTAAACCTCTCAATATGCTAGGGAATTTGGTGACTATGAAACATAGATTAGGTGCTTAGCCACATTGGCAGAGAAATCACATTTCTTCTACCCTGAAAAAAAACCAAAACTATTTACAACAAATAATTACCTATCACTATAGTTTCTTATTAAATGAAAAAGTAGTAAACCAGAGGATAGAATATTCAAATGTTCATTAGAACTGGCCTTGTTTTAATCTCTGTACATGCAGAGTAGTGCTTATTTTCATGCCTAAAGTTATGTCACAGTAAACACATACTCCTAGTCCTCTGGTTTATATTTCCTTTTGCCACAACATCTCACTTTTCTAAAAATGAAACTGAAAAAGTGACTCACACTGCCATGTATCAATATGCATCACCCTATACGTCAACACCCAGAATTAAACATTTGTTGTATTTTAAGTTCGATTTCCATACCAATGGGAGGAGCTTATTATATTAGATGTCTTTTTCCCCCCTCTCCACTAGGATTTTCAACCTACAACTTTAACAGTCTTAAAGAAAAACCTCTCGTTTCAGTATTTTATGTTAAAGTTCCATGTTTCTCCAGCAGTGAGTTACATTTAGTATTAACATGGGTGTGGTAACCAACCATCAATACATAATCATTGTCTAGGTTACTCTTGTCAATAACAACAATATTGTGGTGCTCAGTACAACCAATCTCTTTTAAGCTAGATAATCACGTGATTGCTCATAAAATCAATGTTTCTTTAGAATCACAACTCTTTCTTTTATCTTCTGAAGAATGTATAGCAGATTATTATTATAAAGATTGAGACAAATGTTTCATCCTCCAAACTTTAATTCCCTCTCTGCCAATAACAGTTTTTAAGATAGCTTTCATCCTCATTATAATGTATATTTGTGTTTTATCCCTTTACAAACCACTTTTTTCTTTTGATTTCTTGTTAAAAATAAGAATTATATTTGATCATGAGTTCTGGACTATTGCAAAACAGGTCATTATAATACCTGTATTTTTAGATTATACTTGTATTCTTTCAGCAAATTCCTACAAAGAGAATCCAAATTATACTCACAAGAGGTGTTATTCAGACAGCAGATAGATAAAAATACCACCCACTGCATCTTCTCTGTACTTGTTCTAAAGGGAATTGGGAGGAGTAATGAGACAGTAAGTGGTAATGTAGAAAAGGTGAGAAAATGGGCACCAAAGAGGTTATCAGGGTCTGTTTTTGTCTACAATTTAGAGATGGTTAAGACAGGGACAGATATTGATGAGTATGTAGCAGAAGGAGAGGAATATTATCCTAAATATTATGACCACTCTTAAATGGTGGAAATGTTATTTCTAAACAATATGTAAGAATCCATAGATTAAGCGGAGTTTTGCACCATTTTAAACTAATTAGTATTATACTACTAGCATCCTAAGTGTTATTTTTTTAAATTGTTCTAGATTTGTGGTGTCATCAGTGTGAGGAACTCCCAATATAGAAATTCCCTCCATGGATGAAAGGTCCACCAAATGACCATTCATGTGCAGACTAACCATTCATCTATAAATATTAACTTAGTTGTCTATAGGGCAGAGGTATAGTGATCTTCCTGCTCCATAAGTTAAAGTTGAAGGCAAGAGTTAATCTACTTCTCCATACTCCCTCTCCATATGTATTATCATCTGACAAATGATATATGACAAGATGCAATAGTAATAAGGAAAAATTAGAGAACACGTATCCTAACCAAATTCTAATACCTTGGGAGGCAACATGAATCAGTGGAAAGAATACTGCATTTGGAGTCAGAAGACCTGTGTTTGGATGACGCTTCTCTTGCTCAACTACCTATGTTATTGTGGGTACGCAAATTAAGTCAACTGCAAATCATGTCATTTTTTCCCTAATACCATGGTCCTCTTCAAAAACGAAGGTCAGACACAACCTGTGAGTAGACTGAGCTGCCTGAATGGGGACCCAGTTAGTTGGGTAATTCAGCTTGTCCTCTCCCTCTCCTCTTCAAAGGAAGATAAAATTTGATGGGCAGAAGCTGCCTACTTAACTTGGGGTTTACTGGCTAGATTCCTTCCTTGATTCCTCCCTTCCTTAGTTCCTTCCTTCCTTCCTTTGTTTCTTTCACAAAACCTTCAATCCATGTCACTCTGAAGCTCACAGATTGGATCAAAATAGGTCCCTACCCAAACTCCTCTTAGCGGCTGTATTTTAAGCCCTCCTGGCTTAGAGTGAATGTCAATGGCAACTGCTTCTCTTTGGAACAGCAACCCTAAGGTTAACCCTGTCAGCTTATTTTTTTATTTCTTTTTTCTAATTAAAGGGGCCATCTCTTGACTCACAGCTTAAAGAATCCTGGGAGGGGGAGGGCAGTGCAGAGTCAAGATGATAGCATAGAAGCAGGAAAACTCTGTGGCTCCCCCCATAACCACCTCAAATAACAATAAAATATGACTCTAAACAAATTGTAGAGGTACAGAACCCACAAAGAGACAGAGTTTCTGCTGAAGGCAGCCCAGCAGGCAGACAGGAAGGGTCCATTGCAGCGTACTGGGAGCCTCCATGTGGCTGCTTCAGAGCTCCCAGCCTGCAGATTGCAGGGGGGCCAAGAGACCATTAAGAGGCTGAGTGCTCTTGCCTTAACCTACCTGGATCTAGATCAAAGTCTTGGGTGGTGGTCCTGAGGTGTGTGACCATTGAAACAAAGTTGGTGGGGGCTGTAGAAACAGCAGCCCCCTAATAGCTCTGGCGGTGGCAAAACCCCCAGTGATTTGGGACAAAGCTCTCCCCTCTGGGAGCAGAGTTCTACTGTGGCAAAGAGCTCAAAAGGAAAGTAATTGACTGGCAATGTGAGCAAGGCAAGGAAGCAAAGCAAGCACAGCCACCCAACTTTAGATTCCATTTTTGGGGACAAAAAGGATCAAAGCATGGAACAGGAGGAAGACAAAACAGTCAGAACTCCCGCACCAAAAGCTTCCAAGGAAAATAAGAACTGGTATAGGCCATGGAGGAGTTCAAGAAGGATTCTGAAAATCAAATAACAGAAGTGGAGGAAAAATTGAGAAGAGAAATGAGAATGATGCAAGAAAGTCATGAAAAGAGAATCAACAACCTGACTGAAGAAAATAACACCTTAAAAAACAAATGAACTCAAATGGCAAAAGAGGCCCAAAAAGCCAATGAGGAGAAGAATGCC
>CM053585.1:432235665-432259136 GCA_028646515.1 Pseudochirops corinnae
AGCTGCCAAGAAGAAACAATTTGAATACTGTGGAAACACAATCAGGATAACATAGGCTCTAGCAGCTTCTACATTAAGGGATCAAAGGGCCTGGAATATGATATTCTGGAGATCAAAGTAGCTAGGATTAAAACCAAGAATCACCTACGCAGCAAAACTGAGAATAATGTTTCAGGGGAAAATATTGTCATTCAATGAGGTAGAGGACTTTCAAACATTCTTGATGAAAAAGCCAGAGCTGAATAGAAAATTTGACATTCAAATACAAGAAGCATGAGAAGGTAAACGTGGAAGAGAAATCATAAGGAACTTATCAAAGTTGAACTATTTACTTTCCTACATGGAAAATTGATAATTGTAACTTATAAAACTTTTCCCAGTATGAGGATAGTTGAAGGGAATACAAATGTGTGTGTGTGTATACTTGAATCGTTTGTTTTGTTGACTGTATTTTTAAGAAAGTGATAGAAAAATTGTTAATAATGTAGATTAAATTTAAAAGCATTCTGTATACATTTTTTCCTCTGGAGAGCTGTTGTTAAACATTAGCAGCACATGCCTGGGTGTAGTCCTCAGCTGAACACAGTAGATCAGTGCCTTTCTATGGTCCATAATCAATATTTCCCTCTATTTCAAGTGGACTATGATCTCTAAAGTTGGGAAACTGTTTTGCCACCTGTGCCTGTAGTTGTGTCTTTGTTCTTGAGCCATCACAATTAAAGTAGACTCTTAAAACTCTGATGGTTGGGAGGATGGATCTCTGATTGTTCTCCCAAGCTTACTGGTCACCTGACTAGCAACAACAGGCACTTAAATAAAGGTAATATTCCAACATTATATGCCACTTCACTTTTGTCATAAGAAATATTTGATGCTTCTTAGCAAAATAAAATAAAAATATAGTATGATTTTCACATTTGATTTATATTTTCTGTAAACTATGTAAAGTAAATTCTGTAATCAGAGCTCATTTTCAATGGCTGTGCTCAATGCTGAAATTGTGATAGAAATCATGTAAATATCTTAATTTAAGAGTACCTACCCTTTTGCCTTGAGGATCATTCAATACTCTAAATGGAGACAGAGGTAATAATGCTTGTTTTTGATAATTGATGGTCAATTGATATATAATGGTCAAGACACAGTAGCCAAATTCCAAGGGTAACCAAGATTTCCTTTGAATAATGTTTATTTGTCAATTTCCTAATGGAAAGTATAGGACCTATCCCTTCATACACAGCCTTGTTGTATGAATATTTATTATATTTTCAAATGCATGACAAAAGTGTAGTTCTACATACACAGCAAGTATGAATAGTCAGCAATATCAGTTTATCCTACACCCATATGCTATGACCCTCAGAATATAACCAAGGGATAAAAACCAAACGGAAAAAAAAAGGGGCCATCTGTCACAACAAATTTATTTCAAATTTTGCCCACAACAGCATTAACTATTGTGACTCTGGATTTCCAGACAAGTTCAGTTCTTCCAGATTCATACTTTAGTCAAAACATTTCTCTCATTATTCTTTAAAGACATAAGTTCAGCTCTGGTATGTAGCACATATTTCTACATTCCTATTTGTGGTCTAGTCTACCAGAAAAGATGAAACTCACCATGAGACACAGTACACTATAATCAAAAGGCAAGTGGTCTTGGATTCAGATAACTTGCAATCAGCTTCTAACATGCACTATGCTTCATCGAAATCTCTCTTACCACTAGTTTCAATTCTCTCTAAAATGAGAATAATAATGCTCACACTATCTACATTGCAGGGTGATTATGAGGAAAAAGGGTTTGGAAAACCTGAAACACAATGTAAGTATGAATTATTCTTCTACTTCAGCACCAATTCATCCTCTACTTATTCCATGCTTAATATTGTCAGAAAAAAGAGAAGTCTAAAAGTTTAAGTGTTGAGACTCTCGGGGGGGGTGCTAAGTGGCGCAGTGAATAGGGCACCAGCCCTGGAGTCAGGAGGACCTGAGTTCAAATCCAGTCTCAGACACTTAACATAAAAACTAGCTGTATGACCTTGGGCAAGTCACTAAATCCCAATTGTCCTTCCTTCCCTCCTCCAAAAAAAAAGCAAAAAAAAAAAAACACTCTCAGGGAGTTCAAATACATAATTCTGCCACATCTTGGACTAAAAGTTGACCATGTGATGAGTTCTTAGCTAGGTCCTGGATACATCACTCCAAAACAAACTTACTATGCTAGAACTTCATAAAATGTAAGAGTAGTTTAGACTTAATAAAAAAATAAAATCTGACCAAATCAGGTATCTTATCTCCACAGTTCAAAAGTTACTTATGGAAAATTAAAACAAAAAAAATCTAAAATAAGTTAAGATACATACCATGAAGAGAAAGAGACAGGACAATATTATTATAAGTCTAGATCTGGAAGGAGCCTCAGCAGTCACCTAAGATAACCCCCTTATTTTAAAGTTGAGGAAATTTAGTCCAGGAAGACTAAATAATTTGTTCAAGGTCACACATTAAGTACTCTTTGACAATAACTTTCTCATATGAAAGAGGAAAAGCTCATGTTCTATCCCATACAGATATAGACATTAAGATATATAGATATAAATCAATATGTCTCTCTTTAGATAGATATACATATATACACATACATATATACACACCTGCGTGCGTACACACACACACACACACACACACACACACACACACACATCACCCCTCCACATCACAAATTCTAGGCACCAAAATGCATGTGACCAGAGAAAGAAATAATCCTTTGGGAGAAACCAGAAAGGATTAAATAATCACAAGCAATTTAAATGCCTAGGTGTTTTCATTATTTCTCTTCTATTTGAAAAGGGCCCTGATGAGAGAAATTAATTTCAGGTGTATTCTACTTTTTACTACACTATGTTCATAAATTCTAGAGCATTACTTCTCCCAGCAAGTCATGTTACCACCTTTAAAAATCAACTGGTCAAAAAATACCTTTGGGTTATCAGAGGTGGTTTCCCACTCAAAGCAAAGCTAATGATTACTGAACTTTTGATAAATGCAGTCATATTGACTGGGGGACAATACAGAAAATGGAAAATAGAAAAAATAATTTTAATGTTAACTATCTGTTTTCATGACAGACTGCTGTTAAGCTTTTATTAATAAATATCTTTCAAGACTTCTAGCATTCTAAAAGTATCAGACTCTCTTAGTATTTCCCTGCGGGAAATAATTCTCCTATCTTTATATCTTGAGAAATAGTCTTTACAAAAAAGGAAATAGTTAAAAACACAGACTACCAATAAAGCTTCATCTAGGAAAGAACAAGTGCTTGTATTCTTCAAAGAATTACTCTATCTGTGAAAATTCATGTTTGATCTGGCTCCTTATTTTTCATATAAACTCCAATTTTCAAAATGAATGTTATTATTCTCTTTTTAAACATTTAAGATACTTGCCTTATACTATTGTCCATGTACATACAAGTTGAAAATCCTAAAATAATATTGTGTAATTGTTTTTGAGTGAAAATCTCAAAAATGAAACAGTAAAAATTGTAAAAGTGTTTTTGCTACTCTAAATGAGATAAATATAACTTTATACCCATATCTAAGATAGATATAATTTAATAGTATTCCCAATATTTAAAATTTAAAATTCCAAAATTAAAAAAAATTCAGATGAAAGGTAAAGGTGATTCATTTATATATAATTTTACACATTAAGTCAAAAGTTACTGCTGGTCAAAAGGCAATGACAATTTTTATTTTGTACTTGATAATATTTAAGTTCACATTTTTTCTTCATGAAACAGAGTTCATTAAATATTGAATAGCAAACAAAAAATAAATATCATCATTTATTAATTGTGATAGCTAATATTAAGATTTAAATACCCAAAAATGGAAAATAAGGGATATGTGAGTGGAGTGATAAAGCACCTGGAAAGAACAAGTTGCATAATATTTGAAATCTGTTGAATAAATTTGATGTTCAGAATTCTTGGCATAAACTTTTGTCACTGTTGTCAAAAATGTTAACATCTCTTTTTGTACATGCCCAGCTTCTTCATTAACCCTATCCAGCACACCACACAAAGCAGTACAGATATTTTCAGATAACTATTAATTACACATATTCCTATGTGTTCTCAGATAATTTTAATGTTTTTATACTACATTTTATGTGTGCATAGGCATGTTAAATTTATGTATATACATAAGTGTGTATTGTGTTTATATATATTACCCATATATATATATATATATATATATATATATATGCATGTGTATGATTCTTGTTTTAACTAAAGACCATGAATTCTTTTTCAGTTGAGAGCCTAATTTTCTATCTTTCCCACATTATTTTTTAAAATTTTATTTATTTTATTCTGAACTTAAGAAATTTAGCATTTCTATAACAGAGTAGAAGAAAAAAAAGATGATTGTGTATGAAACTGCAAATCTATTATGTACAACTTGCTGTTATTTAAAATATATAATAGTTATTATGTAACTTTTCCCCCTTTTCTTCTGTCCCTCTCCCCCGGGCACAATTATGTAAATGTGTGTATGTGCATATATTATATATATGTATATATAATATGCACACACATATCTGCATACATACACATTTGGTCTACACATGTAAAATCATTCCATACATACTTCTATTCATCAGTTCTCTTCTGAATGCAGCAGTTCTCAACTTGTGGGTTATGTTCAATTTGTAACAATGAAAATACATCCTGCATATCAGATAGATTCATAACAGTAGCAAAATTACAGTTATGAAGTAGCAACAAAAATAATTTTATGCTTGGGGGTCACCACAACCTAAGGAACTGTATTAAAGGGTCATAGCATTAGGAATGTTGAGAACCACTGACCTAGAAAGTACACCTCTATACCAGTGACAAAAAATTTCTGATAGGAAAACTTAAGAACTATATGAAAAACATATCTGACCACTTTCATTTCCCAATCCCCATCTTTAATCAACCTGATTAGGTTAGTCAAGAACTATGAGTTAGTTCTTGAGTTTTCTTTGGAAATGAAAATTGATATACAATGGATTTTAAATTGTTGTAGATGCACATTAACTGAAGTTTAGATAAAATAAAAGACACCCAAGACCAACAAGCTGACATACTCATAGAGTAGGTACCTAAACAACAAATAATATACTTATTTAAGCCACAAGTCTACAATTCAAAGAATTAAGGAACCATTATTATAAAGAATTTACCATGTTTCTTTTTTTTTCCTTTATCCTAATATGTTAACCAACAAGAAGGTTAATCAAACCGCTTTCAAACCTGATGGTAACATTTCATAAGCAGTTAAACAGTTCATAGTTAAAGCATTGTTAATCTTGTTTTGCTCACTTGAAGTACAATTTTCTCATCTCATAATATAAATCACTAAAATATTTAAGATTCAAAAAATAACTTAAAGCCATTTCCTACCTCAGTTAAGTGTGGCGTTGGGTTAAATCCACAGAGATTGCACACCACATTCTTGCATTCTGTACAAGTATTAAAGTTGGGAGGATCCTTAGAGCCCACATTTAAGTTAGTTTTACAAAGGGGGCAAGTAGATTTTGGCTTGGTGGGCTTTTCTGATTCAAGAGGCCCAGCAGCTTTTTGTGGTTCTACCATTTGAGGTTTGCTATCCTTTGTGGGTAGAGGCTTCTTTTCTGATTCTGCGCCTTTGATTGGGGCAACCTGTTCAATTTTAGGCACCTCAGTTTTTTCAGCAATTGGAGCTTTCATGTCCTTTTTAACAGGTGTGGTTTTAGGAACTGTTTGTGGAGTTTGACTGGTGGGCTTAGGTGGTACCTGAGAAACAGGTGGATGTGAAGGAGGAGGGGGTTGTTTGGTTGGAGCTCCTGGCATACCTTGTGCTTGAGTGCCTGCTTGGCCAGCTGTGGAAATTAAACTTGATGCTTGGCTAAAGATAGATGCTCCAAATCCAAATAGCTTCCCAGTCACTGTATCCTGGGGAGTTGTGGGCTGTGATTTGGGGGCATCTGTGATACTTCCCAGGTTAAGACTGAACCGTCTTGACTGCTCTTGAGTCTTTGGGGGCTGCTGGGCGATGGGTGTTGGTTGTCCAGGACTAGGCTTTGTGCCTGGAAGGGTAGGTGATCCTTTTGGCATTTGCTTGGCATCTGGTTTGGGGCTCATTTTGGTTTGTGCTTTCTTAGGGTCTTCCTTCTTTTGAACTGGATCAACTTGTTTTTTACTTTTACTCTCTGAGATCATCCCAGGTTGTGAAGTGAGTTTAGAATCAGATGGAGTACGTGATGGGCCTTTAGAATCAGGTGGGACTTCTTTATCCCCCACTGGTGGGATAATTTGTGTTGATTTGGCAGAATCTGTTTTAGGAGGAAGTGCTGTTTTCTCCTGAACCTGTGACTGTATTTTGGAGCCTGGGAGATCAGGTTTCACTGCAACTAATGAGGAAGCCACAACATCTGCTGTAGGCTTCTGTATCTTTGGCTGTTTGGGTTTGTCATCAGCCATTGGTGCCTTGGCTTGTTCAGATTTGAGAGAAGGCTCTGGGTGAGGGGTTGGCTGGGTTACAGACTCTCTGGGGGAAGGCTGCTTGGCTTTTGCTGGAGGAGAGCCTGGAATGGATGGTTGTTTTGTGAGTGGCGGAGGCTTTTTAATCTCCGGGGGCTTTGAAAGATCTGGTTTAGGGGTAACATCTTTCTTCAGGGAAGTCTGCTGGGATGGAGGGGCTGGTTTAGTCATGGAAGATGCTGTAACCATAGGGTTAACCTTCTGTTTCTGCTGAGGAGTTGGTGGAACTGGGGCCAAATCACCACCCAATGCTCTTTGCATCTGGCAGTTTAAACAAAGCCACTCTTTAACCTATGAGAAAAAAAAATTAAATGTAATTAAAACAACTATTCAGAGGGTTTTAAAAAGATTATAAATTGTAAATAAGCAAGAATCAAATAAATATTCACGATAAGAAGTTGTTCCTTAAGGACAGAGGCTATGTCTTATTCATCTTTGCATGCCACTAAATGCCTAGACCTTAACATGTGCTCAATAAATATTTGTAGAATAAATAAATGAACAGTTCCCAAATGAATAAAAACATTGATTACAACCAAAAAAAGGTTAATGGAATTAAAAACTGGAGATATGTAAAATGTGAAACAGCTAATTTTCTGAAGGAGAGACTGAAGATAAATATGATAGTTCATTTCTTTCTCAGCACTTTATACACATACACACATATGTATATACACTCTTTGCTTTAATTAGTTTACAGTTTGCCCTTTTGTTCTAACCAGATCTGATTTAAGCAGAAACCAGGGCACACAAAAAAATGTGTTAAAAATTCCTTAGGTTAACCTACAGATAAGGCATACAAGAGATTTCTCCAATGATATGCAGTACAGAGTTCTAAGTCCTTCCAAAAGATGCATATACTTTACTCTACAATGTTGTAGAAGGAACTTGTAATCAGAAAATCTGGATTTGAATCACTGCTCTCATCCTTTACCAGCTGTATGACCTTAAACAAATCACTACCTTTCTCCAAGTCTATTTCTTCCCTTATAAAATGAAGTTGGGGGAGGCAGGAATGGACTAAATGACCTCTAATGTCCCTTCCAGCTCCAGATCATACAACTTTATGACTCCTCAAATTAAAATCTAAGTTACCTTCAAATCAGATGATCTATCATGGTAGACTTAGAAACTGAAATTTGCCTGCTCAGATGACAGGAAAGAAGTGTCATTTGTCCATTTGGTTCACCTATAGCTCTTCTGTAGAAAGAGATTACGTGCCAACCTCCCAAATCATTATCAATATGATGTGATCATACTTTGTAAAATTGTTTCTTACAAAAAGAACTTAAGTAAAAAGCTTGTATATGTAAGTAAGGTGGATTTTAGTGTGTATAAAGTGTATTTTTGCTATTATTTCCCAGAGTTCAGTTTCCCAGGATCCATAGCCATAACAATCTCTTCTTTGCAGGTATTAGATATGAGTTCCCACAGTTAGGGTTCAAAACATCTCCACCACACTTGTGCAGCATTATATAAAGATAAATAATATAAACATCCACTGTGAATGTACAGGGAGATACAAGGATAGGGTAATGTAAACTTGTGAGGCTATTGCTGGCAATTTGCCTTCCTTGTCTGCTGCCCCTATAAAACAGGTGGGCATTGGTCAGTGAAATGGGGAACCTTACAGTTGAATGCACAAATGGTGTGTGTGCCTCAACTGGTCCCCATTGAGATTTAGGGGGAACCTTAGGGTTGAATGAACAAGCTGGAATGCTATGTAACTTGACTGGCCCCCAATCAAGGCTTGGGGGGAATCTGTGTTTGCCTCAACTGGCCCCCATTTAGGCTTGAAGGGATTTAGGGGATGTACAAGTTGCGACTGTTTCTATTGACCCCATCAACTCATTGGGGGTAGTTCCTCCCCCACCCCCCCCATTCTCAGGTGATTAGAGAATTCCGCTGAAGTTTGTCCTCCCATTATCAGAAATGTTCTTCTGAGAAAACTAGACTAGAATAAAGTAAGATTATTAACCCCTTCTTAGTATATTTCCTGTCTAACCAGATCAAGAGTGAACCTGTGCCAGCAGCCCTCCTGTGTGCTATGTTTGTTTGTCTTACAATATGACTTATCTTAAAGCAGACAAAAATACCTATGTGATTTCTAACTGGAATGAAATAACATTTATTATGAAAAATATACCCTGGTGACAGTTGTGTATGTCAGAAGAGGATTGGACCATACTGAGATAATATATGGAATGCATACAAAAATAAATCTATCTTGTGGCTATATTTCTATATTTTTAAAAATACACCTCATGACCAAATGCTTTTAGAACTAAACTCTGTCAAGGGCAACTTTTCATTCTCATCAATATTAAACCTTTGAAATCTCTAAGCATATTAAATTGCTTTCTAAAGGCACCAATTACGACAAAGGAGCAGACAGCCCAAGATGAAATCATTCAATAACCTAAGTTATGTGGAATGGTCTGTGAAAACACTTCAGCACACCCATTCCTGTCCCCAATTCAAATTTCAAGCCCTACTCTTCTTCTGTCTCCTTCTAAGTCCCTCTCTTCCCAAATCTGATTTCAACTCTTACAATCTCCCACTCTTTCTCCTGGGCTGAGGAAAGGGAAAAAAAGAGAAGGGAATGGAAGGAAGAAAGGCAATTAAAATTAAAAATTAATTCAAAGGATTTGGAAACTAGTCAGGAACATAAGGATTATACAGTGAAGCTCACTCATTTCCTAAATGTAGAAACTAAGGCCCTTACAGGTTAAAGAATTTGCCTAAAATTACAAGTAGTAGATTCTAGACTTGAAACTTCATTCCTCTGACTCTAAATAACTGTTCTTTCTATTATATTGCTATAATCCTTATAAATTTCTAAAGATATCATAATTTCCAATTTTAAAAGTTTATTAAACATGTGTCTACAGTTGTGCTAACCATCTTAGATTAAATACTTCTTGAGGGCATTTCCTTATTAGTTCCTTCTATTCACTTTATCAAATCCTATATACAAATGGTATTTTCAAACCACACTTTAATAATTTGTCCATGTTAACCATGTCCTATGGGCTATAAAACATGCATATCCTTAGACCTAGCAATACCACTTCATGGGCTGTATGCCAAAGAGATCATAAAAATGGTGAAAGGGCCCACATGTACAAAAGCAGCAGCTCTTTCTGCGGTGGTCAAGAACTGGAAATTGAGGGGATATTCATCAATTGGAGAATGGCTGAACAAGTCGTAGTATGTTAATGTAATGGAATACTATTGTGCTATAAGAAATGATGAACAGGTGGACATCAGAAAAACCTGGAAAGACAAATATGAACTGATGATGAGCAAAGTGAACAGAATCAGAAGAACATTGTACACAATAACAAACATATTGTGTGATAACCTTCTTTGATACACTTAGATCTCGGCAATGCTAGAACTTAGAACAACTCCAAAAGACTTATGATAGAAAATGCCATCCACATCCAGACAAAGAAATATGTAGACTGAATGCAGATCAAAGCAGATTATTTGCTGTCTCATTTTGTTTTGTTTTTCCTTTCTCATGGTTCCTCCCATGTGTTCTAATTCTTCTATACAACATGATTAATGTGGAAATGTTTAATAAGAATGTATATGTAGAGCCTATATCAGATTGCACATTGTCTTGTAGAGAGGGAAGGGGAGGGAGGTGGAGAAAATTTACAATTTATGGAAGTGAATGTTGAAAACTAAAATTAATTAATTGTTAAAAATAACTCAAAAATTTAAAAAAATTAAAAATAATTTGTCCATGTTTTTCTCTTCTAAGATTCTTTTTGCTAATGAATAAATTTCATGCATTTATTATATACTCAAAGAAACTCCAAGGATTTGCTTTCAGTTTTAACATCCAAATGTCATAAAGTGTCTGTTTTAATGTACATTCTAGTTTTGTCTTTGAATTCTTCTAGACTATCAGTAGATGAGAAAAACATCATCATACTGAACAGTATATACTCTATCTTACCCCCAATACTTGAGGCTTCATTACCTTTTTTTTTTTGAGGCTCTGTCTCCCTATATCACCAAAGCTCAAAGTGTAATAGCCATTCATGAGCTAATCCCAGTACTGATCAGTAGAGGAGTTCTGACCTGTTCCACTTCCTGCCTCTACCAGTTCTCCCCTCCTTAGGCATCCTAGTGGCTCCCACTATCAAAAGCTCACAATATTGGTGCCAGACATGGTATGAATATTCAATAACCTTTAGCCTTACTGCAGCTTGGAATTCCCAAGGTCAAGTAATCCATCAGCCTCAGTCTTCCCAATAGAATGGATTCAGGTCTTATACTACCATATCTGGTACATGAGATTTTTAATAAGTTTATACATTTATATTATGTTCTCTCTCTCTCTCTCTCTCTCTCTCTCTCTCTTTTCTTGGTGTTGGTATTGGAAGTGGTGAATGGATATTGACCCCCTAGTCTTTTCACTGGCAGCAAATACACAAAACTCTTTCTCTTCCTCCTGGTCAACCTGTAGACTCATGACCTTTCCCCCAACAGTCTTTCAATCTTGAGTTTCTACAAATGAAATACATCACAAGCTCGAGGTTCCTTGCCACTCCTGAAATACAAGTTAAAGTCATGTTTCAGCTTCTATCACAATATGAAAAGCTTGCCTTCCTCTAAAGATTTTGGGAAAATGCTTCCTTCTTAATCTAATTCTACCGTCTAAGTACTTTAAAATAAAAAAAAAAGTATTTTTATGTCATATATTTTATTTCCCCCAGAGTTTTGACAGTTTTTCTTTTACTGAAAGCACTGGTATTCCCATTTCATTATAACACAATAAAGAGAAAATTGTCCATTTTAAGAATTTTATTTACCTATATGTTCAGAGAGAGAGAGGGAAAGAATTTCTATAACCAGCTCTACATTTAATCTACTGGATCCCATACCAGTAAAAATAAAAGTTGTGTTCCTTGGCAATGTCCCTATGAATTTTAATCTAATTAACCGAAGATGTTTAAGTGGTTTGGTGAAAAGAGCACTGATTATGATTTCAGAAAATCTGGATTCAAACCTAACCTGTGAAAATTAATATTTGGATAATTTTGGACAATAACTTAACCCTCCTGGGCCTCAGTTTTCCTAATCTGTTAAATGCAATGATAGGACTAAATGACCTCTGAAATCCCTTCCGACTCCAGATTTTTGATCTTTGGAACATTCCGTAGATAACATTAACCTAATTCTGCTCTAGGTTGTACCATAGACTATCCTTATTAACATTAATCTGGGCCAGTTGATGAGAAGTCCTTCAAATGTCAGTTTCCCTTTAGATCAAACAAATATTAGTGATGAACCATTTGCGGCCACAGTTACATGTATCATCAATTCCTAAAGAATGAGAGAGAGGAAGCAGCATGTCTGCAAGGTACATTGAAAGCAGCAATTACAAATAAAAGGTTGTAATGAATATTAATCTTACCAGCAATGCATCCTTTAAAGATACTATTATTTAATACCAAGGTTTACTATCTGCTTCCAAGTTGTGAATACTATTTCTATTGAAACATTTAGGGAAGTAGTAGCATGTAGCATGTAAGCCATACTCTTAGACTATTTTGAATGGCCATTTTATATAATGCCATAAAATATAGTTAAGACATCTGTCTCAAGTACTTATTCATACACTAGAGTTAAAATGACATAGCAAGTTGGTTTATTGCCCTTAAGTAGTAAGGTGTTTTTATTTTGAGAAATTATAAGATATTTAAATATGTTTAATTCCTGTGAGACAATTCTAATTATATCGAGAGCATATTTAGTCATTCATTAAATGTTTGTTGAGTACCTACTTTGTGGATCACACTATGCTAAACATTGAAGGAATTTCATATTAGTATAAGAAACGATCCTTGCTCTCCAGGGACTGCAATCCAATTATAATTGCTCAAAACATACTTGTCTAGGTAGTTAGGGGCAGCTGCTATGTCTCCTAGGACAGGAGCAGTTCCAATGGACCCAGGTCCTTTCAAACTAGCTCAAAAGACCATTTTTTCATCATCATTCACATCATGGAGATCCTTTAAAATGATGTGACTTTTGTATATTTCAAGTAACTGCATGTATACAGGCACTTTGGGGAAAGGATGGGAGAAAATAACTGATCTGGTTTTCCTCTTCTTCTTTATCCTCTCTATTCTTACTCAGAAGTCTCCAACAATTTGAACTCAGTAAAGGCTCAGAGGATGCTGAAATTGATAGGCTACACCAGCAAGATTGCATACCCTGACCTAGGTATGATAATTAACAAACTGTTTGTTCAACAAACCCAAAATGCCAAAAATCTTGGTGGTACATATTTATGACAAACTATGTGACATATTTTAAAAAGAAGCCATAAAGTCTCCAATGAGCAATGACATGTAAGTTATACAACTTTCCAATGTAGGAGAAGAATTTCACATTTTGCCTAGAGTGCACACATACCCCTATAGGGCCTATATCTTTGAAGCAAAGCATCTTGTGGCAAGGTAATATCCAAATACACTTTTGTTTTTGTTCAGGGTGGCTATTCATTTGCTCCTTTTTTACTATTCTATGGTCCAATCAAGCTCATCTCTCTTAATGTGTGTCACCTCTCCATGATTTGGCACAGTCTATCCCTCACATCTGGAATGCTCTCTATCGCTTATAGAGACCTAAGAAATCCTAATTTCCTTTAAAGCTCAGTCACCTCCTACATGAGGTCTTTCCTGATACTCCAGTTAAATCCCTTACCTCTGAAATTAATTTGTATTTATTTTGTGCTCACATTGTCTCTCCCATATATAAATTTGTTGATAGTAGAGACCATTTCATTTTCCCCTTCTGTATCCTCAGTTTGAAGCATAAATCCTGGCAGACGGTAGGGAAGGACTTAATAAATGCTCATACATTGATTCATTTTGTGTCAAACTATTGGACTAATCAGGCAATGATCATATGAATTCATCTTAGTAATGCCTGAGATGAATTATATGTAGATACCCATATTTATAACCTGGGAGCTTTATATCATAAGGCTTGCTCCATATGGCACCATACAACATCAAATCCTCCCCTCTTAGCAATAAAAATTTTCTCTGTTTCAGTTAATCAGAGGGCAGAGAGGTTAAAACCAGACTTATTATGTTTGTGAAAAATGTTCTGTTTTGTCTTTGTTTTTGCCTTTCAAAGAAAGACAAGGATTATCTGACTCTCTTTAGAATGTATTTCATTGTGCTTCCAGTAGCTCTGCACTTAAAAACTAAAAGGATTGCTGAGTTCATTTCTTTTCAAAAGTCATTTTGCTCGTTAAAAAAGGTTTTTTGCTTTTTTTGTGTTTGCTTATTATAAAAACAAAACTTGGATTCCTTGGAAAGGTACCTAATATATTTTGAAGTTATTTTGAAGAAAAGAAAGTTCTTCAAAGGTTAGGCTGAAAAGCCAATCTATTTATACTCAACCTACTCCATTTCTTCAGTAAGTCTTTTAAGAAAAAAGTATCCCACAATACATTTCATCTTTGGAGCTTAAAGTGTTTTAAAAGCCCCATCTGGTTGTAAACTTTATTATCCCCATTTTACAGATGGCCAAACTAAAGTGCAAATACATAAAATGACTCATGTCATTATGTGTCTTTCATCCCATTTCTTGTCCAAGGTCATCATCTGGTGTTTTTCCCCCTCCCAGAAAACTTCAAAGATATCTCACCTTACCCCATGACAACCTCTTGGGTTCTTTCTGCTTGGGTTTTCCTCTGCTGCCCTACCTAGTATTTTGAAAACTTCGAAATCTTACTACCCTTATTTTACTTGCATATGTTGCTATGATACTATAAGCACTTTTATTTTCACATTTGAGCCTCCTCACCCTTTGATGTAAGAATTATTACTATGATCATTTTGTAAATGAGGAAAAGGAAACTCAAAGAAGTAACTTAACCAAAGATCACACAATTTGATGGAAGTAATAAGATTAAAATCTAGGAATTCTGACTCTCATTTTTTAAAATTTTTTATACCAAGGAAAATATTTTGCTTTTTTTTTGGAGGGGAGAGGGCAGGGCAATTGGGGGTTAAGTGACTTGCCCAAGGTCACACGTCTAGTAAGTATTAAGTGTCTGAGGCAGAATTTTCAGTCCCCCAACTCCAGGGCCAATGCTCTATTCACTGTGCCACCTAGCTGCCCCATCAAGAAAAATATTTTGAAAAATAAAATTATATATCCATATACAGGTTTAGCAGTACTACCAATTCTATGCCTCAAAACTAAGAAAGAATTTTCTTCTAGAAATGTAAAGTCAACATAGACCGATCAGATCTATCTCATCAGTGAAACTGAACAGCTAGGTGACATAATGGCTAGAGTACTAAACTTGGCATAAGGAAGATCTGACTTATAAATATCCCTCAGTCACTTAATACCCATGTGAGCACAGGAATGTAATTTTACTATCCAAAGTCTCAGTATCTTTGTCTGTAAAATAGGAATAATAATAGTACCTACATCAAAAGGTTGTTGTGAACATCAAGTGAGATAAAAAAATGAGAAATGCTCTGTGAATTTTTAAGCTTTATATAAAAGCTATTTTTAGGAGTTCATAGCTAAAATAAAAAGGTACATTACTCAATCCTTATCATTTTCCTAATATTATTTACATTTATATAATTTAAAATTTAAGAGAAAAAAATGCAATATGATTTAGTAACCTCAGAGTCAAGAAGACCAAGGTTAAAAAGGTCTTACTTCTAACACATCTAGGTTATGTGACTCAGGGTGATATAACCTTTTAGTGTCCCAGGCAAATCTCTATAAGTCTTTCAGTTGTATAACTATTGCAATACTGCATTGGTGAGCCAAATTCTATGTCTGTACCCCAAACACATACACACACACACACACACACACACACACACACACACATGCATGCACAAAAAAACACAGGGAAATAGAAATTTTTACAGTAGATAGAGAGATCAAAGCTTTAGGTGAGGAAGACTTTTTTTTTTCCAAGTCCTGCCTCTGACATTCACTGGCCTGTGATCCCTGAGCAGGTCACTGAAACTTTGGGGTCTCCAAGCAACTCTCAACATTATAAATTTCCAGAGACTTGTAGATATTCATTAGTAGAGTTGCCTCTCTGGGAATTTCATGCACCAATGAATTGGCTTGGATAAATCAAAACAATTAAGTGACATTGCACAATTAAATAAAAAGGGAGAAGAAGTAAAAATAGAGATACAAGAAACCATTCTTCCCAATAAAAAGATCTGAAATTCTACAGGTTTTAATCTATGTTATCCAGAGACAGTTAGTGGAACAGTGGATAGAGTACTGGGCCAAGAGTCAGGAAAACCTGGGTTTAAATCCAGTCTCAGACACTAGCTGTATGACTTTGGGTAAGTCATTATGCCTCCATTTGTTTCAACTTCTTCTACTGAAAAATGGAATGTTGTGAGGATCAAATGAGACAATATTTGTAAAATGTACCTTGCACGTGGCAAAGGCTATCAAAATGCTAATTTCATTCCGTTCCTATCACAAGACCACCTGTATTACTTAAATTAGCTATCTATTCCACTAGTATGTCAATATTATCACTAATCACTCGGAACATGTTATCTAATTTCTCTAAAATGTTTGGACCACAGAAAACGTTCCGTTAATCTCACTTCTGGTGGTACTACTTCAGGTTAGTGCAGGGGTGGCCTACAGGCTACAGGTAGCCTTCTAGGTTCTTGGGTGCAACCTTTTGACTGAGTCCAACTTTTACAGAACAAATCCTTTTATTAGGGGGATTTGTTTTGTGAAGTTTGGATTCACTCAAAGGGCCACACATGAGTACCACACATGTGACCTTGAAGCTACAGGTTCCCCACCCCTGGTTTAGTGGAAACCGTTGGTCCAATGAACAATGAAAAATATATGTAAAATAGTCTTTATGATTCTTCACCATTGTGAAGATATTTAAAAATCAATTGTAAACTTTTTTCCTGACTGAATTTAATTTTAAATAACTCACAGATGCACAGAACTTCACTGTTTGCAAAATATTTTACAGCACCCCTATAGTGTTTGTATCCCCATTTTCAACTAAGGAAACTAAGGCTAAAAAGGCTTAAGTTACTTGTACAGGGACATACAGTCATTAAGTGATAGAAGTAGAGTTCAAACTTCAAGTCCAGCACTCTATCCAACATTTTGTGCACTGTGTAAATATGACGTAAGTCTTACTCTGAAAATGGAAGTGGGTGGGAAGAGAAACTAACAAGCTATACTTCCTGGGAGGTCAAAAATACATAACAAAAAGCAGGAAGACAAGTATCTTATGTATTCAAATTTCCATCCTATCATCAGGGACATAATGGGAAATAGATAAGATTCTACTCTTTTATCTTTAATTAGTCTGAAAAGATAATCAATGGAATTTCACTTTTAGCTGAAATGTTGATTTAGAAATAGGGGGAGGATACAGTTTGAATATATATTTTTAAGAGATGTAAAGTGAGAGAAGGAATAAACTCATAATTATGTTGAGATTTTTCATCCCACAATGAATTTATCAAGTACAGATATCTGTTTTCCTAGTAGAACTTTGTTCTTAACAATATAATTAATTCATTTTGCCATATGCATGCCATATTAAAGTGTAGGATTAAAATGGCTTTTAAAAGAGGGCTATATTAAAAGAAACATGAAACATTTAGTTATGAAAAAAGTTGAAGGTGAAACATATTTCTCAGATATTTGGGCACAGTAATCAGAAATAATTTACTTGGGATATAGCTAATATGAAGAGAGTATGAAATGGATCTTGGCCAAGATAAAAAGTTAAAATGTTATGACAATTATGGATTCATTCAACCAATATTAAACACTTTGTATCTGAAAGGTTTTCTATACTAATGAAAAAAGAATACATACATGAATAAAGAAGGTATAATATCTACTCTTAAAGGAGATTACAATTTAGTAGGGGAAAGAGGAGACAAGATTGATTCAAACAAATTAACTGAACAAAAAATGATAAGTACACGAAAAAGGAATTAACAAGGAATGAACAATGAATGAAGTTTTATAGGAGGAAAAGATCATTTTCATTGGTTATTGATGAATGGCAATGGAAGAAGAAGCATTTAATCTGATTATTGGAGGACAGAAACAGGGAGAAAGTTCTAGGTTTGGGGAAAGATTTGTTGAAAAGCATGGATGATTAGTCTGATCATCCTGAGTATCAAAATGGTAGCTGGCTTGGGGTTGTGGTGAGGGTGGAATTGGGAAGCATTGATAGGGGATATATTGCAGTGTGAGATCAAACTAGAAAGGTAGGTTCTATTGGAACCAGCAGGAGCTTGTCAGCCCTAGATGGATAAACAGGCTTAAGAAATAGGTAACTGTATCCCTTGAACAAAATCTCCTGCTTGCTCCATGGAATGGGCCCTGAACTCAATGAATTGTCTGCATTCTTTTGAACTCATTAAGCCAACTGACAGAATCTCTTGGTCTGATCCTAGATCTCCCTCTTACTACCTGTATGATCTTGAGCAAATCACTTAAAATGCCTAGGCCTCATTTCACCAACTATAAAATGAATGAGAGAGGTAGACTAAAGGACCTCTAAAATATCTTCTACCTCTAATTATATGCAATTATGATCCTAAGGTCCATTTTTGATGCCTTATATCTATATCTCATTTCTCCCCTTCCTAGGCAAAATAAATATTGATGCCTGGCAACTGAAACTCAGAGTCCTCTCATCACTATTTCAGACTGACTACCTTTAAAGACTTTACCTCCAACTCTCCATGTCCATCCCAGTCACTATTCAGTAGTACTGACAGAAATTAAGATAAGTTGGATCCAAAGAATTATTTCCTCTTATCCATGATTTAGCATCCCCTAGCCCAGTGACTTTAACAGTATGCTACAGAAAATGGAAAGCAGATTTATTTTCATTATGATCATCAGGGTACCAAATTTACAAACAAAAGGTAAGTACCCACATAGAAGATCATCATTAAAATGTATACAATTTGACCACTTTGTTTTGATGGGATCCCAAAGTTTAAAACAAAAGGACCTTGAAATATGTGTGTATGTATGTTCATATATCTATATATTTACATATATCTATATCTGGAGAGAGAAAGACACAAAGAGAGAGAGAGAGAGAGAGTGCAAAGTATAAGCATTTCAATGAGAGGGACATAACACTTAACAAACTGGACAGTCTAGTGCAGTAATCCCCTGAGAAGTCAAGTCTAACTTCTTGTTATCTAAAATTGGCAAAACACTTGATACAGAACAAAGAACAATGCCTTGGCTACAGACTCACAGCTGAGGCACAGCAACCCTTGATCATTCCCTCAAATACCATATCCTGTCTTCATGATTCCTGTACAATGGAAAAGTGTTTCCTTCTAGAATCAAAGGATGTCGGTACAAACCTTGCCTATTTACATGAATTTTGTCAAGTTATTCAACTTCCCTAAGCCTCAGTTCCCTCATCTGAAAAAAAGAGGATATTGGCCTGGATGATCTCTGGAGTACAGTATAAAGAGAACTTAACTTGGGAATCATGAGACATGAGTTAGAAAGTAGTTCTATCATTTGTGTGAACTTGGGCAAGTCAATTAACTTCTGGGGGCCTCAGTTTATTTCTCTATAAAAAGAAGGAGGAAGCTGACCAGATGATACTTAAGTTCCCTTCTGACTCTAGATTTATAATAGTATGATTCTTTCTGCTTTGGATTATAATCTTCTTATCCGGGGAGAGAGGGCAACTTTCCAAAATTTTTCAATAAATTTCTGCTTCCAATATTAGTCCATGGTTTCATACAAAAACATCTTTCAAATCATTTTTAAATTCATAAAATACATCATCAGTAATTTGAATCACTAAAGAAATTTGAAATATTAAAGTTAAAAACTCAAAGATTCCCCTTAAAACACCGCAATTAGTCAAAAATGACCAAAAACAGCAACTTGTCAATGTCAGCAGGACTGTGAAAGGACAGGCTCAGTGGACTTGTGAATTGGTTCAACCATTCTGAATATCAATTTGAAATTATGAAAGAGAAATGGCTAAATTTTCTATACTCTCTGACCCATAAACATCACTAATGGATATATAATACTCCAAGAAAATCAAAGAGAGAAACAAAGGTCCAACATATGTCAAAATATCCATAACTGCACATGTTTTGAAAACATCTAACTGTAAACAAGTGTCTCTATCAGGGAACAACTGAAAAAATATGGAATATGAATATAATGAAATGTCATTCTGCAATAGAAAGTGACAAATATAAGAAATTCAGAAAAATAATGGGAGATTTGTGAAAACTGCTGCTGGAATAAACAGAAAAAAATATAGATAGACAGACAGACATAGATAGACTACTACATCCAAGCAGCTGGATTCTGAATAACAGGAAAAAAATCACTGATGGTCCTTGAGAATAGATAGAAACACACATCTTTCTTCATGGTCACGAGGTGGTGGATGACAAGTATGGTATAATGGTATATAACTCATTAGAAGTGGTCACTGTATTATGTGGTTTTACTTAATTTTTTTTTCCTTGTTACCAGAGAAAGTTCATTCTGAAGAGGAAGGAAACTTTTTTTTCCCTTTCCCAGAAATCACTAGGATATAAAGACAAAAAGCATCTATAAAATAAAATACATAATATCAGGAAAAATGCTTAGGTTATGACAGATTGCTGTCCAATAAACTAATATGTATTCATTTTCCTAGATCCATCCCACCTCAGGCCATATGCTAGGCACTATTATCAAAAATAAAATTGAGAACTAAAGAGAAAGTGATTAGCGCCTTTCTTCTTATTTATGCTTTAAGTGCAACAAATGTGAAAGAAGTGACAAAATTGTAAACTATCATAAACGCATTTTCAGGTTGATACCAGAAGAGAGTAAGGACTCATTTAGTATTTCATTTATTCTAATATCAATACACACAAGTCAGTTCAATTTAAAGCTACTCTTTTACACGTCCCTAGATGGGCATGTAGGGTAGAAGAGAAGACAAGGATCTTGTAGTGGAAAAAGACAGTTGGCACTAAGTTCACTGCCTCAAATAAGTGAATCTTCTATTTTTTATGAAGTAGGCAGCTTAGAATAAAGGAACTAAATATTTATCTGTGGGATTGGAGGAATGTTTTATTTTCATAATTGTAAGTGCCTTTAATGACTATTTTCAAATAGTAACAATGTTAGGGCAAAATGATGGAGTCTAGATGCATAACATTTCTGATCAATTAGTAATCTCAAGGAAAGGAAATATGGTTTTATTTTCTCAGGTAATTTGGAAGTTCATGCAAGTGGTTACAAATTTATGAAAGACTAGTGAAAGGGCAGGAGAAAAGAATTTTAATCTGGAGCTGCTATATCTGCTCGAGCAACTCAATTCATTCCCAAATATAAAACAATTGCAGAATGACTGTACTTCCTACATTCAGGTAAACAATATTATATTTGCATAGAAGTATTTTCTATATTTTTACATTAGAAGATATCAATCTATATCTTTGGGTTTCTATATCCTCTTAAGAGAGGTTGAGAATTAAGAAATTTTTTAAAAGTTTTTAAGACATAAGAAGTTAATAGTGCCTGTAAAAGATCAGTGAGCATTCACTAGTACCCATGATTACCCTATTTTCTACACTGCTACTTCCATATAATGTATGACAAAAATTAGACCACCTGCCTCCCTTATGAAGCTTCCACACTGCCCTCTTTCAATCCCCTACCACCAAAGGTCCTGTCAGAGTCTCTACATTATGATAGGAGGAGATGTGATTCCTTAATCTTTAGCTGGAATTCTGAAACCATTTTCTCCTAGAAAAACAGATATCCATTTCTATGTATAGTGAAAACATTACATTGTGGCATTATTTTGTGGGGAAAATAATGCCACATTCTAAAGGAAGTATTTCCTGCTTCTGCTCCCAACTATTAGTATACTCCTTCTCCAAACAATCTTGCATCTACTTCCTATTTTCTTTTACATGTATGTTGTCACTATCCTTAGAATGCGAGCTCTTAAAGGGCAGAGCCAAGATGGTGGCATAGAAGCAGGAAAACTCCACAGCTTCTCCACAACCACCTCAAATACCCATAAAATATGACTCTAATCAAATTTTAGGGCTCCAGAACTCATAAAATTACAGAAAAACACATCTCCCACTGAAGGCAGTTAGCAGGTGGGACAGGAAGGGCTCATGACAGCACGCTGGGAGCTGAAACCAGCCCGGCCTCAAACCAAGGCTTGGTCCCGGGGACGCCAGGACAAGCCGCAGCTAGAGCCTTGAGGAGAGTGGATCAGTGGCAGCTGTGGTGATTGCCAGAATTATCAAGTCATAAAAAACAAGGACTAAATGAAAGGTTAGTGGAACTTGGCTAAATTTGGAGGAGAGGTCTGGTCGAACTGCCTCCAGGGCAAGGAAGAAGCAGAAGCGGAGGCCCTGCAGCCACTTCCACGTGGCTGCTTCAGAAGCTACCAGCCTGCAGATTGTAGGGGGGCCAAGCTATCATTCAGAGGCTAAGTGCTCTTGCCTTAAGCTGCCTTGATCAGGATAGTGGTCTTGGGTGGTGGTCCTGGGGTGTGTTTTCAGTGAGCCAAAGCTGGTGGGGGCTGCAGCAGACTCCTAATAGCTCCAGCAGCTGCAAAAACCCCAACAATTTGGGATGAAGCACTCCCCTCTGGAAGCAGAGTTCAACAGAGCTAAAAAGTCAAGTAATTGACTGGCAACATGAACAGGCAAAGGAAGAAAACCAAGCTCAGCAATCCAACTTTAGATTCCTTTTTTGGGGACAAAAAGCATCAAAGCATGGAATGGGAGGAAGACAACACATTCAGAACTCCCACACCAAAAGCCTCCAAGAAAAATGTAGACTGCTTATAAGCCACAGAGTAGCTTAAGAAGGATTTTGAAAACCAAATGAGAGAAGTAGAGGAAAATTTGGGAAGAGAAATGAGAATGATACAGAAAATCATGAAAAGAGAGTCAACAACCTGACTGAAGAAAATAACACCTTAAAAAATAGATTAACTCAAATGACAAAAGAGGCCCAAAAAGCCAATGAGGAGAAGAATGCCTTAAAAAGTCAAATTTGCCAGATGGAAAAAGAATATCAAAAGCTTACTGAAAAGAATAATTCCTTCAGAATTAGAGTGGAACAAATGGAAGGAAATGACTTTATGAGAAATCAAGATGCTATTAAACAGATCCAAACAAATGAAAAAATAGAAGGCAATGTGAAATATCTCCTTGAAAAAAACCACTGACCTGGGAAATGGATCCAGGAGAAAGAGTTTAAAAAATCATTGGACTACCTGAAAGCCATGATCAAAAAAGGAACTTAGAAAGCATCCTTCAAGAAATTCTCAAGGAAATTGCCCTGATATTTTAGAACCAGAGGGCAAAATAGAACTTGAAAGAAGAATTCACTGATCACCTTTTGAAAAAGATCCCCAAAAGAAAACTCCTAGGAATTTTATAGCCAGGTTCCAGAGAACCCAGATCAAGGAGTAAATATTACAAGCTGCCAAGAAGAAACAACTTGAATACTGTGGAAACACAATTAGGATAACTCAGGATCTAGCATCTTCTACATTAAGGGTTTGAAGGGCCTGGAATATGATATTCCAGAAATCAAGGGAGCTAGGATTAAAACCAAGAATCACCTACCCAGCAAAACTGAGCATAATGTTTCAGGGGAAAATATGGTCATTCAATGAGGTGGAAGACTTTCAAGCATTCTTGCTAAAAAAACCAGAAGTGAAAAGAAAATCTGACACTCAAATACAAGAAGCATGAGAAGGTAAACATGGAAAAGAAATCATAAGGAACTTATCAAAGGTGAACTATTTACATGCCAACATGCAAAAGTGATAATT
>CM053585.1:432266803-432288288 GCA_028646515.1 Pseudochirops corinnae
CCCACCAGGGGCCTCCAATAAACATGAAGAATGCCCTAAAGCTAGAGATGAGCTGAAGAAGGATTTTGAAAACCAAATAAGGGAAGTAGAAGAAAAATTGGGAGGAGAAACAACAATGTTGCAGGAAAATCATGAAAAGAGAGTCAGCAGTATGACTGAAGAAATCAACACCCTAAAAAATAGATTAATTCAAATGACAAAAGAGGCCCAAAAAGCCAATGAAGAGAAGAATGCCTTAAAAAGTCACCTTTGCCAGATGGAGAAAGAATCTCAAAAGCACTCTGAAGAGAATAATTCTGTCAAAATGAGAGTGGAGCAAATGGAAAACATAATCAACTTAACCTAGTTAAATGAGCTATTGTTGCTGAAAATTGGAAATGAATAGAACAGATATAAACACATACCATCAGCATGTCCTGTGAAATCTAAAAAAAATTATTTATTTGATTTCCTTGCTAAGTAGGGAGAAATGTTCATATAAGGCAAAACTAGTTTGGAATATAAACTCATTTTCAAAATTTTATGGAGGGGAACAGTGGATCATTATGAGCAGTAACACCTAATTACAGAGGGTAGAGTAATAAAGATTGCAAAAGCTAAAAGGAAAACACCAAAACAATGGAAGACAGCTATCAATATTTCTATCACAATTCTCTTCACAACTGAGAATAAAATCATCAGATTTAGACTCTAACATGTTAATATGTTTTGTGTAATAAAATGGAAATTATGCTAAGGGAAATCAGAACAAGAACTACTGAAGCAGATCAAGTACAGACAGAGGAGGATTGTGCTGGAAGGAAATTGTTGGAGATGTAGAAGGATTATTCTCAAAATATGTGAATGGGTTATGATTATATATATATGGGTTATGATTATATATATATTTTATAGATGATTTTATATATGTATATATGTGTATGTGTCTATATATGTATATGTATACATAGATGTGTATATATACATATATGTGTGTATATACATATGTGTGTATGTGTGTATATATACATATATGTATATATGTATGTGTGTATATGCACACACATACACCTTGTGGTCTAAGTAGGAAGGGCTGAAGCCCTGTTATTTCACAGGAATAGGTAATTACCAGTTTGGAAAATCTCTCCACTAATGCAGGTCTGCTTCATTAACTGTCAGCCTCTGTAATTTAGAGGCTTTGAGAATGAACTGGAAGCCACTGAGAGGGTAGATGTCTTGCCCAGTATCACACTGCCAAAGGCTGGATTTGAACTCAGGTTTTTTCTGAGTCTGAGACCAGTTTTCTAATTATTACACCATGCTACCTCTGCAATGATTGTTTCCCCACTTTAAACTTCCTCACATGGCATTTACTTCTCAACTTCTTCCAAATTATTTTCTGATCTCATCCATCACCCAATAGAAACTGTTCTAAGACTGCCCACAATATAAATACAATAGTTTTTTTTTTCTCAGTTTTCATCCTACTAGATTATTTTATGACACTTTAGGCTGCTGGCCAAGCCTTTAGAGAGTTTCCAATCTGGGTTTTGGTGACACCACTCTCTCCTGGTTTCTTCTGGTGACATACTCAGCCTTACCCGGCTGGCCATTTTCAGTGTTCACTGCTGCATAACCTCCCATTTGTCACTTTCTATGTGTGGCTGCATCCCAGCACTCTGTCCTAGGCCCTCTAGTTTTCTTTGTATTATCTCTATTGGTGATATCACTCTCCATTGATTCAACAATGATCTTGATGTAAATGACTCCCAGATCTATATATCCATTTCCAATCTATTTTTTGAACTCTGGTCCCACAAGACTAACTGTTAATGGGAAATATCAACCAGATATCCCATGAATACCTCAGAAATAACAGGTAAAGAACTGGGCTCACTAACCTTTTCTCAAGACTTCCTTCCCTTTTTTCCTCATTTCCATATTTATGTTAAAAGCATCACTATCCTTCCAATCATGCAGGTTGAAAACCTTAAAGTCATGCCTAACTTTCACTCTATCTCACTCTTAAGTTGCTAACTGTTGTAAATTCTGCCTCCACAATCTCACTTCATCCCCTTCTCTCTACTCACATAGACACTACTCTACATCAGGTCCTTATAACTTTTCATCTAGGAAATTGTAATAGCCTTCTTATTGGTCTCCCTGCTTCCAGTCTCTGCCCTTCCTAATCAATCTTCCACATAGCTGCCACATTGACATCCCAAAAGCAAATCTTAAACATGCCACTTTCCTGCTCATGAAACTTTAGTAATTCTTTCTTGCTTCTAAGAAAAAAAAGTGTTAAAAATCTTTCTTCTTTTTAACCTTGAAAGTCCTTCCCGATTTGGCTTTATCTACCCTTCTAGGCTTGTTTCACCTTAACTTACTTCATATCCATTATGTTCTCACTAGATTACTTTCCTTGTTATTTACCACATGTGACATTTTCATCTTCCTTCTCCATCTCTTTTCACAGGCTGCTCTACAGTACACAGCCCTCTCTCCCTCTGCCTCACAGAAATCCTTACTGTCATTTAAAGTTCAAGGTGGCACTTCCTTCCTACACAAAATCTATTCAAATTGTGGCCTTCCCCTCAGTCCTCCCCTCTCCCAAATATCTTACGTCTATTTTCTGTCTAATTCATACTTACTCTTCTATGAAGATGTTGCTTCCCCTGATAGAATGTAAGGTTCTTGATGGCAGGCACTTTTATTTTTGATATACCCACTGCCTAGCACAGTGTCTGATAAATAATAGCTACTTAATAAATGCATAGAAAAATATCTTTCAAGATATATGAAAGAGTTGAAGACCATATGTTAATAGAAAAATTCAAACAGAACTACAATCAAAAGAACAAAAAGTTAATTCAGAAGACACCAGTAACAACTTGCCAACATAGTTTCTTCCACCTCTACAAAAATCTTTATGAGTAAAATCTACATGTGTATTCAGCACATACTTGATGAAAAATGAGGTCCTTTTCAAATAATTTTCTATAGTAGACTACAGATTTACAGTCATATAACTGACTTAATAGTTCAGAGACTAAAATATCCCCCAGTATTTATTGTTTATTAAGTAAAAAGCACATCTGATTTCATAGAAAAAAAATGAAGCTTTAAAGGCTTTTCTCAAATGTGTCTCCCATGCATCTTTTGAGATTACATAGGATTTCTTGAGAGATATAGCAAAGATAACTTTCCTCAATGGTCCAGTTAAGATGAAGTAAAACATAAAACAGGGAGAGATGTCTCACCAAAGGTGGACAAGGAACAGCAGAGTCCAAATGGAAGAGAAATTCTCCATATATGATTAAGTTCTTCAGATGCTGTTTACAAATAACATTATACTAATTGTGGCAAATTCTAAGATTTCTAAATGTGATTCCCAACCACTAAAAAAGTTCAGGCTAAGCTACCTGGAAAAACAAGAGAATGAAAAAGTACCTATTATTCATACTATGATATTCATGACCGATATACATGATGCAGTGAGTTGGAACATTAATACATATATTTCAGGCAGTGACTACAAAAAATACAATGATATGGGCTCAGAATTCAATTTGAAAAATACATGCCTCTCCTTGAAACAAAAACTCATATTTTCAAAACCAATATTCTTTTGGTGAAGCTATGAGACCATGAATTTTAGCCTACACACAATCTCTAAAGAATCAAAATTAGGGGTCATCAAGAAGTCACTGCAGGGAAATGTAGTGAGCGTTTTATCCAATGGTGACTTGCATGGAAGAAGCCACATAAATAGGATGAATGACCATAATATAAGGTGGGACAATCTTGTGGTAAGATCAGAAGATGACTGATGAACTACTCATCTGCTCAATAGATATGCATGTGATATTAAGGAACCGGATGAAGACCTCCAGCATACTGTGCTGATGAAGGATTTATTGAAAAAATGTATAAAGGCTTCCCAAAATAAGATGTAGGTGGATTATAGTTGTGTAGCACTGGATAAAGTACCCATATCAATAAGAATATAAATCATTTGAAGTAAGAAATAGACATTTGTTTTAACAAACTTGTCACTTCTCCACTCAGCGTTGAAAGTCATTCTTAAATTCTCTCTTATCCCCCATATCTAATTAGTCATCAAATCCTAATAAATCTACTAACAAGATATCTCACATCAGTCCTATCTTTTAATTCCCATCAGTATCATCTTAAGATCATATGACTTAGGACTAGATAGAAGTCCTGTGCCTTCTTTTACAAATAGAGATTGAAGACAGTCACACAGCTAGTCCTAAAATCTAAACCAGATTCCCTACCTCCAAATAACTGTGTGTAGGACCTAACAGCTTCTAGTAGGCACTCATTCAATGGTTTTCTCACTAGTCAACCAAATTCCAATTTTTCTTTCCTCTAATCCATCTGAAATATTACAACCTGATTAATCTTCCGAAAGCATAACTAGGCCTATGTCATTCTTCAGCACAAAAATCCTTAATCAGGTTCTTGCTTCCCATTAAACTTTATATTGCTACCTGTATACATATCTTTTCAAGGAGAAAGGGCATGTCTTATGAATTCTGGACATGAACGTAATATGATGTTGAAATATTATTTTTATTCTGAGTAATGTAGCCAAGTGGCAAAAATTTTATATTTTATAAATTCTATTTTTTTCCCTTTCACATTTTGATTTAAGGAGGAGCAGGTTTCTACATGGTTAGTATTATTACTCATTAAAGGCAGTAGCCCCTTAGCATTAGGAGTTTCAATGAAATAAAAACACTACCAGAAATTATGAATCAACATGATTGATCAGGAATGTTTCATTTATCTTTATCTTGTGACCAATACATGATAGGTCCCAAGTTCCAAAGTGTATTGATTGAATAATTATTTTTGCCTAGAGTAGCTGCATGATAGAGGAAAACAAACAAACAAAAAAAAAAAAAACAGTGACTTAGGTAACAGTATCCAGGTAACCTGGTTCTAGCACAATCTAACTGTGAACATGAGCAACACTCTAAGTCTCCATTTTCATAACTGTAAAATGAGTATAAAAAACATGTGCCATTTAACTCACTAGATGTTTTGGGAAAAGTACTGTACTTCATGAACATTAAAGTACTACGTAAATGACATTTTATTACTAATAATTAGTATTAAGACACAACAGCATGGACAGTAGTTAGCTACATTATAATATGAGTCTAATATATTAATGGGACACCTTCTGAATATACATTATCATTATTGAGTATAACAATTATGATCACTAATGGAAATAAGATTTATCATTAATAGCAATAATTGTTAGCAATACTATTTTTATTAATTATGACCATAGTACACAAGCCTTCTCTCCAGGGGATATTTAAACTGTAGAAGGCTTTAAATTAGCATGTACTCATTGAGTTCAGGCTGATCCACTGCACTGTCTATCCCTCACTTGGCCAAACATGCACTGTCTGACCCTTAACCAGCTGTTCTCCAGCCTGACTAGGCAATGTCATTGCCTTCCTTCAGGGATATTCCATTCACTGTAGAAAATAAACTGGGTTCTGTGCACAATCTTGATCTCAGATCCCTAGGTTTTCAACTCTAAGTATGTAGCGTCCATCTTTTATTTAATTAGGGTACCATCACTACTGCCATCTTCACAATTTGCTATGTCATCATGGTTGGCCTCATGATTTTGCTATGCAATATGTTCTCCTCTAGTAAGGATTTGTCATCTACTAAAACAACATAATTTTACTTTTAGACAGAGAAAGACATAATACTCAGCATGGTGCTAGATACACAGTAGGCACAGTATTCAATAAACTTGGTGATTGGTGACACAAAACCACAAGTCAAACTGTCTGAAAATCATAGAAGACCTCAGGAAAAAAATGTCAGAATTAATACCAATAATGCTGAGAACATAGTTCACATTAATGTGCCTAAGAACTATGCATTGTTTCATGACAAATGTCAGGTTAAAAAAAAGATATGTTCAGCAGAGTGGAGTAAAAGAGAGAGTAATGATTTTTAGACATGATCTCTATTTAAATCTCAACTCACTATATACCACCTGTATATACAACCTGAAGTAAGTCACTCAACTTTTAATGGTCTCATTTTCCTCATGGAAAAGGGAAAGGGTTTCAGATAGATATTATCTAATGCCCTTTCCATCTTTATATCCTCTGTTTAATAAAGAGTGACATGACATTAAAACCATGACAATACCATTTCATAACAAAGGCAGTGTTATCTAGATTTTCTTACTCTATAAAGAGAGACTACGACAAAAATACTGACCTCTGTTATATGTGGGGGACTGAACCCACACAGGCTACAGACAGTTGTTTGACACTGAGTGCAAGTATTATAATTGGCCTTTTCCGGAGTGTGTAGCAGAAGTTCTGTGGTAGTGCAAAGAGGACAAAAGGTTTTTTTGGGGCCCTGTGCTGATGTCAGTGTTGTAGATGGAGATGAAGTTGGTTGTGGTTGCAAAGGTTTTCCAGGCTCTGTCTGTTGGCTTGATGGTTTTATAGTCTGCTGACCAAGGGGTTTTGTTGGTCCTGGCTGTTGAGAAGGGGGTTTTGTGGGCCCTAACTGTTGGGTAGGAGGTTTCATGGTCCCTGGCTGCTGGGTGGGTGTCTTTGAAGGCCCAGGTTGCTGGGTAGATGGTTTTGTGTTCCCTGGCTGCTGGGTGAGGGTCTTTGAAGTCCCAGTCTGCTGAGTGGGAGGTTTTGTGGGCCCTGGCTGCTGAGTGGGAGGTTTTGTTGGCCCAGGTTGCTGAGTGGGAGGTTTTGTTGGCCCAGGCTGCTGAGTGGGAGGTTTTGTTGGCCCAGGCTGCTGCGTGGGTGGTTTTGTGGGGCCTGACTGCTGAACAAGTGGTTTTGTGGGGTCTGGCTGTTGGGCAGGTGGTTTTGTAGGCCCTGGTTGTTGGGAAAGTATTTTGGATGGGCCTTGTGAAACTGATTTAGCAGGATCTGATTTTACAGGGTCTGGCTGAGATTTGGTTGGACCTCGTTGTTGAAGTGGTGGTTTTGCCTGTTCTGATCGTGAAGCTTCTTCTTCTGTAGGCCCTAAAGCTTGAGTTGGCTTTCCTGTCCCAAGAGACTGAGGTTTAGTTTTTCCAGGTTGTTGAGGAGGTATTGATTTAGTAGTACCAGCTTGCTGAGATGCAACTTTGGGAGGCCCTTGTGGCTTTGTAACTGGTTTAGGGGACTGCTGTTGAGATGCGGGCTTTGCGATTCCTTCAGGTTTCCCCTGTTCCTTCTGAGTAACTTTTTGTTTCCTAGTGGCTTCTTCCTGGGATACATCAGAATCTGATATCAAATCAAAAGGGTTAAATTTATTTACAACAGATGAGACAGCACTTAACGGGTTGGAATCTGTGAGAAAACTAGGCATGATGCTTGACTTTTGTTCTTCTTTAAAATCTGTTCGAGATTTTGATTCTCTCAGGCTAGTAGTAGAAGGGCTCCTTCCAGGGGATTTCTGCTCAGTTCTCAAAGTGTCTGTTGTTCTACTTTTACTGAGAGTGGGTAGTCCAGGACGCCCAGGATCTGGAGGTTTCCCTGGTTGCTTTGGATGCTGACTGGTATCAAACTCTGGTTTCCTGGGACAGTAAAGAAGAAAAGGAAATAAAATAACGGGATTTGTCAATCAAATAATCAACATACATTGATTGCTCACCTACTATGTGATAGGGAATGTGCTAGTCATTGGGCATACAAATGCAAATAATGTATTTTTAAACCCTGTAAATTTGTATTAGTAAACAAAGAAAAAGTCCCCATTCTGAGGAGGCTTATAATATTCTTATGGGATTCTAAGCAATATAAGCAATTCTAATATTAAGTATAATGATGGAGGAGACATTCCTTAAATTGGGTTGACTATATTTACAACATAGAAACAATCTAATTTGTAAATTTAAATAACTAGATAAATTCAGATTATACTTAAAATTTGCTTCATAGCTGACACTATACTTCTAATTTACTGCTTATCAATCACTAGGTTATCAAATACTTTTAAGTCATGCCCTTACTTTGAGGTTTCCTCATCTACAAAATGAGGTCATTGGACTAGATGATCTCTAATGTCCCTTCCAGCTGAAAAATCCTAGGATTCCTATGAAATGCAGAAAAGAGGTAGTTAAGTGTCTACAAGGCCTATGGCCATTTCTCAATTAGCTGCAGAGAAAAGGAGGGATGGTAATTCCCATATATGGTATTATAAGGTCTCACATCTTCAGTAAAAATAAAATGGAGGCTACATGTGTGTACTACAATGCCTGTACACATGGACATATGTACATGAACATATGCATGATTCTCTGTTGCTCTGACACAGTATTCCCACAAGATATATCTTTCAAAACTTAAGGTTTAGAAATTCGGGGAGGGGGGGGGAACCCACCATTTTGTGCTGAATTTATCTCCAGATAACACTTAGAGTTCCTAAACAAGCTCTTTTGCAATTAAACTTTCCTAGAAATACTTATTTTACCCATGACAATGGCAAAATTGAGAAGGATTTCTAAAAAGCTCTTCTGTTAAGTCATGAGAATGAAAAAACCTCAGAGATGTTTCCTGGAGTCTAGCTAATACTGAAGAATGAGTTTAAGCAATCTATCTCTAGAAAAGACTTTGTGAATTGCTCAGAGTCAGGAACTTCCATAATGACCATTTTCCTAAATGTTTACAATATGGTTTATACTTGTTGCTTGCTGGTACTAAAGGATAATAAACAATTTCCTAGTTAATTACCTCTTACTTCTTCTTTCCCAGTTATTTATAACATTTCTTTCCAGGGCACAGAAAGATATAAAAGATGGATTTTATTTGACTGTTTTGATGACATGATGCATTTTCAAACATCTATAATTATATATTTCAAATGATTGGTTTTTTTCTAATACATTTGGTTTCTACAGGGATTCATGACATTAACTTTTTTAATAATGGATATTATACTGATGGAGTATACTACTAGAACATGATGTACTGAAAAACATTCATTCTCATGGAATAAATTAGATTGTACATATGTACTTTGTAAATGAGTAGCCTTTTAATTTCAGTGAATAACTGTTCTCTTTGATTAAGAAAGATTAATGAAAAATGAACCAAAGCAATTTTGAATCAAAGAATATTTTGGAATCAATGTTAGAGTCAGAATGGGCCTCAGACATCACCTGGTCCAACCATCTCATGCTAATGAAGAAGACAGTGAAATTCAGAGAAAAGTGATTTGTCCTAGTGTATTAAGATTATTATTAGCATTGGCATTGCCAAGATTGGGACCCACATATCTTTACTCTCAGTTCTGTGCTATATTCACACAAATATAGTTTACCAATAGCCAAAACTTAGGACCAAAAAGCCCTCAAGTTCTGTGAATACTAAAATTGAATATAAGATTTACTCATTGAGTAATAAATCTGTGAGCTTTGAACTTAATATTTTAGTAGTCAGATCAAATTCATCCTATCAAGAAATTAACTACTTTACTATGTAAAATGTTGGGTAAAACTGGAAAGTCTAATACATATAGAAACACAACTTACAAACTTCTAAGAGGAAAGGAAATTTGTTTTATATGACTATGAATATTTCCCCAAAAGGGTTTTATTCTCTTCTTCATTGACATAGAATGAGGGAATGAGGGAAAATTGAATTTTGCATATTTATATTAACTAATGTTAAAAATAAAGAAAAGAAATAAAATAATTAATTCAAACAAAATTTTTAAATAAGAGACTGATAGGAAGTTATCAGTACTGATAACCATATTGAAAGAAGCAGGTTTTAAAAATAACCTTTTTCGATACTCCTTATTTAAAGTGTTCAAAAGAAAAGCTAATTTTTTATCCTACTTTTAAATTATGAAAATTCCAATGTTCCCCAGTTTTAAATTTCTAGCAATTTTTTTTTATCTTAACATAATTTGAACATTAATTCTTCACATGTTTCTGTTCATACAATGGAAAAAGCATTAAATTTACAAGTTTGAAGTCCCACATTCAATTTTGGTTTCAATACTTCCTAGAAATATAAAACGGAGAAAATCACTTAGTATTTTTGAGTCTCAGTTTTCTTACTTCTTAAATGGGAATAAAATCTTTTGTTGTAAGATGTAAAATGCTAAAATGGACTAAACACATACTAAACCACTTTCTTCAATGTAGCTTCAACTTCACCTTAACATTGCCTTGTTAGTAAATGCAACTCTATCCCTTTCCGTAGGACTTAAAATGCCTGCTCTCTAAGTATTTCAGAGATAATGTCCTAATTCATTTTAATTAAACAAGAAAAAGTAGAAAGAATTTTATAGAAATCATTGAAAACAATTAAGAGGAAAACTAATAGATCACTAAACTGCTTTAGTATTTCAAAACTTAAATGTTCAAATCTTACATGGGCCACTGTTTAAAAATATTCTTAGTTGTCATAATAATGCAAATCATATTCAGTTCGGAGCACAAGCCATGGGTTAGATTGACCTTTTTTTGGAGTATTTGGCAAGGAATGTAATTTCCTAGAGCAAATTATTATACAATTACTGAATTGAAATTCTCAACTCTAAGGTATTTTCAAATAGCAATTTCTCTGTGCTAATGGATAACATTTCTGGCTGCTCTGCTCTGAGGGGGGAAAACAGATAAAAGGTATTCATTCAGAATATTTTGGAGCTTTCATGATATTCTCAGGACCCATACCCTGGGATTGCATTATAGTTGATACCAATTTAATAAAAATCATTTTAGTAGTTCAGTAAATAAATTCCTTGGACAGAATCCATGACAAACCATCATTATAGAGAATCATATTCTGATAGAAAAGAGTTTTTTAATGAAGTTCCAACAAATGAAACTTTACTTTCTTATGGTTAGATTATGTTATAACACCCAACTCATATATGAGTTACCTAGAAAGCATACAAATAGCCATGCTGAAATGCTGACCTGTTTATAACAATAACTAGCATTGTTACAGAAAGTTACTTTCACCAGCAATTATAGCTGCATTGATTAAAAAGAAACACTAATTATATGAATTTTAATAATCTTCATTGTTAGAAAATATATATATCACTATATTGAACTCATTGTTGGAAATATTTACTATTAATTGTTATAATTATGGATAGCAAAAGAACCAGGGAGATTAGTACCTAATATATGTCAAAGGTGATATTACTGGAGTGTAAAATAAGGGGAAAATTAAAGGAAGATACAATTACATGACCAGAAAAAATCTTTAAAATGTACATCTCAGCCAATCATAGTTAGGTGGTTAATAATCTCTTAATGTAGCACCTATGTAGTTAAGTAACAGGTAAAAAGACAGCTTATTGAATTATAAATGATCTCCCATGTTCCAACATTACCCCCAACTACTGGGATCAAAATTTCAATCCCAAGGCAAATAAGTGGCGCAATGAATAGAGCATCCGCCCTGAAGTCAGGAGGGCCTAAATCTGAATCTGGCCTCAGATAATTGACACTTAACTAATAATATGGGACCTTCGACAAGTCACTTAACCCCAAGTGCCTTGCCTTCCCCCTTCCAAAAAATTTCAATCCCATAGTTCCACTTTTAACCTGCTAAACTAAAAATAAGTACACCGTATATTCCTCTGAAAACATGGACATTTTCTCATTCTAAGAGAAAGCAAGTTAGTTGTAGCCATTGCCTAGGAGAGGCTGAAAGAAATGCTCAACAGAATATCAAACGAGAACAGTGTCAGTGAAAACCTCAGATTTCTAACACAATACCCTACTAATTAGAAGTGACTCAGCAAAGTACTTTGGAACTGACCCATCTGCAGTTGAAGACAATATTAAGAAAGATAACAGATTTTTTTTTCATGTGTATATAAGGGATGAAAATAACCAGGAGCACTTCCTTTATCACCTCTAATCTTCTATCATGCTATCTAAGTCCCTATGCTAGCCCCTTCTTTTGATTTCAATGTCCTTTAATCATGAAATTTGAATTATTTCCCCTGATAGGTAGCTACTGGAGGAAAATATTCCATAATAATTTTAATGAATGTACATATCTTTTGAACAGGCATATTAAACAGCAGACCTAATAGCAACTGTCTTAAGCTAGAGAGATATAAAAGAATCATCAGAAACATCCAATACCATTTACAGATTCCCAGCTTTTCTTAGCAGAGTGCTGAGGTACATAAAATTGGGGAACTGAAGGTGATCTTTAGAGATCACCAAACTGAGGGAACTAAAGTCCAGAAAGAATAAATTATTTTTCCCAAAGTTCTCCACAGCTAGTTAATAGCAGTCAGTACTAGAAGCTAAGTGGCTTCAACCTAACTTCAGACCTCATTCCTCAACATCATGCTGCTTCTTAATACGTCAATGAGTTTGTGCCTTTCACATAAGGTAAAATATATGGATAGTATAAAACAAACCACTACAACAATGAAAAACTGAAGCAAACAAAATGTTTAAAGTATTAAGTCCAAAAAATGAAACAATCACATCTGATTGCAATACGACTAATATCACTTAATAATAATAAAATAACTTAACTTTATCAATATACTTTTACAGATGTTATTATAATTTACCCCCACAAAAATAATCCTTTGAGGCTGATATTATCAAACATATTTAATATATGAAGATGTTGTGGCACTGGTACATTACCTGATTTTTCTAATTTATTATGGACATTTTAAGATAGTCAATCTGGAACCCAGAGGTATTAATGTGTGAATTTGCGCATACAGGTATGCAATGTGCATTTGTATCCTTTCTTTTATCATTGAGAGTAACTGTGTGCTCTAATTATACTAATAGTCTCCCAAAAATAAAACAAATCAAAGCCATTTACAGAGGCCTATGTCTTTGAAAAATGGAAATGTAATGTAGTTACCAGAAAGCTTGTATATTTCTTTTCTGTGGATTCTGTGTGACACTAACATCTTGGGACTGAAAAGTATATTGGTCATAGGAATTGTTGTACAAGCAATAACTATGTGACTGTGGCTAAGGCAAAAAATATTATATCTATTACATATAGATTCATAGACTAACATGCTGTTCTTTAAGCTGTCCCATGAACAGAAGTTAAAAGAAAAAAAATAAAGATCACAGCTAGTATTACCAATTAATTTTGAAAGACAGATGGGCCTCAATTTCCTCATCTGTAAAATCACAGAACTGTGTGTGAATTATTAAGAAGCTCCTTTCCAGTTCTATGTTCCAAAGAAGTTGTGACATTTAATATTAGTCTAAGAAATAATATTGAATCCTAATTCATAATTTCTAATAATTCAAATTTTCAATAAATGTAAGTGACACAGAAAAAACTAGAATGATTTTCAAAAATGGTTTCCTAATATTCTGAATTATTGTTGAAATCACATTATTTTACAAAGTTAGAGGAGTGACAAGTTTCATGGGAATAGTAGTTTTCTTGGTACATTAAGGTTGTTTAATCAAAAAGAATCTTCTTAATAGATTTTAAAAGGAAGTGTTCAATATAAAAATAATAAAGTTTTTATAAAATATTTTCAGAATTTCTCCTAAGCACACATATGTGTATATGTATTTATTATGTATGTGTGTATGCATGTATATATTAATCCCCTATTTCAATTATCCTTTCAATAAACCCATATTATCTCAAGCAAACTAAAATATTATTTTTTTAGATAAATAAATAAGAACTTATGCCCTGGTTTCTATTTCCCCCCCCTTCAAATGTAGTCACCTTCCCTATAAGACGGAGGAAAAAAGCACCAATGTTTTCCCTTTTAGATTGTGGAAGACTCATTTCAGAACCATGGATAGGGAAGTGGTCCTTTTTCTCTTCCCAGAGGTGGTGAGCCTGTTTACAATAATGAGGGTTGGTCATGCATTCTGTCCATGATTGTGCACACTTCTTACTGTTACTAATTAAGAAACAAAATAATTTATTGGTGGTAGGAAGGAAGAAAGTGAGGAGAACATTAGCACGTTACTATTAATCATCTAACTCTTAAATTAGCTAAGGAAGGTAACTAAGGAGTTTGTAACCTTTTTGTAAGTATATACTGCACGTTACAAAATGTATATAAATTATTTCCAATTTAATAAAAGTTAAAACATGTACTTCGATGAAATAAAGTCATACTTTGGCATATACAAGGGGTAGATTCGTAAGATTTAAAATTATACTAATAGACATGTCAGAAAAATACTAACCTACTGACTGGTATATGCTACAGGATGCTTCATTATTCTCATAAAATAGTTATATCCGAGCTATACCCCCTTGATTTCCTTTAAGAGTGAAAAAGAAAAAAAGAAAAAGAAACAACCACAGAAGAACGGAAGGTATTATTAAAGATATCATTAACTGTTATGTATAAAGGGAAGAAATTTCTGATATTCCCAAAGCTAAGATACAGGCAAAAATACTACTTTAGCTGACAACACATCCCGTGTTGTTTTAACGGAATACTTCCAGATTAATATATTAGAAACGTCTCTGGATGTCATCGGATAAGAATCTGAAAGATGAGAATTACAACTTAAAACCATACTAAAAATCCCATCATAATGGTAATTCTTGGCTATTTCAGCGAAACTCTACTACAAATCCTTTTTTTCCCTTACCCATCCAGATGGCATGATCACTGTATCCCCACCCCATTATTGAGAATAAAATAAAGGGAGGTTACATCTATGCACCACTCTACTCACACATACGTGTTCACACATATGTGCCTATGGACCTGTAACACGTATGCATAGACATATATGTATACATATAATGCTGTGCATGCCTTTGCATAGAAGGTGGTTCCGCTGCGGCGGGGGGAACGTTTCCTTTGGGCAGCCCCTGCGCCCTTGACATGACAGCAGCGATCTGTCTCCTCTCCTCCTCGCTCAGCTGGCTCAGATCCGCCTCCATGCCGGCCGGGATCATGGTGTGTAAGGTGCTCCCCGCCCCGCCGTCCCCTCCTCCGGCTGCTGCCGCCGCCGCCGCAGCAGCTGTCAGCCCTTCAGGAAGACCTTCCCCTTCCAAGCTCGCTTCGTTGCCCATGGTTCACAGGGAGGCTCCTCAGAGGCGAGCTCCCCACCCTTCTGTGCCTCTTAGCCAAAAGGGGAAAATAACCCCCTATTCCTGATGTCGGGCGTGTAGACGGACAGATGTGACTCCACGGGTGAAGGATCAGGCTTCCCTCCCTTCCTCTAGTACACAGCTGGATGGCTGGAGCGGAAGCCAGTGGATTAGTCCTGTTCGCAGGTAACTACTGCTATTGCTTCCTCCATGTTGGCCGGTATCAAACAACGTTTGCTAGAGATCCCTCCTGGCTGCTGCAGCTCCTGCTTCCCAAGCTAGAGAAGAAACAGATCTGAGCTGTGCCAGGCTGATTCCGTTCCCTCCCTCCCTTTCTCCTCCACCTCCTCCTCTCCCTCCCTCTACAGTGAGCATGCTCTTCTTAGAACAGGTGATTTCTACACCCACCACCCCCAACCACTCCCACTCCGATTTTTCTTTTTTCCTTAGCCAACTCACACTAATGCTTTTAAAGGTATACGAAGTTAATAGAGCTGCAGCCAGGGGTGGGAAATCCAGTGGGTTTTTTTCAGGCATTGGTCAGGTTGCCTTAATCTGGATTTCAGACTACTGGAAGAAGTCTAGGGGCTTTATGAGCTGCTTTGGCTCATGGGATTTGTAGTTTATGTTTGCCAGGAAGGACTCAGTCTAAGAGACCCTTGGAAAGGGTTCAGGTAATTGTAGTCTTATTAGCTAAGAAGCTAGTGGAGTGAGATTAGCACCTCTTGGGGACTATGTTTCTAAATCTTATGCAAACTAGTCTATTTAACTCGAGCTCTTTAGCACATTAATTAAGAGTTTCTTTAAATGGTATACTTTCAAGTAAACCAGGCAAGGTTGAATATTTATAAAAAACTCTATATCTCAGGTCTGTGGATTCTCCCATTTGTAGAGAATTATGGGAATCGTAGTTCCAAATGTGATACTTACTAACACAGTACAGGAACAGACTTTGAGGATCTGTCTTTATACTGCTGACTGCTAAAACAGCAGTCCTGCCTAACATATTTGCCTTTGGTGCTAGGTGTTATCCAGTCTACTGTTTCTATTCTGCCCCCAACTGTTCTCCTTGCCAAGTGAGTCCTTGGTCAAGAGACTAAGGAGAAGAAAAGTATAACCATAAAAGGAATACAAATGAAAATTAAAATACAAGTATTATTTAAATAGTTCCTTGGAAGATTGCTACAATATTTTATTAGACACAAGGCAACACCTACAAAGGCGAACAGCTATAGTTGTAGTTTAATGAACCTCTAGTAGTAAAACTCCTGTCTCAAGTGGTTCCAAAATGGTTTCATCATTTGTGCTCTGCCTACTTGCTTTCCTAAAACTTAAAAAAAAAGACAAAAAACTTCAAGACACTTTGTCATAATGTCCATTTCCTCAAAGAAATTCATGCTGAATTTCTTCAGGGAGAATTTTTTTTGACATTTTAAAAATCATATCACAGCATAAACCATGTCCTAGGGATCAGGTGTCTAAGAAAGCAGACATTTTTAACTAAAAGCACATCAAGTTACCAAGGCTTACATCTGATCTACTTTGCAATGTATCTACATTCCAAGCAAAATGTGCTTCTAAAGGTACAATCATTATACCACATAAAAAAGCTTTGATGGTTAACAATATAAAATCACTTTTTAAAAAATCTTTGTATTTTTTTCATATCAACAAAGCAGAACAAGAGGACCACATTTAGTTACTATCACATAATAGATTCCTAAGTGTTTTCTGATGTGACTTTCATAATTATAAGGGTAAAAATTGTCAATGAAATCCGAAATAGAATCATAAATCCTTAGACTAAACAAACGAAATAATTTAGTTTCCTTTTGACCACAGTTATAAGAAAATACTACAATCCCCTTTTTCTTCCTAGAGGATTTTTTGCTGTGGTTTGGGCTTCTGTGCAGACAAATACAAAGTAAACAAGGACACTCTTTCTGGTCCTCAGTAACTGATCTGTAACCAGAATTTTCAGGATTTAATATATATGCCAAAGTGAAGAGAGCAAGAATCAAGAAGAGGGAAGAGAGGGCAAAAACTGAAAGAATTATATTGTTTATCATCTCCACATCAATCAAATCCAGTCTCCAAAATTATATAGCAAGACTCTCTCTTATTCTCCCTGTTCAGGCTTTACTATGAATAGGCTGAAAAATCATCATACCATGGCTCTGCTTTACATATAATTTTCTTTCCTTCCCCAACTATTATCAATACTTCTTTAAAAATTTTAAATACTCTCAGGATGCTAGTCTCCAAATCTCAGTTGTTTCCTGCTCATTTTTCAGAGTTAATTATTACCCCACCTCAGAATAAAACCAGGACTTCTTGGTGTCTTGGTCACTTCCTAAGCAGTTGACTGACAAAAATACTTATTTTTAGTCTCACCTTGTCTTATTCACCATCTTCCTTTCTGAGTGATGTGTGACCTACATCTCTAGATAACCCAATCTTAAAATTCCCTGTTTACTCCCTCCAGTGATCTGATTCAGCTTCATTGCTCTCTGACTATTTCCCCCTTCCATAGCTATGGTTTTTACTTCAGAAGACAATAATAAACTGAATTTGTTTATAAGTACTTGTACAATGTTTAGAGGTTGCTTCCATAGAATGAAGATAACCCAATCTGATAGTATCTTTATACACATCATTCAAACAAGAATCAAGCCTCAGGATTAGTTATTGTCTAAGAATAAATATTAAAAAGCAAAAGTGAAAAAAAGGAGCAACCTTGGAGAGAAGATCTCAACATTATCTGTGCATATGTGCAAGAGCTATATATCATAGAAATAAACAAAAATGAGATGATTGTTCTTTGAGAAATATTTCTTTTACTAAAAATGACAAGAAAATATAGCTTGCTTCTCTGTACTCTATAATTGTTCTTTTTGAATGTTGGTAATTGAAACATCCTTTTTTGTGGCAGTAAGGGGGACATCTGGGTCTATAATTACATCAGACAGTTTAGAATTTATCCATCTGATCAGGATCCTGCTGTAACAAGGATCGGGACATTTTTTTAATTTTCTTTTTAAATGATTTCACTGCTTTTGAATTGCTCCTTTCAACCATTTCTTTTAGTTCTGTTTTCAGGGTGTAAAAATGGGATTCACAGCTATGGTGGAAGGAATTCAAGTGAGATCACAGTTGATTGTGAACAGGCCTCTCAACTCATGAATCACATGGAAAAGGCGTTAAAGAAAAATTATGTCTATTTAAAGGCTGATAGAATTTATTTTTGATTCTTTTGATTCTTTACATCCTAAACATCAGGTGACATCTTTCCCTTCATAAGCATCAAAAAAAAGGATTTGTCATTTAACATCACAAGGTAATGCACTAAAATTTACATTACATGTTTCTTTGGACACATAAATTTGTGATGTTAACATAGAGAAATTATTTATAATTCTCTCTCTAGAAAGAACATTTTAGTTGTTGCACTGATGGCTATTAAATGATAAAACATTAATTTGTGCAATAAAAAATTATTCCAATTTTGCAGTTAGAGATACTGAGAGAAAAATTTACGCTTACACAATTGCAGCACAGTTTACCAAAAATGAAACTTTCTAACTTCCTGTACTTTTTTCACAAGAGTGAGTCCTTGCCAGGGTCAGGGCAAAGAATTTATCTGCCCTAAGTAGGCTGGAGAGTTACTTCTCCTATGTATTGCAATTAACATATACACTTTGACTTATCACAAAGAAACATTTATGTGCCAATCATAGTAGAGTTGTCTAGTACTTCTATTAAAATGATCATAGAAAAGTAATATTACAAAGTATACCTTGTTGTCTTCCCCATCCCCAGTTCATTACCCCTAGGTGGATGGATGCCTAGCTTATATATACTTATGGTCAGGTTCTGTTCCTTCTGCTCCTTTTAAAAGAATGTAACATGCAGTAAACAAGTATTTAGGAATCAATAAATCTTGGCGTATCCATTAAGGCTTGGGCTTAAAAATAGGAAGCATGGAACAAAGGTCTGTTTACATTTAATTTAACATATAATGCTAAGAATCTCCTCTCTTAATTTAAAAGTATCTTAATGTTCGAGTGCCTTCAAGACAATTTGTACAAATTCTGATTCACGCAATATATGAATACCTTCAACAACATTGCTGACAACTGTTCATCCACTCTTTGATTGAAAATTTTGATAATAGAGAACTTAATATTTCACAAAGCAGCCTATTTCATTTTTTTTTAACAACTCAGATGGTAAGGAAGTTCTTCCTTACATTATATCAAAATGTAGCTGCCACTAACTTCTACTTATTGATCTTATTTTTGCTGTCTAGAGTAGTAGTTTTCAAAGTTCCTGGTCCCCTACATGGTTGTGACATGATATAAGTGGGTGCAGAGTTATAGTATTACCCCAAGGAGTACATAATTAACTAATGGGATGGTGGGTGGCATTCTAACTACCCCTTGTTAATATCCTGGGGCTTGTCTCAAACACAGCTACAATTACTCTGTACCTACCATCACGCTATATTCCTTCAGTCTATCCCATTTCAACTACCCCCTTCTACAATAGCTATATGTCCCTTAAGATAGTTATAATCTCACCTTGACCAGGACACTCATAGCAGAACTAAGGGCAATTGACATTTCCAAGTATCCTCCTACTTGCAAGCATACCCACACTGACCCCCTGGTCATCTCATGGTTCTGTTGGGTACCCATGAAAACAGGCCAAAACTCTACCCAGTTTCTAAACCTTTTAAATCAAGGACATCACCATTCTTCCAGTCGTGAAATTTCCTCTTCAACTCTCCCACATATCCTAATCAGCTGTCAAATCTCATCCTATGTCTCTACAATTCTCAACTATGTCCAGGCAGGCAGTCATTTATTAAGTATCTACATATACCAGTCTCTGGGTTAAGTGCTGGAGAAACAGTAAAAGGCCAAAGGAAGTCTCTGTTCTCAAAGTGCTTGCAGTCTATGTGGAGATCCATCATATTAATAATTATGTATGAAAAAACCTAAAAGAGGGAATTAAGAGGGAAAGGGAAAGGGATCCTGTAGAAGGTGGGGCTTTAGCTGGAAACTGAAGAAAGTCACTGAAGCCAGGAAACAGAGATGAAGAAAGAGAAGATTTGCAGTATGGAGGACAGCCAGTGAAAATGCACAGAGTAGTGAGACAGAGTGTCCGGTGCCAGGAATAGCAAGGAGGCCAGAGTCACTAGATCAGAATGTGTGCAGTCATATAAGATGTAAGACTGAAAAGGGAGGCCATGTTATGAAAGAGCTTTGAATGGCAAATGATTTTATATTTGATTTTTGGAGGTGATAGAGAGCCTCTAGAATTTATTAACTGGGAGCGGGGTAGGAGGAAGAGCTTTAGCAAGATCATTTTGGCAGCTGAATGGAGGATGGATTAGAGTGAGCAGACACTTGAGGCAAGCAGACCAACCAATATGCTACTGAAATTGCCCAGGCATGAGGTGATAAGAGCCTTAATCAGGAGGGTGGCAGTATCAGAATAGAAAATGGCACATATTTGAGAGATAGGTAAAATTAAGAAGGTATTGGAAACAGATTAGATATGTGTGGTGATGGTAAGAAAATTAGGAATTGAAGAATTGAAGATGACACCTAGGTTGTGACTGGAAGGAGTGTAGTAGTCTGAGCAGTACTAAGGAAGTTGGGAAGAGAGGATGGTTTAGAAGGGAAAACTAATGAATCCAATTTGGGTCATGTTAAGTTTAAGATGTCTATGGGACATCAATGTTGAGCTGTCTAAAGGGCATTTAGAGATTTGAGCCTAAAGGTAAACAGAGCATGTGGAGCTCAATAATTAGATTTGAGAATCATCAGTATAAAGATAGTAGTTGAATTCATAGGAATTGATGACAGAACCATATGTCCCCTTTCTTCACTTGCACAGCCACCACCCTAGCTCAATCCCTTTTCACCTCTTGTCTGGACTATTACAATACCTTCCTTAATTGGTCTCTCTCTATTCCTATCCATCCCTACACATTGGCCGTGTGATTTTCTTAAAGCACAAATCTGGCCACCTCAACCCTTTGCTCAGTTAACTCCAGTGGCTCTGTACCAATTGCAGGTTCAATTATAAACGTCTTTGTTTGGCATTCAAATATTTTACAACCTGGACCCAACTAACTGTTGTAATCTTAAACACTATTTCCCATCCTACAAGCAATGGTCAAATTCAACCCTTTCACAATTGCTCACACTCCTATATAAAAATTAAACTGAAATATCTAGACATAACTAGGAAAATAAGGATTAATACAATAAATTAAGCAGGACCACAGGTAGCAGCAAGCACCCTAGCATACCTAGGGCGGCTACTAGCACAGGTTCTTAGATCCGCTTTTCTAAAGGAAAGCAACTCAAATTGGGTTAACAATCTTACTTTAATCAAACATATCATTTACCTAGTTCAGGGGGAAAAGCCAGC
>CM053585.1:432288788-432323172 GCA_028646515.1 Pseudochirops corinnae
AGTCCATATATATCTGTGTCTAAATCTGAATTCATCTTCACTCTTTTCCCCAAAGTGCAACATATTCTGAAGTGTCCATTTTATGATTATTTCGGTAAGCTAAGGGTTTTATTCCTGAAATAACTCTTTTGTTTGTAAGCACTTTAGTCTATCACCTTGTGTAGTTGATCAGGATAATGCATCATCCTAAAGAGCACCTCGACAGACTTAGAAGATGAGATGTTTTTCTTTTGACCTACAAGCTACCAAACTGACAGAATTTTCCTTATAAATTAACTATCTATTTTCAAAGAATAAATTGTTCAACTTCTCATAGCAAAGCTTCTCTTAGCTCATAGAGCTGAGATGGTCACATGTGAATCTGATAAAAAAAATTCACTTTGTCCTTAGTTTTCAGTGGACAAGCATATTTTGCCCATGAATTAGTGAGGCATATAATGTTTGTGTTGAGATCAAATTTATCTTTGCACATGAGGCAACTTCCTTCAGTTGAATAATGTATGTGATACAACTCCCAAATATTAATAGATGTGTTAAATTTGATGAAACTCTGTATTTGGAGAGATAAATGTAACTTACCACGGCTCCAGAGCTAATAGGCTAATAGTCTTTCAGCATCTACTTTCTTCTTCTTCTTCTTCTTCTTCTTCTTCTTCTTCTTCTTCTTCTTCTTCTTCTTCTTCTTCTTCTTCTTCTTCTTCTTCTTCTTCTTCTTCTTCTTCTTCCTCTTCTCCTCCTCCTCCTCCTTTTCCTCCCCCTCCTTCTCCTTCTTCTCTTTCCTTCCTCCCTCCCTTCCTCCCTCCCTCCCTTCCTCCCTCCCTTCCTTCCTCCCTGCCTTCCTTCCTTCCTTCCTTCCTTCCTTCCTTCCTTCCTTCCTTCCTTCCTTCCTGTAATGCTGTATTTCGTAATCAAACAACCTTTTCTGAGATACCAGCATACTAATTTCATCCCCTTGCTCATGTCTTAAGTTCTTCTTATAAAAATAATTATTTTTGCTGAAGTTAGTGAGAAACCTGGACATTTAATATCTGTGGAGAAGTGATCACATTTTATTAAATGCATTATTACTGAGGTATAAATGAAATATTTCGGAAAAAGGGAAGTACTAGAAGAAATCAAGAGGAAGAAACAGAAAATGGTATAGGAGAAATTTTGGCCTAATATCATATTTTGTCTGGGGCTTCCCACCAACGAAGTTCCAACCTTAGGATTCATTGCAATAAAATGAAAACTCACTAAGGGCAATAATTATTTTATTTCTTCTTTGTATCCCCAGCACCTGATGTAACATCTTGTGCCCATGAATCACTTTAAAACAGGTTTCTTTAACAGGATTGGGGGAGGCAGGAATCATTCTAAGCTCACAGGAGAAATCAGACAAAAAGCTCTGGAGTGCCTTACAAAGTACATGAGTTATGTCATAGATTTCTCCTGCATATATGTGATTAAGTCTGGAGAGTCTTTCTATCGTTAATCTGAGTACTATTGCTACTTCTTCGTATAATACTAGGCAGTTAGTGCTGCACTGGATAGAGCTATGGACCTGGATTTGAGAAGATCTGAACTCAAATCTTGCCTTAGACACTTAGTAGTTATTTGACTTTGGGCAAATCACTTAACCTATATCTGCCTCAGTTTCCCCATTTAACATAGGGATAACAATAACTCATGTCTCTTGGGGCTGCTGTGAGGATAAAATAAAATAATATCTTAAAGCTTGTTTCAGATCCTAAAGTTCCATGTAAATGCTAGTTATCATTAATCTATCTGGAAAAATAATGATAGGCTCCAAATGTGGGGATACAAATATTATTCTCATTAGTATTGCTGTCTTTTGCCTCTTCTTACATACCTAACACTTAGCATATGCTGTGTGCTTAATAAATCTTTATTGAAATGCATAAATGAAACAGCAATGAGAAAAGATAGATGATTTATAAAAATGTTAGAAAATATGTTCTGTTTCACATCTGTCTGTTGGCTTCCTTTAGGTTTCATCTGCAAAATCTCTGAGGGCAATCTGACTTAGGCGGCTTATATACCATGCTTTTTGCAGAGTTGTTTTTCTATCAACTATTTTTTTCACTGTTTTGTAAAGAGATGCTTTTTAGAATCTTCCATCTTCCCCCTCTTCTGCAGAGATTCAAGCTTTTGTAGTCTAAACAGATGTTAATATTGGCTACTATGTCTCTTCCCTTGGCATAGGAATTGTGTTTACTGGTTTGGGTATTTTCATGATTCTTTGAGCCTTCTCCTTCTGGTGTTTTATAATCATTTAAATTTTAGTAGTTAACACTAATAGAATCTATGTCAGATTTATGTCTCCATCTCTCAGATTTTAAAGTTGTTTCAACAGGTTTGGTTTGGGCATCTTTAATTGCAAACAATGTTTTCTTTTAATTCATTGTCTTTCCTTTAACTAAGAAATTATTTTGTTGAATACACACATAGCAGATTTTGAAATGACTGTATCTGTAACCAGTAACTTCCTGGTTGTGAATAAAATCAATTATTTCTTTTCCTTCCTTCTACCATTCATTGTTCCCCTCCTTCCTTCCTTCCATTTCTCCTTCCCTCCCTTTCTCCCTCCTTTCCTTCCTTCCTTCCTTCCTTCCTTCCTTCCTTCCTTCCTTCCTTCCTTTCTTCCTTCTTTCTTTCCTTCCATTTACCAAGTGCCTACTATGTGTAAGACATTGAATTAAGTTCTTTGTGGAGTAAAAGATGTTTATGTTACACTACTTACATCAGAGAATTTATAATTTAATAAAAGATATATACAATGTACATGTTAATTTCTATACATGAAATTGATATGATATATAATATACATGGTGATATATTATATGTGGTTATACATATACATGTATCATGTATTTATGTATACATGTGTATGTATACATAAACATATATGTACATAATACACAATTTGGCTTCCTTTGAATTTTGAGTTATACTTGTATAAAATTTTGCATTTGTATTTCCTGATAATTCTCTTTACTTCCTATCAGTTGTGATTTCATCTTGTTCATTTTTTATTAAAGTAACTTAATTTCTCTTTCTGTTTTTTCATTAGGCTAGCTATGATCTTTTAAAATATTTTAAAAAATAATTTATTTATTAGTTTCCTCATTTCTATCATCTTTTTATTATCAATTTTCCCTACATCTTCTTTAATTTTCAGATTTCTTCTTTTGTATGTGTTTTAGGGTTGCTAATTTGTTGATGTGATAGTCTTTCTAAACACATTTTCAGTTCATCAATCCTTTTTTTCTATTTTGTTAATATAGGTTTTCAGAGATACAGATTTTCCTCTGAGGATTGCTTTAACTTTATCCCACAAGTTTTGCTGTGTTTCTTAATGGTTATCATTATCTTTAATATAATTACTTAATTTTTTTTCTGTAATTTGTTTCTCAATGCTCCTCCTTCCCCCAAGGGATTATAACAGCATTTAAAAAGCTTTCAGAATATTGGATAAATCTTTGATTAGTGTCAGAGGCAGAATTTGAGACCAGATCCTCTTATTCCAAAGCCAGTTTTGTTTCTAAGGCACCACACTTGCCACCCTTAATGGGTTATACAGGGTATTCAGAAGGACTAGCACCTCTGGTGTGGGGGCTGGCCCAGCCCTTTTCAGGGCTGCTCATTCACCTTTGGTGTCTGCCTAGCACTCATCTCTCACCCATGCCTCCCATGAAGCTGAAGCATGTGCAGTAGCCACATCTCAGTAAAATATCTCAGCAGAGGGACTAAACCAGGTTAAGGATAACCAGTAGGCCTCAAACCTGTTAGTGAGTTAGCAGGGTATCTACACCATGTATGTGAAGACTTTCCCCTGCAGAATGGATGGAAGAGAAAAATTTGTTCCAGTGGCCATGAAGGGGCCAGAAGCAGAGTCTATGAAGTTCTTAGAGTTTTACCAGGCATTAAAGATGCCAAAGTCATCCCCCTGCATACTGGGCCATTGAGAGTTATCTTGTCTCGACTTTTTTCTTGCCACTGAACTTAGATGACTCTGGAAGAGCAGGAGACTGATGACTTTGTGCAACTCTGCCTCGCTTAAGTGCAATTCATGGGCAAGACAAGACATCACCCTGTGTTGTCATTGGTTCTCTTCAAAGACAAAGGACAAGCCACAACAACAAATTTTTGGTGGTAGATTTATGGGGAATCCTGAATTACAATCATATAGGATGAACTGGTTGACTAGTTATTGTCCTTTGTGGTTGAAGAGGGCCAAAATGGCATCACTACATTGGGGTTAAGGTATGGTGTATCTGACTGTTTCTGATCAGATTAATGTGGCCTTAGAAGGCTCTACTACAAGTTAGGCACAAATAGTCCATACAAACTATTGGAATGGAGATGTCTCTAAATGTGTGCATCTCACATTTCTTTTGAGCTACTAAAATTTTGCATTGCTTGTGAAGAAGAGTACTGTCTTTGATGCAGGCATGCCAGGTTGGGCTGCCCTGTGCCTGTGTCTCTCATGTCTCACACGTGATTCCAAAATTCTTCAGAAAGACCTTGAAAATATCCTTGTATTGCTTCTTCTGACCTTCGTGTCAATACTTGCCTTGTGTGAGTTCTCCGTAAAATAGTCTTTTAGAGAAACATGCATTAGGCAATTGAACAGCATAGCCAACCTATTGGAATTGCACTCGCTGATTGAAGAAGGTGCATCAATGGTTGGGTATCTAGATCAATGAAATTCTTTAAAATATATGGGTACTATACAACCAGTTATTAACATTAGTTTCATAAGAAATGTCAATTTTTCAGAAAGCAAAATTTTTGTAAGAGAGTTCTTCACTATTCTCTTTTAAATGATTTATATATTTATTTGTTCTTATTTACTGTGCTTTATTCAGTCTTCCACATGACTTAATGATCATAAATAAGGTGCAGAAAAGATTGGAAAAAGTAAAATGCATCATTTCTGTATCACCAAAGAAGACATAGTCAAGGTCTATTATGGGAGGTTCTAATTCAAAAGATTTTTTTTAAAGTTAAATGATGACTACAAAGAGAATAAACTGAATGTCTTCATTCATAAGACCTAATTTCAGTAATACGTACCCCCTGGTACATAGTTTCCCTCAGTTTGTCTAGCTATATGAGGGTTGTGTTTAAAATATAGTAAGTTAGTGCCGTTTTAATAAAATCATTTTAAACAAAAATTGGAGATAAAATGGGAGTCTAATGATTGACAAATGACCAAAGCAATTGTGGCATATTAATGTTTATTGAGAAAATAATAAGTAAAATGAAAATAAGTGAAAATATAAAGAATAGTTATAATAACTTGTGGGAAGTGATTCATAATGAAGAAAGTTGAAAAATAATGTAAACAATGGCAACAATAATGCAAATATAGATAGTATATAGGAAGGCAATAAATGAACAATGTCAGCGCAATACTAGCAAAATTAAAGAACATTTCTGTTCTGTTAGTTAACTTTAAAAGTGTAAAGGGTCATGCAATGGCCATCAATTATCAGTATTAAACTTTTTTGCTGTATTGTTTCTGGGCAAAGTGCTTTATGAGGGTCTTTGGGTTTTATCATTGCATCCAAGAAAATTATATAAATAATTTTAATGAAAGCATTTTCATGTGAAAACTGGGAGTAGAGGTGTATATTTCAGAGCATTATTCTTTTGTTAAAAAATCCGTCATTGAACTTTCATTATAGTTGTATAGTGACATGTCTGTTATATATTCAGTAGTGGGTTTCAGGAAGATAATTAGTGACCTTAGTCTTTGTAGTATGTAGGAAGATACACATATGTATGCATATTCATTTTATCATGTTATATCATATATAGGAATGAAAGTTACATTATTTTAACATTCACAGGTTCACTAATTGTGAAATGGGAATTTAGAGCCAGCACATGTTGCCTTACAGAAAGGAAGGGACAGGAAAAGGGGAAAAAAAAGGGAATATAGGAGGAAAAGAAGAAAGGAAAGGAAACACATTTTAGTGTTTTGTTGTTAATGTTAACTATCTTTTTACTTAAGTAACTGTGCAAATTCTATATCTCTATGCCACTTAAATAAAACCATTTAATAGTGAAATTAATATTCCACTTGTAGTCTGGAGACTCAGGTCTAGTTGGTGACTCTGACTCTTACTAGATGTGTGATATTAGCCAACTCATGTTCCTTCTCTGAACCCTGGTTTTCTGAACTTGAAAATAGAATAAAAAAAATTCATACTCCCTTTCTCACAGTATGGTTTTTGGGTATTTTGTAAATTTTAAAGTATTTTTAAAAAACACCTTATCTATATTCTATATATTCCCTAAGCACATCACAATCTAATTCACACACTAGGTCCTTAATAAATATATTTCATGCTATTGAAATAATAAATCTTGATTATCAGGAATCATAAACAAGGCATTATTGGTGGTGATAGGGAGAGGTGGCATTTGTAAAAATGAGAAAGAAAATTCTAATTGCTTTAAAATGAGTATTTGTTGATTGCATTTATTTCTCTATGTATCTCTCAATATGATTTTTTTCCTTTCAGTGCCTTCTCTCAAATATCATGCCTGACATTTTCTCTTTTCAGTTGCCTCTCTCTCTTTGCTAGTAGTAGCACTGTTGCTGTTGTTCAGTTGTATTTGACTTCATGACCCCATAGAGTGATTTGCCAGTTCCTTTTCCAGCTCATTTTACAGATGAGGAAACTGAGGCAAACAGGGTTAAGTGACTTGCCCAGGATCACATAGCTAGTAAGTGACTAAAAACAGATTTGAACTCAGGTTTTTCCCATTCCAGGCACAGTACTCTATTTACTGGACTACTAACAGTAGAGAAATTTGCCCTGGGGCTTTTTGAGACATTAACATCCTCTTTCTTTTTCCTGCTCCATGCTCACACACACACAAGATCATGGTCTTGGGTGAATGCCCTTTTTACAAAGACTAGGATTTCTGCCACCCTAGGCTATATCAGATCATACTGATCCTTTGCTTGTAGCATCTACTAACTTGACAGCTTCATCAAGGTGTTTCTAAAGGCACTATCTTGCAGTGGTTTTCCCCCCCAAACCTCACTACTTCCTGTCTCCAGGGGAGAAATGTCATATATGTTAAAAATACTTATTCTGTTTATTTTCCTTGCTGTATCTATGGCAGGGAAATAGAAAAGGTTGGTAGGCTGTCTCATGGAACACAACATCAGTGAAAAAGTTTGGTGAAAGCAAGGAAAGCCTCCAGGATGTTGGGTGGACCCTTTGTGTTGAACTTTGAGTAGAACATAAAAAAAAGTCACATAGAAAAGATGGGGTTGGGGAGGGGGGAAGGGGTATGTCAAAGAATGAAAATCCTGAATCCATGAGACCACCAGCCCATTTGGGTATGTGAATGCCTCTACCCACACACCCAGAGAGATGATTCTAAATGTGTTACTCCTCAATACATTGTGATCTATGACTATTTTGGACTGTGTAGCTGATAAGGTGTCCTCTATAAAGGAATGTACATGAAGTTCTGTTGAGTGTACTAGCCACAGGTTGTTATGGAGACTTCAATTTTATGTTAAAAGGAGAATACATTACAAAAGGATTTATTGCAGTGAGAGTTCTCAACCAAGGACAATGAAAAATCTTGATAGACCTTAGTGGAGAAGCCTGTGAAGGTTGAAATATCTATTTAAATAGCTTTGAGAAGATTTGATTTTTAACCCCTGGAGAAAAAAATAGGGTGTCTTTTGTTAGATGTCTTATAGGTCAATGCTGACATTTTAGAAAAAAAACCGTGAAAATATTGAACCTTTAAAAAGATACAATGACACAATACTCTTGAGTGTTATAATTCTTATAGGAAATAATAGAGGAAACAAGAGACATGATCCATGGTCGACAGATGATTCATAAACTGATGTTATACATATTTATAAGGACAAAGTTACAAAGTTTATCCCAGTAAATTAAATAAATAAATTCACATTCAGACACAGAGCACCTTTATCTCAGGTCTTAGAAAGGAGAGTAAAGTCATACAAAGAAGAGGGTCTATCCTCTGTAAACTCAAATGCTGTTAGGGAGGCATTCCAATGGTGAAAGAACTTACAACTAGGAATCTGGGTTCTAGTTGGGTCTCTGCAACTGACTAGATGGGTTGTGAATTGCAGTGGCCTTGTGCAAATTGCTGATCCTCTCTAATCCTCAATTTTCTGTGCTGTAAAATGACAGATTTGAATTCTAATTTCTAAGGGTCCTTTGTAGCCCTAAATCCTACATGATCCTTTGCATTCATATACTGTGACTGAATGAAAAATCAGCAATAGCATGTTGATGAATTGATTTCATCCATCTCTGTAAGCAGTCATGCATGTCAGTCATGTGGCTATCTAATTTGACTATTAAAGTAACTCATAATATCTGATCTGCTATGCCAGGATACAGATAATTGCTGTGTTTATACAGTGGAAATTAGGTGAAGTGCTGGATAGAGTATTGGGCCAAAGTCGGGAAGACTCATCTTTTTGAGTTAAGTCTGGCCTCAGATACTTCCTAACTGTGTGTCTCTGGACAAATCACTATACCTTGTTTGCCTCAGTTTTCTCATCTGTAAGATGAGCTGGAGAAGGAAATGGCAAATTACTCCAATATCTTTTCCAAGAAAATCCCAAATGGGGTCACAAAGAGTCAGATAAGACAGAAAAACAACTGAACAGGAAGAAGTAATATGATAATATCATAATTCTAGCATATAAATCACTCTGTTCCATTCAACAAGTCATGCTTTGGCTCTACTTTAATATCATTAAAGGAGAACAATAACCTAGTGGCTATATAAACAAACAAACACAAATTTCTCTGGCAGAGTAGAAAAACAAACCAACCAACCACTGGTCTCAGTATTAGGAGACTAAGCTGCTACTCCCAACTCGGCAGTGGTCAGCCTATGTTATACCTATTAATATGAGCACAGTCACAAAGAAGTGTGATTTTTGGCAAAGTATTTTTTTTTCCTTCCCTGACTTTTGTTTTCCTCCTCTGTCTTTCTGGCCTCATTTTTCTTCTATGTAAAATAGACATTGCATCTGTTGACATCTAAGTTTTCCAGTTCTAAGAGTCCTGAATTCTACTTAACCTTTCCAAGCAATAATTTTTATTTATTCAACAAAATAAAATAAATGAAATCATTATTGGTTTAAATATTTGTCCAAATAATCTGATATTTAGGTGGGCAAGTTTCTATATTTAATATTATTTTAATCTATTCATTTTGAAGTGTCTTCCTTTCCTGGATTGTTATTAAATTGATATTGTCTCTGAAATTAATTGGGGAAAATAAAAACTTAGTCTTATGCAAGAAGCAATGTTGATATAGTTTTATTTTGAAATAATCATGGTCATGTGTCTACTGACAAAACGGTCAACTTGGAAGTCAGATCTTGAATTAGATCTTGTTAAAGTCACAACTTTTATTAGCTTCAGTTTTCTTATCTATAACAATGAGAGTAATGATAGCAATTAACCTCTTGGTGATGTTGTAAGAATCAATTGAGGTAATATTTGTAAAGTGCTTCACAAACATTAAGTTGTTATTATTATTAGTCAACAGGAACTCATTAAGCATATATTGTGTACCAGGGACATATGTCTATGTACCAGGGACTGGGCTAAATTCTGGGGATACAAAGAAAGCTTACCAAAGAATCAATAAAATGGATAAAGTAAGGATCTTCTAAGGATAGGGAAGACATGAATATATTTTAAGTAGAGAACCTGCCAGTAGGTAGGGAGAAATTAAAGATTAAAGATTGAGTCGGGAGGATGGGAAGAGGCAATCTGCTAGAGAGAATGGGATTATTTATGGTTATAGAAAAATTAGCTCTGTTAAGGTGAGGTGCCACCTTTACCCATGAGATAGGAGTGAAGGAGGAAGTAGTATAGAAGGCATCTGAGAATATGAGATGAGGAAGAGAGGGTGAGAAGGAACTCTCAGCTAAAACTTTCAATTTTATTCAGGGAAATATAAGGTAAGATTCTCATCTAAGAAGGTAGTAGAAAGGGAGGGCCATGGGAGTTTGAGCAAGGATGAAAAGTTTGGAAAAACTACCGTGGTGAGTAGGATAGTGTAACAATTAGAGAAGTATAAAAAGATGACCTGGTCACAGTTAGGGTCCAGTAGAGATAATATAACATAAATTTGTAGTGGTCCCACTCAACAGTTTTGTGATTTTTTTCCTGTTTTCCTTCAGCAACAAATAGAGAATGGTGGCAGTCATACAAGGGTGAAACTTGACAGGGCAAAATCAATGTTAGGACAAGGGGGTAAGAGACCTTAGAGAAGAAGAAAATGATGAGTCAAACTGGGAATGACAGGGCAATGGCCTGGGGAAGAATGATAATTCAGGGTGAAGAGTGGGTTTGGAGGATTTCAAGGAAGAGAGAGAGGTGGATTTACAACAGATTGTTATCATATAAAGAAATTTCAGGGTTCATGATCATGAAAATTATACATTTGTTGGTGATGGCAAGATCAAGGGTGTGACTATACCTATATGTAGGTGAGGTGGAATAGAATTCTAAGTCATAGGATATGATTAAATTGAGGAACTGGGAGATTAGAATGTTTGGGGAGAGTATCAATATGTATGTTAAAGTCTCCTACTGTGAGTAAGGAGTTGGGGAGGAAGGAAAGATTATGAGTCAGTCACTGACCTCATTGAAAAATGGGAGGAGAGTTTTCTGGAGACTGGTAGAGTTTCCTTGAAGACTCCATGATCATGATTTGGGTTGTAAATGTATGTGTGTATGCACACACACACATATGTACACATATATATACATGCATATATATGTACATACATATATACATGAATACATAGACATACGTATATAATCTCAGAGGAAGAGAGACTACCAAGTTTTACTTTCCCTCTACCTAGAAATAACAAGGAGAAAGAACTATTCCAACTTCCTTGCTGTGGCTTGTAATCAGTGTTTGAAAGATTAGTCAGGGAAACTATCATCAGGAGGGAAACAGGTTTTAGTGAGTGCAATATTATGAAAGGAATAACAAGTCAAAGGTTTAAGATGAAAGCAAGATTACTCGCTTTCCTAAGAGCTTCAGAATGAGATATTGGGTGGGTTAGGAAGAAGAGATTTGGGCTAAGGTAGCCAACAGTGAGAAATAGATAATAGTGTTTGAATAATGACAGTAAAGGGTTCAGAATCATTGGAACATGGAGAGCATGATAGGGTAGAATTTTGTTAATCATTGAGGAATGAGTTCTGGTAGGATATAAACGTCTCCAGGGGTTCAGCCGCCGCATGGAGACCTCAAAAAGTGTTAGGCAGTAATGTGTACCTAGAAAACTTTATTGTTGTTGTTATTGTCATTATTATTATTATTATTATCATAGTTGAATTTTGGATTTCATACACATACATGTTCCATTGCTTTCTTTTGTGATGTTTTTAATTCTGTGGTTCTTAAGAATATATATTGCTCTAATAAAAATGCTTTAACTTTTAAAAAATCCTATTTAATATTTTATTTTTTCCAATTGACACGTAAACATAATATTAACATTCTTTTTTTTTTCAATTTTGAGTTGCATATTCTTTCCCTGCCTCCCTTCCATTGAGAAGGCAAGCAGTTTGACATAGTTTATACAGGTGGAGTCATGCAAACCACATTTCCATGTAAGTCCTTCTGTGAAAGATAGCACAGACAAAAAAAAACCAAGAAAAATAAAGAAAGTAAAGAAAATTTATCTTTTATCTGCATTCAGGCTCTACCAGTTCTTTCTCTGGAGATGGACAATACCTTTCATTGGAAGTCCTATGGAATTGTCTTGGATCATTCTATTATTGAGAATAGCTAAGTTATTTATAGTAAATCATCATACAATATTGCTGTTATTGTGTACAATGTTTTCCTGGTTTTGCTCATTTCACTTTGAATCAGTTCATGTAAGTCTTTCCATGTTTTTCTGATAGCATCCTGCTCATTGTTTCTTAAAGCACAACAGTATTCCATCACAATCATATTCAGCAACTTGTTCAGCCATTCCCAAATTTGAGGCACTCCCCCCAGTTTCCAGTTCTTTGCTACCACTAAAAGAGCTTCTATGCTTTTGTGCACATAGGTCCTTTTCTTTTTCATTTTTAATCCCTTTAGTATACAGACCTAATAGTAGTATTGCTTGGTCAAAGGGTGTACATGACTTTAAAGCCCTTTGGTCATAGTTTTAAATTACTCTCCAGAATGGTTGAATCAGTATACAACTTAACCAATAGGATATTAATATTTTAATTTTCCCACATATCTTCCAGCATTTTTCATTTTCCTTTTTTGGTGTATTAAAGTGTTGTAACTTTAAAAACCCACTTATATGACTATTAGAGATACTGTTAGTACTTGTTGGTATGGATAATTCTAGCATTCTAAGCATCATTTAAACCTGTACTAAAATTGAATCAATTATACTGAGACACGACTGAAAGTATTGTTGAAGATGAAAAGTAAAGGTAAGAACCGACAACTTATTATTAGAAATTAGCCCTCAGAAAACAAGACCTCCAGAGCAAAGAACAACCTGGTACTTTGAAGGGTTATTAGTGATTCTTCTGCAGTTTAGTGTGGGCTTTTTCAAGTTGTAATAATAATAATAATGATAATAATAATAAAAATAATAATGATTAGCATTTATATAGAACTTTAAGGTTGCAAAGCTCTGGGAGGTAGGTGTTGTTATTGTGCTCATTTAACAGATGAAGAGACTGAGAGAGACAGAGGTTAAATTAATCAAAAGGCACACTGTATTAAAAATCAAAAGGGGGATTTGAACTCAGATTTTCTTTGAATCACTTCCTTCTAGACCCTACCTTCACAGATCTAACAATGCAATAGAGGAGACAGTATGCAAATAACTATATAAAACAAGGTATGTAAAAGATAACAGAGAAATAATTTCAGAAGAAAGGCACTAACATTAAAGGGACTTGGAAAGACTTTTTGCAGAAGGTGAGATTTTAGCTGAGATTTGAAGAAAGCCAGTGAATTCAGGAGGTGGAGGGGAGAGAGATCATTCCAACCATGTCAACTAACCAGTGAAAAAGCACTGAATTGGGAAATGGAGTCACTTGTGAAAGGAAGAGTAAGAAGGCCAGTGTCACTGGGTGGTAGAATATGTGGAATGGAGTAAGGTGTAAGAAGCTTGGAAAGGTTGGCTTTAGCAGACCTTTGGAGAAAATATGCTTGTCATGAACAAGACAATAGAAATATGAGAAGAGTGAAGATTAGAAAAAGTTATTTTTTAATGATGAAATTCACTTAAATGCTAAGCCAGATTGTCAGAAGAATCCAAGTGAGCCCATACAAGTTGGGCATTTTCATTCAGTGTGATGGCACATACCTGTAATCCCTGCTACTCAAAGATGGAAAGTGATGAGTTGCTTGAACTCAGAAGGTTGGAGCTACGACAGGGTGAATGCCAATCCATCCTGAAGCTGACACCAATACTGCAAGCCCCTGGAATTGGGAGACCACTAATGCCTAAAGAGGCATTAACTGAGAAAGAGACACCCAGTTTAAAAACAAAGAAAAGATTTGGACTTCATAAGGCTGTAAGACATATTCAAAACATATTTTGGGGGGATTTTTTTTTTCCTTCCAGAGGAAGTATGATAACCACTGAGAGACAGTTGAACACTAATAAATATATTAAAATGCTAAGAAGTAGAATTGTTTTGTATTTACCTAAATTCCCAAATGGACCTTGCACTATGTCATATGTCATGAAAGGTTAAGAAATTTATTGAAGAGCTACAGATAGACATCATTTATTGACCTGGTAACTGGACTGATTTAAATCCAACTGAAAAAATATTAAAACTTAACTTGGGAAAAACAAACTGTTCAATAAATGAATGCTTAAAGTGTGGTTTGATGATGATGAATTGAAGTCTACCTAGCAAAACTGTATTAGCTTATTGCCAAATAAAGTCAAACAGATGATTATAACAAAAGGCATGCATATTACATATTAAACGATTTACATAGATACAAAAAAATTGAAGTTTGTTGAATGCCAGTGATTTTAATTAGTTTACTTTATCCTACTTATTTTGTATACTACTTGGATATTTTTAGCGTTTATATAGTGAATTTTATGTAATGCATTTATGTAGTTAAAAAAAAAAAACAGGAAGATTGAGCCTATATGGCTGTCAACTACACACTTTTTTCCTGAGATGTTATAATGAAGAAAGTGGGGTTTAGCAAGAAGGCATATAAGAGAAATAACTTTTTTGGTACATTCACATGACTTCCTCGATCAATTCGAATGCTAAATGGAGCAATGAAGAACAATTATTTGTTAACAGAGTCCATTTTCTCATTCTAATTTGATGCAACTCTGCAGCCACAGGCTCCAGGTCCTCCCAAATCTCTCTCCTCTTTTACCTTTCTCATTTTAATTCTGTCCACTGAAGCAGAGATGAATGGTATAGGAAGTTCAAAGAGAACCAACAATTCAAGTACATGAGAAAGCATTACTACAGTCTAAGGAAATTTGAGGTCACAAGCTGTTTACAGCTGAGGTAAACCACAAGTCATAGCAGCGAAATGGAGGAGCAGAAAGAGGATTGGACTTAGATTCAGGGAGACCTCAGTTCAGACACAGCCTTAGCCACTAGTTCTGTGAACCCAGGCAATTCAAACCTCTATTTGCCTTGGTTTCTTCATCTGTAAAATGGGGATAATATTGATGAGGTACAGGCTCTGGCACCCCCCTTGATCTCTCCTTGAATCTTCCCATAGAAGGCATTTGCTTGAGGTCATGGGCTTAAGTTGTGGCTCTGCCCAAGTTTTTTGCCCTCCTTTGCTCCAGCAACTTCCCACCCTTAATGCTCTTGTTCCCACGCTTGAACTGGCCTAGCCCACCATTGTCTGTGGTCTCCTGGTAGCCTCCAGCAACTTCCCACCCTTAATCACTCTTACTGGAGTCTGACCTCATCTTTACTCCTGAAGACCCTCCCCAAAGTCATTACTGGAGTCTGACCTCCTCTGACTCCTCCTGAAGACCCTCCCCAAACTCCTCCTCTAGACCACTCCTAGATTCCTCCCACAATCTTTCTGTATATAAGACCCCATCTTCTCTCCCTGTGGTGTGAAAGCGCCATAGAATGACCTAGCATTGACTTACTCTGTCCTGCTTGCCCAGTATAAGCCTTACAGATACCTCGGCTCCTTAAGAGTCTACCCAATATGGTGAACTTTCAATAAACTTTATTTTTCTTTGGCTGAGAAGATTTTAGTGGAATCCTTTCTGCAGGACCCGGCATGTTGGTATTTTGGGGTCGCAGGCAACCCTAACCCTCTTTGTGGGTACCCTCTTCAATATTACCTTACCTTCCAGAGTTGTTGTGGGAATCAGGTGAGATAATATTTTTAAAGAACTTTACAAACCTTTAAGTGCTAGGTATTATGGTTTTATTATTATTGTTATTATTGGCATGATGATGTTACTCAGCCTGAAACAGGTTTAAATAATTAGATAATGTTGTCTGGGTGCTTCTTCCTGTCATTGTGTGGCCTTCAGAAAGCCTGTCTTGAACCTTATGACTTCTGCTCCCCTTCCCCCCAAAATATAATAATTTGTATCCACTTTGGTTATACTTTGTTTTCATTTTTCTATGTAACTTCCTTGAGACATCTAATAATGTCTGGCACGTAATAGGGTTTTTAAAATGCTTGTTGAATGAATGAATGAGCTATATGAAAAGCACTTCCTCTAGATCTTGACTCTGAGTTTCTTTTTGCTGATACTTCATGCTGGTACTGGTACTTTCTATCTTCAGTGGCAGGAAGCACAATTTTTTGCTAAGGTCCTTTAAGCTTCAGGAGGATTAAGGAACTGTTTTGATTGGGTACCTTTGGTCTTATTGAAACTGTCTGTACAGTCATCCCTCTCACTAACTCATAGTAGCACTTCCTTTCTCATTCCCCGTTTCTCTCTTTTCCTTACACCTCTCTCTATATAACACAACCTCCATTTACTTTCTTTCGATATGATTTGACCAGCACTACAATAAGAATTGTTGATGAAGACTAGTTTTGTCAGAGTTACTGATGTGGGGCAATCGTGCTAGATTGCAGGTTTTCTATATTATATTTCACAGCCATTTTTGATGTTTGGAGTTCGATGTCCTGAGAAATTAATATGGATGATAGGCTAACAGATTCAGAGCTAAAAGGGACCTCAGAAGTCATTCAATAAGTCTCCCTTATTTCCTCACTTTACAGATGAGAAATCTGAGGTGCACAGAGGTAAGGGCCTTGTCTAAGGTCACACAGGTACTGTCAGAGGCAGTATTTGAACATAGGTTCTTTGACTGGAGCCAACACCCTCTACTGTGCCAGGAAGGAAAAGCAATGCCAACTATGGGTAGATAGGCCTACCACCACTGTGAAGCCTTTTGGAACATTCAGTTGATGCAAAAAGAACTTCAGATTCACAAAAACTTCAGCAATTCATTCTTGTCACCTTTACTACCCCTCTGATAGAGCAAATGCCAGTGCCCTTCTTAGCTCATTCAAAGACAAAGAAGGAGAAAACAACAAATAACACTATGTAAATTTCTTTTGTAACTTGAAATATTCCCTCTATTCTATAAAATGGGATGCTAAGGTAGAGGTTGGGGGTGAAATTGAATGACATTTTGAGAGTAGATGTTTTTGTAAAATCCTACTGTCTCAAATATACAAGAAAAGCTATTACCTTGTTCATATCCTTTAACACAGAGATTTCACTTATGAAACTATAGCCCAACAGATTTAAGAGCAGGAAGAAAAAACTTGTATATACCAAAACATTTGTGGAAGCACTTTTTTGTTAAAATAAAAAGCAGGAGACAAGTTTGCCCAACAGTTGGCCAATACATGAATAAATTATCTAGTGACATAACACAGTAGTGTTAAAATCAAATAGAAAAAGAGGCCACTAAGCCATACAAAAGAATACCTACAGGCTGCACATTGACTTAGAGAGCCACACATGGTTATATAAGAAGGGCTGTCCCCTCACATGTATCATGAGGGTGTTAATGTGTGGCTACAAGGGAGGGAGAAAAGACATTTCTAGTCTCTTCTCCCCCCTCCTTCTCTAATGGAGACTTTCATTTTTGTCAGGAGGGGAAGTAGGAGGCTGGGGACCACTCTGCTCTCTTCAAAGAGATGAGGTACTATGCCAGAATTATATCTCTCTGCTTCCTTAAATAATGTTAGTCTAGGGGCTGTTTTCAAGTTCAATCTAAACTTCTGATTGGTATTTCTTAGTGGGGGAAGCAAGAACTCAGTTTTATAACCAAAGCATGACTCCATACCTACCAAATACCAATTCCACATTGAACACAGATAACACTTAACCGAGAAATCCTTTTGTCCAAATTAGCAGCAAAATGGATGTCAGAGAAAGTATACATGAGAGAATTTCCGTTGGATAGTAGGCAGGGAAGCAGCTCTACCCCTGGAAGCAAGGTAACACAGCTCAACCAAAAAAAATCCTATATCTTATCCAAGAGGATGTTCTCTGAAGGTTCTAGTGTAGCAATTGGGAGAAGGGGAATGATAGAGAGTGCTAACTCTTTTTATGTTGCCTTTTATTATATTGACTTTTTAAAAGGTCTTTTCTTTCTGCAATCTGAAGTGTAATCATCCTCTTCCATCTTCTCCCTTGAAACTGGAAGAGAGACTGAAGAACCCAAAGAAGTTTAAGAGATTTTTAAGAAAGTAAAAAAGAATGAAGAGACTCAAAGAGTCTGTCACTTTTCTCTCTCCCGTCTCACCAACTCCTCCTTCACCTTCATGCAGTGATGGGGCATTGATCACCACCACTGCGGATAGAGTCCTATACCAGCAGTTTTGGGACTTCAGTTGACATTCATGTAATTCTATCTTTTAAAAATTAATACATCAACACATTAAAATCAGATAGGAACTACATTTTAATCTGGTTCAGGCTACACGTGGAAATGTTGTGGGCTGCATGTGTCCACTTGGCAACTCTTGATATATCAGATAATTACTGCACTTTAAGGAATTGGAAATAGGAAGAAGTCAAATAAAAATAGGAAGACTTATATGAAGTTATGTAAAATTAAGTCTTTCAAAAGAGTATCGTTTACAATGACTACTACAATAAAAATAGCATGAATATTGAGAAGCAGCACAGCTCAGTTCAGCATTATGGCTATACTCTCAGAGACAACAGACACAACCCTCCTTTATATTAACAACTTGTAAATTAACTGCTGGGGAGAGGGGTCAAATGGAATGTAGTTTACAAAGGGGATTTTGAATGGGGTTTGGGGAATGGGCCTGTTACATCAGAAGGGATTTATCAGTAAGTTGGAAAAAAAAAAAAGAAAAGTAAACTTAGGCCTTTTGGGGTCAATGTCAATAAGTATTTAAGACATATCTTTGCACTTTCATGATGGATCAGGCACAATGGATAGATCAGGAACAATGCTAGTTATCGGAAAATTAGATAACTCTTCTTTTGATTTGACAGTTACTCAGAGTTTTTATCTAGGTAGTTTAAGTATAAGTTCTTAGTAGTCTCCTGATATTCCTATCAGAAACTTAATACATTCATCCTAGCTTTAGAAATACAAAAAGGACCCTGATTGTTAGTTGGTTGCCAGACTTTTCAAGTCTTAACATTTAATAAGTGAATACTATGTACCAGGCACTGCTAAGTGCTGGAAATACTAAGAAAGGCATATAATAGTCCTTGCCCTCACTGACCTCACAATCTAATGAGGGAAAGAACACACAGAAAGGAGGTGAAAAGAAGGTGAAAAGGCTGGAAGAGGTGGGAGGTTACTTAATTCAGTGATGTTCTGAAGTCCTGCAGCCAGGAAAGGAGATGATGTGGGGAGGACAGAGTTTCAGACATCATTTCATCTTACATAATGATGAGCTTCAGGAGATCATGAAGTCTCGGAAAGCAGTTGGGTAGAAAATGAAGTATGAGGAGCCCTTTTTTCATGTCCAAAAAATTTTCAGAAACCCAGATGTTAGTTGCACTATTAGTATCTGTTTAAAAATATATACATACACAATGATGGATAAAACCCCATTATGAATTCATTAATGGTATTAAATGAATTGGCATTTGGCATTTGAAATAGTATTTACATACATTGAAAATAGTAATACATGTATATGATATTTATTCAGCCTAGAGAAAGTATGTTTTTCTAATTTTTATGCTGAATTTCACCCTCTGTGTTGGTGCACCCATGTACTCATAGATATCTTGCTGCAAGCACTCTCAAGACTATTCTGTGTTAATTTTTTTCAATCTTTTTAAAATTTAAGACAAATACTAAAGCTAAAAATATAATGAAAAAAGAAAAAGTAACATTATAAATTTAAATATAAAATAAGAAAAGAAAAAAATCATATGTACAATAGAATGTAAGGATTCAAAATATATAGCAACAAATTTCCATTTCAAGAAAATCTCTATATTAAAAACTAAGTGTTGTGTTGAAAGCTGTCCATCTTTTCTTTGCTTCCATGACGGTTTTCTTTTGTTCTCTGTATTGTACATTTTACTTTATTCTTTTATCTTCTCCCTACCCCTTACTCCCTCAGGCTACAATTTAAGGGCAGATATATTATATGTATATATGTGTGTGTGTATATATATATATACATTTATATATACATATATATACACACATTTATATATATTTATGTATAAACATATACTTTTCCTAAGAGATTCTACTCCTAATCTTTTTTTTTATATTTATTCGTATCTCTTATTTCCTGTCCCTCCTGACTTGTCTACTTTATTTCTCCCTGCTACCTTGCCCTCCTATTGTATAAATTAATTGGCATTTAGTATATGCAACAGTATTTACATATATTAAAATAGTAATATGTGTATATGATCTTTATTCAGTCTAGAGGAAGTATGGTTATCTAATTTTTATACTGAATTATATCCTCTGTGTTGGTGTACCCATTCACAGATATCTTGCTGCAAGGACTCTCCAGACTATTTAGCCCCTCTCCAAGGATCACTTCCTTATCCTCACATTCACATAAATTTGAACACCCTTCGATATCCCCCTTTAACCTGTTCCCTTACCCTCCCCTCTAAAGATCCTTGCCTTATCCTCTCCCCCTTCCCTATGTGCTTAGTGTTTTATTTCTTTCTTTATTTAGAAGACTTCTGTACTCTTCTAGATGTATATGTATTGTTCCCTCTTGAACCCATCCTTGATGAAAGTAGGTTTCCAGAACTAACATCTCTCCTCCCTCATCTAATTCCTCTGTATTAGTTCTTCCTCTCACACATCATTTGTATAAGATAATTATTCTTTTTAGCTATTCCTGAATGATTTTACTTTTTGAAGTCATATAATGCTCAGGTCTACCCCAGTCTTTCTTATGAACTACCTAATTACTAATAACAATCTTGGACATACCTTTTACATTTTACATACATAAAAGGTAAACAGTCTGTCCTTATTGAGTCCCCTGTAATTCGTCTTTGGTATGTACCTTATGTTCTCTTGGCTCTTTTATGTCAGATCTTCTGTTAAGTTCAGGTTTTGTTTTTTTAACAAAGTTCTTTTAAGTCTGACAATTCAATAAATATCCATTTTTTTTCATCCATAATTATGCTTAGCTTTGCTGGGTATGATATTTTTTGGCTGGAAACCTAGTTCCTTTGCTCTTCATTATATAGTGTTCCAAGATCTGTGGTCTTTTAGTGTTGCCACTGCTAGGTCTTGTGTGATTCTAATTGTGGCACTGCCACATGCAATTATTTTTTGTTTATATGTTGTTGCATAATATTTTCCCCTGAACTGGGGTTCATGGAATTTGACTATAATATTCTCGTGGGTTTTCCTTGTAGGACCTGTTTCAGGTGATTATCAGTGGATTTTTTTCTATTTCTTCTTTCCCTTCTTGTTCTAATACTTCAGGACAATTCTCTTTTTGAAATAATTAATTCTTATTTATTATAGTTGCACAGCTGTGCTAATCAAATTTGAAACAATATTGATATCTTTTAAAATAATCTTTACTCTTATAGAAGTACACCTTAACTATAGTGAATGCAAAAGAAAATAAAATCATTTTTCAGATAAACTTTGCCAATGTTTCCATTTTGCAGTTGCTTGCATTTTTAGGACTGGCTTCATTTTTTTTTTTTTTTACCTATGAGAACATTTTTAATGTTTATTTATATTTAGTTTTAAGCATTCATTTCTGTAAGATTTTGAGTTCAAAATTTTCTCCCTTTTCCTCCCCTGTCCCCAAGACAGCATGCATTCTGATACAGGCTATACATACATGTTTATATTAGACATATTTTCACATTAGTCACATTGTAAAGAAGAATTAGAACCAATGGGGAAAACCATGAAAAAGAAGAAACAAAACAAAGCAAAAAAGAACAAATAATCTGCTTCTCTCTGCATTCAAATTCCATAGTTCTTTTTCTGGATGTGGATAGCATTTTCCATCATGAGTTTTTGGAGTCATCTTACATCCTTCCATTGCGGAGAAGAGCTAAGTCCTCACACAAGTTAGTCCTCACACAATACTGCTGTTATTGTGTACAATGTTCTCCTGATTCTGCCCACTTCACTCAGCATCAATTCATGCAAGTCTTTGCAGATTTTTCTAAAATCTGCTAACTCATCATTTCTTGTGGAACAATAATATTACATTATATTCATGTACCACAAATTGTTCAACCATTCCTCAATTGGAGAGCATCCCCTTAATTTCCAATTCTTGACCACCATAAAAATAAATATTTTTGTACATGTGAGACTTTCCCCCATTTTTATGATATCTTTGGGATACAGTCCTAGAAATGGTATTACTAGGTCAAAGGGTATGCACAGTTTTATAGCCTTTTGGCCATAGTTCCAAATTGCTGTCCAGAATGGTTGGATCAGTTCACAACTCCACCAACAATACATTAGGGTCCCAATTTTCCCACATTTTCTCCAATATTTATCATTTTCCTGTTTTATCATGTTGGTCAATCTGACAGGTGTAATGTGGTACCTCAGAGTTGTTTTGATTTGCATTTCTCTAATCAATAGTGATTTAGAGCATTTTTTCATATGACCATAGATATCTTTAATTTCTTCCTCTGAAAACTCTCTGTTCATATCCTTTGACCATTTATCAATTGGAGAATTACTTTTATTCTAATAAATTTGACGGAGTTCTCTGTCAATTTTAGAAATAAGGCCTTTATCAAAGACACTGGTTGTAAAATTGATTCCCAGATTTCTTTTTACCTTCTTATTTTGGTTGCATTGGCCTTGTTTGTGCAAAAACCTTTCAATTTAATGTAATCTAAATTATTCATTTTGCATTTCATAATGTTCTCTGTCTCTTATTTGGTTATAAATTTTCTCTTCTTCATAAATCTGGCAGGCAAACTATTCCTTGTGTCCTAATTTGCTTATAGAATCAGCCTTTATATCTAAATTGTATACCCATTTTGATTTTTTTCTTGTTATACTATGTAAGATGTTAGTCTATGCCTAGTTTTTGCCATACTGTTTTCCAATTTTTCCCAGAAGTTTTTATGAAATAGTGAGTACCTATCCCAGAAACTGGAGTCTTTGGGTTTATCAAACAGTAGATTACTATAGTCATTGACTACTATGTCTTGTGTACCTAACCTATTCCACTGATCTACCCCTCTATTTCTTAGCCAGTACCAAGTAGTTGTGATGAGTACTGCTTTATAATACAGTTTAAGATCTGGTATGGCCTAGGCCACCTTCCCTAGCATTTCTTTTCATTAGTCCCCTTGGTGTTCTGAACCTTTTTTTCTTCCAGAAGATTTTTAAAAAAATTTTTCTAGCGCTATAAAATATACTTTGTTATTTTTTGGTAATTTTTTATTGCTATGGCATTGCATAAGTAAATTAATTTAGGTAGAATTGTCATTTCCATTATATTAGCTCAGCCTACCCATGAACAACTGATATTATCCAGTTATTTAGCTCTCACTTTATACATGTGAAAAGTGTTTTGTAATTGTGTTCAAATGGTTCCTGGGTTTGTTTTGGCAGGCAGATGTTGATTGTGAAAATTCCTTGGTTTCTTTCTCTTCCTCCTGTGACATACTCCTGTTCGCAACATGGGGAAAAATTAGAATGTTATTCAGATAACTCAGGTTTAAGAAATATTTACCTAATCACTTCCTCATAGATTCTACTGTAAAACTCATCAGTGTATCTTTCACAAAGCCAGGTATCACTTTTTTGACTGGGTTCTTCTAGAAGGTATTGAGGTCATGAAACTTTTCTTTGAGGCAGTGAACTTTTCTAAGCAGTTTGTTCCAGGTTACTGATAGCCAATGAAATGAGATAGTAATGTACAAGAGAAGTATCAAGAAGAAAGGGGTCTTCTTGGTGTTGAAGAGGGCCCTTGGAGTCATGCTCTACCTATCAAACCAGTCAACAAGAATTTCCTAGACACTTGCATACTTGGGTAGTATACTAGTCAGTGGGCATCCAAAATTAGTTTTACCTTCTTTTGGTAGTATTAGATTATTCAGGGGTAGTTACTGAAAGAGCTCTGATCAAATTTTGTTAAACAGGAGACTAAAATCAAAATCATAAATGATTTGCTTCTCAGTTGTATATTATACCTGCCCATTAATGATGGAAATAAAGATGGACCAGATGTGATACAAAACAGTTAGCTGTCGAGAATGCCCTGGAGATTTAGAGGTATCACTTAGATTGGAGACACCACTTACAGGGAACTAAGCAATCTATTTCAACTTAATGGACCATGAGGACTTAGTTGATTTCAGGGATATTATGGGGACATCATGTCTAATGGGCATCATTATATAGAACTTTTTCTTTTACCCTAACAAGTAATTTGCTTAAAGAAATTTCACATCATATAGAAATATCTCAACTAATAAACTGTCTCAAAGTTTAGAACTTTGCTAGTCTATAGATACTTCCTGGAATACATAATCTCTTTGTCTTTAAATAGGAGATATGCAGATTCATTCTCTAGTACTTGGAAATTGAATCTATTGATTTATGCGCATGGATTACCACAAGCTTGGAATATGTATCCAGTCTTTCATATTTCATAGCCCAAATTTATATGTTCTCTGAATTTTCATGGTAACAAAAAGAATTATGTGCCCCTTTGTGCATGATATTAATCCACATGCTATAAGAAGTAGCATAATAAAAAAAGAGAGATGCCCCAGCAAAAGTTCTTTCAGGAGCAATTCATAGTTTTATTATCTTGTAAATTAGGTGACTTCTTGTAGATTTACTATGATACCTTTTAAGACAAATATCTAGAACAAATAAGAGCCAAAGATTTAATCTATCTAAATAATTAGTGGTGTGATGGGGCAATGGGGCATCCACCATTGTCCATAAGGCTGTGACCAGTGTCAACTTCCAAAGAGACTATAGTAATAGCTCCTTGACTATGATATTAGGTGATCCTTATTTGACAACTAATATGTTGCCTTTTTTGGAGAAAGACTACTATCTTGATGGCACTGAATAATTTTTCATTAACTTGATCCCATGTCCCAAGCTTACCATTCACTCATAGTGTGGTATTTTCTTTAGGTCATTCACCTGCATGGGTTTCTGATACAGGTCATCTCAGGACTCAGTGTTTTTGCCTAGTTTGGAGAAGACGTCAACCATTGCTTTACCAGACACGACCACCCAAAAGCCATTGTACATATATTGTGTTCAAATATTTTCTATGATGATGTACTACATAGCTATAATTGGAATAAAACTGGTTCCTGCAATGGAATGATTTGAGAAGAATAATGTAACACATTCTTTCCCCAGAAGTTCACCTTTGTGTATTGCTTATGGATTCTCCCTATATCCTTGGGCATATGCCACCTACAATGAAATTAGGCCAAAACTAAAGATAACTTGGTCCTAAAGAGGACAAGGAAATATTGAAATTAGAGTAGACAAGGCAAAGATTCTATTGTGGGAACATTAATTTCTCACTAACTGATTTCCTTGATCTCATGACCTCCCAAACTCACAATTTTATAAGATGAAATCAGCTTTGAAAAGACTGCCTCAGCACTCCCTGCCCTTGGCATCCCTTCCTTACTCTGGTTGGAAAGGGTGCAAGGCAGACTGTGAGAGCTCCTCACAGACCCTCTGTTTGAGGAAGACAACCAGGGAGTTTACCTCATTATTGCCCCACCATCTGCTGACTTCCTAGATTTCATTATCTCAAAAAAAAAAAAACCCATTGTCTTTCATGATGAAATCATTTCTGATACTTAGGCCTTCTCAGATCATTTTCCACCCTGACTATAGGATTTTTCCTGCCCATGTCAGGTAACATTTTCAGCTTCCCTTTGTGTGTTGTCTTCCCCATTAGATTGTGAGCTTCTTGGGGGCTTTGTATCACTTTTTTTATATCCCCAGCACTTAGCATAGTACATGATAGGTACTTAATAAATAGTTATTGGCTATTGACTATTGGATATTAGGCTGCATCAGTTATACACATCTCCTGGTAGGCAGAGACCCCTGATCTTTAAGTAACAGATGTTCAAGCAAATTCTCCAGAAATTGGTAACTAAACTGAGTGATTTGTGGACTCAGATTACAATGAACTCAAACGATTTTATTAGTCTTTTATTTTTGATGCTTATATGTTTCCTGCATACTTATGTTTCCTGAATTCTCATATGGCAACAGAAAGAATAACTGTCCCTTTGTGTTTTGGATTAAGATACTAGCATGAGAGGATGAGCTCCTCCGGGTAAGGGACTACTTTTGTCTCTCTGTATCTCCAGTGCTTAGCGCAGTGCCTGGCACATAGTAGGTACTTAAGAAATGCATACTGGGTGGAATATAGGAAATTTGGTTTTACTGACCTGACTGGGATCTTTACCAGAAGTATCAAAAGGCTACCTTTCCTGAATGATAGAAAGAAAGGCACACAAGAGGGGTACTTTGTCATCATTAGTACAAACGGAAGCAGTCAACTTGGTTAGTACTGAGTCTATGAAGAGCAATGGAGTAGATGCAAGTAAACTGCAAAATACCCACATGACTGGCATACAGGAAGAGGAAGAGGAAAAGTTGAACCATTGGTAGTAAACTGGACTGACCACAGTTGTTAACCTTTTTTTTAAACACGGTTAAATGTTTAATGTGTTGTTATTAGTTTAGGAAAAGACAACTCCAAAAGCCACATGGTTCAGGGACAATAGGTGAGAACTCGGGAAGGAAGTGGCATTATTGTTTCCTCTGCTTAGGATGCTTGCATGATGTAGGTGACCTTCTGTAGCTCACTCTCAGTAGTCACCCATGGAAAAATGATCAATGCGTCATGTTAGTTTTTCTGCCTCCCCCACCCCCCCACTCTGCCCATCCCTTCCCTTCAGGTGTTTTCTGTGATATGTCTTGCTTCATTTTTTTATTCAGCATTGGTCAATCTGTTATAATAGGGTCTTTCTGAGACAATCTCATCTGCATTTTAAACAAGGAAATTTGTTGATTTTGATCCCATCACATCAACCTTGGGTTACATTTAAGAGAGCCAGTTGAATTCTTTACGTGTCTGCCATTAATTCTTCATAGCTCCCTTAATCCCTTAATATCATAATGAATTTGGGGTATATGGGGCGTCCAAAGAGAGCTAGGTTCTCTTATGTGAGGGCTTACTGAGCTCTTTTCAGGGCTTTGGTGTCCATCTGGCACTCATTTTTCACTTATACCTTCAAGAATTTGTGGAATGTATGGTGGCCTCATTCTGGTAAAATTGTCTCAGCAGATTGGACTAAAATCAAGTTGAGGGTGACCAATAGGCCTCAAATCCATTGGTTAATTAGGGGGTGTGACCACTTGTTTTCTGCTTCTTCCTCACTTCTAGGAAGTATGGATTCAGACCCTTCCCATAATAGTTCAGGCCTCCACAATACACATTTAAGTGTTGAAATCAATCTTCAATCTATCCCTAAAAATCTTCCTTGTCTTATATTGCAATATTTCAAATGCTTAAGACAAAACATTTATATTTTAATAGCTAACTCTTTGTCCTATCACTTTGGGAAGAAAGATAAACTTTTAATTGGTCAGCTCTGCTTGAATTTTATTCTTCTCTAAGGGAAAAATTATGGTCATTGCAATTTATCATAGCCTACCTGTGTGGAGGGTCTACAAACTTTTCTAAATATTCCTGTCAGAAATCTGTACAGCAAGGAGAAGCAAGAGAGGGGATTAAGAAGAGGTAAGGCATTGTATTTCCTGTTAGCTCTTTTATGGGCTTCAAGGGGAGAACAGAGATGAATAATTTATTAGGTTTAAAAGAGGGAGCCAAATTTAATTTTTTAAAAAAGATGATAAAAACTTCATTTTATGTGGTGTTGGTTCACCTTTTTCTGTTTTTATATCTTTCTTCTGATATATCTTTGAAGAGAAATTAATTTACTTAGATGCACGACTATTATGTAGTATTTGGCAAAATGTGGCAAGGTTCTGGGAATGTTCTAGAACAATGTTCTCTTGTACATCAACAATGTGATTTGGATGTATTAAGAATATTGTACAAGACTCGATAGCTAGACGTAGTGATTGTAACGATATTATTTCATCACAAACATTTTTATTCTTGCAAAGTGTAGTTATTTCCTCTTGTAAAATGCAAGACAATCGAGTAGAGGAGTATCTCACTTTGGTGTTTGTATCCCCTAGCATATATAATTGATTAATTCTCTTTTCTAATGAATCTCTTACCTGCAGTGTCTCTTGTTTAGGGAAGAGTTAGATTCATTCACCAACCTGGCAAAGATGAGGAAAGATGGGGATAATCAATGTTGTATTTGTCGGAAAATATACACACTAAGACTCTGTTCCATGAATTGATTCAACTATTCTGGGAAACAATTTGCAATTATCTTAAGAAAGTGACTAAAATGCCCTTGATGCAAAGGATTGTCTTGCTTGGCATATAACCTAAGAAGGTAAAATATAAAAAGAAAAATCAAATATACACTAAAATATGTATACCACTTTTTCCTGGTAACAGAGAATCATAAACAAAATAGATTCCCACTGAATGGGAAATGACTAAACAAATTCTGGCACAATAATATAATGGAATAGTAATACATTTTAATATATAACACAGTGACCAACCACAATTCCAGAGGATTAATGAAGAAATATGCAAACTTATAGAGAAGTGATGGAAGATAAAGTTAAGATTAAGACATTTTTTTCTGGATATGATCATCTTAAGAATTTGGTTTGCTTGAGCATCCATGTTTGTAATAGAGATTTGATTTTGTTTGCTCTCATGGTGGGATGAAGGGTGGAAAAGAAGAAAGGTGGGTTTTTATTTTTAAAAATTATGAAGAAATTATGAATATGGAGAACATGGACAAACATAGGGCATACAAACTAATAAATTGGAATAAACAAAACCAGGAAAACAATATATGCAAAGAATGTAATAATGGAAGTAGCACACACAAAAATTCAAAACTGAATGTCACATATTTGAAATGACCAAGCTTGGTCCAGAAGAGAAGATAGGAGATAGTACCTCCATGTCATTTTTGCTGAAGTGGTGAACTATGGATATATGCTGTTTTGTGTGTTGTCAAACTTGGTTAACATGTTGATCAATTTTGATAAATTAGGTTTTTCTTTTCTGTTTTTAAAAAGTTATTTCATGTATTGCAAAGCTCCTTCTCTGGAAGAGGAAAAGAGAGAGATATACTTATAAATGAAAGAACTAGGGAATAGAACTAGCACCTCTGATTTCATTCCTTTCAGTAATATCTAAAATTTCTATTTCATTTCAGAAAGAGGGAATTCCTACGTAATGAAATTTTTTTCTACTAATGTAGTTCAGCACCTTTCTCCTCAACTTATGTTTAAGAGATTTAATTGGAGTTTAGTGTCAGAGACAGAACTTGAAATCAGATTTTTCTGACTTTGAGGCTAGCTATCTATTCACTATATCTTGCTGTTTTGTTTGTGAATTTGAAAAAATCTAAAAATGTAGATTAGACTAACTCTATTAATGTGTTTACAAGTGGTTCAATTAATGACCTATCAAATGCATGAGCATTCCTGAATAATAAGAAAACATGTTATGGGTGTAAAGGCGATGAGATATGAGGAGAAGCTGATAAATAATGTTTCTAAGAGAATGCTATGTTAATAATATTGAAAATATTCTTTATATACCACAACTATTGAATGCTATTGTGCTATAAGAAATGGGGAGGAGACGGTCTTCATGATCACCTGGAGAGGCTTATACAAACTGATGCTAAGTGAGAAGAGCAGAACCAGGAAAAATGTACACACAATCACAGACACATCATACGTGTGATGACCAACTTTGATAAACTGGACTCTTCTCAGCAACACACAGTTATAAGACAACTCTACAAGTCCCAGGATGGAAGGAGATGTCTACATTCAGAGAAAGATCTAGAAAGACCAGAGTTTAAACGGAAACTGAAGCAATGTACATGCTATCATTCTTTTTCATGTTTGGTTTTCTTTCTTTTTTACCATTGTTCACTCCATTGGTTGCAACCCTTCTATACAACCAGACTAATGTCCAATGTGAAAGTATTTGCAGATGATTGCATGCCGCCATGGGTGTGGGGGGGTGAGGGAGGGGAGTTTACAATGTAAACTAAAAGTAAATAAACAAATCAATCTTTAAAAAAGAAAATATTCTTTATCTTATACAAAAAATAAAAGGATATGCCCATCAAATAAGCGTTAGAGACCTAGACAAATGCCTTAGTGTGAGACCTCTAAACCACTGCTGGCAGGTGAAGTAGACAGAAATATCTCTGAAATTTGAGCATGGCCTCTGGGCCCACCCTGGTAAACACTCTCTATTCAGCAGACTATGTGACCCTGATTCCCAAGACTCTTCTGATTAGAATATCAAAGACTTTCCTCTAAAGAAATCCAAACCACCCTAAAGGCCAAGCCTTGCTAAGAGAGGGAAGGATTGCTCTAACAGTGGAGTGCCCTGAAAAATCACATGAGAGACGTGGTCCTTGCTTTCATGACCTCATAGCCATCTTCTAGGGAAACCATTTTGATAGAGATACAACCTGGCAGTTGTTCCTGTAGGTGCTTCAGTTCCTACTTTTCTCAGTAGCCACAGCTACTATAGATCCAGAAAAGAAAGTTCTTAACAACTAAATCCTTTGTATTGTCAAATGGTGTGAAGGAAGAAATATATGTCATTTTATATAGCAGTACACTGTGGCCCACTCCTCTAGAGTCAGGCTGCTACCTCAGTCCCCTCAGAGTTCTCAGATATCCTGATGTATTTATGGAGCATCTTTTCTGTATTACCATTGGCTCAAGTCCCCATTGACTGCGTCTATCTATTGTTAAGGACCAGTGACTAGCATCCCAATTCCATTTAACATCAATTGGCTTTTATAAAGGGATATTAATTTCAAATACATGGAATGAAAAATTTTAAAAAATTTTCCAGCATAATTGGGGCATACTTTCTCCTCTATTACTCCAGTCCCAAGGGTCCAGTAGACCCATTTTCACTCAGTTTCTTCATGGCATTGGTACCACAAAGTTCATGTCCAGATAAGACATGATTCCCAGATCAATCTTTTTGTCAGCTTCAACTGACCTGGGTCTAGAAGGTCTTTTAGAGCATGAATCCTGGGCTGACAGCAAAACCCAGCCTGAAATGCTGGGATATAAAAGTCCCCCTTCCTCACCATTCAAAATGCTAGGATGTTAAACACATATAGAAAATCCAAATGTCATAGTTACTCTATTCCCTTCACCTAGAATGGAAAAAGAATACATTTGGAGGTCAAAGACCAAGGCCCACTTTTCTGGAGACAAGGCCTCAGAGAGAAGGCCCCAATACCTCTCTTCCTTAACACATGGTGTCTATACCATATAAAATGTGAATACAGTACAAAAATGACTACCTAATCATATTGAGATAAAAGAGAACTAGTAGAACCTGGCCAAGGCCCTTTGAATGCCTCAGAAACTAAGGATCCTCCCATTAACCATGTGGTGAGTAGATTGGAACCAGTAATATATTTTCTAATCTCTCTAAGACACTTCCCTTACATGTCATCACAGCTCTATCAGAAGCAGGATTTTAGCCTCTCCACACAGAGAAATGTTAACCAAAGCACTCTGCCTGTGTACCAGCACTGCATTGCAAAGAGAAATGAAGCTAAAGAAGATGAATAATCATATGCCTTACTTCTGTACTGTTAAGGACTGCTGTTCTGGGCCTGTAGCTGAATCCTCCAGTATGAGTTATCTCTTCTATTAGAATGTGAAATCCTTGAGAGTAGGTACTGTCTTGCTTTTATATTTGTGTACCCAGGACATAGTACAGGCATTGGCCCATAGTAAGTGCTTAATAATTTCTTTTTCATTCATCCATTTATTCATTCACTCATGAAGCTTGAAGTCTAATAGAAGGGCTAGACACAAAACAGTAAAATAAAAGACATGATATATTAAAAGTACTTTCGAGAGATACAATACAAAGTGCTATGTATAGTATACAGAAGAAGGCAATTACTAGAAGAAAGAATCAAGAAAGACTTTAAGGAGGAAATCTTATCTGAATTAGTTATTAAACTGTAGGTAAGAATTCAGGAGGTAAAGAGGAATGACGGGGTCCCAAATTGAGAAACAAGGACATAAACAAAAGCTCTGAGGACAGTGTATGCTATATTCTGGGGAATAAATAGTCATATTTGTTTATTTGGATATAGGGTGTATAACTGAGAGAAATAAGGTTTGAAATGGAGGATCATAGTGTGATGTAGCAGGTCTTTAGTTCTAAGGAAAGGAGCCTACATTTTATTTAGAAAGCAATATTTTTTGCATATTTTTTATCAGGGGAATGAAACAACCTGGCAACAGTATGAAGGATGGATTGCTGAGGAGATAGGACAGAGGTCTTTTAGGAATCTACTGAAGACAAGTGATAATGAAACATATACAAAGGTGATAAAAGTGAAGACAGAGTAGATTGGATAATAATCCAGAAGTAGAACTGATAGGACTTGATAACTAATTAATTATGAGAGTTGAGGGAGAGAGTTGTGAAAGGTTACATTAAAAGCTTAAGGATGGGAAACTTGCTGAATGGTGGTAGTGCTACTGCTACTATTACTGCTACCACTACTGCTGTTGCTATTACTACTGCTATCACACTACTAATCCTAGTGAAATCAGAAAGAGAGGCAGATTTAGGGATAAAACATAGCATTCTTGATTTGGGGCATATGGAGTTTGAGGTACTTTGTAAAGATGTTCTACATGCAGTCAGAAATGTTGGTCTGGAGCTGAAATTTGAATACCTTCCACAACTTTATCCAAGTTATTAATGAAAATGTTAAATAGCATAAAACCTTACACAGATGCATGACACAAAAAAAGCTCTTAACAAATTAATATTGAACCATTAATAACCACTCTGTTAAAGGCAGTCTAATCTATTCCAAACACATTTAACTATGCCTCTATCCAGGCCAATCTCTTTTGGTTCCATAAAAATAGTATTATCAAATGCATTACTAAAATCTAGGAAAACTTTATGTCTTTCCCTGACCTACTGGCAAAAAAGGGGATAAAATTAGTCTGGTATGACTTTTCCTCGATGAGGATATGATGGCTCTTAGTTATCACCACTTCCTTTCCTGTAGGTTCATTAATCATCTATTTGAGGGGCAAAAAACAGGAAGGGTGGAACAGGAAGGAGCAGAGCAAATGAAAGCTTGAGCAGGGGCTGGAACCAAGCTGAACTGAGAGAGAGAATATTTGTGATGTTGGCACTCTATGTATCTGTGTAGCTTTCTCAGAAAGAAGTCCTGTCTGTTGTTCTGTATTGGTTTCTCAGACAGAAAGTGAATTGAGATGATAGCACCAGTAATGTGTGTGTAAATATTGTTGTAGTCCTGTTGAGCTTTGTTTCCTGAGAAACAAAAACTGTGAAAAGCTTGGAGTAGAGCAGTCCCCATGAGCTGTAATATGGAACAGCAGTGGAGAACTGCCTACTTGTGAATCCAAGCAAGAGCTGGGGGCATGGAAGAGGAGCCATGGGGTTTAGAAGTCAGCCTCAGTTAAGATGAAAGAAGACTTTACTTGGATACTCATTGCTGACTGATGATATCATAACTTACTGTGACCTAGGGGTGGATGGTGTATGTACTTTCTGCTACCCCTTAAGGGTGATTGGCTTAAGGATGACTGGAAGTCAGCCTAGAGTCAAGATGAAAGAAGACTTGACTTGGGTACTCTATATTAATTGATGAGATTGTGACTTACTGAATGATATGTTTTGTTTAAGACTATGTGGTCACCTTAGTAATAATTTGTTATGTTATATTGTTGTGAATGTTGTATTTTAGTTTCTTGAATGTTTTGCTTCAGTTTATTGCTGACTAGCGAGTTTACTATACTATGTGATTAGATCCTTAAAGTTATTCACAGCAGCAGTCCTCAGGAGACCTGCTCATGATTTGCTTTACAAGGAACCAAAGTCAAACATAGGGAACATGCAGGAGTGTGCTGGTAAATGTTTAACAACTGGATCTCACATTTTTAATGTGAATTATTAACATTTCCCCTAATATTCTTTCTAAGGTCTAGGGAATAAACAGAACAGTAAATCAAACCCTGATTCATAGTGTGTATGGATTTATTTCTCAGTTGTAAATGCTTACACTGAAAATTTAGCAGTCAGTTCTCCTGTGTCAGTATGAGTTGGCACCAGCACACCACTGATTGCATCACAAGAATTGCTGAAGGAACTGGGAATATGTAGCTTAAACAAGAAAGGACTTGAGGATGGAGGTGGCAGTAATACTAGCTATCTTTAAAGGTTTGAAAGGCTCATACAAAGAAGAGTGAGACATGTTCTGTTTGATACTAGGGGTTAATACCAGGAGCAGTGACTAGAAGATGCAGAGGGTCAGGTTTAGGTTCAACTTAAGAAAAAAACCACCAAGCAATTAGAGGTAGCCCATAGTAGAATGGGCTGCCTTAGAAGGGCAAAAGGAGAATTGCAACTTGCAAGAATATTGTAGAGGATTCACTAGATACAAAGTCCTGAAAATTTTTGGTTTCAAGATACCTTTACATCCTTAAAATTATTGACAACCTCAAAGACTTTTTGTTTATGTGTGGTATATCTATCAATATTTCCCATAATAAAAATGAAAACTGATAAATTTTAAACTATTGAACTCATTAAAGTTAAAATAAGCCCATTACATGTTAATATAAATGACATGGATATATAAAAGATAATATATTTTCCACAACAATCACAA
>CM053585.1:432323672-432352226 GCA_028646515.1 Pseudochirops corinnae
CTCTAAATCTGAATCTGGAGTTAGAGCAATATATGTTGTCTCTGATAACTGCTCCCTATATGATCTGGTACACTCAGTCTTACTGGGCCTCAGTTTCTGCATTTATAACATGAGAGTTGAACTAGATAGTTTTTGAGAGTTTTCCCATCCTTAGATCTAATTCAACTAACCTGTATATCTAGTTATCCAGTTGTGTAAAATCTTTCTTTGAAATGTTTCCCATATTCTGGTACTCCCAGTGGTCCAGCCCTATCTCTAGGACTCTACTGCAATGCCTCCTTCCTGGCCCAATGTCCAGAAAATTCATGTCCAATATTCCATATACAATTATCTAACTGAAAGGTCTTCCTTTAATAAGGATTTACTGAGTTCATCATGATTCTATGGAAAGTAAGAAGCCACTGAAGATATCTGAGTAGAAGACCAACTTCATTATGACTAAGTCATCCCCTCGCTCAAATGTCTTCAGTGGCTCTTTTTTACTCAGCATCAAACCCTTTGCTCACCTTTCAAAGTCTTCCATAATTTGATCTTACCTAACATAGCCCATCTTATTTCTCACTATTACCCCTGTCCTCTGCTCTAGCCAAACCAGTCTCCCCATTATTTAGAGAACACACATACACACATACACATGTACACACACACACACTTACTCCATGCTCATGTGTGCCTTTGTGCTTATGAATATACTGTTTAACCTCTTTAAGACTTTCCTCCTTCTCTTTGACTTACTCAGATAATATCTAGACTTTAAGGTCCAATTCAAGTCCCATCTCATCCTTCATGAAAACCTTTCCTAATGAATCCTAGTCTCACTAATCTCCTTCACACTAAATACCTGCTGGACTTAGATCCTCTATTGCCCCATTCACCACTTCATGATATACGGTCATGCTGTTGGTTTTTCATGTTTGTTAATTTTCTCTTTCTGATGATCCTGAAAGCTCACTAAGATCAGGGATCAGGCATTATACTCCTGCAACTCTCCCCCTTCACCACCACCCCCCAGGCTGAGAACATAGTAGGCAATCAAAAGAATATTCCGTTTAAATGAGACTCTTAAAAAACAAATGGTGTTTCAATAGCTTGATTAAAATATGACTTTATCTGTACCAAAAATAATATCAAGGATAAAAGCAGCAACCTGAAAAATAATCTATTTCACCATTGCCATATGTCTGTCTGAGAAATGCACAATCATGACTAGTATAAATGTGTCTATGTTGTGACTCAACCAAAGCATTATTTTTTTTTTACATAAAGCCTTTCTTGATCTCCCCAGCTGCTGCTACTCTGCCTCCCAAAATTACCTTCCATGTATTGTGTATGAATTCTCTGCATATTTACTCATGTAAATATTGCCTCCCAAGGTGGGAGAAAAAAACATAAGCTCCTCAAAGGCAGGAAATGTTCATTTTGTCTTTATATACCTATCATCTAGAACAGCGTCTACTGGCACATAGAAGGTATTTAATAAATGTATTGATGAATTACTGCTTCTGGAATGATCTAACATCTATCTTCTTCAAGTAAATATGGAGACTTGAAGTGAACAGGCTGGATGATGTAACTGAAGCTGACAAGGAAAACAAGGAGTAGAGTGAATGGGAAATGGAGGTCATAAAGAAGGCTGGAGATTCAGGGGTGTTCAATGGTGGGAGAGCCAAAAAACATCATCTACAAGGAGATAAGAGAAGAGAAATGAGTGAGGGGCAGGGATGTGGTACAGCCAATTAAACTAGCTTGAGATAGCAGATTAATAAATTTTCATTTTGAGCATGTATGCCTCAACATCACTACTACAAATCAGAGCTGGAATTACTTTTTTATTGTATAAATTTATGAAAGTGAAAGAGAATATGTTAATTATTCAGTTTTAAACTTAAAAGAATGTTGGGAATACTTTTTTTTTTTCTTCTGAGCATTAAGTTGCAAGCACATTTACTAGCACATCCCTGAGGAGGGGGTGTTGAAAGTCTGGAAGAAGTTCAGAAGAAGACTCAGATGGAAAGAGAGTTTAGCAGCATAGCATCACTGAGGTCAACTGACCTTTCACATGTTATGCTATACTGTTTTCAGTTTTATAAAGGGCCGTAGCTGTAGAGTTGGAAGGGACCTGAGACACCAACGCGCTCAACTCTTTCATTTCACAAATGAGGGCTCGTGTCCAAGTGCAGTGACTTATTCAGGATCACAGAACTAATATGTATCCAAGGTAGGATGTGAACCCAAGTCTTCCTGGCTCCAAGTAAAATCATACTCTTATGCTGCTTCTCTAATTATATGCATATAAAAAAGAGACAGGATGGAAAAGTAGGAAGAGCACTGAATTTGACCTCAGATGGTTGGAGGTCAAATCAGATCCCCGCTCATTTTACCTAGGTGACTCAGAGAAAGTAACTTAATCTCATTAAGGCCAGGATTTCTTTACCTGTAAAAAGAGAGGCTGGACTAGATGATATCAAAGGTGCCTTAGTGATCTAAGTCTATGAAAACCTCTTTTATTTCTTCATCATTTCTTTCACCTTTGAAATATTTTCATGTTTCAGATTTTTCATTTCTTATTTCTTTATTCCTGATTGTCCAAAGCAAACAATTCTTCCTCCTCATCATTCTTTAAGCAAGCACATAAGTAAAATTCAGCATGACCAAGGAGTGTGATATATTAGTTATAGTATTACTAGGAGATCTAAATTGGAGAAAATTATGATATATTCATAAGCTCATGCTGTTGCTATTTGTTAGAATAAGATAAAAACCTTAGTATGATATGTTTTTTTTTGTTGTTTTCTTGCTTGTTTTTTAAGAAACAGCTAACAGATAGAACATTGTACTTGGAGTCAAAAAGATACAAATTAAAATCTTGCTACAGACACTTAGTAGCTATGTGACCCTGGACAAGTCATAATTGTCAATTTCCTCACGAGTAAAATGGGAATAATATGCACCTCGCACAGTTGTTTTGAGGATTAAATGAGTTAACATACGTAAAACCACTTTATGCATCTTAAAGTAATATATGTAAAGTATAAGTAAAGTAATATTTAAATGATTTATTTTACTACTACTACTACTACTACTACTACTACTATATAGGAATACTAAGTCTATTGAAATATATTTTTTCTGTATGTAAATGGCAATAGATAGTCCAAAGTGATATTATTATCATCTAGGAACTAAATTTTATGAACATCGAATCTTAAAGAAAAACAGAGTGTTTCCTATTTGTCCGAAAATTCACTTCGGCAAAAAAAAAAAAAATTACCTTAAAGAAAATTAGTTGTGACCAAATTACTCAATAGGGAAAATGACATAAGAGGGAGAGGAGATGAGGCTACTATGTAAGTCCTGTAAGGTGGAGGAGTGAGTTTTAGGGCTTACCTCTAAAGGTAATTTGCATGATCAAATGTGTACAAATATGCTAGTGGTTAATTATGTAAGTATATAAAAAATAACATATGTTCTAAGGTTCTGGGTATGATTGGAGGAGAGAATGAACATGCTTGGAGGTGCTGCTCAATGATAGAGATTTCTTTGCAAGCAAACATAGGGTTGAATTGGGTTTAAGGGCATGAATTTAGGATTTTCCTTTTACACCAGATAGCAAATAAAGCTATACAAAATGCTGGCCAAAGTACTTTGAGGTTAAACTAGTGATGAGGTTACAGTAAAATCTAAAACTGTTTTGTAAGAAATCGTATTGTTATCCTAGGATAGTTTTCAAGAACCTACCTAACCACTGTATTGCTATGCTCTAGATTCCACTATCTTTTGTGCTGTGATATCCTTGTTCCTGAAGAATTTTCATCCATGGGAGGATGCTTCAACAGTACTAAAATTACTAATATTAATGGAGAATATTTTCCTTCTGTAGCCGTTCATATCCTTTGTGATACTCATGGAACTGTGTTGTAACTAGAGAAGAAACTGCATGCACGTATGATTCACACTGATATCTCACCATCACACCATCTGCTATTTAGTGAAATTCAGTATAATACTGAGCATTTTGGATCCAAGGAGACTTTTTGAATTTGTTTATTTTGCCAGGAAGACCAAAAGCCTCCACAAATGTTTTACAGCAATGTCAGACTATATAATGAAGGTAACCATGAGTTCTTTTTATCTCATTTGATCCTCACAGCAACAATGAGCGATAGGTACTATTATTATTCCTGTTTTACAGTTGAGGAAACTGAGGCAGACAGAAGTTAACTGATTTGCACAGGAATATGCAGCTAATAAGTGTCTGATACCGAATTTGACCTCAGGTTTTTCTGAGCTTCCTGATACCAGGTCCTGTATTATTCTTTATATATTTTGCATGTACAATTTTTTTCATCTCTGCTATTAGAACGTGAGCTCTGTGAGGGCAGAGACCATGTTTTCTTGCCTTTGTCTGTATCCCTAAAATCCCTAAATTCTAGTACAGTGCCTAGCATACAAAAAATGCTTAATAGACATTCACTGACTAATTTATCGACTAAATTGCTGGGGAAGTGGCAGTTGGTGATGGCAATATATGAAATAAGAAATGTACAAAATGGTTCTTAGTCCTTGGTAATCTCATTCTGCTTTTACAGAGATAATGACAGAATTATAAGAAAGGGGCAGATTTCTACAGGGGGAAACATAGATTTTAAATTTTCTATTCATTTTATTTTTTAAAGTGTAATTGTCAAATTATAGTCAAATTACTGATCATTGTTAAACAATTTGGTCAATACATTACTGGAAAGTCTACATCAGTTTTGATGTACTTGCTACAGATGAAACCATAGGACATATGGAAGTTGCAACAAAATGAAAAGATGTTAAGGTATTAGACGTTAAAATGAGTTGGTATAAACTGAGAAACAATGAAAAACTTGATTTCTTGGTATCCTTGAACATTTCTCCTTAAGCATTTATGATGCTGCTTTTGTTCAGTTGTTCAATGGTGTCTGACTCTTTGTGATCCCATTTAGGTTTTCTTGGCAAAGATACTGGAGTGGTTGGCCATTTCCTTTTCTAGCATGTTCTATAAACAAGGAACTGAGGCAAATAGGTTTAAGTAATTTGCCCAGGGTAACACAGATAATAACTGATGCCATATTTGAACTCAGGAAGATAAGTCTTTCTGGCTTCAGGTCCACCAGTCTAGGTACTATGACATCTGGTTTATGATGATCATAACATAAAAATCACTACCAACTAATCAACAAATATTTACTGAGCATCTACTTTGAGTGAGAATTGTAATGTATTGGGAATACAAAAACAAAAATGAGAGTCCATCTTCTCCAAAAGCTTATGTTCAAATGGAAGAAATGAAAAATATGTAAATATATACAAAATACATGCAAGTCAGATAAAATGTAACTTTAATGGGGAAGATGATAATTATAGGAGATATTGTGAAAGGTCTCATATAGAAAACAGCATAAGAGCCAAGTCTCTAAGGAAAACAGGGATTCCAAGAAGCAGATGTGAGGAGGGAGAACATTTTAAGAATGTGGGACAAATGCAGTAGCAATGAGAGATGAAATATAATTCTAGAGGAACAGGAAGGAGACCATTATGACTACATTGTCAAACATTCCTTTTTATGAAAAATACTTTTTTTTTTTTTAGCAATATGGTGGGTATATCAGATCATTTGAGGCAGGAAGAATAATTAGATAATAGGAAGAACAATTGGGAGGCTTTAAAGCCAAGCATGAGCAGCTTTCCAGAGGACTGCTGCTGTGAACAGCTTTCAAGGTTCTGATTACATAGTATAGCAAACTTTCTATTAATTCAAAAACAAGGGGCAGAGTCAAGATGGCAGCTTAGAAACAGGAGAACTCTGTGGCTCCCCCTATAACCACCTCAAATACCTACAAAATATGACTCTAAACAAATTTTAGAGCCCCAGAACTCATACAATGACAGAGAAACAAGGCTCTTGCTGAAGGCAGCCTGGCAGATGGGCAGAAAGGGCTCATCGCAGCGCGCTGGGAACAGGACCCAACCACATGCGGTTTTAGCCCTAGGCCATCCAGGAGAAGCCCTGGCTGGAGCTATCAGGAGAGCAGATCACCAGTCAAGCCAACAGTCTGACTGAAGAAAATAACAACTTAAAAAATAGACTAACTCAAAGGCCATAAGAGTCTCAAAAAGCCAATGAGGAGAAGAATGCCTTAAAAAGCCAAATTTGCCAGAGGGAAAAAGAATCTCAAAAGCTTGCAGAAGGGAATAATTCCTTCAGAATTAGAGTGGAGCAAATGGAAGCAAATGACTTTATGAGAAATCAGGACACTATTAAACAGACCCAAACAAATGAAAAAAAGAAGGGAATGTGAAATATCTTATTGGAAAAACCACTGACCACGAAAATAGATCCAGGAGAAACAATTTAAAAATTATTGGACTGTCTGAAAGCCATGATCAAAAAAAGAACCTAGAAAGCATCATTCAAGAAATTCTCAAGGAAAATTGCCCTGATATTTTAGAACCAGAGGGAAAATAGAACTTGAAAGAATTCACCAATCACCTCCTGAAAAAGATCCCAAAAAGAAAACTCTTAGGAACGTTGTAGCTAGGTTCCGGAGTTCCCAGATCAAGGAGGAAATATTACAAGCTGCAGAAATCAATGATGCAAACTAAAAATAAACCAAAGCTAATTTTCTAAAAATAAATACAAAAATAAAATTCTACATTGCATTGCAAAAACCAAACCAAACAAAACAATTCAATAATAAATCAGAGCAAAACATTCCCAGAAAATCAAGGCACAGCATTCACAATGTTACAACTTATCACAGAAAATCAAAATACAGCATTCACCATGTAACAACTCAACAACTTATCGATAAAATGGCTACATAGTTTTCACCAAAGTGGTCACATAGTTTTAAATAAAGTATATTCATTTAGTCAATCACAAAATTCTTAGTTCAATCACAAAGTACAAAAGTCAAAGTTCTCCACCCATAGGTCACAGTAAATCATAATCTTCTCAGGCAGTACACAGTATCCACATAAAGTCTTCTTTCAGCTTGACTCAAGGCTGGCTCTCAGCTTCCATAGTTTCTCTTCCATGGTCCCAGCTCCAACTGTCACCTGGGTTCAAAGGCAGGCAGTCCCCAGTTCCTTGTCCAGCTCCTTGTCCAGTTCTTTGTCTAGTGCCTGTTCCAAACTGAAGCTCAGAGTGTCCAGTCCACCTCAAGTCCCTCACAGTTCCTGTTTCTGGGAAGACAAAGTTTAACAGAGCCACAATAACACTCATTCACATTGCAGGCACCATCATCAATTCACTATCTGCCTGTTAAATCAACTCAGACCCACCAACAAGGTCTGAGAACTCAATACAAGTCATCAGCATAGAAATCAATACAGAGCCACAAACAAGGTCCAAGAAGTCAACACAAATCATCAGTAAAGTCCCAGGACCACTGAAACCCTCCTCTAAGACTTCTGTGAACAGACAACCTGAAAATCCTCTTTCAGGGCTTCCAGTAAGGTCCCAGGGCTTCTGTACAAAGTATCACAAACTAACATCAACACAGACAGAACAGACGAAGAGTGCCTGGATACCACAAGTTTTCTTTTCTCCTTCTTGACTCTGCTACCACAAGAGTCCTGTTCTTAGTTCTGCTGTTTCTAGCTTGGGCCTCTCCTGCATACTCCTGCCAGTTCTTTGCCTGGTTCTATGGGTATTCCTTGCAAACATCTTTCCAAATCTCCGGGTTCTCCCTTCTGTAGCCTTGGTTCCCAGTTTTCACAGAGTCCTGTGCTTGGCCAATTCTCTTGCTAGAGAGGAATAAGGCAAATCCTCCCATCCTTGAATAGCCATTTTTCCCTCTAAAGCCCTCCTGCTTCCAAATAGAGGCCTGACATTTTGTGATCCCATCCTCATCACCAAATGTAATAATAATGTAATATTCACAACACCCAGGGTGGTTATGAATATGCTGGTATAATTGTGAATCGCAAAATGCAGCAGGCTCTCCACATGGAGGATAGAACCAAAGCCTTTATTAAAATACCAGAAAACCAAGTCTCAGAATCAGAAAGCCAATGTCATTATAGTAACCACAAAGTTGGTGCACATGGTCAATGCAGTGAACACCTATATTCCCAAGCATTCACAACAGAACAGGCTCCCACAAGCAGGGATGCTCCTCTCTCACTTACAGTGGCTCCTCAGCCTGGTTCTTCAAAGTTCTCAGCAGAAATTCCCAGAGGAAAGGTCTCACCAGAAAGGTCTCAGGAGAAGCTCCAGCCTCCAGACACTCACTGAGAGAAAATTCTCAACAATTCTCATGGCAGCCCAGCCTCCAGAAGCTTGCTCCAAGAAGATATGCCATTCCCAACTGGGGCTTTTCCTTATATATGCCTCCCTATTTCAGCCCCTTCCTGTTACATCAGCAGCTTCCTCCTAAGGTGTTAACTACTTCTGTGTTAATAAAATAGCATAAACAAGGTGTTAACTTGAAACAAGGTGCTAAGTACCTGCTTACTTGCCAATAAAAAATGGCATGGAAGATCTTCAGATTCCATTAACATTGCACAGACTATTACAGTTGTCCAGGTGAGAGGGAATGTGGACCTGAACTAGGGTAATATTTGTGTATGTTGAGAGGAGACAGAAATAATAGCATATGGCAACTGATATGAACTGAGTTAGAGGTATGATTCAAAAATGACATGAAAATTGCAAACCTAGGTAATTGGAAAAATGGTGGGGTCTTCAAAAGAAACAGAGCTTTGTAAAATGCGTGAATTTAGAGGAAAATAAAATGAGTTATTTTTAATATGTTGCATTTGGGATGGGATGGCACATGAAGAAAAGTATAGATCTTGTGCTAAAAATATGTTTTAATGGATAAATAGATAAAAGTTTTGGTGAAAGTGACAAAAACTCTGTCATGAATAATTTTATAGAAATGGGGCAACATTTAGAGATTTTCTTATATGTGGCAAACCCTGTAAAAACTATTTGTGTATGTTGTTGTCAAGACTCAGGGTAATTCTGCGCAACTGGAAAGGAATATTTATGATTTCTTAAAAGGAATCTGCTCAAAATCAATCCAAAAGTAAAACAAAGCAAAATAAATTGATTAATACACTTTGCTTAGTATGTGACATTCAACCAGATGAAAAATCAAATTTCAGTTGATTTCAATAGCTATAATAAGATGAATGGTGGTCGCAGATAGGGTACAACATTTTACAATGATATTTTTAAAGGTGGAAGTAAAGATGCCGCCTAAACATATAAAGAGGAGGTGGTTCATTCATGAAGCAAGAATAAGGGGAAACAGAAGAATAGGTTGAGTGCTGCACTGGTACTCACAAATCAGAAGAAATGAAACTCCTCTGGCATTATCAGTAGAGCCTCACTACAGAATTTATGGAAGAGACTGGACAAGAATATTACAGAAAAAGAAAGGGTAGATGGCTGTTAATTTTGACCATACGAAAGTATATTCTCATTACTGAGATTACAGGTCAGTTAGAGAACCAAAGAAGAAATTATCATATGGTCTTAACTGTAATGTATTTGCATGAATGAACAGATGAAAAAAAACATTTATTAAATGTTTCCAGATTTTTCTAATTGCTGTGGATACAAATACAAAAGTAAGGCAGTACTTGCTCTTAAGAAACTTGTATGCTTTTGGAGGAAATGCATAGGGAGTAGTAGTCAAGGAGAGGAGTTTTGGGCTGGAAAATCACAAGGAAAGTGTTGAGCAATAGGGCACTTATTGGTGAGCTTGTTCCAGAAACAATAGTATAGTGGAATCAATTTGGTTAGTGTGTGTGTGCGTGTGTGTGTATGTGTATGTGTGTGTGTGTGATTTTTGAAGCCCAGATTACAATTCAATAACAGTGATGTATAAAAACTATAGCATGCAATTTAAACAACATAACAATTAAAATGGTTTGATGAAATAATCTTATATTTCTATGGTCAAAAACAAAACGGTTGAGTCATAGCAGAGCAGAGCAACTAGCTTCCAGCTTGATGTCTGAATTTTTCCCAGAGTGGTAGTGATCAAAATCTGTTCCCATCTAATGATTGAATGGGTACTTTGGTATGAATGTTCACGTTAAATTAGTCATCTAGTGGTCCTTGTCTACAAAAATTCTGACCACTGCAAGAAGCTGCTTCCTCATCACTTGCAATAGCTTTCCTACGTTAAAGACTCGAATAAAGTAACTTATGGGTCCTTTACTGTTCACAGAGGAACCGTGCAGAGCTCAATCTAGTAACTTTCTGGGAGTACAGCTATTTTACATATTTTAATACTTTAATTTGGACTGGCAATTTCATTAATATAGAGAACATCTGGTATACAAACTAGCCTCTCCCCCGTGCAAACTGAGGAACTTAGAGATTTGAGATTTGCCTGTGACAGTGGTCTTGAAGTGTTTCTGATTGAGCATCTTTAATTTTTTCCCCTGGTGAATACACTGAGAAGGCATAGGGTAGATTTCACACCTTCACAGCTGCTACTATGGATACTTGGATTTGGCTATACTGCCCTGAGGAAGCTAACACTTATCTCACAAAAGGGAAAGGGTAGAAGCTTGCAAATCAGTCCACAAGAGGTGTGGGTAAGGGGTGCTGGGCTATAGTAGAGTAAGGATAGATACAGTTGTGTTAAAGACAAACTGTAAGATTGGCTACTGTAGAGAGAGTGAGACATGCCCAAATCTTCCCAGCTTCCAAATGGTTAGCCACATTCCTTGGGGCCATGCTATGACCTTTCAAAAGTGTGCTCCTATGGTCCCCACTTTGGATAACACTAAGCCAGTTCATTAAGAAGTTACTAGTCAGTAGTCACATGGTTCATTTAGGATAGTATAATCTGCACTTGAACTCAGTTTACATTCTAATGCAAATCTTCTAGTTTTATATAAGTGATAATCTAAATAACTGTCCTAAACCTTTCCTATTCCCCTTGAGCTCCCAAATCCATTCCTTTAAACTCAGCAGATAAATTTACTTTCTATTCTACTAAGCAAATCAATGTGAGTTTCCCTTACTGCCTTTAAAAGTGGTCTTCTAATTTTCAGAAATGCATGAATTATATATTTTATCCCCTCAAAATTCAACCTAGTCTAGTAACTGAGCATGTAAATACATTTATGAAACTGTTAAGTGTATATATGATAAAAAAAAACCACAATAAACTTTCCAACAGGAAATACTTACTTTGAGCCACTGAAAAACTGATAATTTATTAGAGTTTTGTGGTATAATTTTTTCTTAATTAGGTTCAATTTTATTATGGATCTCCATATACAATATTTAGCAAAGATCTTTTAATGAAGATTAATATTCTTAGGTTTTCCCCCAGTTGTACTCTTCTACTTGGGACAGGAAACTGGATTTTGATTATAGGAATTAAATGACACTTTGTGGTATTATTTTTACAATTGCTCATAATCCATTTATTCATCAACTATATTCTGTAATTTAGGACAGTGATATACGAACATATAAAATAAAACAAAAAAGTATTCTAGCTCCAACAGAGCAAGAAATTACACAACATTAGTACTAATTTTGCTGCCTGTCTACCAACATGAACCTGAGATGAGATTAGAAATATTAATGCTTCCTGGACTTGAAAAACCTGTAAATTTATTCACATTTATAGTTATCATCATCAACATCAAAAGGCATTTACTAGAGTAGGCATATAAGATATGTAATGATTCCCAATTTCCTCCTCCCCTCCATGCCCTCCTCAAGTACCTAATCACTGAAATCAGATGGTACAATAATGTATTTCAAATTAGATAAAACATAAAGAAATTTGTAAATTATTAAAGGCTATGTAAGGACAGCTAGGTGGCATAGTGGATAGAGTACAAGGGCTGGAGTCTGAAAGACTCATCTTCCTAAGTTCAAATCTGGCCTTTGACACTTATTACCTGTGTGGCCCCTGGGAAGATTACTTAACCCTGTTTGCCTCAGTTCCCCATGTGTAAAATGAACTGGAGAAGGCAATGACAAACCACTCCAAGACCATTGCCAAGAAACCCCAAATGGGGTCATGAAGAGTTCAACATAAGTAAACAATGAAGGTAAATATTAGTATTTCACCCCTCTTACCTACCTGAAGTCCCTTCTTGTGTCACCAGGGAAAGAGAAGCTTCAATCCAGGCTCATGGTTAAGTCTAGGGTCTAGAGATTCATATTTGTTCTATGCATACTGTCCTCCACTTCTTTAGAGCAAACACTCACCCAGGATAAAATAATCACATTTTTATTTTGACTTTGAGATAAAAGCCATTACAAAACTATGACAGAAAAAAAAAAGATTTAAAGGTAAGTAAGGTCAGTTAGACAGGCAGAATGAAGCAGGGTAGGGGAGAAAGCAGAGGGTATAAATTCACCATGTTCCAGTGGCTACTAAACAGTTTGTCCTGGTAGATGGTATCTTAAGTGAGTCAATGAGCCAGAAAAGGCTCCTACTGCTCAACACTGTATTAAGCTCTGGTTATTGGATTCTTTCACTTGCAATGGTCTGGCTATTGATATATTATGTATCTGTACCACAGCTCCCTCCCTTTATGAAACCCCATAGTTTGGGGGCATCTCATCATCCTTCAGTCCATCCCTCCATGGGACTGTTTCATTGTAGTACACATTCTTATTATAGCCCTACTAAATTATAAAGCTGGTTTCTTGTAAAATAGGCAATTGTGAAATATGATCTCCCCCTCCTTAGAGGTCCTCAAAAAAAGCCGGATGACTAATAATGAGGATTCTTTTTATGTATATATTAGACCAAATGGCTGCTGATGGACTTTCAACTTTCAAATACTATTATTCTATCATGTCTTTTCTGCTCCCCCCTTTCTAATTAATTCATCACGCTGCTGCCAGACATTACTTATATGACCTTAAACAGATTATTTAACCTCTCTGGGCTTCATTTTCTTCTATAAAACGAGGGGATTGGATGAGACAATATCTAAGGTGTCCCCTTTTATTCTTATGAGCATATAATCTGTTCATACCATTCCCACAGATTGTTCCTCACTGCCACCCTCACCACTGTGTCAGTACTGAGAATCAGAAGCAAGATCAGCTGTGTAATACAATTAATAGGAGTAGAGATTCAGAACCGGATGCTTTTAATAATGAGGAAATTGAGGTTTAGGGATATTAAATGAGTTGACCAAAGTCACACAACATCAGAAGTGGATTTTTAACCCAGATCATTAGCCTCTAGAAGCAGTATTCTTTCCACCATAACATGACACCTTTCAAATAAATTATACAAATTGGAATCTGATTATTACTTAAACTATACTAGTATTTGCTGGCAAGAATGAGTGTGTGTGTGTGTGTGTGTGTGTGTGTGTGTGTATGAGAGATAAAAAAGAGATTGAGACAGAGACTATCAAATCAAGTAACCAACCAAAATTTGCTAAGTACCTGTTATATACCTGGTTCTCTGCTAAAGTCTAGGGATACAAGCACCAGAAGAAACAAGTCCTACTCTTGATGTGCTTACATTTTAATGGATGAGCTTGAGCTTCAAATCCCTAATCTAATCAAAGTCTATTGAAAATACACCTCCCCCCCACTACCACAGGAAGATTCAAGGCAGATGCTGCAGCAGAGAAGTGGTCTCCAGACTTTTCCATTGCCCCTCTATTTACTCACTGTTCTCAGGACAATCTGCATAGCTCATCACACCTCTGACTCTCCACAGTAAAGACAAGATTCCACTCACTAGCAATATCCCAACTTCCTAACATCCCTAAATGTCATTTAAGGAATTGAACCCCATCACTTCCCTTTCCAGCAAGTTCTATAATGAAAAGGACATGGAGGAAATTTTCTTATATAAAAGAAAGTACCTACCTCTCCCTCGCTGCTTTGTAATGGCCCCTTGTCCTGAGAACTCTTTTGGTCAAAAGTTTTTAAGTGGTTTCCCAATGCCTACCAAATAAAATTCAAAATCCTTTCTCTAGCATTCAAGGCCCTCAATAATCTGGTGTTAACTTTATCTTTTAAGAGCCTTGCTACCCCCTGCTATACCATCTACTTCCTAGAACTACGCTCCTTCTACTGGGAACAATCCATATTTTTACCTCAGTACAAATATCTTCCCCTTCCCCTGCTGAATGTTTACCTCACCTTCTACACCCATCCTTTCAAGATCTTTACAAATGTTTCTTCTTCCATTAAGCATTCCTTGAGCCCTTCCAATCAATAATAACCTTTCCCTTCATTGATCTCACATAGCATTGACTTTTTACCTCTTTAACGAACTTATGCTACATTATTTTCCTTTATATATAGGCCAACCATACAATGGTTTATCTATTATTTGTACCTTTCCCAGAACCCATAGCGATGCTCTGTCCAAAGCAGGCACTTATTAAATGTTCCTTTAATTGAATTCAATAGAAGGTGGATAGAAGGGCATTCTAAGTAGAAAGAACAGCTACAAAAATGCATAGGTGCAAGAGAGGGCAAAATCAGATGCCAAACAGCTAATGGCTGGACCATGGTAATAAGTGAAACAAGCCTGAAAAGCTAGATTGGTAATGGAATGTAGATAGCATTAGATATGAAGTAAAGGAGTTATTGTTGCTGTTTTTTTTATCCTATGGATCATAGGCCTTTTCCAGTCATACTCTCCCTATCCTATTCCCCAGCTGTTAAAACCTTTCTGTCTAAGGTTACATTCCAGTTATTCTGTATTTATTGTATATGCACCTCTAATTTTTCTCTCCAATTAGAACATAAGTTCCTACAATGCAGAACATAGTTTTGTTTTCTTTGTATCCCCAGTGTTAGGCATAGTAACTGGTACATAACAAGAGGTTTAAAATACTTTTGGTACATATTTATGGCTAAAGAGAAACATATCTAAACTTTTTTGTGGGCCTAGGGGGGGGGCACGTTAGGGGAAGGGGAAAAGAACAAATTAATGAAGTACACAGCAAAGGACAAAAGAAAACTCACAGGCAAGCAAAGAAAAGACAGGCAATTCTCAACACAAGTATTATCTATCATATAGGCTTTCTTGAAATGAAAATTTATTGTTACATATTTTGAATCCTCTCTTATGTTCTGCTATGCACATATGCTTTTTTTTTTCTTTCTAACTTTGTATTTAAGTTTATGACATGTTTTTGTTTCTTTCTTCTATTTTATATTTGTGTTCTGGTATTTGAGTCTAAAACAAAATTTTGAAAAATTAAAAAAAACATTAATAAAAGACAACAACAACTAGGCAGAATTGGAAAACCCCCAAAGTCCCTTCCAGACCTAAAGTGTATGAGCCTATGATTTTCTGGAACACATTTATTATGTACAGAAAGGGAATTACATATAGGTGATAATGTTTAAAGTGCCAATTCAATTTGGAAATGTGGGAAACAGCTCAATAAATAGGAAGACCTCAAAGAAAAGCCCAGAAATGTAAAATAACTTAAGGTGAAAAAAATTTTGAATGACTAAATGATGCAGAGAATGTAAAGAAACAGGAAGGTGAAGAGAGGGTGGATTCTTTTTTGGAAGGTAGAAATTGTGTGGATATTGGAAGGGAATATAAATACTTCCTAATGATTAGAGGAAGAAAAAAACACAATGGGCTTCCTTGAGAGGTAACTGGTTCCCCTCTTTGGAGGCCTTCAAGCTAAGCCTGGATCACCACTTGTTGGCCATATAAAGGTTGGCTAATATGACCTTGAATATCCTTTACACTTCTGAGATTCTGTGATTCAATGGCATCTGAAATCTGATCAGTAGGGAGAGAAAGGAGAAGACAAAGAAAGAGTAGAAAGTGACCGATAAGTGAATTTGTGCATAAAATCTTGCATTCAACAGCTGAAGGCAGCTTCAAAGCCTAATGAGTATTTACTTCTCACCCCTTGGGATCTAGTTTCTTAACTCAGTTCTCTTCTGAAATTTTTCTCAGCAATATTATCAGTGATCTTTTCTCTACTAGATTCAATGACCTTTTCTCAACCCTCACACTTCTTGATTTCTCTGTATTTTTGTTTTTGTTTTTTAAGACTGAGTCTCTCTATTTCACTCGGTTTGTTAAATACAAGGTCACTCATACACTTAATCCCACTGCTGATTGGCAAAGAAGTCTTGATTTACACTGTTTTCAACCTAAGCTAGTGTACGTTTTCTTAGGCAATCTAGCCCACCCCTCTCCCAACTCCACTATCTGGAGCTCATATTGTCAAAGGACTTAATGCAAACACTCAGTTAGCCCTACTGTAGTGCAGAACTTCTGAGCTCAAGGGATCTACTAGTCTTACAGCCTCTCCAGTAACAGTGATTACATGTATATGATATCATACCCGGCCATCTCTGCAGTTTATGATGATGTTGTTTTACCCCTTCTCCTGGGTTTTCTCATACCCATTGGCTTCTAAGACACTATGCTTTCCTAATCCTTTTCCTACCTTACCAATAGGTAGGGATAGAACCACAATTTAGGAATGATGAAAGTATGGTCATTGAAAATGTTAGGTCTGAACTACTCAACTTTTCTCTTTTCAGACCCATGGATTATCTTTAGTGTTTAAGCAATACAAGTGTTTAGAAAAGAAGGGATACCCAAGATAAATGTGGAGATACTAAGTCAATTATCCAGATGCCCTCAATGAGTTCAAATAACTAGGTTTTGATGAAGCCCACTGTAGGAAGTTTTATGAATTGGAATGCATGATTGTTAAGATGTTGGAAATATCTACAGGGAAGAAGAAATATAGCTGCTGTTTTTTCTTGGCTGTCCCTGTGAGTTGAATAGGGAGACATAAGATTGAGTACCGAGCATTAAAGAAGACAGCTAAGTATATAGTGACTTGAGAAGAAAACCAGAAAACCTGGCAAGTGAAGACTTTACAAAGGAAGTGATTTTGAGCTGTGGTTTGAAAGAAAGATAAGATTCTGATATGACAAGTTACAGTGTGATGTCTGTCATATAATATATCATATAGTGGTACAAATAAAGGCCGCAATCTAAGAAAGTGTTTAGGGAATAGGAAGTAGTTGAGTTTGGGCAGAGGACAGGGAATATATCAGTTCACATTATGAGGCCAAGGGGAAATGTTCAGAGTAAGATCTTGAATGCTAAACTAAATATTGTGGTGAAAGGAGAGCTCAACTTGGAGTTGGCAATTATTGCCTCTATCACTTACTGTTTGTCTGACCATAAGAAAGTAGCTGAGGCATGCTGAGCCACAGTTTCTTAATATGTAAAATGTTGGACAATCTAACACTACAAATTACAGATCAGTTACCAATCTGCAGAAGTGGAAGGAGTTTATACACTGGCAGTTTCCTCCACAAACCAATGAATTTACAATTCTGTACGTCCCCAAAGGAGCATAATATTAAGGTACTGTACAAAGTAGTCAATTACTACTCTAATCAATACAATGATCCAAGACAATTCCAAAGGATTCACAAAGAAAAATACTACCTACATCCAGGAGACAACTGATAAACTCGAGTGAAGACTGAATGAAGCATGCTTTTGTTCACTATGTTTTTCTTGCTTTTTTTTTTTTTTTTGCGACTTGTCTATTATGGAAATGTGTTTTGCATGACTTCACATGTATAACTGATATATTGTCTGCCTTCTAAATGGATGGGAGGGGGCAAAAGGGAAGGAGGGAATTAAGAACTAAAATTTTTTAAAGAAAGAACGTTAAAGTATAATTATTTTTAAAATATTGATCATAACACCCTATATCTTGCCCTCCTAAAGTCTTCTTTGTCTGTAAATAATATATGTCCATAAACCTCATTTTTGGGAAAAATTAACCTCATCATTATCATCTTTAATACTTATCTTCCAGGGTTAGTGTGAAATTGAAAAGTAATGATATATGTAAAATGCTTTGTAGATCTTGAAGCATAATGCCAACAATAGGAAATCAATGTTGAGTTCTGAGCAGAAGTGATGTGATCATTCAAACTTCTATGGGCATTATGGGTATTATTATCCCCATTTGATAGAAAACAGAGGCTAAGTGACTTACTCTAGGACACATAGCTACTAAATGCTGGGATTAAGATATGAATGTGTCTTCTCATTGTCAAAGCTGTACCTTAGAATTCTGAGAACAGGATTTAGGATGAACTAAATAGGAAGGGACAGAAAGCAGAGGAGAACAATTAGCCAGCTACCACAAAGGAGGACATAGCGGAAGTGTTCAAAAATGGGTAAACTAGAGGCAATGGCCTAAACTACCCTAATGACTATAAGAATAAAAGAAGGAGTGAAAAGATGTGAGAAACACTGTGGGAGTAGAATAAACAGAATTTAATGACTGACTGGATTTGGGGGTGAGCTAGAGTTGGGGATGAGCTGTCAAAGATGACTTTGAAATATTGAGCCTGGTTTACCAGAGCAATGATAGCATCATTAGTAGAAATTCTGAAAAGGAAAAGTAAGTTTTCAGAGGAGAAATGATAACATAAGTTTTAGGCATGCTGAGCTCAAAATATAGGATAAAATTACAGAAGAAGACATCTGGTTAGTTGTCATTCGTTGTCAAAGAAGACCAAAATGTCATCACAATGCTAGAGACAAGTTACAATGTGTCCAACTGTGGCTGATCAGACCAATACAAGCTCAGAATGCTCTACCATAGGTCAGGCACAAACAGTCCATGTGAATATTTGGGGTGGATTCTAATGTCTAATAAGTAACTAAAAGTGCAATTCTGGAACGAAAGAAAGAGGTCAGGGCTGGAGATAAAAATCTGGAAGTCAGCACTGAGGTGACAATTGCAGTAGTGAGTAAGAATGAATGAAAGTGGGAGAGAACATATAAAGAAAAGAAAACTTTGGAAAAACCTGTGGGTGATCCTCACATCTGGAATGCAGAAAAGAGAAAAGGAGCAAAAAACAGTAAGAGAAAAGTCAAATAGAGGAAGAAATAAAGAAAAAAGTGAGAGAAGCCAATCAAGGACAAGAAGAAGAGTTTCAAGAGAGAAAGGGGAAATTAGTAAGGTTAAATACTAGAGAAAGGTTAAGTAGGATGAAGAGTGATAGTGGATCTGGATAGGAGATGATAAATGACCTTTAAGTGGAAACGATTTTAAGGGCAGAATCCTAGTTGCAAAGGAATTAAAGGAATAAATGAGAAAACGGGAACAGTGAATGTAAACTACTCTCTCAAGAATTTTGGTGGAGAAAGAAAGGAATAAAGGCTATATACTTAAAGCATAGGTTTTTAACCTTTAACCCACGAACTTTAAAACATAATTTTGACATTTCTATTCAATATAATTTATTTCTATTGTAATACTATGTTTCATTTTATGCATTTAAAAATATTATTCTGGGAAAGGGTCCATAGGTTTCAACAGACTGTCAAAGAGGCCAATGACACAAACAAAAAAAGGATTAAAAACCAATCATTCAGATCCAAAAGATGCCTGAAAAACCACCTAGTCCCACTCCCTCATTTTACAGATGAATGAAATAAGACCCATAAAGATTAAGTATCTGAACTGAGATCATACAAGTAGAAAGTGGTAAAAATGATGGAATTCAGAGCAGACCAAGGATTTAAACTAAAATCTTCCAACTCCAAGTTCAGAATCCTTTCCACTATCCCATACTGGGATAAATAGGCAATACAGCAAAAAGTCAATAAAGGGGAGAGTTTTTTTAATCAAGGAAGATCTGAGTAACTGAAAGGGAAGGAGCCAGTACAGAGGGAAAAACTGAAACTGCATTGGATAACGGCATATTAATTAACTGATCAAGATCCCAAGACAAATTTGGAGAGGATAGAGTTCAGGATACAAGCAGAGCTGTCAATCTTGACAGTGACAAATGAATAAATATACTAATGAATGAATTAGCATTTAAGTGCTAAGTACTGAGGATGTTGTTGTTCAGTTGTTCCAGTCACTTCTGACTCTCTGTAACCCCTTTTGGAGTTTTTTTGGCAAAGACACTGACATGGTTTGCCATTTCCTTCTCCGGTTCATTTTACAGATATGGAAACTGAGGCAAACAGGGTGAAATGATTTGCCAAGGATCACACAGCTAGTAAGAGTCTGAGGTCAGATTTTAACTCGGGAAGATGAATCTGCCTGACATCAGGCCCAACATTCTATCCACTGAACTATCTAGCTGCCCAAGCACTGAGGACACAATTATAACACTGAGACAGTGAGATAGTACCTTTCAGAAGGAGTTTACTTTCTAATAGTGGTAGCTAAAACACATAGAGTGTCCCTAAAGTCTGGACACATAGGAAATCTCATTAATTATGTATACTTTCAAGAAATGAAATGAATGAACTTGGCAACATTTTATTTAATTAGCATAAATTTTAGCCATGACAATTTCATATGGAATAAAAGCTTTCATTAGCTATTGGGGACTATTTTCTATATTAATGAGATTAATTTAATTAATGAGATTTCCTATGTCTTCCTATGAAATCTCATTTATGCTAATTAAATAAAATGTTGTTGAAAATTTCATTCATTTCATTTCTTGAAAATGTACATAGTTAATGAGATTTCCTATGTGTCCAGACTTTAGGGACACCTTGTATAAGGAAATGGTAGCCAAAGTGGGGTGTTTTGGTCTGAGAGATGGGGTTGACTGACATACCATTTTCAGTAGCAATGGCAGGGCTTTTTTTTAATTTTATATTATCATTCCCAGTGGAATATATGAAAGTGTGGTGGAGGGTTCTAGAGTACATGCATGGCTGAGGTAGATGACCAAGTGGGATATGAAACATGGTTGGCATTGGATACATATAATAGGCAATGTAAATTTGAAGTCAAGTACTCAGCAGTCAAGGCAGTGAGGGTGCCAGAACAGTAATAGTTCTAACATTCAGTTCATTAAATCCCCATAGGCATGGCTTTTTGAGATTTAGTAGTCTAGAGGGAAAAGTACAAGGACAAATGGCAAGAAGACATAATCTTCTAAGGGAAGAGAAAAGTATGCTGATGCATAATTTTAAAATAATTTATAATTGTTGTTTTTGAAATAAAAATATTTTAATTACTGTCCCTTTCATCCACCAGTAAGCACCTTAAAAAGCAAATTTCCCCAATATATGTCAACATATAGTCAAACAAAACCAATTCCCACTTTAGCCATGCACCCAAAAAATGTATCTCTTCATTTTATGCTCATGACCTATCTGTCCAGAGGTTGGACTCATGTTTTTTTCATTACATTGATCAAAGTTCTAAAGTGTTTCAAAGTTATTTTTCTCTATAATATTAACACCGTATAAATTGTGCATCTAATTCTGCTCACTTAGTTGTGCATCAATTCAGAAAGGTCTTCTTTTCCTCTGAAATTGTCCATTTCATCATTTCTTATGGAACAACTGTATTACATTAAACTCATCTACCATAATTTGTTTCATCGTTCTCCAATGGGAGGACATGTCCTGAGTTTCCAATTTTTGGTAACTACGAAAAGCACTGCTAAATATTCCAATATATATGGGTGCTTTTGTCTTTATTTGACTTCTTTGGGTATAGAACTAGCAGTGGTAAAGGTGAAGGGTATGCTTGGTTGGTAACTTTCAGGGCATAGTTCCAAAGAGCTTTCTGAAATGGCAGGGACAATTCATAGCTCTACTAACAGTGTATTCTTTGCACTTTTTCCTACTAACTCTCAAATATTCTTATTCTCCTCTTTTGTCATTTTTGTCAGTCAGGTGTGAAGTGCAACCTTAAAGTTGTTTTAATATGCATTTTTCTGTTAGTGAATTAGAACTTTTTTTTTTTATAAAATCGTTCGTAACTCAGATTTCTTTTCTTGAAAACTGCCTGTTCATATCCTTGACTTTAGTTTTACTGATTTGAGTCAGTTATTTGTATATCTTGAAAATAAAACCTTTATAAATTAAAGTTTCTGCAATGATTTTTCCAAATTACCAATTATTCTATTTTTCCTCCAATAAATTTGATTGTACAAAAAAGTTTTAATTTTATATAACCAAAATTATCAATTTAATCTAATCATATGTGATCTTTTTTCACTTGTTTTCAGAAACATTTCCACAAAAGATGATTTCTTCCTTTTCCCTCTAATTGGTATATAATGTGACTTTTATATCTAAATCACATATTCTTTTAGTACTTTTCCTGGTATGTGGTGTAACATGGTGGTTTAAACCTAATTTCCACCAGACTGCTCTCCAGTGTTCCTAGACATTTTTGTAAACTAGTGAGTCCTACCTCCAATTAAGGGGGTCTTTGAGTTTACTAAACATCATAGGGCTGTATTTTTGCTTCTGTGGGTTGTATATAACTAATTTGTTTCACTAACTGGCCTATTTTTTAAACCAGTAATATATTAATTTAGTGAATACTACTTTGGAGTACAGTTTGAGATCGTGTACTAATCAACCCTCTTCTTTCTCGCTTTTTCTTTCAATATCCCTCCTTAGATTTTTAGTCTTTTGTTTCTCCATGTGAATTTTACTATTAGTTTTTCTAGCACTCTCACCTACCTATCAGCAATTTATGTTTTTTCCAAATATCTAGATATGTATTTATTTCTGCAAATAAAGTGTTTTACATGATTAACATAGAAATAGATTTGATATGATTGTACATGTATTATCTATATATATAAGATTGCACACTGTCTTGGGAAGGAGGGAGGGAAATAAGAGGGAGAAAACTTTAAACTCAAAATCTTGTAAAGGTGAATTTTGAAAACTAAAAATAAATAAATATTTTTAAAGTGTTTTATAAATAAATTCATATAGTCCCTAGGTGGATCTTGGTAGTTATGCTCCCAAGTATTATCCAGTCTTGAAAGATATTATGAATAGAATTTTTCTTTCTAGTTCAGTGGTTCTCAACCTTCCTAATGCTGCGACCCTTTAATACTCGTATGTGGGTGTATCTGCATATGGGCAAACCTGCCTGGAGATGGATAGAGGAGCAGATAGAGGATAGAGGTTCCTAAGACCATTGGAAATATGTGTTTTCCAATGGTCTGACCCCTGTGACCTCTGTGAAAGGGTCATTCAACCCCCAAAGAGGCCGCGACCCACAGGTTGAGAACTGCTGTTTTAGTTCATCTTCTTTGGTTTTACTGATTGTATATAGGGATGTTGATAACATGTATGGATTTATTTTATATCATGCAACTTTGTAGTAGTTATTATTTCAAGTAATTTTTATTTAACTATTTTATGACTATAAAATCATATCTGCAACATAATGATTTTGCTTTCTCTTTGACTATATTTACTACTCAGTCATTCAGTTATATCTTACTCTTTATGATCCATGGACCAGAGGCAGGGTCTTCTTTTTCTTATCTTATTCCTACAGCTATCACTTCTAGCACTATGTTAAATAGCAGTGGTAATAATGGGCATTCTTGCTTTATTCTTGATCTTTATGGAAATACTTCTAATTTTTCTCCCTTACATATAATAATTGTTTTTTGATTTAGACAAATACTATTAACTATGTAAAGGTCCATTTATTTCTACATCTTCTAGAGTTTTTAAAGGAAATGAATGTTAGATTTTGTTAAAAGCTTTTTAAAAAATATCTTTAGCATGTGATATTATTATTTATATTATTCAAATTGCATACTGCATTTATATTCTCCCTTATGTTGAATCTAAACTGCATTCCTAAAAACCCAACCTGGTCATAGAGTATCATCTTTCTAATATGGTACTGTAGCCTACTTGCGAACAATTCATTTGAATTTTTGCACCTATTTTCATAAGAGACATTAGCAAGTAGGTTAATTCTTTTCTTTGTCTATCCATGGTTGAAGTATGAAAGCTGTATTTCTATCCTGAAAGATATTGGAAAGGTGCCTTATTTTCTTATTGAAGGATGTCTTATTTTCTTATTTTTGCAAACATTTTATGTGGTAACAGAATTGATTATTCTTTGAAAGTTTGACAGAATTCACACATGAATCCATCTGGTAGTAGAGGTTTTCTTTTGTTTTGTTCTCCCTTTAGGTGTTCATTTATGGGTTGTTCAATTTCTTTTTCTGAATCTGATTTATTTTTCTTTTGCTAATTTGAATATTTATACATATTTATCTCTTTCCTCTAAGTTATTAGCTTTGTTAGCCTACAACTGGCAAGATCATTTCTAAAAATTTCCTATATTTCCTCTCTAATTATTATTCCTTCTTTTTCATTTTTGATACAATTTGTTTTCTTCTCTATTTACAATTTAGGTTAACTAACTTTATTACATTAGCTTTTTAAAATCAGTTCCTACTTTTATTTATCAGTTAAATATTCTTTCTGCTTTCAATTTTATTACTATCTCCTTTAAATAATTTAACTGTTATTTAGTATACAATTTTTTTATTTTGTTAAAAGTTTTAAAAATGTCATTTGTTTTATTAATTTCAGATCTTTCTGTTACTGTCTCTCCCCTTTCACTTTCTCTCTTCCTCTTTCTTGCTATTAAAGTGTTCAGATATGTAAACTTCTACCAAGAACTGCTTTAGCTGAATGATATAAGTTATGATAAATTGTTTCATTTTTTACTTTCATGTAATTTTTTTTTCTGTTTCTAAATTTGTTCTTTAGTTCAACAGTTCTCCAGTATTATATTATTTGGTCAATTTACTTTTTGATTTTCCCTTTAAGACCTTTTCGCTGAATAAAATATTGATAGCATTTGAACAATAAATGATGAGTTTAATAATTATGCTCGTCTACATTTTTGGAGAGGGCTTTATGCCCCAATTCATAATCAGTTTTTAAGGTGCTATGTTTATTAAGAAATAAGTAAATTATTTTGTATTCAAATTTAGTAATTATCAGAAGTGTATCATATCCAGATTTTAAAAATTTCTATTCAAAACTTTAATTTCTTTCTTATTTGTATTTTGGCTAGATTTATCTGGATCAGAAAAAGGTACAGTAAGGTCTCCCATTATTGTAACATTACAGTCAATAGACAGTAATGACAGTTAATAATATACACGAATAATACATAATAATAAATAGTAATTTAGTATCAAGATTACTTATATCAATTAATTAATTATCAATTGATACTTCTCCCTCTAAATCAAATTTTCCTAAATTATTCTTTTCAGTATTTCCTTTAAGTATTCAACTATTTTTTATTAGGTCTACATATTAATGTTTTGATATTTATTCATAATCTAAGATGCCTTTGATGATCACATAATTAAAATCTCTGCTTATATTTTTTTACAGTTTCTTTATTTCTATACTCAATCTGTATATATAATACTGAATCTCTGTATTTCACAGTCTGTAAATGCAACAGCCACTCACCAATCTCGTTTTGCTACTGACTGGCACAGAAGTTTTAACATGCTTCACGTCCAACCTGGTCCTGTTTACCTTTCTTGTGGTAGCTAGTGCTCTGCCCTCCTAAGTACATCACTATATTGGCCTTGGCCTTAACATGGATACCCCATTTTTGCTAGCATTATTAAGGCTCAGAACCTCTGAGCTCAAGTAATTCACCATCCTCAGCCTCTCTAGTATCAGAGACTTCTGGTGTGCATCACCATACCTGGCAATCCCTTATCATTATTATTATTATTATCATCATTATTACTTCTGAAGCATAATAAAGCATAAAATTAGACAGGTAGGTGGCATAGTGGATTAAACACCGGGTTTGGAATCAAGAAGACTTATCTTCCTGAGTTCAAATCTGGCCTCATACACTTATTAGCTGTGTGACTCTGGGCAAGTCACTTAATTCTGCTTGCTTCAGTTTCCTTATCTGTAAAATAAGCTGGAGAAGGCAATGGTAAACCTCTCCAATCTCTTTGCAAAGAAAATCCAAAATGGAGTCATGAAGAGTGAGACAGGACTGCAAAGCAACTAAACATCAAAAAAGTGTAATAGATTTTGCACCAAACCCTCATTGTAAGTCAATGGAAATATCTGTTTTAAATGTGTTTCTTGTAAACAACATACAGTCTAACTCTACTTCCCATTCCGTTGCATATTGGGAGGCAGAGGTTGAGTTAATCTCATTCATACTTATAATTATGATTCTAAGTTGCATATTTCCCCCATCCTGTCCTTTTGTTCTTTATCCTATCATTATTCCCAATTTTGTCTTCCCAAATAAGGAAGAAGAGATGGAATCTGTGAGGTAATCTTATAATAATTTATGTATGCGTGTAAATATAGATATTATATATATGCATATTATAAATATAAATGATTATATAGCTTTATCATTAAAAGCACTTCTCTTTTTAGCCCACATTTGATCTCAACTTTCTTCCCCTCCTTTTAATTCTCCTTTCACATTCTTCCCCTAATATTTAAGATTTCTGAGTATTGTTATTTCCTTCTACATCATGTATTCCTTCTTAAACCATTCTTTACCACTCCCTTGTCTTGATCTATACTATTTCTTTTAGAATATAATGTGTTTGGACACAGAAGCAACAAGATTCTGTAGCTCTTATACAGCCACCTCAAATACCCATAAAATATGACTCTAAACAAATTTTAGGGCTCCAAAACTAACAAAATACAGAAAAACACATCTCCTGCTGAAGGCAGCTTGGCAGGAAGGGCTCATCACATCACACTGGGAGCTGAAACCAGCCCAGCCTGAAACCATGGATTGGACCCGGAGCGGCCAGGACGAGCCACAGCTGGAGCCTTCAGGACAGAGGATCAGTGGCAGCTGTGGCAGTTTCCAGAATTATTAAGCCATAAGAAACAAGGACAAAGTGAAAGGTCAGTGGAACTCAGTTAAATTTTGGGAAGAAAAGCCATCTGGTGAAACTGCCTCCAGGGCAAGGAAGTGGCAGAAGTGGTGGCAGCTGCCTCCACATGGCTGCTTCAGAGCTTCTGACCTGCAGACTACAGAAGGGCCAAGAGATTATTCAGAGGCTAAGTGCTCTTGCATTGAGCAGGCTGGATCTGGATCATGGTCTTGGGTGGTGGCCCTGGGGTGCGTTGTCAGTGAGCCAAAGCTGGTGAGGCCTGCAGCGGCCTCCTAATAGCTCTGGCAGCTGCAAAACCCCCAGTGATTTGGGACAGAACTTTCCGCTCTGGAAGCAGAGTTCCACAGAGATAAAAATTCAAGTAATTCACTGGCAACACAAGCAGGCAAAGGGAGCAAAGTAAGAACAGCAACCGAACTTTAGATTCCTTCTTTGGAGACAAAAAAGACCAAAGTATGGAACAGGAGGAAGACAACACAGTCAGAACTCCCACACCAAAAGCTTCTAAGAAACATGAAGATTGCTTACAATCCATAGAACAACTTAAGAAGGATTTTGAAAACCAAATAAGAGAAGTGGAGGAAAAACTAGGAAGAGAAGTGAGAATGATGCAAGAAAATCATGAAAAGAGAGTCAACAACCTGACTGAAGAAAATAGCACCTTAAAAAATAGATTAACTCAAATGGCAAAAGAGGCCTAAAAAGCCAATGAGGAGAAGAATGCCTTAAAAAGTCAAATTTGCCAGATGGAAAAAGAATCTCAAAAGCTTTCTGAAGAGAATAATTCCTTCAGAATTAGAGTGGAGCAAATGGAAGCAAATGACTTTATGAGAAATCAAGACATTATTATTCAAACAAATGGAAAAAATAGAAGCCAACATGAAATATCTCCTTGAAAAACCACTGACCTGGAAAATAGATGTAGGAGAGACAATTTAAAAATTATCAGACTACCTGAAAGTCATGATCAAAAAAAGAACCTAGAAATCAGCCTTCAAGAAATTCTCAAGGAAAATTGCGCTGATATTTTAAAACCAGAGGGCAAAATAGAACTTGAAAGGATTCACCAATCACCCCTAAAAAAAGATCCCAAAAAGAAAACTCCTAGGAATATTATAGTCATGTTCTAGAGTTCCCATATCAAGGAAAAATTACCAGCAGCCGAGAAGAAACAATTTTAATATTGTGGAAACACGATCAGGATAATCCAGGATGTAGCAGCTTCTACGTTAAGGGATCGAAAGGCCTCGAATATGATATTCTGGAGATCAAAGGAGCTAAGATTAAATCCAAGAATCACCTACCCAGAAAAACTGAATATAATGTTTCAGGGGAAAATATGGTCATTCAATGAGGTGAAGGACTTCCAAGTATTGTTGATAAAAAAAAAAACAGAACTGAATAGAAAATTTGACATTCAAATACAAGAAGCATGAGAATGTAAACAAGGAAAAGAAACGATAAGGAACTTATCAAAATTGAACTATTTACATGCCTACATGGAAAAACTATAATTGTGACTTATGAAACTTTTCTCAGTATGAGGATAGGTGAAGGGAATATAAATGTGTGTATATATATGTACACATACACTTATGTCTATATTGGAAAGTATATATCCGTATGAATACATATGTGAGTGTGTGTATATATGCGTACATAGACAGAGGTCACAGGATCAATTGAATATGAAGGGATGATATTTAAAAGGTTAAATTGAAAGGTAGGAGAGGAATATAATGAGACAGGGAGAGATAAAATGGGGTTAATTATCTCATATAGAAGAGGCAAGTGATAACTGTTACAATGGAGGGGAAGAATAGGAAGGCAAAAGGGAATGGGTCAACCTTACT
>CM053585.1:432352726-432371408 GCA_028646515.1 Pseudochirops corinnae
CGTACATAGACAGAGGTCACAGGATCAATTGAATATGAAGGGATGATATTTAAAAGGTTAAATTGAAAGGTAGGAGAGGAATATAATGAGACAGGGAGAGATAAAATGGGGTTAATTATCTCATATAGAAGAGGCAAGTGATAACTGTTACAATGGAGGGGAAGAATAGGAAGGCAAAAGGGAATGGGTCAACCTTACTCTCATTGAATTTTCCTTAGGGAGGAAATAACATACACTCTAAATTGGGTATCTTGCCCTACAGGAGAGTAGGGGGGAGGGGGATGAGAGGGGAAATGATGGACAGGAGAGTAGTTTGGGGGGGAGGGTTTTTAGAAGCACACACTTTTGTAAAGGGAAAGGGACAAAGTAGAGAATAGAACAAGTGGGGGGGCAGGATGGAGGGAAATATAGTCAGTCTTTCACAATATGTCCATTGTTCTGTATAACTACACATATACTGCTTGCATTGAATTTGTTGTCTTCCCAGTGGGGGTGGATGACAAGGGAGGAAATGAAAGAATCTACAATTTAAAGTTTTTAAATCAACTGTTTAAAAAATATTATTATTTTATTATTATTATTATACATATGATGATGATGATGATGTACATGCAACTGGGAAATAAGATACACAGGCACTGTGGTAGGGAGATCCATCTTGCCCTAATGGAAAGTCAGAAGGGTGATGGGGAGGACATAGGAGAGAGTAGATTGGGTGACGGGGTATACAGTGGGATCTCTGTTTTGGGGTGGTGGGTAGAGGAAAGAGGAAGATAGAACTGATGGACTCATTGCAGACTAAAGCATTCTTTTTTCTTTAACGCTTTTTTTCTGCTTTAAGTTTTCTTTTGCAACATGGCTAATGTGGAAATCTGTCTTGCATGACTTCACATGTATAATTGATATCAAATTGTTTGCCTTATCAAGGAACAGGGAGGGGCATGAGAAAAAGAATTGGAACTTAAAAAAATTAAATGACAGTTTTTTATTTACATGTAATTGGGAAATATTTAATGAAATAAAAATATTGGTTTTTTTTTAATCTTTTATCTGATTCAGAGGAGAATGAGCTTAATGAAATACCCCAAAGCCCATGCCTTGTTCTATGGCTATTTAGTCTTCATCTTCAGTACTTCTATCATACAGTAGTAATTTTTTCCCTTCTTCCTCTTTTCTTCCTCAGTATATTTCCCTGTTCCCCTACATTCTCGTAAGACCACTAATACAGAATAAAGCATGCACAGACCTCTATTATTTTAACTTTTCTTTTTGTTCTTTGGAGATTTTCGGGTCCTGAGACGGCTGGCTTTGTGAAGTCACTGTCTGTTCCTCGCACGGTCTGTGCTGGAGACAGCCCCGAATGGTGTGGCCAAGAATGGCGTGGCCAGGAATGGCGTGGCCAGAGCCTACCTGGACCTGGTAGGTGAGCAAGGTCAGAGGAGGTCTGGCCTGCCGCTGTCGCAATGGTGGTCTCTGCTTGAGCTCTCCAGGTCTGCTGCTGAGGCAGCTGCTGCGGCACAGCCAGACATTCTAGGGCTTTGTTGCTGAGCTTAGGGGCTGCCCCCTGCTGGGCTCCCACCACACGGTGCACAGATTTTCCAGACTGATGTTCCGCTCTCTTTTTCCCAAGCTCTGCTTCCGCTGCTAGTGTGGCTCCACGCAGCCTGAAATGCTAGAAACCTGGGGCCAGAATTCAGGAGCATTGCTCTTGGGCAGCCCTGGCTGGAGGAAAGGCCAGCACTTGGAGGGTCTTGGGAGCTGCAGAGGTCCCACAGAGTAAAAAAGAACCTCCCCAAAGACTTTATTGTTCCTCCGCTCTATACGCCCCACGCTCGACCAGTCATGGTAGCTTGTCTCTTTGAAGACCTCTACAGGACTCTTGGGAATCCCTCCGTAGATTTCTATGTTGGGGGGTCAAGTCTAGAGGTGATTGTTTTGGTTTTTTTAATATATAAATATAATTAATTAATAGTGGTGAGCTTCTAAGCTTTTGTGCAGTACTCTCAGAGAATCTGGAAACTTCCGTATCGTAAATCTCCATTTTCACTCAATCTGCAGAGAGGTTTTCAAGTAGAAAGAAGAAAAGTTGGGAAAGTCGATGAGAATTGAATTGAAGGCTTAACAACAGTAGAAAAAGCTTGGATCAGTTGCTGAGCAAAATCTAATAGCAGGTAGACAGGACATGAATGGCTGGCTGGTTACCATGCTGAAGAGACAAACCAGATGAGCTAATTATCTATAATTGAAATAGGCCTCTATCTGACCTTTATGATTTGAAAGATACCATAAGTGATTATACTCCTTTCTCCCACTTTGCTGCTATAGTAGCAGAAATGGATGTCATTAGAAGCATTCCTTTTGGTTGTCATTGTTTCCTTTGTAATCTATGTCAAGGTAAAGTCAAGTCAACAAACATTTATCAGATGCTTGCTATGTGCTAGGTCCTTACCAAGCATTGGGAATACGTATACAAACAGAAAGAAAGATAGTTTATGACCTGAATGAACTTACATGCTAATGGTGGAAGACAACATATGAAAGAAAGTTAGGGAGCAGAAAGGGGCAAAGGTGTGGAAGTGTGGAGAGTCAAGAATGGAGCCCGGAAAGGAATGGGGACAAGGCTGGCCTGGCATTTTCCTTAATTGAAGATTTGGGGAGGTAACAGTGAATCTGAGGAAGGAGCAGCACAGGATTACTTTCAAGTTGTTAAAAAAAATGAGTTAATTATTTAGGAGATACAACACATTAGTGCTCATTAGTTTTCAAATGTCAGTTTCCTGGGGTAGCAATTTGTCACCCCATAGCCCAGTGGTGAATAAGAGACAGCCCAAATACATTGCAATGGGGGCGAGCGGGATGTTATAGATCACAATGTGGAACACTATCTGGACCACTGTAATAACTGACACAGGGTAGCCAGAAGAAAGCATGAAGGTACTAGATAGGTGCTTGAGGAGAAAGAAAGGAGGGGTGGTAAATATAGTATTGAAAGTTCATCTCATTCACTTCACAATTGTGCCAAGAACAGTGTAGGTAAACAGTGAATGTTCTTCACAGCTCCGGCAGCATCTGAATCCTAGAGGTAAAGAAAGCAAGTATCAATAGAGAGATGGATTCTGGGATTGTCTTTTGCCCACTTTCTTGCTCCCCTGCAAGAGAAGATAACAGTTGGCAGGAAAAATAAACACAAATCCCAGGGGAGAAAAAGAGAGAGTATTGGTGTAAACATTCAACATGGGAATGTGGTGGTTGAAGACAAACTGCCAAGCTTTAGGAAGTAGGAAGGAAAGAAAGGGAGAGCTGGTCAGGTGTAGAGCACATCTCTACTCTCCATCCCTCTTCCCTGTTATAAACATGTTGTAGACAATAGTAGATTGTATTTCGGGCGTCTTTTGAGCAATCCCTCAACCCACATTTTATTTTTTATTATTATTAATGAAGAGAAATTTCAGAAACCACTAAGGAGCGCAAAAAGAGCAGTACATTCTCAAGGGATTAAAACAAAACAAACCATTACAGTCTAGTGTATAACCGAAACTCCAGTTTTTCTTGATTGGCCATTTTAAAAAAAAATCATAGTTTAGTTCTTACTTCTTTCATCACAGAAACATATCTGTTAGTGGCAAAGAAGAAAAGCAAAGAATAAAGAACCCTGTCTAGAAGTCCCATTCTGCTTGGCTAATATTTTATGTTCCTTGCCTCTGGGAGAAAATAACAGTTATCTTGACCTAAATGTCTTGATTAATGAATCATCAGTAATAAATCTTCAGCTGGAAAAGCACAGTCCTGCTACTTTATCTGCTTACCATCAGTTTTGTGGTGTGTGTGTGTGTGTGTGTGTGTGTGTGTGTGTGTGTGTTTTAAAAGATCTTGAAAAACTTTAATAAATCAAAGCAGCAACTCTAAAACATTAAACTTTTTTAAAAATAGAATTTCAGGGAGAAAAAATGTTCTCTGAACATCTAAATGAACTGCATTACCATTTTTAAATGAAATATCAGACATATAAGAATAACTTATTGATAAAATTTTTATTTTATAATAAAATATAAGAACACAATATAAGAACACAATATAAGAAACCAAGAATTCTAAATATTAATGGTGATGTTTTGTTTTGTTTTTTAAACCTCTTGAATTCAAAGTGTCCAGGAACTTCTTTAAGGCTATCTTGTAAATCCTAGATAAACCCTTTAGTTACTTCTGTGACTTAGACCAGGCACTTAATGTCTCTAGGCCTCATTTTCCCATCTGTAATAGATCCTTCTTAGTTCCAAGTTTATGATCTTATGTTATAGTAAAGAAGTTAGCAACATAAAAAAGGGGTGTAGGAAAAATATGTTAGGAAATCATTTTATTAATTTCTATAAGATTAAATAACCTAAATGGGTTGAGCCTAGACCCAGTCCCTGGATCTATCATCTTTCACCTATCTACAAAGAGATTTATGCTGATGCAGGCAAATTTAAATCTTTAAATGGCAACATTTTGTTGTCTGTCTTATTATTGTTCTTATTCTGATTACACCAATCATGCTTTGTAAAATATTAGTGAACTGATTTAGTTTCTAAGACTGCTTAGATCAGAGCAAGACAAGCACTGAAATGTCTATTGGTGACCAAATATCATTAAAATGATTGAAAATTATATTTTGATATTATTGTAGTATTAATAGATATAAAATAATATACCTATTATTTTAGTTACATGTTGATTAAACAACAGGAATTTGTTGTCCCTAAAGTTTGATGTTATCCAATTCTTATAGCCTTCAGATGAGAATATTGGAGTCTTCTTTAACTCTTTCTTTTAGGTTTCTTAATCTATCTAATATTCCCTTGAGGTAGACTACTTTTATTTATATTTTATATAACTTCTGTCCTGGAGTTTATTTCTCTGCAAATGAATTTATATATTTGCTTTTATTGGAAAAAGTAAGTCAATAAACATTTGAAAGTGACTACCGTGTGTCAAGCAGTTCACTAAATGTTGGGAAAAAATGTTGGGAAAATGTTGGGAATGTTGGGGAAATGTTGGAAAAATATTGAGAAAAAAAGAGAAAGACTTGGTTGCCCTCAGTAGCTTGAAATCTAGTGGGGGAAGACAACACACAAAAGTATTTTTGAAAAGGGGATAGAGGGAAAGTTCCACAGGTGGGGCATGATGGTGAAATCCAAAGGACTACAGCCTTATGAGAAATGAAAGTAAAACTATGTCAAGCATTATTTCTCTCTTTGTTTTGGTTTCCAGAAAGCTTAAAGTCAAATTCTGAGAGCAGGTGTTAATTCATTTCATGTATGTGGTAACACCTGCTACTTTTGCTTTCTTGAGCTGGTTTTTATTTCTTGTACTTTTATATCTTGCTTTTAACCTTTAAATCACATGAAATACTTTTTTGAGGAAAGAAAGCCCAAATTAACAAGTTGATAACAAAATTGTGATTTGGGTGTCTCTTGGCCAGTGACAATGTATTTAAGTCTTCACTTTGCTATCTATGTCACTGAAGAAAGGCAGAGTTTGAGAGGCTTAAGCCACCAGATCAGTTTAGCATACAACATAATTCATAACAACAGATAAAGGAGTCCGAAACCTTGTTCCCAATTTTCTTTGCCTCCTCTTCCCCCATTATAGATGAATCCTGGAGTTTGAAATGTTTCATTTTCATTTTCATCTATATTTCACTGTGAAAATAGACTCCTCTCTTTCCTTTCTCCCAAACTGTACACTACCCAGACCCAAGCAAGAGTAATGTGACTGGTTATACCACTTGGGTGAGATAAAGTCAACAACTGGTATCCTTTCCATGATATGCAAGACCAGCAAGCTTCACCATTTACCCTTTCTCTGAGTCCTAAGTTCCTCTGGATCTTACCATTTGCCTCGCCAAGCTCTATGCCTTTAGACTCCTGGATGTTGTCATTTATTGATGTACTCTAAGGATGCCTGGGACTTGCCATTTTCACTGCTTCAGTGCCATTAGGAATTTGGGGCCTTTCTATGTGCACTGAAGCTGAAATGTTTTATGCATTGTATCCCTTTATCAGGGTGAGAACTTCTCAAGGGCATAGAGGCTGCCTCACTTTTAAAATATGCATCCTCAGCACTTAGCACAGTATTTGGCACATAGTAAATGCTTAATAAGTTATGTTTCATTTGTTCTTTCATATAATTAGGCTACCACCTAGACCTTCTACCTGTAAGGTATTAGATGGTATCCTATTCCATCTCAATAATGTGCTCCCATTAGCCTCACAAGTTAAATGTCAAACCAATCCAAAACACTTTTCAGCACAGTTCTTAGGCAGTATGCTATAAATTCCCTGATAATAAACTCATAACATTAAAGAATTTTATAGCTGAGAAAAGACCATAGGAGTTACTTGGTCCAACCTTCTAATTAAATTCAACAAAGTATGTAAAGTTTTGGAGAACAGTGTCGAGGGACTCAGTGGAGACATTTATAAAAGATATGGTTATGGTCCTCATGGACCTTACATTCCATTTGAGAAATTCCATTGATAATGATGTGTGCTTGATGTGTGCATTGGAGAGATGCAAAAAAAAAAAAGTGTCTATGGGAAATCTAGGGTGCAAATTAAATTATTTATTGGAGAATTTGGGAAGATAACAGTTGAGTTGGGCTTTAAAGGGATGGTTGAAATTCAATGGTTAAGGGCATGGGTTGGGATGAAACTTAAAGAACTCTCTCCAAACTTTCATGCTATTGTTGGAATCATCACCATCGTTTTAGTTACACACCCTAATTCATGTCTTTCTCACCTCTTTCCTGGGCAATAGTCTCCTCATCTGTTTCTCTGCTTCCAGTCTTTCTTCCTCCTCATCTTGTCCAACCCATAAAGCTGTCGAAATAATTTTGAAGCATAGATTTGGTTATATGACTTCCTGCTCAAATATCTTCCATAGAATCCTATTCCTTTAAGAATACAATAAAAACTCTTTAGCTTAGCATTTATAGACTTTTGCAATCTGGTTTTGGGTCAGCTTTCTAGATTTAGTCCTTTCACACATTCTGTATTCCAAAGGAACTGGCCTTCCTAACATTCCTTGAATCAGCGTCTCTCCCTTTTTTCTGAACCTTTGCACAAGTGGCCTCCCATGCCAAGAAAGAACACCTTCCTCTCCTTCTGGCTCTTAGAATCCTTGGCTTAATTCAAGAATCACTTACCAAGTTACTTCCTACAGAATGTCCTTTCTTATCTCCCTAGTCACTAGTGTTCTATTTCTCATCTAATTATCATGTTTTTCTTTACATATTTACTGCTGTGTGTCAGTAAAATTAATTTATTGTGGTTGTTCATTTGTTCGGTTGTGTCTGACTCTTATGACCCCATGGAGCATATTATGCCAATCTGCTTTATCCTCCATTATCTTCTGAAGTCTGTCCAAGCTCATGTAAAATTCAAAAAGAAGATTAATTTGATAGAAATATGAAGAATAGATTTCAGGGGAAAAGGATGGGGCCACTAGGGCCTGTTAGAAAGTTATTAACATAATCTCAGTTAGTAGATGGTAATGAGGGCCACTTTAGAGTATGTTAAAGGGATGCAAAAGATATTACAGAGAATCAATAAGATTTGGTAACTTATTTGATGTGAGATATGTGAGATGAAAGATAATAGCTAACACATCATATACTGTTTTTAGGTTTAAAAATTCCTTGCAAATATTTCTTTTTATCCTCACTACAACCCTGGAAGATGGATGATATTATGATTCCCATTTTAGTATTGAAGAGACTGAGGAGATAAAGTGACCTGACCTGTATCATGCAACTAATAAGCACTTGTCAGATTTAAATTCAGGTCTTCTCTACATCAAGTCTGCATGTCCACTAGGTAACACCAAAATTTCAAACATCTGAGGATATACACATGGTGATGACACATACAAAAACTGTGAAATTGCAAGGAGAAAATAGGCTTAGTTTTGGACATTTTTAAGCATTTTGAGCACATTTGAGTTTGAACTGTCAGTGGGACATCCAGTTGAAGATGTCAGATAAACAATGACATATTTGGCATTGAAAAGAGAGGTCAGAACTATATACGTACATATATATGTGTATATATATATATATATGTTATAAATATATGTGTGTATGCATGCATATTGATATATACTTTATTTTCAGCGATATATGTTAAAACAATTTTTAATATTTTTTATAACTTTGAGTTCCAGGTTCTATACCTCCTTCCCTCCCTTAGTCCCTCCCTGAGGCAGCCAGCAATTAGTTATAGCTTATACATGTGCAATCATGTAAAACATTTCTATATTGGTCATTTGGTACAAGAAGACTTGAATTTTTTTGAAAAGTGAAAAGTGAAAGAAAGCAAGTGAAAAATAGCATGCTTCAGTCTGTATTCAGACAATATCAGTTCTTTCTCAGGAGACAGCTTGCTTCATCATTAGTACGTTTCAGTTGTCTCAGATCATTGTGTTGCTGAGAATAGCTAAGTCATTCACAGTTCTTCGTTGTTCAATATTGCTGTTACTGTGTACAGTGTTCTCTTGGTTCTGCTCACTTCACCAGACTATAAATATCTATATTAAGAGGAGTTGTCTGCATATAAATGGTAATAGAAGACATTTGAGTGAATGAGATCACCAAGTGCAAGTGTGTAAAAAGGGAATATAAAATAATCAGGGACATTGCTCTTGGGGAGAAACCTACCCAAAAAAAGGTTGGAAAAAGAATAAGGAAATACTGAAGGAGAGAGATGTGGCATAGATCCCTGTGATTGTACTATCTCAGAAGCCAAAGGAGAAGGCAGCATCAAGGAGAAGTGGTATTCAAAATTGTAAAATGTTGCAAAAAGACCAAGGAGAATGAGTCAGAAGAAATATCCTGAAACACGATGATTAAGAGGGCTTTGGTGATATTTAAGAAAAGAACTTCAATAGAGTGGTAAGGAAGGAAGCCAGATTGAAAGAGATTGAAAAAATTATGAAAAAATGGGAGATATATATAAGTATATTTTTTTTTCCATGCATTTGTCAGGAAAAGGAAGGAATAGGTTGGAGTGGTTGGTATGAAATAGTCGAGGGGAAGCTTATTTTATTTTTTAAATTTTAAAAAAATAAAGAAATTTTGGACTAGAGAGGTGAACAAACGGAGTCAAAGTCATACAACTTTGGGAACTGAGAAAAGAAGCCATATCTTCTGAGATCCATTGTAATCCTCTTTCCATTATACCATTATTATTCAAATACTTTTATTTGCGGTAAGCTGCCTTGTCTTCCCTTGAAAACTACCAATTAAAAACATAACTACAATATAGTCACAAAAGCAACAACCATTAGTTTGTATTTTTAACAGTTTAAAATTCATAATGTGTTCTTTATTCTGTTTTGGTACACAACCACCAGTAATTATCCTTCTTCATAGCACAAGTAGGTATCTATTAAAAAACACACCCTCTCATTAAATAATTATCATTATAAAGTTGTAGAGTCACAGATGCAGCCATTCTAGTTGATTAATGTATTGCTATAGCTGCCTATGTGAAAATAAATACACGTGCATACATATATGTCATGTTTCTCTTCCTTTATGTGCATGTGCCAGTGTAGGTGCAAAAAGCCTTTTTGTTTCAGTGAAGATAAAGATAAAAGTATGTCTTCTTTATGAATCCATGGGCAATTCAGGAGAGAAGGCACCTTTACATCAAGTTATATGAAAAGCCATATGGGGAGAACAATTTGATTTTACATCAACCCCCTTCTTTGGGAACTGGATACAGATGGAGCTTCTAACCACAAATATGCTTTCATTGTGTAGTTTTTTGTCTTCTCCCTTAAGTTGACTTTACCCACAGATTTATTCACTAGACAAGGAATGATAAAAATAACTCATTTATAAATGTCTTTAAGCTTTGCAAAGCACATTTCTTCCAACATCTCTGTGATTTAAGTAGTACGTGTGTCCCTACAGAATCCCTAGCTCCAGTCAAGGCTCATTTCAGGTAAAATCTCCTATAGAGGACATTTCCTTATAACCTCAGTCATTACTGCCCTGCCAGTGCCACAAATTGCTTTTTATTTACTTGGTTTATATTTTGCACTGTCTTACCTGCATATACATTCTATCCAATAGCAGCAAGATTCTTGAGGACAAGGACTATTTCATTTTTTGCTCTGGTACCTTGAAACATCTACTGCTGTAACTTGAACATAGATCAATTCTTTTTGAATGAAGAAAAGTAACATTATCCCCATTTTACTGATGAGGAAAACAAGGCTCTGGAAAGTGATTTGTCCATAAGCATAGTTATTAAATGCCTGGGATTTGAACTCAAACTTCTGAACTCCAACTACAAATCTAGAAAAATATAACTAAGGTAATAAGACTAAGAAAAAAAATTATGTTGAAAATGACATTATGTCTTTTGTTCAATGTGTGTACCCAGCTATTGGAAATGAGACTTTGAAAGTGACCTGGGAAAATATACAATAGGAATTATTTCTCTTCCATTCCATTAAATTATATAAGCTGAAATGGTTCTGATTAAAAATATTTCAACACTAACTGGAAGAAACTTATTAGAATTAATATGACTATTCAATAGGTAACCCAACCAAGCAGAAAATTATTTGTATTGAGCAAAGCTGGTAGAATTTCCTTTAAATTTAATAAGAACCAAAACTGAAAAAAGAAAATGATTGATAAGGATGTTCTGTTCTGTTCAACAAGTTTTTACTAGCTATTATTTCACCATGAAGTTGAATGACTTAAGAAGTAGCAATTTCAAACAACAAGAAGAAAATCAATAAATTTGCTGAGGTGGAAAAGAAGTATTAAAATTTGAAAGCAAAATTATGGACAGATAATGGCCTCCAAAATAGGAGGAAAAAATGGAGGCTTGGGGTAACCAAGTTGAAGAAAGTTCCAAACTTACTAGACTGCTATTCTTTTTTTTTTAAGTAGTATAAAACATAATTTGAGGATTAATGAATGAGGAATCAAAACAATTCTTGCATTTTGAAGATACTTCAAAAGTTTGAGAAATGTATATGGTTTTGACTTTGAAATTCAACAAATATGTTTTTTAAGAAATAAGATATACTCTATAACCCTTTTATAAACTTGGATCTAAGTAGGTTTTGACTGAAAAAAGAAAATATCCCTCAGTTTAAATACTGTACAATGTATTTCTAATCTTGAAAATATATCTGAAACTTTTAAATACCATTTTTGAACTTGGATATGTTCCATAGCGTAAAGAAATAACCTTGTATAATATATAAGAAAAACAGTTTGAGGGACCTTGACCCATAATCTTGATTTTTCTATTCCTGTTCTCTGTCTTTTCTTTTTTGCCTATCTCCATTTGGCTATTTTTTCATTTAAATCTATTTGTTGCTTCATTGCCAGTTTCTTCTATTTTCCTAATAATCATGGCACAAAATCTTTCAAGGAATTTTTCTTTAACATTTAAATATTTTAAGGGTCTAAGATTACTTGTTTGGAATACTCACATGCAGAATATAACCCCTCTATAATTCAGTATGCTGTTTTAAAATAGTTATTGTAGCCAAAAAATAATCACTCTTTGGTCCCCCTAGTGAAGAAGCCCTTCCATACCTAGCAAAGCTGGTCTTCAGTTGAAAGATATATTGTCTGTTCTAGAAGGCATTTTGGTAGGGCCTAACAGATCTTGTCCTCTGCTGGCAAAGGTTCAAGAGATTAAGACCACCTCCTTGAAATGGGAAAACAAAAAGGTTGGGCAATACACAGGGTTCTAAGTTCAGGCAGAGAGACATACATAGGGATTGTGACAGGCTCTTGGATTTCATTGTATGGTAAACTCTGAACCAATACAGGTTAGCAGCTTCTCTGCAGCTATGATCATAGAGATCTACGAAAGATCAGTCATGATCACACAGTCTGTATGTGTAAGACATACTTAGAGCCAAGTCTCCCTGACTCAAAGGCTGGTTCTCTAGTAACTATGCCACACTGCCTATCATATGTAGCAAAAACAAAACAAAACAAAAAGGCTGGAATCAATCCTGACCCCTTATTTTAGTTTAGTGTAATTTAGCTCATTTTTATTGATGACTTTTGTTTTTATATCATAGTTATTTCCTGATTTCTACCCTTACCTCACTTGCCTTGCAGAATGAATTTCTGTGAGAATCAGAGTAGGCAATGTGTACAAAGTACTCCACAAATCTTAAAATTATATATAAAATGCTAGCTAGTGCCTTGTATAAAACAAACTTGGATAAGCAAAACTAAGCTCAAAGGTACATTTTGCTCACATAGATAGTTTCCTTTTTCGCCAATAAAAGGAGGATGATTGATTTCCTTATCTCTGAGGCAAAAATCTGGCCCTTTTATTTTATTTTAATTGGTTAAATTTTTTCTCCTTAAAGTATCGACATACTGTTTTGATATATTTTATGCATTTGTTTTCAAATATGTCATTAATTCTTCCCAGATACTAAAAATTGTCCCTTGCAATAATGAATTAAAAAGATGGGATAAATTAGTTCAATAAAACTAATTGTACTTTAATACATTAACTATGACTGAAAGTATGTAGTATTCTCCTTCAGTAATCCCATAGCAATACAAAGGGAGGAAGGTGAATTATCTCATTTTTTTCCAAGATCAAGCTTGATAAATATAATTACATAGTATTCAGTTTTGGCCTTTTTATTTTTGTTTTGATTTACATTGTTGTAGTTGTGTGTGTGTGTGTGTCTATCTGTGTGTGTGTATGTGTGTGTGGAAAGAGAGAGACAGAGAGAGAGAGAGAGAGAGAGAGAGAGAAAGAGAAAGAGGTTTTATTTCCCCTGAATCAGTTGATCTCTTCCCATGCTTCTCTGAATCCTTCATATTTGTTCTTATTCTATAAAAATAGTCCATTAGATTCTTATGTCATAGTTTGTTTTGCCATTCCTCAAATCAAAGGATTTCTACTTTGTTTTTAGTTAGCTGCTATTACAATAAGTGGCATATTGCTATGAATATTTTGGGGCACATGGGGATTTGGCTGTTTTGAAGAATCAGTGGAATCTCTGAGTCAATGTGTATGGCTATTTTAGTCAGTTTCTTAGCACAACTACAAATTTCTTTCCAGATAATTGTACCACTTGAAAGCTTTACCATTCCTTAGTGTGGAGTGAAACTCTGATTCTCTTATTTTATCAGATAATGACACTGGAGAACAGAAATCTTAAATGGATTACCTAAGAGTACATAGCTAATTTGTGGCAACAGTAGGTGGCTTGTCATAGTGAACTCATGCTAGCAGAAGCTGGGTGCCTCCAGAATGGCAGCTAGTCTCAGAATTAAGCTAAACAGTACTACTGGCAAATACATAGTTAGGGCCACTAACCAAGCAAACAAATAATATTGATAACACCAAGGCAAAGGAACATCTAATAAAGTAATGCCACAAGTCATAAAACAAGCAATAAACTGAATCAGAACAGCCAAGGCACAGAAGTCTATAATAAAGCAAAAGCACACATCATAAACCAGAAAGATGAGCCAAAGTAGAATTGAAGCAAAGATACAAAGGTGAACTGCCAAGGCTCAGGATTTGCTTCAACCCGTCACTAGATAGCACTAATGACTTTTGAGCCAGGGAAGGCAAAGCTAGTCATTTGTTCTTTTTTTGCCTAATGTGATACTTCCATGCTTTTATAGGATTGAGGACAATTCACAAACTAGTCCTCAGATTAAAAGTCTAGGACTCTACTGGACGACTTAATAACAAAGCTGAACAAAACAATGAGCATAATTAATAAGAATGCTTTGTTTGTATGTCTAGATACACATTTGTGATCAAACTAAAAAATGTTTATTTTAAGGGACATGATATTGCTTTGTGGAAATATTAGTTCCCATGATTAAATGGAAAATAAATTTTCACAAATATATTTGACTTTTGCTCATCTTTTCATTTCCCAGGAAAGACCCAAGCCAAGTTCATACTCTTAGGTCCTAACAGTTGTTATTGAAGCAAAGGGTTTTACTTAATTTCATGAATTATTGTCTTTCATAAAAATATCACGGAACTCTGAATCATTAATTGTTCATTGTTCCTTCCTACTGAGATGTTAGCTATACCAGATATAAAATATAATATAGCAAAGAGTCTGCTATGAGACATTTACATAGTGATTTTTTTTTGGGGGGGGGGAGTATTGGCTTACTACGCACTTTCTAGTTTTAATCTGACCAGAGAGAATGTTATCTCCTTCCATTACATTGGAATATAGCCCTACTTCCATTTCAATTAAAAGTTATTGGCCAGGTCACACATCCAACAAGATGAAGTACTAGACATTTTATCAAATCTTCATGAGTTCTCAAACCTCTTAAAAATAGTAATTTATGTGTAAGACATAAAGCAATTTCACATATCCTAAAAGTTGTTCCTTGCAATAATGAATTAAAAAGAGGGGATGAATTAGTTCAGTAATGGCAGGGACTGAGGTTGGTGAAAAGTGAATTATATGGTCTGGGAGGAGTCTGAAGCAGCTTTGAGTTGCATTAATCCAGGGAACTATCATCAGAAGGGAAGACAAGAAGTGAGAAATAGAGAAAAATCAAGATAAAAGACAAATTATCAAAGATATGAAGAGGAATAAAATTTAGTTAAGGAGCTTAAACTTAATAATTTAAGCAGGGAAGAGTAATAATAGAAGAGAACGTGGGTGGCCTACAGATCAAATAAAAGAATTCAGGTTATCTAAGAGCAGATATTGCAAGGCAAAGTAAAGTGAGGAAAAACCCAAAGAGACAGAGGACCCAAGTGAGCATGGATATTCCTGAATGTTTTAAAAGAGAAATAAGAACCACAAAAGCTGAATTTATAGCTAATACATTAGAAATAATTTGCAGAATAGACAATTTCTAATTCATGGAGTGAGTCTCTTCAAAGAAGCAAAGGAGAGAATAACTGATTGAAAATGCAAATATGCAGAAGTGAAGGACAATCTGGAGGAAGAAAACCAAAACACAATAATTTTTTTTAAAGTTTAGTCTCTATAAAACAAAATATATTGAACTTAAAAGATGCATAGAGATAACTCAAGAATCTTTGGGCTTTTAGGAAAACATAAATAAAAAAAAAAAACAACCTGAACAATATAATGCAAGAAATAACACAAGAAAGTAACCTAGAATGTCTTAACACAGAAAGCAACATGTCAGTTGAATGAATCCACAGGTCACCTCCTAGAAAAAACAATAAGAACAACAACTATGCTGCAAACTCCAAAACACACAGTGATTTAAATTTATTTGAACAATTTCATTGACAAACAAGACATTCTTCAAAAAGCTAAGAAAAAGATCTTCTAATATAGAGAAAAGAAAATTTGAATAACATAAGACTATTCTACACCTGACAGAAAATGCAGGAATGAATGGAATAATATGTTTCAAAGAGCAAAAGAGTTCAAGATTAAGTCTGAGGTGGCCCACCCTACAATTCTAAGCATAAATGCAAGTGGAAATAAATGATGAACATTCATAAAAAAGGGTATTTGAAATGTTCCTAGAAATAAAACTAGACCTGAAGAAATCATTTGTTCCTCAAGTGCTCCAGATATTAGAAATATAAGAAAGGTAAACAAATACTGTGACCATGGATGACAACAACAAGATCAAACAAATAACAACAGAGAAGTCATATATATATATATATATATGCATGTACGTATGTATGTATAAACATATTTTATAAATGTGCACAAAGAGATAATGGTGAAAACAAATAGAAGTGATAGTGGAGAAAACAGTCTGAAACATATGGACTAAAACCTCACAACACTTTGCCTACAGGCAATTTAATGTTTGCTGTGGTGGTTGTTGTCATGGTTTGCTTGGCTGATTGATTTTATGGGACTAAATTATAAAATGGGAGTGTCCATAAAAGTGAGGAGTGAAGGAATAAGATAGAGTGGAGTATGTCATATACCCTAATCAAATAAAACGCTAACAATGAAAAGTAAATAACTCCTGTACTCTCTTAGGAAAAAAGCCAATAAGAAAGTGGCTGAGAAGGGAATTGAAGAAATTGAATGGAGGAATTGAAGAGGGGGAAAGAAAAAAAAGGACCTCTTCTTTCAGTGGTGGGAGGAGTAGCAGTGACTAATGTATTTATGGAAGAAGAGTGATATTCTATAAAAGAAGATAGGAACCTTACAAAGAGTATAATCTGAAGGGATTTGGTGCTTAGATAGGATACATTCCCTGCGTCAGACAAAGGGGAATCAGAGTTCTGAGGACAAATTATACCCAAAGGAAAAGTGTGGACTCAGAAAGGACATTTTGAAACACATGGTGGTAAAATGACCAAAATGAAGACAAATGTCAATAATTAATTGCACGATAAGGAACATAGGAAAATTCTTATAATGGGACGATATCCTCTCAATCACCTGAATGAATAAAATTTCTAAGATTTAGGCATAACAGAAAACAGGGGAATGGGTAAAGATCTATGAAATAATGATGTACAAACTGTTTAGAAAGAACTCCAAAACAGATACCTTAGAATCATTAATTCCATGTAGAATACAGAGACTAGAAGAGGACTAAAAAGTTCATATGAAGAAAAGATCATTTTATACAAAAATATACAGAAAATGAAATTTAAGAAACGAACAAGCAAAATAAGTTGAAGGGAAAGAGAAGAAGGGAGATCAGTATCCAGAGTGGAAAAGAGGGAAATAAATAGATAAAATAAGCAAGAAAAATAAGCTAATAAGCAGACCTAGGGAAAGGAATAACAAATTGGAGGGTAGGGTACGTTAGAAGGAACAGAGTCTGTAGGAATAAGGTTACCTTAAAATAAATGAAGCTAACATAAGTAAAGAGACATAGCATTTTGTTTAGAGAAGAAGAGGGAATCCTAATTTGAAAAAAAAATAGAGGGAGGAGAATATAAAATAACTTTTATAATTTTGAATGTCAGAAGAGTAAATCCTACAAAAATTAAACCAAAGAAAATGTAACAGATTGAATAAGAAAGCAAACCTCACAACCAGCTGCTCGAAAGAAACTAAAAGCTAATAAGTATCAAGAACAGGACTTAAAGTCAGGTCTTCCTGGCTCTGAGGCCATTGCTGGAGCCTCTGCACTGACTGGACTTGGGCCTTGTCATTTTTTCAGGCTAGAACTTCATTTACTTGATAAAACTACCTAAAGAAAAAGACACATTGATTTGACTTCTGAACATATAATTTTAGCTGTATAATATTGGATGAAATGGGTCATATACTACTGACAAATGTGGATTCTTGGGGGGGCAGAGCCAAGATGGTGGCGTAGGAGCAGCAACATATCACAGCTCTCACACAGCCACCTCAAAATACCCATAAAATATGACTCTAAACAAATTCTAGAACTGCAAAATGCACACAAATATACTTTCCACTAAAGTCAGCTCGGCTAGGAGGCACCATCTCAGCTCTGTGAGTGGAAACCAGCCTAGCCTGAAACCGCAGCTTTACCCTGGAGGTGGCTGGAGAAGAAGAGCCAAGCCCCGGCTGGAGCTTTGGGAGAGCGGATCTGCAGCAGCTGTGGCAGTTCCCAGAATTAGGTTAGTGGAGCTCTGCAAAATTGGGGGAGAAAAGCGGGTCCGGCAAAATCACCTCCAGGGCAAAGAAGCAGAAGCAGAGGTTTTGCACCCACCTCCAAACTGCCGCTTCAGAGCTCCCAGGCTGCAGACTGCAGGGGGACCAAGAGATCGTTCAGAGGCCAAGTGCTCTCATGCTGAGCAGCCTGGATCCAGATCGTGGTCTTGTGTGGGGGTACAGGAGTATCTTTTCAGTGAGCTGGAGTTGGGGAGGGACACAGCAGCCTCCTAAAAGCCCTGGCAGCTGGGAAAACCCCAGCAATTTGGGACAGAGCTTTCCCCTCTGGAAGCAGAGTTCCACAGAGCTAAAAAATGAATCACGAACTGACCAACCATGAACAAGCATAAGAAGCACAGTAAGAACAGCAACCAAACCCTAGATTCCTTCTTTGGGGAAAAAAAGGATTAAGGCAGGGAGCAGGAGGAGGACGGCACAGTCAGAGCTCCCACACCAAAACCTTCCAAGAAACATGAAGATTGCCTAAAAGCTAGAGATCAGCTGAAGAAGGATTTTGAAAACCAAATGAGAGAAGTGGAAGAAAAATTGGAAAGAGAAATAAGAATGTTGCAAGAAAATCATGAAAAGAGAGTCAACAACCTGACTGAAGAAAATAACACCTTAAAAAATAGATTGACTCAAAGGACAAAAGAGGCCCAAAAAGCCAATGAGGAGAAGAATGCCTTAAAAAGGCAACTTTGCCAGATGAAAAAAGAATCTCAAAAGCATTCTGAAGAGAATAATTCCATGAAAATTAGAGTGGAACAAATGGAAGCTAATGACTTTATGAGAAATCAAGATACTATCAAACAGATCCAAACAAATGAAAAAATAGAAGGCAATGTGAAATATTTCCTTGAAAAAAACCACTGACCTGGAAAACAGATCCAGGAGAGACAACTTAAAAATTATTGGACTACCAGAAAGCCATGATCAAAAAAAGAACTTAGAAAGCATCCTTCAAGAAAGTCTCAAGGAAAATTGTCCTGATATTTTAGAACCAGAGGGCAAAATAGAACTTGAAAGAATTCACCAATCACCTCTTGAAAAAGATCCCCAA
>CM053585.1:432371908-432391195 GCA_028646515.1 Pseudochirops corinnae
ATTGCATGCTGCCATGGGGGGGGGGGGGAGGAGAGGGAAGGACATGGGGAAGGAAAAAAGTTTGAAATTCAAGGGACTGTAGAACTGAATCTTGTACACTAAAAGTAAATAAATAAATCAAATTAATTTTTAAAAAAAGTAAAGTGCAAACCACTAAGTGCAATGTTCTCTAATTAGTTTTGTTGAGATAGACAAAGGAGTGATACATGTATATGACACTTCCACTTAATTGTGCCCTAGCTTTATCTGTGGAATGTTCATTCGCATCACTGAAATTTTCCAACTTGAGATAAATGTAGGCTATGCATGCTATAGCAATTCAACAAAAGGGCCCATTTTTCTAAAGAACTGCTTACTTATGAAGTCTTTTTGATAACTCAGACATCTGAACAGCCGTATTTAATTTGTACTTAGACAAACCATGCTTGCATTCAAATTTAGTTTAAAAAACTTAAAGTATAAAATATTTCATATGCATACTGAATAACCTCTTAAGAAATATTTTTATGCATTGCCTATTCAATTAATTTAAACATGAAAAAAAAATGGTCCACTATTCAGATGTTCAGAGAAGGGGATCAGTCTGATATGGATCAATAAAACAGTGATGACCCAACATTAGTGGGTTACTTTGGCTTCATTTTTGGCTTTTTAACCAATAGCTAACATGGTTTACAGTAGCTAAGTGCCATAGTGAATAGAGTGAATTCAGATCCAGTATTAACCATTTATTATTTTGTGACCCTGGGCAAGTCACTAAGTCTCCATCTACCTCAGTTTCCTAAACACTAAAACAAGAATAATAACATCACCTACTTCCCAGGTTTGTTGTGATCAAATGAAATAATACATACAAATTATTTTTAAAATCTAAAACACTGTATAAATACCATCATTATTATTGCTATTATTTTTTGTTGTCAACGTTAAAGTAAAAGTGGAATATCATAGATTCTCCAAAATGTAAGCTATACCAGTAATGCACTTCAGCCTAGGAAAGAACACTCTGGGTTGTGTTAATAGGGCAGGTACGGGAAGAGCTATAAGAATAAGGCTAATCTTACTTGAATACTGTAGTGCCAATGCAATAATTCCCATTACCATTACAAATTCACAGACCATTATGGGTATAATAAAAGGAGAGCAGGAAACTGTTCTTTCTCTACCTCTATTCTCTCTGCCTTACCCATCTCTGATAAAATTCTACCAAAGTTCATTTGAAGTTAACAAGATCTCCCTTTAAAAAGAAAAGATGAAGGAAGGTAAAAGAAGAAAAAAACCAAGATGGAGAAAAGAAAGCATATGGGTGATACTAAATGGAAGAAGAAACTGAAGAAATATTTTGCTGGAATTTTCTATCCTACAGACTGCCTGACCAGAAGAAGGAATCAGATAAAATATTTCTGATGCAGATAGTAAGGTTAGCACGGAGACAAAGTATAAGCATATAATTTGTCCATCCTATAGATGGATACCTTAGGTATTTTTCTCCCCTTCCTCCTAAATTGATGCAGGATATTAACAACTTAAGAACTCATGAAGACACAGCCCCAAACTAAGGGAAGATTGGTAATGAACATAGGCTAATTTGTTAATTAGAATAAGGGACCTAAGTTGGGAAACAAATGGGTTGCGTTGTTGGTTGTTGAACAAGTGAGGGGTGTTTGAGTTGAAGGTATTCGTCTCTTTTATCAGAGGTAAAAAGGATAGCAGGGATTTAGGTCATCCTACCTGAAATCTGCTCAGGAAGCTTGCAAGTTCCTGTCTCAGAAATGACAAAAACTTCAGGGACAAGATGTGAGGACAAATTGTCAAGAATAGATCTTGATAGATCACTCCTCAAAGGTGATACTATGGTTCTCATCCTGATTGAGCTATGGTAAACCAAAATCTTTAATCTGGCATGCTTATTTATAAATTCATTGAATTATAGATTTAGAACTTAAAGTTTCATTAAAGATTATCTACTGTTTTACTGTTCTCATTTGATGAATGAGGAAAAGGAAGCCCAAAGAAGTGAAACAACTTACCCAAGATGACAAAAGAAACAAAGTGAAAGAACCATGGTCGTGTGAATTAGGCTGTGAAACTCTTACCAAAGTAGGGTTAAGGATCAACTTTTTTACAGAGGAAGAAACTGAGTCTCAGAGATAGTAAATGTGATGAAGGTTATAGCAATGCTTGTGTCAGAGGAAAAATATAAACACAGGTCTTCATTCCAAATCTAATACTGTATGCATTACACAATTCCACAGTGTGGAGGGTACTCAAAATAATATCATAGGATGATTGGTTGAAGGAACTGGAGAAAATTAAGAAAAAGAAAAGATTAGAAGAGGCATGATAGCAGTCTTCAAATATTTCAAAGGTTATGTGAAAAAGAGATTAGCAATGTTCCACTTGACAGCATAAGCTAAAGCTAGGAATGATTCATAAAAATTAGAAGAAAACAAATTTCATTTAAATATAAGGAATTACAATTGGAGCTGTCAAATTATGGAACAGTAAACCTAGATAAATCATGAATGTTTCATCAGAGGTTTTTAAATCAATGTTTGATGACCAGTTTAGGATGTTACAGAGGATAGTTTAAAATGTAGTTATAGTTTGGATGATGAGGTGACTCTTTACTTTCCCTTAGCAATTTGAATCTGTAATGTGCTGATGTATGCAGACAGACTGTCATGTCTCAGTCTATACATACAAAGAAAAGTAGAGAATTGAAGTAGGTGAAGACAATGAGTCCATTCCTTACAAGTGCATCAGAATATGTAATTTGAGGGTAAAGTAAATAAACAAAGTAGATAAAAAGTCATATGGGGTGAAAAATGAATTATCAGTTCACTAATATTATTATTAACAAACCACTATGTTGCTGCTAGGGATGTGTGATTTGGTATGAACAGTATTCTAACCTTTATCCCCACAAAAGTTAATCTAGTTGTTGGGTTTTTTTCTCTGTAAAAGGCACTGAAACCTGTCTTGAGAATTTTTTGGTTTAGGGGTCCAAAAGTTCTGTCTGCTGAGATTACTTCCTGTTTTCCTGAGTGCAAAGGAGCCACAAGAAGCTCCTGTGAATTTGGTTGGGAGAAAGTGGTGGGCAACTATGACACACTTTGTTTATTGAATGAACTTGGAACTCCTCACCCCATTCCCTTGTTGCATATCCTTCTCCTGTTGTAGCTAAGTACTTTTATTAACTGTTGGATGATTATATCTCAATTCATTCCCAATGTCAAACAAATTACCAGAGGACTAGCCCAGAACACATGGTAAGGTAAGGAGAATGTGAGCTCCTGAAATGTAAGTTGTTTGTTGATAACAAAATTCTTTGAATTTAAACAAAAAATATTTTAAAATGCAAAAACTAGATTACCCAAAATTAATATTAAAACTTTGTGCAAAGTTTTGAAAGGAAAAAGAGAAATTTAATGAAGAGTTAAATAGAATTCAAGGCAAAACAGTCTTCATACTTGGGGATCACTTGTGGAAGCCTTATGGAGTGATTTTTAATAGATGCCATTATTCATTTTCTAGTTCTAAGATTCCCATTAAAATTTAATATATCAAAGAAAAATTTTAAAGAAAAAAGTTACTAGTGTTCCTTGAGCTTTATCTGAAGCATATTTGTACATCATATACTTCATTTTGGCTTGAATGTGTATCTGTATTTTTCCCCATCTTTATCAGTGCCGCTGTGTTTGGGCTGTGCCAAATTCCTTTAGATTATAATTAGGGGTACAATTGAGATTTCCTGCATGTACACAGGCTGTGCAGTTATGCTAATGACTTCCAAATTTAGATTGCTTGTGAATGTTCAAGATATGACTCCCTATTTTTCTTCTTGTTAAGTCACACATAGTGCATACATGTATTTAGATTACTATTCAGCTTTGCTTAAGCAGCAAGTCATACTGAACTCCATGATTTTGCTTAGGATTCTTCTTTCTACACCAAAATAGTGTCTCAGAAACTGTTTCAGCTTCCTATATTTTCTTTGTGATTGGCCCAGTCTCCTATGAGATTGCCAGAACTGGCATTCTTAAAGGTAAACCAAAACCATGCCACTAGTAGCATCCAGAGGAACATGGCACTATTACTTGTAAAATGAGAGGCTTGAACTAGATGACTTTTAAAATTCCTCCTAGTATTCTATGTAACGTTCTCTTTTTCCCAAGATGTGTATCTTCTCTTGCAACTCATTAATCTCTCCTCTAGGGATCTTTCTGAGGAGGGACAAGTTATTAATGATTGTGAGGAGCTATGTATCTGGCAACCAAAAATATTTCTAATATTTTCTTTTTCCCCAATTACCTGTAGAAACAATTTAAACATTCATTTCTTAAAATTTTGAGTCCCAAATTCTCTCTCTCCCTCTCTTCCTCCATCCCCTCCACCCTCATTGAAAAAGCAAATTGACATAGGTTACACATGTGCAGTCTTGGAAAACATATTTTCATATTAGTTATGTTATGAAAGAAAACATGTACCTAAAATAAATAAGAAAAATAAAGAATATTTTAACAAATATGCCTTTATTTATAGCAGCTCTCCTTGTGGTGGCAAAGAACTGGAAATTGTAGGCATGCCCATTAAGTGGGCAATGACTTAACAAGTTATTGTATATGATTGAAATGGAATACTACTATGCTATAAGAAATGATGAATTCAATGATCTTACAAAAATTTGGATAGACTTGCATGAAATAATGAAGAGCACAATGAGCAGAACCAAGGGAACATTGTATATAGTAACAGCAACATTGTTTTAAGAACAACTTTGAGCAAGTAAGTCGTTTTGACTTATAAATAGTCACATTGACTGCAAAGGACATATAAAGGAAGATGTTCTGCATCCAGAGAAAGAACTGATTAAAAGAAGTATGTATAAAATGGTTTTACATATATGTACGTATATAAAATTATATACATATGTGTATACACACACTTGCACACACATATTTGTGTCTAATGGTAGCCAACTCTAGGGTCGGGAGGTGAGAAAAAAGGAGAAAAAAAGAAATTTACAGGATAACTTTATTATATATTTAAAATGAATAGCAAGATGTACATAACAGGTTTGCAATTTCATGTGCAATCATCTTTATCATACTATCACACTATATTATGGAAATTATTGTTTTATTTCATAAATTAAAAAAAATAAATAAAAATTTAAAAAGACAATTTCAAACCTTAAAAATAAAGTTTGCCTTGATCTCCATTCAGACTCCATCAATTCTTTTTCTGGAGATGGGTAGACTTTTTCATCATAAGTTCTTAGGAATTGTCTGGGATCAGTGTATCGCTGAGAATAGCTAATTCATTCACAGTCGATCATTGTACAATGTTGCTATTACTGTGTATACTCTTCTGATTCTGCTCACTTCATTTTCATCACTTAATGTAAGTCTTTCCAGCTTTTTCTGAGAGCACTGCTCATAATTTCTTATAACACAATATTATTTCATCACAATCACATACTATAACTATAGTATGTGATTGTGAAGAAATAATTCTTTCCTTTCACCCTGTCCATTCACAAGTGTTTTGTTTTTGACTACCACCTACCTCAATCTGTCCTCCCTTTTATCAGGCCCTCTCCCTTTCCTTGAGGCCTTCCCTTCCTACTTTCCTGGAGGGTTAGATAGTTTACTATGTCCAATTGATTGTGTATGTTACACCCTCTCTTGAGTCACTTCTGAGGAGTTCTGAAGCACACTTCATGTGCTCCCTCCTACTTCTTCCATCTTCCCCTTCAGTATAAAATCTTTGTGCCTCTTAATTTACTCCATTCTAGTTCTCTCTTCCTCCTTCTCTCAATGCATTTCTCTTTCTCACCCTTAATTTTATTTTTTTTAGTTACTATCCCATCATATTCAACTCACACTTGTGCCCTCTGTCTAGGTATACTCCTAACTGTCTGGGTATATTCCTAATCTAATAATGATTAGATCCTTAAGAGTTACAAGTATCATCTTCCCATGTAGTAATGTAAAATAGTTTAAACTTATTGAATTTCTTATGATTTTTCTTTCTGTTTACCTTTTTATATTTCTCTTGAGTCTTGTATTTGAAAGTCATATTTTCTATTCAATTCTGTTCTTTTCATCAAGAATGCTTGAAAGTCTTCTGATTCATTGAGTGTTCATTTTCCCCGTAAAGGTTTATACTCAGTTTTACTGAGTGGGTGATTCTGGTTGTAATTCTAACTCCTCTGCCCTCCAGGATATCATGTTTTAAGTCCTCTGATACTTATTTTCATATCTCTAAATCAATGCACATAATCATTGTTTTCGATAAATATCTAATTTTATTTCTCTTATTTTCTAGGTGAAATATTGTTAAATGGAAATTCTCACAGGACCCCAATCTTAATTTTGTAGAACATCTTAGTTCCATAGAAAGAAAATACTTTGACAAATACTGGCCTTATGGAGCTTTCTAGAATGGGAGTCAGATAAACCTGTTATTCAGGGCTGCTAGGTGGTGCAGTGAATAGAGCACTTGGCCTGAACTCAGGAAGACCAGAGTTTAAATCCAGCTCAGATACTTACTAGCTATGTCACCCTGGAAAATACTCACCTTATGTTTATGCCCTCTCCTTAATCCTCCATAGAGGGATGGGCATACCAAAGATGCTGAAGACCTTCTACTTCTTCTTTTGATACTAGATGAATCCCAGTGAAACACATGGGATGACAGTTTTTCCCCCGGCAGTCCTCTGTGGCTGAAATGTTCTTCCTCATCATCTCCATCTACTGACTTTCCTGGCTTCCTTACATCCTGACTGAAACCTCATCTTCTACTGTAAACATTCCCCAAACTCTCTTAACTCTTGTACCTTCTTTTTAAAAATAATTGCCTATTTATCCAGGGCATAGCTGGTTTGTATTTATTCGCTTGCTTGTTATCCTCCCCATTGAGCTGTGAGCTTCTTCAGGGCAAGCAAGAAGCCCGCTTCTTTCAGTATTTCCAGCACCTAGCCTAGTGCCTGGCACACGGAGACAGGGAATAAATATTTTTTGAATGGATGACCATAAGTTATATTTTAATAGTATTTTATTTTTTCCCCAATTACATATCAAGCTGATTTTTAGCATTCATTTTTATAAGATTTAGAGTTCCAAATTTTTGTCCCTACCTCCTTGCCCTCCCCTCTTCCAAAAATGGTAGGCAATTTGATATAGGCTATGCATGTGCTAACATGTAAAACATATTTCTATATTCATCACAGTTGTGAAAGAAACAGATAAAAAGGAAAAAAAAACATGCAAAAGAATCAAGTAAGTGAAAAAAATATTCAGGTTTATCTGACTCCCATTCTAGAAAGCTCCATAAGGCCAGTATTTGTCAAAGTATTTTCTTTCTATGGAACTAAGATGTTCTACAACATTAAGATTGGGGTCCTGTGAGAATTTCCATTTAACAATATTTCACCTAGAAAATAAGAGAAATAAAATTAGATATTTATCCAAAACAATGATTATGTGCATTGATTTAGAGATATGAAAATAAGCTTAATTTAATTTATTTTGTTCTAAAAAGTCCCTGACTTTCTATCACCCAGTGGACATGCTATTAGATCAGGCCTCCTGGCCTGCTGTTTACAAGTCTTGTCAGTACTTTTCAAACCCTAAAGTATTCCATTGGGAAATTAGTTCAGGAAGTGTTGTATTACCTTCCTTCTTAACTATTTTGTTGCCTTTTCCCCTTCCTTTTATAAGATGTTCCTAAATCAAGAGTCTGTTTTCCTTTGGCTGTGCTTTTCCCAAATGATAATAAATTTGAGTAAGACTAAATCCATTAGAACCACATAGCATATAAGGCTGCATGTTGAGAAAATTAGATTTAATTTAATTATGCAAATTTAGAGAGTAGAGTTTTGGTAATCTTTCCAAGGATAACTGCAGTGTCATTTCTTTCATGAATTAGTTTTGGGACTCTCTGTAACATAGTATTTCTTTGAAAAGTGCCTCAAGTACAGTGCAAAGACATGTTATACATAGCATTTGATGTTAGAACAGAGACTATAATTCTAATGGAATTTGTTTTTTCATGTTCTTTCACACTGATTATAGATAAATTGATCCATTTTCCATAAGGTTGATTATATTGTGTCATTACGATGAAAATGACCTGACCATTTACAGTTATTTTAGGTGCTTAACCACTAATTTTGTTGTTCAATCATTTCAATCATTTCCAACTTTTTGTGACCCCATTTGGCATTTTCTTGGGAAAGCTATTGGATTGCTTTGCCATTTCCTTCTGTAGTTCATTATACAGATGAGGAAACAGAGGCAAACACAGTTAAGTGACCTTCCTAGGGTCACACAGCTAGTGTCTGAGGCCACAATTGAACTCAGGTCTTTCCTGACTCCAGGCCTGGCACTCTATCCACTGTACCACCTAACTGCTTAACCACTAAATGTTCAAGTTAAATTTTGGGGGAATTAATTTTTATGACAATGTAAGCAAAGAATATATTTATTTTGTATGCTTTCTACCCTATAATCAATTCTCACCATACTTGAAATAGTTCTGGCATCTTCAAACTGTTGACTGCATTGTCTGTACTTTACCTCATAGGGAAGGAAAGAGGAGAGGTTATGAATCTTAATTTTAAAAGAGAACTCTCTATTCCCCCAACTGTCTGCCAAAGAAATTTATAGAGGTTATAGGTAATAAAATCTGGTTAGGAAAGTGGTGTTGAAGACAACATTGCTCCAAACAGATGTCCCTTTCTTTAAAATGTAACATGTCATAGAGATTGCTTTCAGTAACCATAACGTTAACTACAGCCTACTTCAGGAGTTCAGAAGATCTGTTATTCCATTAGTATGGATACTTCCTCTAGCCACAAAGTTACAATCCATCCATGATTTAGGGGATAGTTCTTCATGAATTTTCAATAAAAAAGTCCTTATCCATTGACCAGTCTTCTATTTATGTGGCTGTGTGAACTGTTTGCTTAGATTTTAGATGAACAGAGTAACTGTCAATAGATACATTAGATCTTTTTCCAGCTGGGTAGGACTACCAGAATTTATATACTCCTGACCATAGCCTTTAAGAAGTCAGTCATTTTCATGTCAACACAAGGTGAATTAAATTATAATTTTTTAAATAAGTTTTTTATTGATATCTTGGTTTTTTCTTTTTTTTTTTTCTTTTATCTTTTCCTTTTTGGAGAGCAATTGGAGTTAAGTGACTTGCCCAGAGTCTTACAGCTAGTAGTTAAGTGTCTGAAGCCACATTTGAACTCAGGTCCTCCTGACTCCAGGTCCAGTGCTTTATTCACTGCGTCACTTAGCCACCCCTATCTTGGTTTTTTTCAACCATCATACTTATCCTAAGTATCCTAACTTGCCCTCCCAGAGAGTCTTTCCTTATAAACAAATAGCATTTTTAAAAGAGGGGGGAAAATCAGTGCAATTTATTTATTTCTGCCAATTTTCAGGTTGTGAGGTGAAAGCACAGGATTATTGCAATTTACATTTCCCTTATTATCAGTAAATTGGGGCACTCTTTCATGTGGTTGTGAATACTTACAATTCTTCTTTTAAGAACACTTTGTTCATATTCTTTGACCACTTATCTACTGGAGAATGGCTATTGTTCTTCCTATATATCAAATATATATGTCTATATTATATAAATTATATGTGTATGTATGTATTTATATATGCATACATATGTATATATCTGACACTAAACCCTTATCAGAGAAATATGATACAATGATATTTTCCCCCTTTTCAGGCACTACCTTTTCTTTCCTTGATGCATTATTTTTGCACATACAGAAATATTTACGTTTTCAATATCAAGTAATCAAAGTTATATATTTTATCTTTTACAATTCCCTCTATCTCTTGTTTAGTTAAGAATATATCACCTACCTATTGCTGTGAGATTTATATGATCTGCTTCTGTTCTAATTTTATTTTTACTAGTTATCATTATTAAAATCATGTAACCATTTAGGATGTATTGTGAAATATGGCATAGGTGTTAGTCTAAACCTAATTTCTGCTAGACTACTTTCCAGTTTTCCTCGCCATTTTAATCAAATATGCCTTTTCTAGGTAATTTATGTTTTTTTTTTTATCTTTGTCAAACACTGAGCAATTGAGTTCTTTTGTTTCTGATTCTCCCATGCCTAGTCTTATCTATCACTCTATTTAAACCGAATTTAAAGCAGTTCATTCCACTTTTTGACAGATTCAATTGGTAAGAAGTTTTTCCTGAGATATAGCCTCATTGTAATTTACCTCATTGTAATTTTAGCCAATCTCCTGATTTTAACTACTGGAGTAAAATAGAATATATCTAATAACTACTTTACTTGACATTCCTTCAGTTATTTGAAAACAACTACCATGTCACCTGTTAGTCCCATTTCCTTCAACCAATCCTTATATGACACATTCAAGGCACATCACCTTTCTAGTTCACCTTCTCTGGATATATTCCATCTTATCAATATCCTTCTTAAACTATGACTTCCAGACCCGAACCCAAGGTTCCAGATGAGGTCTTAAGAGATCAGAGGTGAGTGGGGCTCTCACCTGATAATTCCTAGAAGCTCTACCTGCTAAATCATATTGTGTTCATTAAAATGCTCACATCTTTTATAAAAAACTTGTTGTCTAACCATTTCTTTCCTATTTTGTACTTGTGATGCAGATTTCTTTTTGTAACCAAGTATGATACTTTATAATTTTCCCTATTGAATTTTAACTGATTAGAGTAGACCAAATGCTTTGGCTCAGGAGTTCTTAATCTTTTTGTGTGATGTTATGCTTTCTGGAAGTATGATGAAGACCTTTTGTCAGAATAATAGTTTTTTTTTTCTACATTCATAATTAAAGGAAATGCTTGGCTTCACTTAAAGGTTGTTGAAAATAAAGATGGATTTTTTTTTCTTATCTTAATTAACAACCATTTTGAAATCCATCCACACACCATGTATGTCAGCTTAATAAGTTTTGCCCTAGCTAGTTAGGATCTTTTGGACACTGATTTCATCATCTAAATGTCTTTTGTGTCATCCACAAATATGAGGAATGTACCATCCTTATCTTTATCCAAGTCATTGATATAAATATTAGACAGCCAAGCACAAATCCCCGAGGAATTCCATCGGAGACCAGCCATATTGACTTTGAGTCATTAATCATTTAACCATTTAATTTTAATTCTGGATCATTTCTCCATCTAATCCACAAGAATATTGTGAGACACATTATTTTTACAAGTGGTGATGAAGATTTCTTTGACTATAACAATATAAACAACAAACTAAAAGGCAATAAGTACACATAGTGCTTAGAAGTACTAATAAGTATAAAAAGGAGTTTTTAGGTGTATGAAATTAAATTCCTCTTCCTTACACCACATCCCTGTAATAATTTGACATGCAAGCAACTTATTTTAAGACATTTCTTTTCTTAGCAATAGTCAAGAAACCAGGTACTTTCCAAGATACTTTAACCCATCAATTGATATCGTCAAACCTATTTTAAGAAAAATTTAGGTTCTTAGCCACATTTTTGGTCCAATAAGAATTGCTAGACTTCAAGAAAATTTCTATCATCAGAAAAATGAGTGTACCTATACTCTTTGCAAGGATCAGTTAAGAAAGTATGTTTTCATTAGACATTATCAATTAAAATTTATTTTAAAAGGTTGATTCTTTTATGAAAAGTCTTGCAAAATTTATTTCTGAATAGCCACTTTGGAAGCTTCCTTGATCTTGCCAAAAAGTTTGTGATATCTCTTCTATTTTTTAATAAATGCAAATATTAAGACTATCTATTAAGATAGTCTGACAGGATTCACTTCCAAAGGCTAGTTCAGATAGTCCATTGTCATTACTTCTTCAATAGTTTCAGCAACTGGTTCAAAAATATATTTAAAACACAGCTGCACAGAGAATGTGTTTATCTGCCACTATGCATCTTTTTTCCACTCAACTCTGTCTTTCTTCTGCTACATGCAAGAAATTGCTTACAAGCAAATTATGTTAAATACTAGGATAAGCACAAATTCTGTTTTTCTGAATTAAAAATCTCCATTTAGACTAGAAAGACAAAAAATAAGAAATATGATATGAATGCAGATTCCATCTTTTGAAATGAAGATCTTGAATTACTTAGGCAGCATTATTACCTCTTCCTGAATTTATCTGCTTCATAGCTTTGTGACAGATGATACCTCAACCTATTAGAACCCCTTACACAGGTAAATATTAGCAAATCTTCATTTATATTGGTGCACCATTCTATTTTTTTAAAATACAGTTGTTTTCTAGCTGACCTCACTGATTAAATTTATTTTAAGAACTAATAACTACAAAGTGTTTCAACGAAATCCACAGAATGAATTGTATTAGTAGAAAAACTGTCTTGAGTCTTAGTTTCCTCATCAGTAGAATTAAAAATGTATACTATGACTTCCCAGTTTAAGTGATCAATGAATAAACATTTCCTAAACATCTACCATGTGCCAGGTACTGTGGATAGGCAGCTAGTCAAAGGAAGTGTACAGAGTACTAGAACATGGAAACTATACTATATATATGGAGTACTAGAACTGGAAAACATGAGTTCATCTCCAGCCTTAGAGATTGACTAACTCTGTGACCCTAAACAAGTTATTTTATCTTAGTTTCCTTAATTGCAAAATAGTAATAATTATAGAACATACCTCATAGGGATGTTGTGAATATCAAATGAGATTTAAAAATTGTCACAGAACGGTGTAAGAATGCTGTATTCGGGACTGCCGGACACACGTTCAAGTTATGGTTTTGACACTGTCTTCCTGTGTGATCCTAATTAAATCATTTAATCTCTTTGACTCTCAATTTCCTCACCAATAAAATAAGTGGTTTAGATGAGATGGCCTCTACCAATTATTTCAGTTCTAAACCTATGGTCTTATGATTTGAAAACAATATTATTCAAACTTTGATTTTGTTCTTTCTCCCAAATTCTGCAACAAAGGACACAGACGGTATATGAAAATACTGGATTTTCACTCACCGTCTTTAAGGGAATAGGAAAACTCTAAAGTGAATGGCATGACATAACAGCTTTATTAAAAGACAAGTAAGTAGTCTTTGCCTGTGGAATAAAAACAAGCAACACTGTTAGCTAAGAGTTATCTACCATGTGGTCCATTTATTTCCCTATATTCCTTTGTTGGGATCCTAACACATTTTATGATATATTCTTTTTCTTTTGTCTGATGGTATCACATTTGGCTTATTCTTAAGACTTTCACTTTCTTTCTACTACGGGTTATTCTAGAACTTTTATTATTATTGATTACTGTCTCTGTCACTTCTACCACAGGACTGGTTTTTCTGTCACACTGACAAGAAATACAAAATACAATTGCTTGAACTGTAATACTTGTTTGGTCTGTAGGATGAACAGTGGATAGAGGGCTGGGCCTGGAGTCAGGAAGATTCATCTTCCTAGGTTCAGAACTGTCCTCTGATACTTACTAGCAGTGTGAACCTGGGCAAGTCACTTACCCATGTTTGCCTCAGTTTCCTCATCTGCAAAATGCAAAAAAGAAGGAAATAGCAAACCACACCCAATATCTCTGCCAAGAAAACCCTAAATGGAATCACAAAGAGATGGACTTGACTGAAAAGTGGCTGAACACCCACACATGACGTACAGGAACAACACTATTAAAAAACTTCCTCTATCACTCATATTACCTGTCTTTGGTCTATGTCCGATCCCTGTGTCATCAGGGACATCTCGTTTGATAACAACAGAAGGGCATTATACAAACTCAAACAATGTGTGAAGAATCTGTGAGTTCTTGGTTGGGAACACCCTCCACTAATGCAGATTGCAACTTGTCACCTTGTAAATAAGTCCTGTGGGTTTACTTGTGAATACATTGAGTTTCATGCGATCGTGTTTAGAATTGAAAGGGAACTAAGAAGGCATCTTTTCTACCTTGATTTTTAGGTGAGGAAAATGAGGCCCTTGCAAGTTATATGGCTTACATAACATCATACAGATAGTATGAGACAGAGTCAAGATTTAAAACCAATGGTCTTTCCACTGCATCCAGACTTGAACAGATAATAAATATCATAGGTAGAATTTGAGTCATTTTATAGATGAGGAAACTGAGGCAAACAGCATTAAATGACTTGCCCAGGGTTTCACAACTAGTAAGTGTCTGACTTGAACTCAGGAAGATGAGTCTTTCTGACTGCAGGCCCATCACTATTCCCTGTACTACCTAATTGGTATTAATCTCAGTGGGGCTGTAGGTAAAAAGGGATTGACCAATGAGAACCCAGTCCTTATGAATATGTGTAGCATATTCTGCCTGATGTAATATCCAATGTGGTCTTCAGAGCATGTGAAGTTATTCTATGAATGTTTTTTAAATTAAAATTACTCAGTGGCAAAAAGGGAACATTTGATTTGAATGGATACTCATAACTGAGTGTTTATTCAGAAAGACACTAACCACTCAGAGCAATCCCCTTTTTCCTTCCTAACTGTGTCTAAGTGTGGATGTCAAATGGCTTTAGACTTTCAGGTGGGAAAAGAGGTAGCAGCAGTGACTTTAGCAGTACGTTGATGCAAACTGCTAACATCCCTACTGATTCCAATGTACAACCATGACCATGTGCCTTCATTTCTTTTTCTTTGTCACTTTGCATTTGGCCTTTCCTGATTTTAGATGAAGGGGTATTGGAAACAGGATGACCTTGTGAAACTTAAAAGGTCGAATGGTCAGAGGTATGCAGATGCTAAGGGAGTCCAAACTGAAGCCGAACCCGAGGGTGAGTTGACACAGCAGGAAAAAATGCTGTTTCCTGTAAGGAAAATAGCAACTATCCATTGGCTCTGCCACACCTAACGTGAACTTGATAAGGTGAATGATTCATAGCAACCATTTTAAATGTGAATTCCTCTTCCATGTTCCAAGGTACAGTGTGTCTCTCAGTTTTTTGCACCAACTATTCTTACTATACCACCTTTATAAATATCCTGTTCTTAAAACTAATAATCTGGTTAACTAATGAATTCTCAAGAAGGATATGCCTCAGTCCTTCACAACTATCCACCAATTCTGCTAGGACAAGTGGAAGTCAAACTAGGCTAAACATATACTATGGGACTGGGGACAAGGAAGTATGACTGTGTCATAATGATGATATTGGTAATGTTTTAATTTTAACTCACCTCAACCAAAATGTGTAAAACAGAAGCATTTTTGAAAGTTTGTGTTTATACTGGAGGGTAGCTATAGGAAGGACAGAAAATTAACATTTTTGAATCTAAATGAAAATTAATATTTTAACTCCTAGTTAGTTGAAAATAAATATGTAAGGTAGAATCAATAACTGTTGGAAATTTATTTCTTCAAAATAATTTACTTTTAAAACATGAACTATTAGGGGCAGCTAGGCGGCACAGTGAATAGAGCACTGGCCCTGGAATCAGGAGGACCTGAGTTCAAATCTGCCCTCAGACACTTGACACACTTACTAGCCATGTGACTTTGGGCAAGCCACTTAACCCCAATTGCCCGCCAAAAAAAAAAAAAAAATCCATGAACAATTTTTGTCAACTTCACATGGCAATCAATGACTATGTAAGAAACTATATGGCAAAGATTATAGCAAAAAACAAAAGCTTATGGCAATCAGAATTCATTTTAGTTATTATCTCTCCCTAATATTAATGAAACAAAACAACCAATAACTTTCTCATATCTTCCATTACTTAGTACTCAGAATTATAGCAAAAGAAAAGAAATGTTTAACTATCTAAGGTAGGTCCCCCAGAGTACACAATCTGTGAAAGAGGATAAAATCTTTTCTCAAAAATTACTGTTTTATACACAGGAAAGCCTCCCTAAATTAGCATTTACAATTGAGAGGCAACTCATTCATCTCAATTGTGATAAAAGAGAAAAAGGAAGGAGAAAGTGTGTAAGTACCATACACATTAATTATGGGAAAAAAAAAACATTTCAGACAAGGACTGAAGTTCAATTTATTTCATAGATATCTTCTGTAACCTGTGGATGACTTGCTCTTCATTTATGTGCACTTTAAATCAAGGGCATCTCACAAGATGTCCATTTCAATATTTTTGGGATGCTTTCCATAGAACATTGGGAGACAAGGCAGATATTCTCCCACCTGGCAAAAGAATAATAAATTTAGAAGATTCCCTCTGTTCCAGCCCTTATTTCTTTCTTCATTTAATGTTCTGCTTTCAAAACTATATCCAAAAGCATTTGAATATCTCAGGGCCATCCTCCACTAAGAGATTGCAGGTTATTCCCTAATTTGTGAAATTCTACTAGCAGATTCAAACATCACTTCCTCTGATGCCAAGTTCCTTACTTTGCTAGGTTTTCCATAACTATTCCTGAGATACCATTAGTACAATGTTCATATAAAAGCCCTGGAATGGCTTTTCACATTGTTTCTCATTCTGGCAAGGGAACAATTTAATAGCTGGATGTACTTCAGGAGAAGTCTAATGAGAATTAAATTACAACAGCCATCATCATCAATTAATCTACATGGTAATGTAGAAGTCTGGAATTGTGGTAAAGCCCTCCTGGATGATAGTGAACTTTAGTACAAGAGGCGAACTGTTTTAATTAAAGTCTTTCAAAAGAAACAAAAACACTATAAAGTTTGGGGCTAATACTAAGCCAAATGAAATGACCTGTTTAATTCCCTATGTTGTCCACTTGCTCTTCTCTTCAACCCCTTGTGCTACCATACAGGGCTGGTGGTACCCAATAAAGGAAAGTGCTGGAGACTTTAGCTTGCATCCTACCCCCACTTGCTGCTGAACTGTGTTCCCTTGGCTAAGTTGCTTCGCCCTTTGTGCATCAGTTTTCTCATCTAAAATCCTGCAGGGAAAATCTCTCCCTTAGGAATAGCAAGACCCCATGAGTGAAATTCTACAGGTTCAAGGAGAACTAATTCCCATAGAAGGGTGAAAAGCATATTGTATTTGGAGTCAATGAATGTGTTCAAATACTGTCTCCAATGTCACTTGTATGACATTAGGCAAGTCACTTAATAGTAGGATATGGAGGATGAGGGTGTTGGACTAGGTGGTCTTAAAGGCCATTTCTAACTCTGTCATGAGTATACCATATCATTTCAGTTAACGTCTTTGCCTTTCTTTACCTAATTGTGTCATCTTGCATACTTGAAACGAAGAAAATCACAATGGGAGCTTTCAAACTCTAGTTTTAGGAGCCTGGACCTACAGAATACCTTAAATTTGTGAGAGATATCCTCTGAGGAAAACAGTCTGCAAGCATGAGTTATAAGAGTAACATTCAAAAGAAATATTAAATTAGTATCTGCCATTTCTTATCCTATAATAATGTTCCTTACACCTCATATATTATAGGTTTTTTGAAATGTCATTCTATCAACCAATATGAACATTTCAAAATAAAAAGAGCAGAAAAAAAGATTAAATAAAAGTTCAGTTTTTTCAGCCATTCCCCAACTGATGCATAACCATCTATTATATTTCTCTTTGCCTACCAACATTTCCCTTAGCTCTCCATGCTAACTCTAAAACTCCAGCTCCATTCTACTCTTTAGAGTCATTCTTCCTAAAAATAGGCATCATTACTAAAATGTGCCATTTTCAGTGGTATTTTGGCTTGTTTAATCAGAAGTGACAACATTTCAAAATGTTAATCTTAAAACTATATTTAAAATTTTAAGCTAAATTTAAAACTAAAAATGTATTTATAAATGTTGATATGAGATCAGTCATGACTTGATTTTTCTGCCTGTCCTGTGAAGAAAATTAAAGATACAACATTTTTTGGTCTTCTTTTTGTAATGCTTTGGATATTGGTCCTGCCTAGATTATGGATTGCTGGAAATGTTGCTGACTCAGCTTCTGACTTAAATTGAAGTGATGGGAAAATTTTAGACTCGGCTTTATTGCCAACATTTGAGAATAATGGGTCCATACCATGCCACCTTGCTATTAGATTTTTTTTGAGTATAACCTTCCTCTGAAAAAAATAAAAAAATCATTGCCATTTGAAAAACTATTTATCATTTGAAAGCAGTTCTAGATACAGAATACAAAAAGTCTGAAGTAAGTTGTAGCCTGAGAGCCAGTTTGACTATATTTTACTCATTGGCTTATAAGCCTGGTTACCTTTTAGAGTTCAGAAAATGAAGAAAAGGGGGGCAGAGCCAAGATGGAGGCATAGAATCAGGAAAACTCTGCCGCTCCCACATAGCCACCTCAAATACCCATAAAATATGACTCTAAACAAATTTTAGGGCTCCAGAACTCACAAAAGTACAGAAAAACACATCTCCCGCTGATGGCAGCTTGGCAGGCAGGACAGGAAGGGCTCATCCCAGCACACCCCGGGGGCGGCCAGGACAAGCCACAGCTGGAGACTTCAGGAGAGTGGATCAGCAGCAGCTGTGGAAATTTCTAGAATTATCAAGCCATAAGAAACAAGGACAAAGTGAAAGGTCAGTGGAACTCAGCTAAATTTTGGGGAGAAAAGCAATCTGGCCGAGCTGCCTCAATGGCAAGGAAGTGGCAGAAGTGGTGGCAGCCACCTCCATGTGGCTGCTTCAGAGCTCCTGGCCTGCAGACTGCAGGGGGGTCAAGCAATCATTCAGAGGCTAAGTGTTCTTGCATTGAGTGGCCTGGATCTGGATCATGGTCTTCGGTGGTGGTCCTGGGGTGTATTTTCAGTGATCCAAAGCTGGTGCAGTGAACTCCTAGTAGCTCTGGCAGCTGTGAAAACCCCAGCAATTTGGGATAGAGCTTTTCCCTCTGGAAGCAGAATTCCACAGAGGTAAAAAGTCAAGTAAATGACTGGCAGCATGAGCAGGCAAAGGGAGCAAAGTAAGAACAGCAATGCAACTTTAGATTCCTTTTTTGGGGACAAAAAGGATCAAAGCATGGAATGGGAGGAAGACAACACAGTCAGAACTCCCACACCAAAAGCTTCCAAGAAACATGAAGATTGCCTAAAAGCTAGAAATCAGCTGAAGAAGAATTTTGAAAATCAAATAAGGGAAGTAGAGGAAAAATTGGGAAGAGAAATGAGAATGATAAAAGAAAATCATGAAAAGAGAGTCAACAACCTGACTGAAGAAAATAACACATTAAAAAATAGATTAACTCAAATGGCAAAAGAGGCCCAAAAAGCCAATGAGGAGAAGAATGCCTTAAAAAGTCAAATTTGCCAGATGGAAAAAGAATC
>CM053585.1:432391695-432414928 GCA_028646515.1 Pseudochirops corinnae
CTTGGTTTTAATCCTAGCTCCTTTGACCTCCAGAATATCATATTCCAAGCTCTTTGATTCCTTAATGTAGAAGCTGCTAGGTCTTGTGTTATCCTGATTGTGTTTCCACAATACTCAAATTTTTTCTTCCTGACTTCTTGCAGTATTTTCTCCATGACCTGGGAACTCTGGAACCTGGCTATAATATTCCTAGGAGTTTTCTTTTTGGGATCTTTTTCAAGAGGTGATCGGTGAATTTTTTCAAGTTCTATTTTGCCTCTGGTTCTAGAATATCAGGGCAATTTTCCTTGAGAATTTCTTGAAAGATGGTGTCTAGGTTCTTTTTTTGATTATGGCTTTCAGTTAGTTCAAAAATTTTAAAATTCTCTCTCCTGGATCTATTTTCCAGGTCAGTGTTTTTTTCCAATAAGATATTTCACATTGCCTTCTATTTTTTTTCATTTGTTTAGATCTGTTTGATAGTATCTTGATTTCTCATAAAGTCATTAGCTTCCAGTTGCCCCAATCTAATTTTGAAGGAGTTATTCTCTTCAGTGAATTTTTGAAATTCTTTTTCCATCTGGCAAATTTAGCTTTTTTAAGGCATTCTTCTCATCATTGGCTTTTTGGGCCTCTTTTGCCATTTAAGTTAGTCTATTTTTAAGGTGTTATTTTCTCCAGTGTATTTTTGGGTCTCCTTTAGCAGGCTGTTGATTCACTTTTCATGATTTTCCTGCATCATTCTAATTTCTCTTCCCAATTTTTTCTCCACTTCTCTTACTTGATTTTCAAAATTCTTTTTGAGCTCCTCCATGGCCTGTAACCAGTTCATATTTTTCTTGGAGGCTCTTGATGTAGGAGTTCTGACTTCACAGTCTTCATCCTGCTCCATGCCTTGATCCTTTTTGTCCCCCAAAAAAGGATTCTATCGTCTGTTTGTGCTTCCTTTGCTTGCTTATATTGCCAGCCAATTACTTGACCTTTGACCTCTTTGCCAGAGTAGAACTCTGCTTCAAGAATGGGGAGAGCTTTGTCCCAAATTGCTAGGGTTTTCACAGCTGCTGGAGCTATTAGGAGGGTGCCGTCTCTACAGCCCCCACAAACTCAGGCTCACTGGTCACACTCCAGGACCACCACCCAAGACCATGTTTCAGATCCAAGCAGGTTTAAGCAAGAGGAATTACCCTGTGAATGGTTGCTTGGTCACCCTACATTCTGCAAGCCAGGAGCTCTTGAGGCAGCCATGCAGCATAGCCACCATGCCTCCATGGCTTCTCACCCCAGGAGCAGCAGCTGGACCTCACTCTTCTGCCACTCACCCTGTTCCAACAAAGTTCCACAATGACCTTTTACTTTGTCTTTGGTGTTTATGTGTTGAGAAGTCTGGAAGCCACCACAGCTGCTGGTTATTCAGTCTCCTGAAGTTTTCTCAGGCCCCTGCTGGTTTGGGCCACCTTGGTGCAGAAACCATGTGGCTCCTGCAGTACTGTGCTTGGCTCCTAATGCACTGTAATAAACCTTTCCTGTTAGCCTGCCAGTTGTCTTCAATGAGAGACTTGTTTCTCTCTGTCACTTTGTGGGTTCTGTAGCTTTAAAATTTGATTAGAGTCATTTTGTTACAGGTACTGGAATTGTTTGGAGCTGGAGCCCATGCCAAGTTTGTGCTTCTACTCTGCCATCTTTGCTCCACACCCCCCATCCCCATAGTAACCTATCTTAATTACACTTGTAGAACTTCTTCACTGACTGATTGATTTGATTGAGTTATTCTTGAATCTTCTGTTCTCTTCTATAATGTTAATGGGAGTTGAATATCTTCCCCACCCATTAATTGGCATAACATAGAGCCCAACAAGAGAAGCTTGATTAGGGGAGGCTTTCAGGAAGGCCCACAGCTTTTGTTACTTTGTAATTAGGCAGTGGGTCATGAGGTTTATGATGCCCTCTGACCCTGAAGAAGTGTATATATACTCTCAGGTCAGCATTTTGCTTTGGGGCTTACTTGTGAGAAGAGTGTTCCAGTGATGTAGTCAGATGAGACTTTGGGTAGCCACTGAACCTACTGGCTTTGAAAACACAGGTGTTGGTACTTCTCTCTCTGGTAGCTATGTATGTATGTTATGGTCAGATGGCTAGAAGACCTGTTTGTTGTTCTTTATGCTATTATTTCTGTTTGCATTTTCTCTGAAATTCAAGGTGCTGACTTTTTGCCCTAAACTAAGTAAATGATATATATGTCTGATTAAAGTAAGAATATTAACCCTTTTTTAATTGCTTTCCTTTAGAAAAGCAGATCAAAGACCCTCTGCTGGCGGCCATCCTGGGTTTGCTAGGGTGCTTACTGTTACACCTTCATAGTCCATTTGTGGATATATTGAAAGGTAAAATCATGTTTAATTGTATTCATAACTAACTGAATGAAAAAATGCAAAGAGTAGTCATTAATGAGTGGATGTCTTTTGGACAGAAGACTCCAGTGGAGTGGCCATGTGATCTATATTTGACACTAGGCTATTTCTTTGTTTATCCATGGCTTAGGCAAAACAATAGATTAGGAATTTGTAACCAGGGATCTCTAAAATTGTTTTAATATTTTTTCTAACCATGTTTCCATGTAATTGGACTTTGTGGTAATCCTATATATCTTATTTAAAAATGTGATTCTGAAAGTAGTCCATAGGCTTCACAAGTCAGCCAATGAGGGCCATAAAACACACACACACACACACACACTCACACACACACAATACTAAGAGCCCCTGCCATAGCTGATATTAAAGGCAATAAAATACTGAATGAATCCAAATTCCAAAAGTCTAGAATAATAGTCCTAGGTGAAAAAATATAAGTGTTAGTACTGTGTAAGAGCCACAAAGATAGGTGGTATGACCAGAGAAGAATTTGTATAAAAGGATGCAGGATTTTAGTGGACTGGGGGCTTGATGTGAGTCAATACTGTGACAGAGCAGCCAGAAAAAAAATAATTCTGTCTTAGGCTGTATCAAGTAAGCTATCCAAAAGGATGGAAGCAATAGCCTTGCTATAGCTTTATTCTATTCCCTGGAGTTCTGCGTTCAGTAATGAGCTCCCGTCATATTTTGCAAAATATAAGAGATCTATAGCCAGAAGTAAGCTCAAAGGTTATTAAGTCCTACATATTCATTTTACAGTTGAGAAAAATGAGGCCTATGGAGATATAATGATTTATCCGGGGTCACATGGGTAGTAAATATATGAGGAAAATTAGAATCCAAGGCCTCTGACTTTAGAGACAGTGCTCTTTCCTCTGTGCCATACTGGAACTAGAACTTGTAAAATTGGCAACCAAAAGGGTAAGATTGGAAATTAGGCCATGTGATGACCAGTTATGTCTTGGAGTATATGATAACAATTTTTTTATTAAAGAGACTATCATGTAAAAGAGAGAGTAAACCAACCCCCTTCCTGAAAAGAGAACTAGTAACAATAAATTGAGGCTTTATAGAAGCAAATTTAGGCTGCATACAAAGAAAAACACGTCCTAAAAAATCAGAGCTATCCAAGGTACAATGTACCTTGAATGTACCAATGTAAAATTTACTAGCTGCTAAGGAGCTAGTAACTTCCTCCTTTCTAAAGACCTTTAGAGAAAAGACTTTAGACATTTTTTTAGAGAAAAAGCTGAATAACCATTTGCTAGTAAGGTCATCGAGAGGATTCTTGTTTGGACTCAAATATCTCCAAAGTTCTTTCCAACCATGAAATTCTTTTATTCTGTGAATATATCCTTCCCCACAAGAGACTGGTAAAAAGAAGTTTACCAGTATTTTTCAATAGTAGGAAGCATGTTGCTAATATAGTCTGGGTAAAAATCTGAAAATTAGTGGATGCCTATTTTTAAATATGTGAAAGTCTTATTTGTTTTCCAATTAATTGAATTTAAAGAAGGCACACTCCTGGAATACTGCAAGTTTATTTACTTTTGCTTGCCAGGTCTGTCTGCAGGCAATCACTAAAGGAATTCCTTAATGTGGAAATTTCAAAACTGTGTTCACTTTTACACCTCTGTGTAACTCAGTGAATCCATGAGACAGACCTTGCCCACTGTGGTGGGAATTGATTTATGATCATGGCAATAATAGTATTAATAATACCTGACATTTATGTAGCAATTTCGTGTTTGCAAAGTGTTTTACAAATATTTCCTTTGAACAACATAACCCTATTAAGAAGGACCACATAAAATTTTGTCATGGTTTTTGAATTGATTTGATTTGAATGTTATTCATTTATAAAATGATATTGATTTTGCATTCACTATGTACTTGCCACCTTCCTGGGGTCTTTTTGAAATAAAAGTAGATAAGACATATTTACTACTTTCTAAATACTTTCAGTCTAGCTGAGATTAAACAAATAAGTAAATGAGTAGTGTGGTTTGGTAGAAAGGGTGTTACATTTAGAGTCAGAAGATATTGGTTCAAATCCCATAAGAACATTTACTATTTATGTAACTTTCACCTCTCAGAACCTCAATTTCCTCATCTCTAAATTCTTGTGTTATCTATATCACAGTTGTGTTGTGAGGGAAATACTTTGAAAACCTCAAAGTGTTATAGGAATGTGAGCTATTATAAATATCCACAGTACTGTAAAGGTAAGGGAATTTGAAGATCTTCTCTGCCCATTAATGGGCCTCACTTGGAGCCTAACAAGAGAAGCTTGCTTAGGGAAGACTTGTTTTTCAGGAATGTTCTGTTATGGGAATCTGAAGATCTTCCCCACCTCTAGACCCCTTGATAGGCTTAAGGGAATTTGAGAACCTTCCCTGATTTGAAAATAGACTCTGCCCCCTAATAGGCTGAATGTGGTCACATGGAGTCTGTGGCAGGAGGCTTGTTTTTCAGGAATGCCCACACCTTATTACTTTGTGATTGGGCAGTGGGTCAAGAGGGTTGTGACATTCTCTGACCCAGGAGAAGGGTATATATACCATTATGTGAGGTTTTGCTTTGGGGCTTACTTTGGGAAGAGTTGTGTGATTTGGCTAGATGAAACTCTGGGCAGCCTTTGAGCCCCCTTGGCTTTGAAAACCCAGATGTTGGTGCTTCCCGCTCTGGTAATTAACTAGGTATGAATGTAATGGTCAGACAGTTGGAAGCCCTGTCTGCTGGTTTGTTCCTCTGTCTGTATTTTTCATCTGCTTGTAACTTCTGTTTGTATTCTCTGAAGTTCAGGGTGCTGACTTTTTCCCCTGAACTAGGTAAATAATATATGTTTGATTAAAGTAAGATTGTCAACCCATTTTGAGTTGCTTTCCTTTAGAAAAGCAGATCTAAGAACCTGTGCTAGCAGCCATCCTGAGTATGGTAGGGTGCTTGCTGCTACATGTCCCCTTTTTGTTACTTTGTAATTAGCCAGTGGGTCACAAAGGTTGTGATGTTCTCTGACCCTGCAGAAGGCTATGAGGTGAGATTTTGCATTGGGGCTCATTTATGGGAAGAGTTGTGTGATTTGGTCAGATGAAACTCTGGGCAGCTATTGAGCCCCCTGGCTTTGAAAACCCAAATGTTGGTGCTTTTCTCTCTGGTAATTAACACTGTGTGTGTGTTTGTGTGTGTGTGTTTGATTAAAGTAAGATTGTTAACACCTTTTGAGTTGCTTTCCTTTAGAAAAGCAGATCAAAGTACCTGTGCTAGAAGCCATCCTTGGTATGCCATGGTGCTTGCTGTTACAAATACAAGAATCTATGTGTTAAATAATTTAATGAATAGTACAAATGTTTCAAAGGTGTTCAGAGAAGAACTAGATGACCTCCACTTGGCATAAACAAGGAAAGTTTCATGAAAGAAATGTCATCTAAGCTACATTTTGAAGAATGGGAAAGTAGAGGGAAGAGCTGGGCAAAAATACAAAATGCAAAACGTTTGAAAAGAATATTGTAAGTTCCTTACTCTCATAGAAGAGATCTAATAGATTTCAAGTAAAAGTGAGATTCTTTATGAATAGTAAGGTTGTCCAGATATTTTTTGCCTACAGATGACATCATGTTGGTTTTATCAAAACCCAGAACTTGGTAGTATGTCTTCTATGAGAACCATAAAAAAGTGAAAAGTGTTTTTGGTCTAACCATCCACAGAGGAAAAACAAGATGGATGAATAATGAATAACATCAAGTTAGATCTATAATAACATATAGATATGTCTATATGTATGCATGTATGTGTCTTGGACAAATATTCAAAATAGACAATAAATAGTAATGGGAGAGTGGTCTAGATTGCATTTGGGAAATTAGAAAGTTCCTTGGGTAGACTTGTGGTCTATTCCCCAACTTTTTCATTGAAATAAAGTCTCATTTTTAAGTTCAAGTGTCCTGGTGATGCTGTCTAACTACAAGCTATAGCCCCCTTGTCTCTGAATTATTGAAGTTAAGGATGTAAAGTTAAGGATGTAAATTACTGAAGTTAAGGATGGAGAAGTACATTATGTGCGATCAAGACTCACTATATGTTATGAGTAAGACTTACTGCAAAGGATGTCACCAAAGAGAAATATGAGAAAAAATAAAGATGGGATATTCCAGTTGCATGAGGGAGGGAAGCAAAGTAGACCACATGAGGTTCATTTGGCATCTTCTCCATTTCTTTTCATGGAGAGGATGAGAAAACTCTCAGCATACTAAGTGAAGTCCTTGTTGCAATGCAGTGGTGAATATGGGTAAGAATCATATAGGATGTGCAAGCATGATTGGATTGCAATCTCTATCACAGGAAAGATTATGTATATTGATGTGATCATAGGTTCATTAAAATTGGAGTTGGTGATGGATCTGATATGGCTGAAGTGGTAGGAAAGTGCAAAATCTAGCCAGGAAGATAAGTTAGGAAGAGTTGTTAAGAGCTATATTTCCCCTTCCTATATGATTCCCGTCCATTTTTTCTCTTAAGTTCATATACCGGTCAAGACCTAGGGGGCCTTCCTTACATTATCTTTGGGTGGTGAGGGAGAACAGGTGTCAAGATAATTCATCTATGTAATTTATGAAAGATGGGTATAAAATGAATCCTTTTTGAGACTATCTTATCATTTTATTTATTGACTATAAATCGTTGAAGTTTCATAATGAAAATCCAAAGAGGTATAAATTCAATTTAGAATCATGTTCCTCTTTCTTTTGTACATGCAGCCAATTTTTACTTTCAGGGAGATAAAACCTCAAATAATTTCAGCTGAAACCATGTGTGAATTGTGAGACCATTTAAACCTTAGAGCCAAAATACCCCCAACCACCTCCCACCAAAAAAACAACACTACAACAACAAAAAAAGAACCCAACCTCAAAATAAGAAACCCAGACTAACCTCAGTAATGGAATCAAAACACTACCTGACACTCTATGATTTAATTGGTACTTCAGGTTGCAGTTTTTTTTTTTCAAATGAGAAAGCTTTGCAGTAAGCTATAATTTTCAGCTTATTTTCCTGGTTTATGCAATACAAAGGATATGAACTAGAAACTAGTTCCAGAATCAGTTTTGCATCACATAAGAGAGGGGTTTGGAAAGAGACTTGTCAGTTTAATCAAATAAAATAAGCCAGAACATTTCTAGCTGATAAAGGCTTTACTAGAATAAGGCAATTCTTTGAAAGATTACCGAAGAAGGTGGAGGACTTGGGATCTGAGCCCTCTCCTTATACTGAAAACATCTTAAGTGCTAGTATGGATTAGGACATGTTCAAATTCTATTTTTTTTATAACAAGAATTTAATCTTTCCATGTGAAACAATACTTTGAAATACTCTAACTCCCAATTCTTTTGTTTTCCTATTTAATATACTGAAAAATATCTATACTGATGTAATAGTTTTTTTTCCCCTAGACTATTTCCTCAGGAAATGAGGAGTTTCTTTAGCAATCAACATCAGTTAAATAAATGAACATGGCATTTTTTGACTTGAAATTAATTTTGTTTTCAGGATTCATTTATTTATTTTTTAGGTGACTTTTATTTATTTATTTTTTTCTAATTTAAATTTTATATTAATTTTTATTTTCCAACATTCATTTGCACAAGGTTTTGAGTTACAAGTTTTCTGCCCATCTTTCCCCTACCCACCACCCCAAACCAGTGATCCCACTGAATACCCTCTCCTCCAATCTGACCTCTCCAATATCCTCCCCCATTTCCCCTCCAACTTTCCAGCAGGGCAAGATGAATCTCCATACCCCAGTGCCTGTATATCTTATTTCCCAGTTACATGTAAAAATAATAATATTAATAATTTTTTTTAAACATTTGATTTTAAAACTCTGAATTCCAGATTCTTTCCCTTCCTCCCTCATCACCCACCCTTACTGGGAAGATAAGCAATTCAATATAGGTTGTACATGTGTAATTATACAAAACATTTCCATAGTGTATATATTGTGAAAGACTGACTATATTTCCCTCCATCCTATCCCACCCTCCACTTGTTTTATTTTCTACATTGTCCCTGTCCCTTTTCAAAAGTGTGTGCTTCTAACTACCCTCCCCAACCCAATCTGCCCTCCCTTCTATCATGCCCTCTCTTTTCCCCTTCCCCCCCTATTTTCCTGTAGGATAAGATACCCAATTGAGTGTGTATGTTATTCCCTCCTTAAGCCAAATTCAGTGACAGTAGGGTTGACCCATTTCCTTATGCCTTCCTGTTCTTCCTCTCCATTGTAACAATTTTCCCTTGCCTCTTTTATATGAGATAATTTACCCTATTTTGTCTCTCCCTATCTCCTCTCATTATATTCCTCTCTCACCTCTTAATTTTATTTTTTAAATATCATCCCTTCCTATTTAGTTGATCCTGTGCACTCTGTCTATGTATACCTATAGACATATATACACACAATCACATCTGTATTCATACACGCATATACTCTCCTATACAGACATATGTATGTATACATATATTTATAAATTTATATTCCCTTCAACTATCCTCATGCTGAGAAAAGTTTCATAAATTACTATTATCATTTTTCCATGTAGGCATACATGTACTTTGATAAGTTCCTTATTATTTCTTTTCCCTGTTTACCTTCTCATGCTTCTCTTGCTTCTTGTATTTGAATGTAAAATTTTCTATTCTACTCTGTTTTTTTTTATCAAGAATGCTTGAAAGTCCTCTAGTTCATTGAATGACCATATGTTCTCTTGAAACATTATACTCAGTTTATGGGTAGGTGATTCTTGGTTTTCATCCTAGCTCCTTTGACCTCCAGAATATCATGTTCCAAGCCCTTTGATCCCTTAATGTAGAAGCTGCTAGGTCTTGTGTTATCCTGATTGTGTTTCCACACAAGATTGTTTGTCCACACAAATTGTTTATTCTTGGTTGCTTGTAATATTTTCTCCTTGATCTGGAAACTCCAGAACCTGGCTATAATATCCCTAGGAGTTTTCTTTTTGGGATCTTTTTCAAGAAGAGATGGATGAATTCTTTCAATTTCTATTTTGCCCTCTGGATCTAAAATATCAGGGCAATTTTCCTTGAGAATTTCTTGAAGGATGTTTCTAGGTTCTTTTTTTGATTGTGGCTTTCGGGTAGTCCAATAATTTTTAAATTGTTGCTCCTGGACTTATTTTCCAGGTCATTGTTTTTTCCAATGAGATATTTCAGATTGCCATCTATTTTTTCACTTGTTTGGATCTGTTTAATAGTATCTTGGTTTCTCATGAAGTCATTTGCTTCCATGTGCTCTAATCTAATTCTGACGGAATTATTCTCTTCAGTGAGCTTTTGAGATTCTTTTTCTATCTGACAAATCTGACTTTTTAAGGCATTCTTCTCCTCATCGACTTTTTGGGCCTCTTTTGCCATTTGAGTTAATCTATTTTTTAAGGTGTTATTTTCTTCAGTCATGTTGTTGACTCTCTTTTCATGATTTTCTTGCATCATTCTCATTTCAAGTCCCAATTTTTCCTCCACTTCTCTTACTTGATTTTTGAAATCCTTCTTGAGCTCCTCCATGGCCTATAACCAATTTATATTTTTCTTGGAAGCTTTTGGTGCAAGAGTTCTGAATTCATTGTCTTCCTCCCATTCCATGCTTTGATCTTTTTTGTCCCCAAAAAAGGAATCTAAGGTTTGCTTGCTATACTTGCTTTGCTTCTTTGCTTCTTTTCTTGCTCACGTTGCCACTCAATTACTTGACTTTTGAGCTCTTTGCCACAGTAGAACTCTGATTCCAGAGAGGAGAGCTTTGTCCCAAAATGCTGGGGTTTTTATAGCTGCTGGAGCTACTAGTTGGGTCCTCTCTCTGCTGCCCCCACCAGCTCTGGCTTACTGGTCACACACCTCAGGCCCACTACCCAAGACCATGATCCAGATCCAGGCAGGTTACAGCAAGAGCGATTACCCTCTCAATGGTCACTTGGTCTTCCTACAATCTGCAGGCCTGGAGCTCTCAAGCAGCCATATGGAGCTTGGCAGCTGCATGGCCCATGTGCCTCTGCTGCCTCTTGCTCTGGGGGAAGAGGCCAGACCACACTCTGTACTCTCCAGTTCCAACAAAGTTCCACACTGACCTTTTACTTTGTCTTTGGCATTTATAGATTGGTATTTCTGGAAACCACCACAGCTGCTGGTGATCCACTCACCTGATGTCTGATCCAGCCATTTCTAGTCAGGACCACCCTGGGGCTAAAACCACAGCCTCATGCAGGACTGGGCTCAGTTTCCAGCATGCTGCAATGGATCTTTCCTGTAGGCCTACCTGGCTGCCTTCAGTGGGAGATTTGTTTTTCTCTGTCACTTTGTGGGTTCTGTAGCTCTAAAATTTGTTTAGAGTCATATTTTATAGGTATTTGATGTGGTTATGAGGGGAACTTATGGAGTTTTCCTGCTTCCACACCGCTATCTTGGCTCTGCCCCTTGAAATTAATTTTAAGGACTTTTCTTAAAGCATATAAAGTATTTTAAAAGACCTCATGATTTGCACTTTAGCAATGAAGTTACTAGTGTGTGAATCTCTGAGGAAATTCTTCTCTAGCCCTCACAGACCAAGCACAACTGATTCCATATTTAAATAAGAAGGAATGGATGGATGGAGGGAGGAAGGGATGGATTAAAAACAATGTATTAAGTCCTTATTATATCCCAAGAATTGTACTAAACACTGTGCAAAATAATAATAATAATAAAAGTAAGTTAGTCCTTGCTCTCAAGCAGGGCACCTTTAAGTTGAGAAGACAAGTACAAAAGGTTTAATCTTCAAGGCAAATGAAAAAATCCAGAAGTCACAGAGTATCTTTACAAGGTAGAGCAAAGCCTGCAAGTTCTTTATCTTAAGTCCTTACAATCTTTAGAGGCAGATCAGATGGCAGTGTCCAGGGGATTAGAGGGTATAACAGAATATAAGATGTTAAGGACAAAAAGTTTTAGTATAAATTGGCTAGGCAGAAGATGAGGCCTGAATATCCTTCATTTTACTAGTGCTTGGCTCACAGAAGCACTTAATAATTGCAGGTGCTTTATTCATACATTCATTCACACTCACATTCTTACTCACACTCTACCCTTGTCTCCATGACTTTGCAGAAGCCCCTGACTGTGATGCACTCCTTCCTAAATGCTACCTCTTAGAATTCCTGATTTCCTCCAAAGCTTATTTCTAGCAGCACCTTCTGCTTGAGGCATATTACCCCAAAATCTTCTTGTATTTTTTTTTACATATTTCACAAATACTTATATTTGTACATGTTGTGTCCTCCTGTGGAATGGAAGTTTCCTGAAAGAAGGGTCTGTTTTATTCTTGTCTCTACATCCTCAGTGCTTTTCATATACTAAGTGCTTCATAAATGTTTGGTTTTTACTGATAGCTTGAAAAAAAGGGGAAGGGGGTGCATGAAGATCAGCAAAGGAATAAGGGACCAGATCAGATAAGCTGTCTTGATAAATGCTAACTAACAATTACATCAGTAAAAAAAAAAATCCTTCTTGATTTTTAAGTCAGAACTATATGAATAGGGCAAAGACTAATTGTAAGTATGAGTTAGTTGTTAAGATTCCCCATTGCCAATTAAGAATATTTTCTAACTTCTCCAATCCATTTCTCATCAACTAGACTGAGTTTAAGATTCCAATTCAAAACAGTTAGCCATTCAGAACTAGCAAAAAGGAACTGCTTAAGTATGTAGTGAATTCAAGTTAGATCCTATTAATATTTTGATGTGTCTGTCTGAGTAGCAAAGTGCTATGGTAATAGACTTGATCAGAATGGATTATCCATTCACAGTCAGAAAAATAATCATAGGCTTCCTAACGTGGAGTCTTGGCTATACAGTTCAGAAAATAAAGCATCCTTAACACCCACAGTTAGGACTAACACATGTAGTTCTAAAATTATGATATGCTATGTTGGTTAAAGTCTGCTTCATTTTCTATTTTGGACTATCTGAATCATTGAAACATGTCTATTTTTTAAATACAAATAGCTTTGCTCTCTTCTTTTTTAAGACACTGTGCTTTGAATTGCTTCAAAGATCAGTAATTCCATCATTGTGGATACCTCCCTCACAGGATCATATGCCCAGAGCTGAAAGGGGCCCCATAGGCCATTTAGGTCAACCTCTTAATTGAATAGGTAGGAAAAATGGGAGTGAGGGAGATTGACTTGTCCATCGTTACACAGGCGGCATGGGTCTGAAGTGGGATTTAAACCCAGGTTCTCTGTGTGTAGTCACTGTGCCTTGTTGCCTCAATAAAGCATAATGCAGGTATGGAAGTTTGAAACTGGGCCCTCCATCAATGAAACTGCAATCCTTTCACACATTGTAAAATAGGCATTTTCAAATTGCTAAGGTGAAACAAATTTAGTAACAACTGGAAAAATTTCTGATGAGTTTCTCCAGTATTTGTTGAGCTACTTTTTAGACAGTAGATACATGCAGCTGTAGTAGGGACAGTGGAAAAAGTATGGGAGTTGGATCTAGAAAACCATGAGTTGGAATCCTCTCTCAAACACTTACTAACTATGTGACCCTGGACAAGTCATAGCCTCTCTCATCCTCAGTTCACTCATCCATAAAATGGACTGTGCGGCTGATTTATTTCTACAGGACTTTCTCTACCATGTCTCTTCATTCTAGGAGCTCAACACTCCTGTACTACTTCATACAAAGAAATTGGTCTCTTCTCCTGAGTTCCATTAGAAAACAAGCTCCTTGAGGGCAGGGATTATCTTTCTGATTGTGTTTGATATCCCAGGACTTAGCACAGAGCCGGGCACATAGTCAACTCTTAATAATTTTTTGACTTAAGTAACCAATATACATGAATTAACTTGAGAAGCATCTAAGAGCCCAATATACAAGAAAACCATATGTTTCTTATGTGGTATTTTTATGTAACGTGGTTGTCCTCTATATATATTTTATGAGAGAATTTTTTTTTAAATCACACACATCATGCTAAGTAACCTGAATTCATATGGATCTCTTCATTGTTTCGATGCTCATGAATATCAGATCCACATACCCAGACCAACTAGTCTTTCTTCTGAGGTGAAGGCCTATCACCTGCTGCCTATTGCAGAGGTGTCAGATTTTAAGTTCAGTCAGATGCCCTGGGTCTTGCTGACCCTCCCAGAAGTGAGGTGGTGCCTGCCATAGGGCAGTAGGTGGTCACAAGCCATTTGGCTCCATTACCTATTATGGTGGCAATGTGACTTGTGAAGTAAATTGACTCTACTGCCTCCAAGGTGAGGCTGACCCAGCTCCTTCTCTAGGTCCCCAAGCGTGGCAGTTTTGCCCCATTGGTCTCCTGGGCTTCTAGTTTTTTTGGCAGGAAACAATAGGAAGTGACCAGTACCTGTAATATAGAGATTCCATGGGTTCTGGGCATTCCCTGTCCCTCTAGGCACCTCTTGCACATGACCAGGAAGATAGGTCACTGTATAGGGCCTCTCAAAGCTGTTTTCACAGAAACAGCTCCCTTGTGTGCCTCAGTTTCCTTCATGGGACCAATAAAAGTTCTCATAGTCACAGCTTAGGCAGGTAGCAAACTCAGAAGAGGAAGAAGACAGAAGCAATTTTCTTCTTGCCCTGCCTGTGCTTCTGACAAGGGCCTGAGGTGACTCCAGAGTCAAGTTACCAACTGGCATTTTTACAGTAGGACTTACTTTGACTGGGTGATTCAGGAATTGAACCTCGCTTGCAGCATCTTCCTTTAGAGGGCAGAGGAGGCTACTGAAGTCTTCCTAGCAGCTAAAGATGTTGCATCTGTGTATAATTTTATATTTTAAAAGTGCTTTTACTTAAAATCCTTTGGAATAGGTAATGAAAACATTATGATATCTATTTAACAGATAAGGAAATGGGCTCAGAGAGAGCATGACTTATCCAAGGTGACACAGTCATTGGAGTCAAAACTGGAACTCAAGTCTCAATTCAAGGTACAGTTCTGTTTCTCCAAAACCAGGCTGCCTCCAAGATGGATTTTTCGTATAATGTAAAAATTTGTCATGATTTGAGATGCAATCCTGTTTTTCCATCACGTGTTATTCTGTTTACTTCTAGCCCTTTTATAACCACCAATACTGGAATACTGGAGTAACTCTAAAACAGTGTAAGGTTTTATTCCAGCAGATAGCAGAAATACCTTTCCCTGATTATATCTGTTGCTAGTGGCACCAATTCCTGAGCTACTTTTTAATCTTGAAAGGCAGTTTCTGAATCACAACACAGACTGGTGGAAGATAGACTCATTTCAAAAGACTTTTAAGAGAGGTTCCATTCCCACTAAGGGCAATGAGTGGGGGATACAAGAAGAAATTTCTTTTTAACAACACCCATTCTTAGAAGTAGAATGATGTTATTCCTAAACAACAACATATCAAGTCTCTCTCCATTAACTTCATCCTAGTTAAGGGCATATGTGTGGATAAGTAGTTCTAGGAGAGGAGAGGGCTTTTAGATTGGAAGAAATTTTGCAAATTGTAGGGTACCTAGTTGCTCTGTATACCTAAAATACAGCTTAGATAACCGGGTAACACAACCTGTGAGAAGTGGAAAACATTTTTTTGTAACTCTGGGGGTGCTCATTTCTACTGAAGTGAGAGGTTCATTTAATCCTCATTGGCAAATAGTTTAAACTCTTCTCATCAATTAATCCAACTGTGGTTATTTAAATTTCCAGAGACCTCTTTTCTGGCCTTAAAGTTTAACGTTAATGCCTCTATGGTCAAAGTCAGGCAGTTTTTACTTCTCTAAAGCAAGTTCCTGAAAGGCACTATATATGTAAAAGTGATAATAAGAAAAAAGAAATCTGGAGGGTGAAGCCAAGGTGGTGGGGAAAAGACAGGGCCTCTCCTGAGCTCTCCCAAATTCCCATCTAAACAATTCTGAATAAGATCTCAAAATAAATTCTAGAGTGACAGAACCCACAAAAGGACAAGGTGAAATAATTTGCCAGCCCAAGGCAACTTAGGAGGTCAGCATAAAAAGTCTGCCATACCAGGGTGAAAGTGGAAAGTGGAAAGTGCTGCTCCAGCACAAACTGAGCTAGCACAGGCCACACTCCAGCAAACCAGCATCAACCCTTGGGGGCAGGGGTACTGAATCAGCAGAGGCAGCAAGGCTTCTGCAACACTCAGCCCACAGCTGGTAAAGGGATCAGAAGGAGATTACAAAGGTCCCTTTGCTGGCACTTGGTGCAAGACTCTACTGAATTGTCAATATGTGGATCTGGGTTGCAGTCCCTGAGTGAGGAGGAGCACTAGCACACCAGAGCTTGTGGCTACTGGGGAGTAGGGATCTTGGTTACAGGTCCAGGATGGAAAAGAGTGTTTGTGGTTGCTCAAAGACCAGAGTATAGGTCAGGAATATACTAAACATACATTTCCTTATATCATATTCCTTTGGAAGAACTAGCTCAAAAAAAAAAAAAAACAGCTAAAGCTTGGAACATTGCCCCCTCTACTCCAGGATGAGAGTCCAACTTTATTATCAAGTGAAAAGTCAAGAAATAGGCTAGAAAAATGAGCAAAACACAATAACAATAGTAACAAAAACTATATAAAGTTACTATGGTGACAGGGAAGATTAATATACAAACTAAGATTAAAAAACAAAGTCAAAACTGCTACATCCCAAGCTTCAAAAAAAATGTGAATTGATCTCAGGTCAAAAAGAATTCCTGGAAGAGGGAGAGCTAAAAAAATTTTTTTTAAATCAAATAAGAGAGGTAGAGTCAAAATTGGGAAAGAAAGTTTCAGAGATGCAAGAAAATCATGAAAAAGAATCAATAACTTGGTAAAGGAGCCACAGAAAGTACTGAAGAAAATAACACCTTAAAAAACAGAATAAGCCAAATGGCAAAAGAGGCACAAAAACACTGAAGAAAAGAATACTTTAAAGAGTTGAATTGATGATATACTTGAAAAATTCCAAACACTCAACCTAAAAAGTTACCTGGAACACTGCATAATCTTAGCAAAACAGCAGAATATAAAGAAAATCCAAATAAATCATCAGCATTCCCCTATATCACAAACAAAACCTGCAAGAAGAGATATTAAGAGATATTCCATTTAAAATAACTTTAGATAGTATAAAATATCTGGGAGTATGCCTGCCAAAACAAACTCAGGAACTATGTAGACAAAATTATTTTAAAAAACCTTTTTATACAATGAAAATCAGATTAAAATAATTGGAGAGATATTAATTGTTCATAGGTAGGCAGGGTCAATGTAATAAAAAATGAAAATGTAACCAAAACTAATTTATATATTCAATGCTATCCCAATAAATTACAAAAAAAAAATACTGAATTAGAAAAACATAAACAAAATTCATTGGAAGAACAAAAAGTCAAGCATATCAAAGAAAATAATGAAAAAAATATTTTAAAAAAGGAGGTTTAGCAGTTCCAGATCCTATACTATATTATAAGGAAGCAATTATCAAAACTAACTAGAACTAGATAAGAAGTAGGAAAGTAGATCATTGGAACAGAGTAGATATAAAATTTATATCAGCAAATAAATATAGTAAACTTGTATTTGACAAGTATAAGGACTTTGGGGATAAGAATTCATTGTTTGTTAAAAAATGTTGGGAAAACTGCCAGGTAGTCTGGCAGGAAATGGGCACAGACCAATATCTTACACCATTTGTAAAGATAAGATAACAATGGATACATGACCTAGATAGAGAGAAATTACAAGAGATTTTGAAGAAAATGGAACGTGTTACTTATCAGATTTATGAATAGCTGAACAATTTTGCAAATAAATAAGATATAGAGAGAAAATTGCAGTGTAAAATGGATAATTTCAATAGCAGTAAATTAAAAGTTTTTCTATAAATAAAACAAATGTAGCCAAGATCAAAAGGCAAGAAGAAAACTGGGGAGAGGTGTATTTATAGAGTTTGCCAAATAAAGGTCTCATATCTCAAATATATAAAGAACTTTATAAAATCTATAAGAATTTTCCCTAATTGATAAGTGGCCAAAGGATATGAAGAGGCAGTTTTCTGATGAAGAAATCAAAACACTTTGTAATCATATGAAAAAATGCTCTAAATCATTATTGATTAGAGAACTGCAAATTGAAATAGCTTTAAGATATGATTTTGCACCTATCAGATTGGCTAAAATGATTGAAGAAGAAAGTGGCAAATGTTGGAGGGGATGCAGAAAAATTATTATTGGTAGAACTGTGAACTGATCCAACCCTTCTGAAGAATAACATGGAATTATGCTTGAAGAGTTAATAAATTACCTATACCTTTTGACCCAGCAATAACACTACTAGGTCTACTCCTAAAGATTATTAGGGAAAAGGGAAAAAGAACCTATATATTCTAAAATATTTATAGCAACTGTCTTTGTCATGGCAAAAAATTGGAAATTGTGGGGATGTCCATCAATTGGGGAATGGCTGAACAAGTTGTTGATGATTTACATCATACTTATTTATGTATACGTACATACGTATTTACATCATACACATGTTGTGTATGATGTAAAGCCAAGCATGAGCAGCTTTCCAGAGGACTACTGCTGTGAACAGCTTTCAAGGTTCTGATTATGTAGTATAGTGAACACTCTATTTATTCAGTAATAAATCAGAGCAAAACATTCACAGAAAATCAAGGTACAACATTCGGAATGTTACAACTTATCACAGAAAATCAAAATACAGCATTCACAATGACATAATAACTCAACAACTTATCACAGAAAATGGCCACATAGTTTTCACCAAAATGGTCACACAGTTTTGAACAAATGACTTATATAATCATTTAGTCAACCACTTAGTAACTCAATCATTCAATCATAAAGTAGAAAAGGTCAAAGTACTCCACCCATGGGAAACACTAAGTTACAAATCAGTCACTATTCAGTCATCATTCACTGTTCAAACATCAGTTACTACTAAGTCATCAGTCACTACTCAGTACCTTCTTAAGGGGTAGTGGAAAATACAAAGGCCATCCACCTTACAGTCACAAATAAATCAGTTTCATCACTACTCAGTACCCACAGAGAGGTCTTTTCATCTTGACTGGAGGCAGGCTTTCAGCTTCCATGGCTCCTCTTCCATGGTCCCAGTTCCTGCCTGAATCTAACTAATTGCCACCTGAGTTCAAAGTCAGACAGCTCCCAGCTCCTTGTCTGGCTTTCTGTGCAGTTCCTGCTCCACGGTGGAGCTCACAGTGTCCAATCCATCTCAAATCCTTCCCAGTCTCTGTTCCTGGGAAGAAAAGGCTTAACAAGGCCACGATAATATTCATACACATTAACAAAGCCACAACAACGTTTGTACAAAATATTGGCACCACAGTCATGTTTCCTCAGTCTTAGGTAGCTCCAACTGGCCCTCAGAAGTCTTCAGCAGCTTTGTTGTCAAAATCAAAATCACTTTCTCCCATTCTCAAAATCAAAATCACTTTCTCCCATTCTCAAACTCAAAATCACTTTCTCCATGGAAGTTCCAGTCCAGCAGCAGTAGCAGCCCAGCCTTCAGATGCTTATCCCAAGAAGTTCTGACTGTCCAGCTTGTGTTCTTCCTTAAATATGGTATAGCTCCTCCCTGTTCAGCTCTTCCTGTTATGTCAACAACAGGGGTTCATACCTTCTGTTTCTTTAACAGAGGTTTAATTTGAAACTAGGTGCTAAGTACCTCTTAGCTTAGCAATACAAAGGGATCTTCAAATTTTATTTCCATTACATATGATTGTGGTGGAATGCTACTGTGTTATAAGAAATGTTGAACTCTATGATCTTAGAAAAATATGGATAGACATGCACAAAATAATAAAGAGTAAAATTAGCAGACGTAAGAGAATGTTGTATACTAGAAAAAAAATATTGTTTTAAGAAAAACTTTGAGTGATTAAGTCATTTTGATTATTATAAATATCCAAATTAACTACAAAGGACATATGAAGGAAGATGTATCTGCACCTAAAGAATTGATAAATAGGAGTATGAATGGAATAATTTTAGTATTAAATATATATATATGCATATGTATATACATGTACATACATATTGTGTGTGTGTGTGTCTAATGGTAGCCATATCTAGGATGGGGGTGTGAGGAGGGAAGGAAGAAAGGGGGAAAATAAGATTTACATAATTACTTTATTCTGTATTTAAAAAGAATAGCAAGTTCTACCTAACAGATTTGCAGTTTCATGTGCAAAACATCCTTTTTAATTTACTTTGTTATGGAAATGTTCATTGTGTTCCATAAATTAAAAACAAAATAAATAAAAATTTTAAAAAAGTAGAATTGTCCAAACAGAAAAGGAGGTATAAAAGCTCACTGAAGAAAAATAATTTCTTAAAAATTAGAATTGGACCAATGGAAGCTAAAGACTCCATGAGATATTAAGAATGGCAAAATAAAAGGAAATGTTAAATATTTCATCAGAAAAACAACTGAAATGGAAAATAGATTGAGAGACGTTTTAAGAATTATTGGACTACCTGAAAGCCATGATCAAAAAAAGAGGGTAGACATCCTCTTTCAAAAAATTATCTAGGAAAACTGTCTTGATATTCTAGAACCAGAAGATAAAATAGAAATTGAAAGAACACACTGATTGCCCCGTGACAGAGATCCCAAAATGAAATTCCAGAGTTCCCAGGTCAAGGAGAAAATATTACAAGCAGCCAGAAAGAAATAATTCAAGCATTGTGGAGCCACAGTCAGGATAACACAAGATTTAACAGTTTCTACATTAAAGGTTTGGAAGACTTGGAATATCATTTTCTGGAGGGCAAAAAAGCTAGGATTACAACCAAGAATCACCTACTCAGCAAAACTGAGTATAATCCTTGAGGGGGAAAAAGTGACTATTCAATGAAATAGAGTACTTTCAAGCATTCTTGATGAAAATACCAGAGCTAAAAAGCAAATATAACTTTCAAATGCAGGGCTTAAGACAAGTATAAACAGGAAAGGGAAATCATAAAGGATTTTAATAAGGTTAAACTGTTCTCATTCCTACATAGAAAGATGATACTTGTAACCAATAGAAGCTTTCTAATGTTTAGGGCAGATAGGAATATATACATATACATATACATATACATATACATATACATATACATATACATATACATATACATATACATATACATATACATATACAAATACATACATACATATACATATATATATATATTGAAAGAACAGGTGTGAGTTGAAAATGAAGGGATGATATCTAAAAAATAAAAAAAAATTAAATTAAATGGAGAGAGAGAGAATGTACTGGGAGAAAGAGAAAGTGAGAGGTAGAATGGGGTAAATTGTCCAACATAAAAGAGGCAAGAAAAAGCTTTTATACCGAAGGAGAAGAGAAGAAAGGTAAGGGGGGAGGGGCAGTAAGTAAACCTTACTCTCATCAGAATAGACTCAAAGAGGGAATAACATATACTGAACTGGGTATAGAAACCTATCTTACTGTATGCGAAAGTAGGAAGGGAAGGGGATAAGAGATGAGGGGATCACAGAAGGGAGGAAGGATTGGGGAAGGGGGTAGTCAGAAGCAAAACACTTTTGAGGAGAGTTGGTGAAAGGACAGAGACAATAGAATAAATGGGGTGGATAGGATGGATGGAAATACAGTTAGCAATAGTAACTGAAAAAAACTGAAGGAAGTTTCTCTGAAAAAGGCTTCATTTCTCAAACATATAGGGAACTAAGTCAAATTTATAAAAATAAGAGTCATTCCTCAATTGATAAATTATCAAAAATTATGAAGTTTGCAGATGAAGTTATCAAAGGTATCTATACTCATACAAAAAATGCTCTAAACAAACCACTATTGATTGGAGAAATGAAAATTAAAACAATTCTGAGGTACTACCTTATACCTGTTAGATTGGTTAATAGGACAGAAAAGGAAAATGTTGGATGGTGGAGGTGATGTGAGAAGAATGGGATATTAATGCACTATTGGTGGAGTTGTGAATTGATTCAAGCATTTTGTGAGCAATTTGGATTTATGCCCAAAGGGCTATAAAATCATGAATACTTTTTGACCTAGCAATACCACTGTGAGGTCTGCATCCCAAAAGAGATTTTTTTAAAAATGAAAAGGACCTATACATAAGAAAGTTATAAGAACTCTTTTCTGGGGGCACAGAATTAGAAATTGAGGGGATGCCCATCAGTTGGTGAATGGCTGAACAAATTATGGTATGTGATTGTGATGAAGTACTATTATGGTATAAGAAATGATGAGTAGGATGCTCTCAGAAAAACCTGAAGAGACTTACATGAGCTGATGCAAAGTTAAATGTACTGTGTACAAAGTAACAGCAAAATTATAAGATGATGAGCTGTGAATGACAGCTATTTCCAACAATACAATAATCTGAGACAACTGTGAAGGATGATAAAAAACTTCTGTCCATGCTCAGAGAAAGAACTGATTGCAGCTGAATATAGACTGAAGTGTTGTAACTCCATGCACGAACAGCTTCCCAAAAGAATGCTACTGTGAACAGCTTTTAAAGTTCTGATTACACAGTATAGTGAACACTCCATTTATTCCATAACAAATCAAGGCAAACATTCACAACAAATATCAATACAATATTCACGACATTACATCTTATCACAGAAAAATCACAATACAGTGTTCACAACAGCTTAACATTACAATGACCACAGTTTTCACCAAAATGGTCACAGTATTTAGAACAAAGAACAAAAGAATAATTATCTCGTATCCCTAAGGATGTTTGCCTCCTTACTTAATCATTCAATCATTTCACAATACAAGTCCTTCCACTCATGAGGCAATCATAGGTTAACTTAATAAGTCACTTATCTATCAATCAGCCACTAAGTATCATTAATCACTAAATACAATCATTAGAAAATTACACAAACCCTTCACCCCTTGGTGTCTAGTAAGCTTCAATTTTATCATGCATTCAATATCCAAGGAGAGGCCTTTTCTTCATCTTGACTTGGAATGGTCTCTCAGATTCCCTGGATCCCCTTCCATGGTTCCAGCTCCTATCTGAATCCACTAAACAGTCACCTGGATTCAGAGGCAGACAGCTCCCAGGTTCTCATCCAGTCCTCTGGGCAGTTCTTGCTATACACTGAAGTTCACAGGCTCCAATACATCTCAAAACACTCACCACTTCTGATGCCAGGAGCTCAAGGATCAACCAAGCCACAAAGAAACAAAGGTTTATCCGGGTCATGCTTCTTCAATCCTCCAGCAGTTTGGCTGGCCCTAGGACCCAGAAGAAAACTAAGCCTTCCAGGTGGCCTTCTCTGCAAGGGATCTCAGCCTTCCAGGTGGCCTTCTTGGCAGCAACTTCAGCCTTCACCAGATTCTGGTCTCAAGAAAACTGCAACTCAGTTCTCAGTCCAGCAAGTAGCAGCCCAGCTTCCAGATGCTGGGAAAATTCTGAGCCTTCCACCATACACACACACACACACACACACACTAGCTTCCTGTTATGTCAGCAACAGAAGACAGAATTCACACCCTCTGACTCTTTCACAGAGGTACTTGGCCCTTAGTTACTAAGGGGTCTTCAAATTTATTTATTTTTTCTTTTTTAAGTTTTATTTATTTTAGTTTACATCATTCATTTCCATGAGATTTTTAGTTACAAATTTTCTCCCCATCTTTCCCCTACCCACCACCCCAAAACAGCCATCCCATTGTATAACCCCTCCTCCAATCTATTCTCTCCTATGTCCTCCCCCATCACCCCTCTGACTTTCCAGTAGGGCAGAATGGATT
>CM053585.1:432415428-432433053 GCA_028646515.1 Pseudochirops corinnae
CTTCTGCTACCAAAGTGTCTTTTGCCTCTGAGATACTATGATTCTATTATAAATTATTCTAAGGTAATATTATAAGTTGTTATTATGTGACCATTAAAATATTCTATTATACAATTCTACTTGGAATTGTAGTTTGTGAAAAAGAAAGTATTTTATTTATCTATCTGAGTAACAAACATTCTGAAATAACTATGTATGCGTGCCAAAAATAGCAGTTTGTAAAATTCATACTAATAGAACCATTCTTGGGGCACGGGAAAAGAAATGCTCCTTGTGCTGGTCAGATTGGAGAAGGTGACCCAGGGCATAGGGATTTAGGATGGCACTGAGAAGAAAGAAGAAAATGGCCTTGTCACTTTTTGCCACCAAAAACATGAGACTTAAACACAACCCACCACTGAACACTGTTCTTTTCCTCAAAATATTGTGGTATTGTGGGTTAGATTGCTATTCTTAGACTTCCTTCCCTGCATACCACACACACAGCCCTCAAATTGTTGACTTTATTGGTTATTTTGTCCTACAGAAATGTCCTCAATGCTAATTTTAACCCGCTTAGCCACATAAAAATTGAGAGTAAGCATATTCTGAACTGATAATATTGAAGAATTAATTATATAGTCTTAATCTTCTAAGTGAATATGATTTTAAATCAGGTTATTAGCTTATTACAGTAGTAAGAGAGCTTCCATTATTACAAACCCCTAGACATCTCTTAAGGACATTGTGATATAACCTTGTCATTGTATTCTAATAACACATGATGTTTTATAAGTATTTATTTGATGATAATGTTTCAAAAACAATGATTGAATAGATTTGATGTATATTTATATATATATATAACAAACAATATAAATAAAACATAAGCAATGTTGTTTTTCATTGTTCATATCAGATTCTAATGTACTTCTAGCAAGCTACATTAGCTTGTAGAGAAATAGAGAGGAAAGCAAAAAAAAAAAAAGAAAGAAAATGAAAAGATGCTAGTATAACTTTTTATACCTGATTTTGCTAATCTGCTTTTGGCTAACATTATTTATCAGCATCTTACAGTTGACAAAATATTACATATTGAGTCAGTGCATTAGAGATCTCTCTCTGAAACTTTTTACTTTTGCAACCTCTGAGCTATCACTTTCTACTCTGGATTTCAGTTTACTCATTCATAATGTGAAGGGATTGGTCTTAGTGACTTCTATGATCTCTTCCATCTCTAAAACTATGATCCCCAGACTTTCAAATTAATGTGTCCATTTTAAGCAAGAGAAAGTGATAGTGTCTTATCTCTTAGGTAAATTCAGCTGCCTACTAACTGACTGACACTGGACAAGCCAGTTAACCTTTGCCAGCCTCTGTTTCCTTATTTGTAAAATAAAGATCATACTAGCAACTACTTCACAGAGTTGTTATGACCTATTTATATAGCTATATAAATCATTTTATAAACTTCAGAGGATTATAAAAGCGTTAGAATATTATCATCATCTTCATTAATGGAGTTCATAGAGAAATACCAGGCCCTTGTTCTAAGGTACTCCATGGGACAAAGAATATTTTTTCGCTTTTTTGGGAGGGAGGGCGAAGTTAGGGCAGTTGGGGTTAAGTGACTTGCCCAAGGTCACAAGGCTAGTTTTTGTGTTAAGTGTCTGAGGCTGGGTTTTAACTCAGGTCTTCCTGACTCCAGGGCTGGTGTTCTATTCACTGTGCCACCTAGCTGCCCCAATAATATTTTTTTATAAGGAAGAACAAAGAACAATATATTTCAAGATTTATGGTGGAAAGTTCCTTACCATAGATAAAAAATAGATCAATCATAAACATTTATCAAGAGCCTGCTGTGTACCAGGCATTGAGCTAGGTAGTTGGAATAAAAAGACAAAAAATTAGTCCCTGGCCTCAAGGAGCTTACATTTTTATATTAAATCAAGAGGAATATATATATACATATATATATATACATATATATATATACATATATACTGTATCTATGTATATGTGTGTATATATGTATGTATATAAGTATATTAAAATATATGCAAAGCAAATAAGCAAGAAGTACTAGCAACTATACTGATCAACAAAGTCTTTATGTAGGAAGTGGTGTATAAGCTGAGCTTAAAAAGGAGTTGTCATCTCAGTTTTCTGATCATTAGAGGATTGCATTGCTAGGTATCCATACATTAATGGACATATTAAGATAATAAGAAAGCTTTCCACATTGCTACATGTCTTAAAGCACTGGGCATCACATTGCCTTGTTTGTCTGGAACCCAACAAAGCAGATGCTTCTCTAAGAGAGTTTAAATCTTTTCTCCTCTCTTCTTTTCATCAAGAAAAGAGGCATGCCGCAGGAAGACAAAATGTTATTTTAGATTAATTTGTCTTGTGATGCTATATTAAGGGCATATAATGTAGTCACAAATTTCATTCAATATACAATGTTAAGGGAGCTAGGTGGTAGAGTGGTTAGAGTGCTGTACCTGGGGTCAGGAAAACTTCTTGAGTTTAAATCTGATCTCAGACACTTAATAACTGTGCAACCCTAAGCAAGTTACTTTATCCCTTTTGCCTCAGGTTCCTCTTCTGTAAGATGAGCTGGAGGAAGGAAATGGCAAGCCACTCCAGTGTCTTTGTCAAGAAAACCCCCAAAAGGCATCATGAAGAGTCATATAGGACTGAAACAATTGAACAACAAAAACAATACTATGACAATTCATGTTCAAAATGAGTACCTAAAGGCACTGTAATTTTCTGAGTTATTGAATCGTTCTAATTAAATTTGTAAAGTTTCTTAAGAATTGTTTGTATGTTTGTTTGCTTTTCTAATTCAGCTAACAAGTCTGTTTCCTGAGCAGACTAAATAAGAAATGCTATATAGACAATTGAGCTTTATAAGCTCATATTCTCCTACCTGGTTTTTTTTTTAGCTTATCAAAAAGCATCAAGTTTTCTTTTATAATTGAGTAATATGCTTGGTTGAAAATTGTTTCTGTGGTGCTTTCCTTAAGCCAAATAACAAAAAGTAAATGTATAGAAAATTTCAGTCAAGGACATGCTCCCCTGAAAAATTGATTTGGGTCATGATTCGAAGCCACCTATATCACAGTCTTCAGAATAGGCCATATTTGATGCAATCATCAGGATCATTTGTAGTGATTTGGATTGGGAAGTCTAAAAGATAACCAAGATTTTTTTAAAAAGAAGTTTAAATTTGCAGATTTACTTATTTCATAAAGATTTCTATGTCATGAGTTAAAATGGAATATTTTAAAGTAGTATGTTTTGTCCATGGCTAAAAGAAAACTCTACTGTATTTGCTATAATAAAGTAAGTTTCTTACAATCAAGTGTTAACATATACAAAATAAGAATCAGAACCTGAATGCCCCTGATTTGCATTTTTTTTAAACTTTTGTGATTTCATGAATATTTTCTTAAAGACAAGAATTGGTAGGCAGTAGATATGACAAGAACCAACTAACATCATAAAATGGGAGAGAATAGCATATAGGAAAATAGCTGTTATTAATATGGGAATTATCCCTCATTCAGCTGTCTTGTGTGCAAATTCCTTTCTTGTTAGGACAATGATCATAATTAGAAGAAGAAAAAAAGACTAGGAATAATAATAACAAAACATGATACTCAGCTGAAACTATTCAATCCTGAACTATTTAAACAAGTAATCAGAAATTAGAAATGCAAATCCGAAATGGCATTGGCATTGAACAAAATTTCAAAGAGAAGTTAAACTCTTGTTCAGTGTGTTCTCACAAAAAGAAGAAAGTAGATCAGAGAGTTCCTGATTCAGCAGTAATTTGATTTACTTGTGAAGTAGAAAGAGATGGTGTCCAAGGCAACAGCAGTTTAGAATGTAAACTCCCTTGTATAATCTTACAAAGAAGGATGAGGATTATGAGCAGGATCATACCATAATGCCAAGAGAAATGACGTTAAGTAAAATTAGTTTAAAGAAAGTTTGGTAGGAAGCCCGACTAAGCACAGTTATGCTAAGGATATTTAAGGATGAAAATGCAAGGGAGAAATAGGAATAAAATAGGTCAAATCTATAAAGATTATTATTTAACAAATAGTTCCACAGTTGGACCCTAACATTAGAATCTAGGGTGTGCTTCATTGTTGTTCATTCATTTCACTCATATCCAACTTTTCATGACCACATTTGTTTTCTTGGCAAAGATACTGAAGTGGTTTGTCATTTCCTTCTTCAGATCATTTTTACAGATGAGTATAACTGAGGTAAACAAGGTGAAGTAACTTGCCTAGTGTCATGGAGCTAGTAGGTTTCTGAGGCCAGATTTGAACTCAGGAAGATGAATCTTCCTTACTTCAGGTCCAGCATTCTATCTACTGCACCACCTTGCTGCCTCATTAGGATGTGGCTACAGGTTAGGTGAAAATAACACAAAAGAGATTTTGTTTCTCACTGGACAATTTTTTACTCCACATATCTCTGTTGGTAGATGACATCATATAGACTTCATCAAACCCTGGAATAATTCTGAACTTTCTGGAAGAGATTTGCAACCACTCAAAAGAAATTTGTCCCAATCATACATATGGAAAAGAATAAGTGAATTAAGCATATCTCTTTCCTAGATTATGATGCACATTTGGATTTAAAAACGGTAGACTTGTTGATTGGTATTTTTACCTGGGATGGGCAGTTTCAATGGATAAGTTGAACTCAGATTTGAAGAGGAAGAAAAGAGCAGATTTTACCTCTGGCTGTGAAATTGCAAAAGTCTTTTAATGACCACAACATTCCCAGGGAAAGAAAGGCCCCAATTTTCATGCCAATATTTTGTCAATATTGCTGCATGTCAGTGAGACCTGGAATAATACAGTGGTTTCTGAAGAATTAAAAATGCATTCAAATTGTCAATGGGAGGGAGCATGACAGATGTGAACAGGCTATAACATATACACAATGAAGAATTCCAAAGAAAAGCCTTCATATTCAATATAACCTTAACATAACCCCCTATTCTCTCCTTTGCTCCAATATTAAAGATATAACTTTCTTGGCAAATGACATCCCCTCTACTTATATCCTTTCTTACTTCTCTTTTCTCACAGGAATTTGCCATTTGGTTTTCCTCTCTTTCTTAATAAATTTTTATTTCTTCTTATCGTCACTACATTTTTCAAACATTTCCTGATTTTTCCCATCCTTTAAAAAAATCATGCAACTATACTAATCTCTCAAGCCACTGTTTCACATCATTCTTCCCTTTCTTTACAGCTAAAATCCTAGAAAATATAATCTATAATTAATTACTCTCATTTTCTCACCTAACACTTCATTTCTCAGCCTTTAGTAATCTGGCTTCCAATTTCACCACTCACCAAATACCATGGTTTTCAGTGATAGATGCATGATGATTGCCAAATGCAATAATATTTTTTTTAATTGTGAGCGTAACAATTATCAAAAAGATATCCATATACAAAGTCCCATTCTTTCTTGTTATCTCTATATCATTTGATATTGTTGAATGCCCACCTCTTCATAGAAAGTCTCTCTTCCCTTGCTCTTATGGCTTTGCTCTCTCTCTGTTCTCTTTGTATCACTTTAGCAGCATCTCAGATTCCTTGTCAGAGTCATCAGTCCTGTCCCACCCCATATGTATGTATGCACAAAGAAAAATGTCCTGGATGCTCATTCTTCCTTTCCCTACCCTAAGATCCCTCCCCTCCTCCCATTTTCTCTTTTTCTGTTGAAGTTATATCACTATTTTTTTTAATAACCCAGGTTTCACAATCATAGTGTCAATTCTTCATTCTTGCCTTTTCCTCAACTTCATATCTAATCACTTGCCCAAGTCTTGTAGGTCACCTATTCCTTTCTCTTCACTCAGATAGATTAAGGCACTTTAGGCCTTAATCATCTGTTTCCTGAACATTCAAAATTGGTGTCCTTGCCTCTAGTCTCTCTTCTTCAATATAAACTGATATCCTTAAAGGGCAGAGATGATCATGCCGTTAACTCATTCAAGAAACTTCAGTTTTCTTCTTGCATCCAGAATAAGATATAAACTCCTCTATTTGGCATTTAAAGCACATGATTCTGTGTTACCTTTGATGACATTGTATTCTCCTCTCTTTAACACTATATATTCTGTCCACATCAACCAAATCCTTTTGTTATACAGGAAAATTCATCTCCTATGCCTATATCTTTGTACACAGATTATTCCCTATGCCTGCAATGTACTTGTGTCTTCACTTCCAACTCATGTAATAACTATCCTCCAAAATCCAGCTCCAATGCTACCATCTATAAGAAGTATGTCTAGATCTCTCCTCAGACTTAAGATGATGGCTATTGCCCTCCCTAGAAACATTTTCATATATATTTTGTATTTGCATTTCTCTGTGTGAGTGTATGTGGTGCTGGTGGTATTTTTCCCAGGTGGAAAACTAAAGCTCTGTAGGAGTAAGACTTTTATTTTTAATCTCTAAATTTCTAATACCTAACAGAGTGTCTGACAGAGGGTAAGTACTTAATAAATACTGGTTGAATTGAACTGCATGTATGAGAATGTGTTTTAAGGGAGAACAGTTGGGCTATGTTTTATGTAAATCCGATGTACATTGCATGTACACCTGGTGTACATCTCTCTTAGTAATCTATTTGTGACTATCGTTTCATAATAGATCATTAGAATTGGAAGCCTTTCCTCCTGGCCATAAGCCCATTACTTGGAGCTGATTTGTTGATAAGGTAGTACAAAATGATCACCCAGTAGGGTGTTATTCTATGGGTTTTCTTTGCCTTCACATTTATATTCACTTGTCAAAGAACTGCTACTACTACTGAGCAAAGATAAAACCTTGTAAACCTGGAAAATAAAGTAATGACATCTGCCCATGCTGTGCCTGGGTCTGGGCAGGAGAGAAGGAGAGATTTCTGTGTCACTGCTTCTTTTTTTGTTGTTGCTCAGCATGAATAACAGCATCCCTGAAACATCTTATTTCTTATGTCTTTTTGAGGAACACAAAATAAAGAGGCTCTAGACAGGGGTGGGGGACCTGCAGCCTCAAGGCCACATGTGGCCCTCTATGTCCTCAAGTGCAGCCCTTTGAGTAAATCCAAACTTCATAGAACAAATGCCCTTAATAAAAGAATTTGTTCTATAAAACTTGGACTCAGTCAAAAAGACATATTTGGCCTCAAGGCCACAGGTACCCCACCTCTCCATCTAAGAGCTGAACTCCAGACTAAAGATTACTAAGCCTGGAATTTGGTGGCGATTGTTAGAGACAGCTGTGGAAATGGTGTACTGTCTAACTTGGTTGTTTCTAATTCATTTGCCACCAAAATGATATATGCACTTTGCCTCAATCTTCCAAACAGTACTAAAAAGATTGAGCAGTTAATTTTCTTCCACACATATTAACTGGTAAAGGGGAATATGTTAGCTATTAGTTTATTCAAAATAGGAATAACATTCCCTACTTCCTTATTCTGAATCAACACCACTTTATTCACTCATTTTTCTTTAATGCTGCCTATGCAAAACTTCTCATTTCTGGCTTTGGTCACCTGCTCCCTATGCATACTATGTAAATTATCTGTCTGTCTGTCTGTCTTCTAACTAGGTTTCAGACTCAGTCCTTCTACTCTTCTGATACTAGAGAGTCATCAAAGTCAAATACTTCAGGATCCAGTACAGAGCTTATAAAGTCAGTGCTCCTGGATTGTTTACTGGTATCACTTGCCTTTATCCCCTTAAAAGTCTTTACACAGTCTGCATGGATAGTCAAAGTTTGCAGGTGTTTAGTCCCAGTTTAGATTGCATTATGCTGCCAGAATTTTGAAAGAGTTAGAATTATTTTTAATCAGTGCTCATACTCCAGAGAATATTGAAGAGTCTGGAAATACTGACAATGTTTATTTTCTTCTTGACACCAATTCCCTTTGGGAATCTCAACTTCACTGTGAAGAAACCTAGATATGGATAATAAATGTCATTTAGTCCACCAAGTCAAAGTCCTGCCATAGGCTTGAAAGGTATTTCCTTAAGTATCTGTCATAAAATATTGGAAAATAATGTTAACTTTAGATCTACTGTATAGGACAGCATTATGGTTCAATTTTTACTATTACTTCTGCACAAGTTCCTCTGAGTACAATAGATTCATAAGGAATTGACTATCAGGTGATTGACTGTCCCCAGAACTTAAAGTTGCCTTTTTCTCAGGCCCATCCTCAGTTTTCTAAACCTGAAAAAAAAAATAATCAGCTTTTGTACAAAGAACTCTACATTTCTTGAGTACATTTAACGTATTGATAACTTTCAGATTCAAAATTATAGTGGATGATGGGTCTATTATTCTAGTGCTTACCTAACAAATTTGTTCTTATTATGTCAGACCTTCAAATGCTTCATTGCTTTAATCATATACCTCTAAAAAGAAATTTTGTGCACTGTTGTCTGTTTCACTTGATGGTCTTTTGGTGGAACTTGTAATTCTGCCCCTTTGATACAGTTCCCTTGCTTTGCTTCTGGGGTCAATGGAGCCATAGAACATCCATGGCCTACAGAAGCCAGGGTTTTCTTATCAGGAGGCAACCATCGTATGCTCAGAGGTTACTTTTAACTCGTGTACCTTTGCAGTACCATAAACCTGCCACTTTCAACATTATATCACTTTCAACCTGTTCATCCAGCTCAAAACCTTGGAATCTTCACTGGCTCTTTCCTCCCTCTTACAACCCATACCCAATCACATGACAAGATCTAATGATCTTATTTCCTCAACATGTCCAGTATCTATCCCCATTTCTTTGTTCATACTACCAACACTCAAGTTCAGGGCCCCAACATATTTTGTTTCCTTTATTGTAACAACAGTAACCTTTTGTTTACTGTATTATAACAGTAAACTTTTATTTACATGTTATAACAATAAACTTTTGTTTACTGTGTTATAACAGCAAACTTTTGCCACCAGCTGCCCTACTTGCTTTGATTCTACCATCATCTTCATCATGCTCCTGAGCTGGGTACCTCTGGCTTTGCCCCCACCCCTTTTCACTTTCCTTCTTGTATTGTCTCTAGTTAGTAAACTCCTTGCAGAAGACAGGGATGGTCCTGCTTTTTCTCATTTGCATTCCTAGTACTTAGTATAGTGCCTGGCAAATAGTAGGTACTTTAAATATTTTTTACTTCCAAACCGGTCTTCCTGCCTCCAGTGTGTTCCTTCTCAAATTCATTTTTCAAACAAAAGCCTAAATGATTGTTTTTATATCCAGGTATAACTATGCCACTCTCTTACTCAGAAATCATATGTGGTTCCCTCTTCCATATGTATATATAATAAAGCATTTTCTTAGAGCTGAAAGTAGCATTTTTTTGTTAGCTGGAAAAATCTTAAAACAGATAAACATGTACTTGGGGAAAACAGCATGAAAATGCCCTCAAATTGACTTAAGACACATTGCTTTTGAGGGTATGGATAGAGGGAAGGCAGAGTTATTGGAGAAGGGTTGAGGTGAGGGTGAAACTCACCTGCAATGTGACAGGCAAGGAAAGGAATCATGCCATTAGCTTATTATTTTAGGTAAATATTCTTAATAAGTGTTAAGCTCAGCTGTTTTTACTCTAATGAAGTAAACAGTGTCCTCTAAGTTCTGTAGCCTAGGACAAAGCTTTTATCACACTGCCCCAGTTACAACTGTACACATTCCTTAGGCTGGCATTTAAGAATCTCCCTAGACTAGCTCCATCCTCCCTTATTCCCATTTATATAATTACTCCACTTTCAAGACAGATTTAACTTCTATCTTCTCCTAAAATTCAGCCTGCTTCATCCTATCCCCAAACATGGTTGTAATCTCTACAAGCACTAAGCTTGGAATACATACTCTCCCTTTCCTATTAAAATCCTTCCCTTCAGAGATCACACCTTATTATTCTCTCTGTAAATTCCTCCTGATCCTGCCCTGCTCCCAGTGGAAAGGGTTCCCTTCCTCCTCAAACTTCTGTGATGTTCTTTGTATAGAGATCATTTATGCAAAAGGGAGCCTGAGAAATTTCTGAATGACAGACATAAAAATGACCAGTAAGAAAAGCTAGATTATCAGTTTTGATAACAGCAACAACAACAACAACAACAAAATGAGACCTTTATTGGTAACAGAATAGTGAAACAAGATCATCTTGGAGCTGGAAAGGACCTCCAATCCCACATTTTACAGATGAGAAAACTGAGGTCCAGGGAGGAGAATGACTTTGGCAAAGGCTGCACAAATAGCAAGGAGCAGAGGCTGAAATTGAATTCAGGAGCCCTTACTTCAGAGCCACAGCTTTCTGCACTGTACCATGCATGACACAATAATAAATAGCAACCTTCCCAATTTTATATCTTAAATGAATTGACTCATCTTTTTAGCTAAATTAACTGGCTGTTTTGATATTATTTAGGCAAAAGTCAAGATGGTAAAATACCTTTCTTCAACAGCATTTGAAAAACTTGAAAGTCACAAGAGAGCAATTAATTTGCAAATTACTCTGCATCCACCATGAAGATTAATTTTCTACATCCAAATTACCTTCAGTCAACAACAATGAATTGAATCAATTGATAGGGAGGTAGACAGGTAGTTACATTGTATCAGACATTTAAAATACCTTTGGGTATTAAATTTTTTGGCTCGTTGCTTATGAAAATTAAAACACACATACACATAGGAAGGCAAGCTATGTTGCTTATATAGCATATGTCCTTATCACATTTTAGTAGCTCTTCAAGTACCTTTTTGATTACTGCAGTAAAACCAGTCCTCTGTAGGGCAAAAAGATAAATCCACTATATCTAATGTTGATTTTAGATTTAACCCAAGTTACTAGAAATGCACTGTTTTTCATTTACTTTTTTGAGCCCCGGTGGACTGTACTTGGGCTGCCTTTGAGACATTTCTTTCTGGGAAGAAAATTGTGCCTTGAATTCTAACTTAAGTACTGATTCCTATTGTTTTCATTTTTTGTCTTTTCAAATTCTCAGTTACTCATTGCCTTGATCTAAGTGTAGTCAGTCTGGTTTATCTCTCTGGAGTTTTGAAAGATAAACTATTATAACATTGGCAGAAATAAAAACTTGGATTTAATGAGGAGCAGTGGCAAATGCGATTTTAAATGCAGGTACTGTTGGACTGGTCATATTAGCATTTGGATTCTGTCATCACCTTTGAATGGCCTAGAGAGTTTTATAATTGAATAGTTATCAGTCTGAGAGACACTCCTGGAGAATAGGTTCTTATGAGGTGCAAGAGAGATTATATTCCTGGACAAGAAATGCCTCTATTTCTGCTCATGCTTTTTTGACATATGTTAGTTACATATGAAATGACAGTTACCAAATATGGAAATCAAGAAAGCCCACCATACAGAAGAGGGATCTTTCTTGTTCTTGTTCCAAGGAGATTACCAGGTATAGATTGATCATTAGATATGAATGAAGCTTCCCTATGTTTACTCTTTTAGAAAAATGAGACAAAGGTTATTAACTAGACTGAGAGTTTTATTATTCTTTTTTTTTTTTAAAGATTTATTGATAGTTGTGTTTTCCATTAATCTATTTAGTAGGATACCAGGCACATAAGTAGATATTTCTCTTGTCTCTATCATTTAAAGACTCCTCTGTTAATTATTAAAATTCCATTGTACAGGGCAGCTAGGTGGTGCAGTGAATAGAGTACAGGCCCTGAAGTCAGGAGGACCTGAGTTTAAATCTGGACTTGGACACTTAACACTTACTAGCCTTGGGCAAGTTGCTTAACCCCAATTGCCCTCCAAAAATAAAAAAAAAAAACAATAGATTTTACAAAAAATCTACAATTGTCTTCAAAATTATGTAAATACTTGTTCTATTGATTTATAGGATAGTTCTTCCATGACCTGTAACCAGTTCATATTTTTCTTGGAAGCTTTTGGTGCCGGAGTTCTGACTTTGTTATCTTCCTCCATCCATGCTTTGATCCTTTTTGTCCCCAAAAAAGGAATCTAAGGTTTGATTTTTGTGCTTGCTTTGCTTCCTTTGCTTGCTCATGTTGCCACTTAATAACTTGACTTTTGAGCTTTTTGCCAGAGTAGAACTATGCTTCCAGAGAGGAGAACTTTGTCTCAAATTGCTGGGGTTTTCACAGCTGCTGGAGCTATTAGTTGGGCCCTCTCTGTAGCTCCCACAAGCTCTGGCCCACTGGCCACACACCCCAAGACCTCCACCCAAGACAGTGATTCCAGATCCAAGCAGGTTAAAGCAAGAGCGATCACCCTCTGAATGGTTGCTTGGTCCCCCTATGATCTGCAGGCCAGGAGCTCTCAAGTAGCCAAGTGGTGGCAGCTGCATGGCCACCTGAGCCTCTCCCACTTCTTACCCCGCGAGCAGGGGCCGAACCATGATCCTAGTTCCCCTCAGTTCCAACATAGTTCCACACTGACCTTTTACTTTGTCTTTGGCATTTATGGGTTGATAATTTTGGAAACCGCCACTTCTGCTGGTGATTCACTCTCCCAAAATCTGCTGCTGGTTGGGGCCACCCTGGGGCTGAAACCATGAGCTGAGAGGGCAAGGGAGGATGGGCTGGGCTCCCAGCATTCTGCATGGACCCTTCCTGTAGGCCTGCTGGGCTGCCTTCAACAGGAGATTTGTTTCTCTCTGTCACTTCGAGTTCTGTAGCTCTAAAAATGTGTTTAAAGTCATATTTTATAGATATTTGAGGTGTTTATGTGGGAAGCTCACAGAGTTTTCCTGCTTCTGTGCTGCCACATTGGCTCTGCCCTCAGTAAAAAGCTTCATTGCTTTATTGAAGGTACATTGGTGAGCCCAGCAGATGGGAACTGCCTCATCAAGAAAGCCATTTTCAACTTCAATGGGACAACTGCTTGATCAGACTCTGAGCATTTTCCCTCATCAGATAAAGGTAGTGATGGGCTTTCAGGGCAGGATGGAAGAACTGCAGGTTTCACAAAGATGTCTTTGCAGTCCAGACTGCCAAGATCTCTGATCCGCTTGTAAAATGCTGTCCTGTCACCAGCTAGTCTTCCCTTAGGTTGGAGAAATGCTCAATAGTTCCTTCCTCTCCTTATTTAGGTGTGTTTTATTTCTTTATTTCTCAGGGGTAGTAGGTCTTGGAATATCTTGTTAGTAGGATGCCAGGCACATAAATAGATATTTCTCTTGTCTCTATCATTTAAAGACTCCTTTGTTAATTATTAAAATTCCATTGTACAGGGCAGCTAGGTGGTGCAGTGAATAGAGTACAGGCTCTGAAGTCAGGAGGACCTGAGTTTAAATCTGGACTCGGACACTTAACACTTAGTAGCCATGTGACCTTGGGCAAGTTTTATTTAGGTGTGTTTTATTTCTTTATTTCTCAGGGGTAGTAGGTCTTGGAATATCTTGTTCTATGAAAATAATGGTGTCAGGACTTTCCTAATAATAGTGTTTGTGTATTCTTCTATTTAGATTAATGAATTTTAAAAATTCATATTTTTTTTTGAAATACTGGGAGTTTTCTTGGGTCTAGCTAATGGCCACCACCAAGTACTTCCTTTTGAAAAAGTCGTTTTTTACTCTTTAAATGAACTTTTTTTCTTTTTAAATTTATTTTAAGTTTATTTTTATTTTCAATTTCAAATTCTTTCACTCCCCCCTTTTCCCTAAACATTTGAGAAGGTAAGAAATATGATACGTTATACATATGAAGTCAAGCAAAACATATTCATGTTTGATATCTTATGAAAAAATACTAAGAAAAATAGAGAAAAACATTATCCTTGACTCTGCACTCAGAGTTCTTCAGTTTCCTCTCTAGCAGTGAATATCATTTTTCCTCATGAGACCTTGAGAATTGTTGTGGATCATGTTTTGATCAGAGCAGCTAAGATTTTCCACAGTTGATTATTGTTATAATATAGCTGTTAGTAAAATGTTCTCATTGTACTAACTTTATTTTGCATCAGTTGATATGTCTTCACCAGTTTTCATAAAACCATTCCTTTTATTATTTCTTCTAACACAATTCTATCACAATCATATATGACAACTCAACTATTCCTCAGTTAATGGGCATCCCCTCAATTTCCAATTCTTTGCCACCACTGCTGTAAATATTTTTGTACTTTTGGAGAGTTTTCCTTTTTCTTTACTCTCTTTGACATATAGGCTTAGTGGTATTGCTGAGTAAGGAGTATATACAATTTTATTGCCTCTTGGGCTTGGTTATAAATTGTTCTCCAAATTGGTTGGACCAGTTCATACCTCCACCACTAATGTCTTAGTGCATCTATTTTTCCATATTCCATATAAGATTTGTCATTTTTTCTTTTCTGTTATATTAGCCAATCTGATGAGTGTTAACTATTTCAAAGTCATGTAACCATTTTGAACTTATCTTGGTACACAGTATTTGATATTGGTCTATGCCTCATTTCTATCAGACTGCTCTTCAGTTTTCCCAGAAGATTTTTTTTTTTTGTCAAACAATGATTTCTTGCTCCAGTAACTAGAATCTTTGGATTTATCAAATACTAGGCTACTTTGCTCACTTCTGTATAGCTTATATTTAATCTATTCCAATGATCAACAATTTATTTCTTGTCTAGTAGCAGAATATGTTGATGATTACCACTTTGTAGTACAGTCTGAGAACTGGTACTGCTACACCACCTTCCTTCACTTTTTTCACATTTTTTCCATTGATATTCTTGACCTTTTGTTCCTCAATAAGAATTTTGTTGTTACTTTTCTAGATCTATAAAATAATTTCTTGGTAGTTGGATGGCACTGAATAAATAAATTCATTTGTGTAATATTGTCTTTTTTTATATTGGCTTGTCCTATATTAAATTATTAATATTAAACAAACAAATTAAACACAAAATTATAAAATATTAAACAAATAATATTTCCCCAGATGTTTACGTCTGCCTTTATTTGTGTAAAGAATTTTTTATAATTGTGTTCATATACTTCTTGTATATGTTGGCAGGTAGATTCTCAAATATTTTATACCGTAAGTAGTTATTTCAAATGATGTTTGTCTTTCTATCTCTTCCTGCTGGGTTTGGTTAGTAATATATAGAAATGTTGATGATTTATATGGATTTATTTTATATCCAACAACATTATTAAAACTGTTAATTGTTTGACTGTTTTTTAAGTTCATTATCTTGGGTTCTTTAAACATACTATGATATTATTTACAAAAAGTAGTAGTTTTGTTTCCCCTTTGCCTATTCTTATTCTTCTTTCAATTTCTGTTTTCTTGTGTTACTGCTATAGTTAGCATTTCTAAAACAATATTGAATAATAATAGTAAGAGTGGCCATTTTTGCTTCACCATGATCTAATTGGAAAGGCTTCTATTTTATCCCCATTATAGATAATGCCAGGTTTTGGTTTGAGATAGATAATATTTATCTCTTTAAGAAAAACTCCTTTTATTCCTTTGCTTTCTAGTGTTATTAATAGGAACGGATATGGTATTTTGCCAAAAGCTATTTCTGATTTTATTAATATAATTATATGATTTTTTCTCATTGATATGGTTGACTATGCTTATAGTTTTTCTAATATTGAACCAGACATATTTTCCTGTTAAAAATCTCACCTGGTCATGGTATATTATCTTTCTGATACATTGCTATAATCTCCTTGCTAACATTTTATGTAAAAATCTTTACATCAATATTTATTAGGGAAATTGGTCTATAGTTTTCTTTCTTTTTGTTTACCCTCCTTGGTTTGGGTATCAAAACCAGGTTTGTGTCATAGAGGGCATTTGATAGGACTCTTGCTTTAACTATTTTTTCAAATAATTTATACAGTGTGAGAATTAGTTGTTCTTTATATAATAGGTAGAATTCAATTGTGAAACCATCTAGTACTGGGGAATTTTTCTTAAGGAACTTATTTAGGACTCGATCAATTTCTTTTTCTAAGATAGGATTATTTAAGTTTTCTATTTTTTTCTATAAATTTGAGCAATTAATATTTTTGGTAAGTATTCACCCATTTCACTTAGATTGTTAGTTTTATTGACATATAATTGGGCAAAATATCTTCTAATAATTGTTTTAATTTCATCTTCATTTGCAGTGGCCCTCTTCCGTCCTTCCTCTCTCTCTCTCTCTCTCTCTCTCTCTCTCTCCCCCTTCCCCTCTCTCCCTCTCTCTTTCTCTCTCTCTCTGTCTCTCTGTCTCTCTCTCCTGTTCCTTGAATTTCAAGAGTTTTTGCTCCTCCAAATGAATGTTATTTTGTCTTGTTCTAGATAGTAATTTCTATATATTCATTTAAAACTAACTCTGTAAATGATTTCAGGAACTATTTCTATTTTTATTAAATTGGGATAATAGTCAGCAAGAAATATATATATATATATAATTTGAATGTCTTGGTTAGTTTCTGTAAAAATTAATTCATTTGTGTATTTATTTTTTGAATGTGCCTTGGTAGATTTACCCCCATTTACTTTGTGCACCTTGCAGTTATTTTAAATAGAATTTCTCTATCTTTTCCTCCTGTTCTTTATTCTTATATAGAATTTATTATTTTATTGGACTTGCATTTTATTCTACTTATTTATTGAAGCTATTAATTTCCTTACTTTATTTACTGATTCTCTGAGATTGTCTAAGTTGTGAGTAATTGAAGGTGTTTTTTTTCTTTTCTTAGTGTTCATGCCTTTATTTTTTTCTTCTATCATTATTATTGTTAGCTTTTTCTAGAAGTGTAACAGTGTGGATAGAGGTAGCCATGATTAATATTTTAATTTACTAAGAAAGTTTCTTATATTTTTCTATTGCAAATAATGCTACCTTTAAGTTATGTAATTTTGGTCATGAAAGAAGAGGCACTGACATGATCATTTACTTTAATAATTTTAAGTCATGGAAGTAGTACTGTATATTGTCCAATTTTTTTTTTCTGTATTAAATTATACAAACATGTCATGTTTTGTTTTAGTTTTGCTAAAATTATTTGTGAAATTTTCCTGATGTTGCCATTCTTCTGCAAATGGCATTAATATATTTTGTGAATATTTTACTGAGTATATTCCTAAATTCTTCTTTTACTAGGATTTTACTTAACATGTCTGTCTTTGATTTATTAATCCATGAATGAGATTTTTTTTTCTATATTAATGAAATATTTAATCTATAAAAGGTTTTTGGTAGAATACTTTTTCAGTTGTTGAGAATTAATTTATGTCGTTTATTCATTGATCATATAATGGATAAAAATTCACTAGTAAATATATCTTGACAAAGTCGAATTTTTGTGGTAAATTTATGATTTGCTAAATCTCAGAAATGAGAATCGGTTGCTCAAAATCTTTCTCATTTTGTATACTTGGACATTTTTGCATTGCAGAGTAATCATCCATTACATGTTTTCTTTCCATACTAAGTTTTATTGGCAATGCAGAGGAGGTTTTGTTTTTTGTTTTTAAAGGTAACTTTCTAGATTTATAAATAGCAAGGAAGTTGTTGATCTGCATCAGGAAGAGGGAATCTCCACAATAGGAATACCATATATTTGTGAAGTCAAAGATCCAGAACTTCCTTCTCCCCCTGAGATAGAAATTTAA
>CM053585.1:432433553-432519280 GCA_028646515.1 Pseudochirops corinnae
GTTGTACTTGTGATTTCTATATGCCTCTTATTTTTTTATTGCATCCCATTTCCTCTATTTTAAAGATTTCCTTTTTTTAGTTTAGTTTGCTGTTTTCTAGTTTTTAAGAAATAAAATGCTCAGGTCATTAATCCTCTCTCTTTTTTCTATTTTGTTAATGTATGTTTTCAGAGATATAATTTTTCCTCTGAGGACTACTTTAGCTGCATCCCAAAAATTTTGGTATGTTGTCTCATTTTATCATTCTCTTTTTATGTAGTTATTAATTGTTTCTATGATTTGTTTTTGACTCATTTCTTATTCAGGATGCTGTTACTTTCAATTTGGGTCTAAATTTTTTTTTTTTTTGCTTATTTTCCTTGTATTTATTAGTATTTTATTGTAGTGTGGTCTGTTAAGGATTTCTGCCCTTTTTTATTTATTTATTATTTCTCTGTGCTCTAGAACATGGTTTCTTTTTTGAAAATTATGCCATATTGAGAATTATGAATATATTTCAATGCTCCCATTCTAAAATCGTTATGTCTTCCAATCTCTTTTCCAAAAGCCCATTCAATTCTCTATTTTTCTTTTTCTTTCTCTATTAAATTTATCTAGCTCTAAGGGAGGAGTGTGAGTGAATTCCCTCATTGTATTCCCATTAATATATTTTTAAAATTTAATGATATAGTCAGATTCTATACCACTTATTAATACATATTTATTAATTATTTTTCATCATTTATCAGTAAGGCCCTTAAATAGTTCCCTTGTTTATCTTTGTTGACATAGTTAACTTTTATTTTTGCTTTCTATGAAAGACAATTTCACCTTCTACTTTAAAAAATAAAACATGCCCTAACACATAGAAATTTTTTTCCTAACTTCTTTTTTACACCAATTGCGTTTTTATTTTTCTTTATGCAGGAAGTTATTGTTATATTTTATCCATTCTGCATTTTATTTCATTTCAGTATCAAGTTTAATCAATTCACTTTTAAAGTTATGATTATGTTTGCAATATCTCCCATTTATATAGATTGTATTAATTTTCCTCCAATCACTTTAAGTCATCAGTTTATCATTGTGATTTATTTTGCTTATGCTGATTTCATGTTAGTTATAGGTAATAGTTCTAGAGCTGGAAAGGACCTCAGAGGTCATCTAATCCCTTCCCACTCCTTATTTTACAGTCAAGAAAGCTGGTGCCTAGGAAGAATATATCCTAGGTCATATAAAAAGTAAATACCAGGGAAGGCATGTGAATCCAGGTCATCTTAGGCCACAGACAGTGCTCTTTTTTTTTTTTTTTTAAACTATTGAAGCACAGGAGAATTTATGGTTAGATTCAGATTTCTATTATTGGGGAGGAAGGGGCATCCATATACCCTTTGCTTTTCATATTATCATCTTTTAATGTCTCTTCTGATTGCTTATGCATGTGAATTACTATTGGACTTTAAAATCAGATTCCCATAATAGTGAAAAGAGTGTCTCTTCTATTCTCTCTGTCTCTCTCTCTCTTTCTGTTTCTGTCTTTCTCTCTATGTCTCTTTCTCTCTGTGTCTCTTGCTGAAATTTAAACATTACAAGTAATAGGGTTTCGAACTTTGATTTTCTCCCTCAATCATTGAAACATTGATTCTAGCAGTCAGCTCTTCATAATTTGTTTTTAAAATGTCCAGAAATTTTATATTATTTCCTATTATATGGTATTAAAGTTTTTTTTTTAATTTGTCATGATCTTCTTGGTGACTTATGTTCACTAAAATATTTCTGTATATCCTGCCTTCAAGATCATTCATCAATTTAGAGAGAATTCATATCTTCTCTTCTGCCAAATTTTCTTTCACATGTGAATTTTTGAGTTTTAAATCTCTCATTCTCTTTTTCAGAGAAAGTACTGCCTTAGGTATATCTTGCATTATGTAGTATTTTATTAGTTGTCTACATTGGTGTTTGTTTAATCTTTTTCTTCTTTAAGAACTCTTATTCGTGACTTAATTCCCACCTTAATATCTTTATTTAAAATGTTTTTCTCTTTTTAATAATTCTGGAATTTCTTACTATTGTCCCATAGTCTCCAAGAAGTTTAAATAATTTATTTTCTTATTTTTGTTCCTTTAAATCACAATACCTATTCATTGTCTTCTATTCCTTTTTTGTAATGATTGCTCATTTTTTCTTCTTTAAGAATCTAAATATTGGTTTTCAACTGGTAATTTAGGCAAGGTAATAATACCTACTTTTTCTCTCTTCATCTTATTGTCTTTCAGTCTATTTGTTCTATTATGTTTGCATCAGGCTTCCGTCATCACTCTGTGGACCCTGTCCTTTCACTTCCACAGCTATCTTTATCCTGCATAGAAACTTGAGTTCCTGTGGCCTCAGACTGATGGGGTTTGTTGGCCTATGGTGTGTTGATTCCACTGAGAAGAGAGAGTGCTCATAGGTTTATAAACATGTTTCTCTTAGTTATGGAAGCCCCTTTCCTTCTTGTCAGATCTGCAACTCTGGGTTTACATCACCTACATATACACTTGCATTTGTATCTCTTTTTCATAACCTGGCTAGGGTAGGATTGATGTTTTCTTCTTTGTTCCACCTGCTTGTACTTTGTTCTGGAGAAGGTGAAGATAGTTAAGGTGAGCAGGAGATTTAGGTAGTTCATTCTTCCATTGTTAATTACAAATGCTTTTACACCCTTATATAAAGGTATTTCCATCTTCTCTTATTATTCGCTATATTTCTTTTCATTTTGAGATTTTTAGGGGGGTCAGGGTAGTTATGTTCAAAATTATGTGCTGTCACTAGTAGAGAAGCAGTGTGGCATAATGACTGAAGGACTGACCTTTGATTCAGGAAGACTTGAGTTCAAGTCCTACCTTTTATTCATCTAGGCAGCTCCATGGCACCCTTTTAGCACCCTAGGAAACACTCCAAATCTTTAACTTACACACAAGCTGCTGATCTGTATCAGTGGTAGAAATTTCCACCACAAGAGTTTGTAGATTTTGATTAATGATTTTTCAAATGAATATTTTATAGTGAAAAATGCTTATCCAAAGTGGTAAATGACAAAAATATAATAGACTGCATTTACAAACTGCTGTCAGCAAATAGTCCTGAAGTTAGCATAAGTGCTGATAGAGGATAACATAGATGACACTAGCTTGGTGGCCTTAAACCCTAGAACATTATAGGGGCTCCCTAATGAAATCTTTGACTGCTCAGCAAATATTTCTGTAAGAATCTCTAAAGGAAAACTATAATGAATGAGAAGTACCTATTTGTCCAGAATATGATATGTAGTGAGATGGCCAGTCTAACAAGTTAGTCCATGGATACCTGTGACTTGGACAGGCACTAGAGTTGGACAACAGCATGAACCCAGAATTGAATAAAGGAAAAATAGGATACTTGAGTGTATTTATGGAATTGCAATTCTCATTCACTGTAGATTCTCATCTTAATTTGTTCCCCAACAAAAAAGCTCATATTTTTACCATCGGGTTTCTCCCAGTGATATGATATAGCTGTGAATCACAGAACAACAAAACCTTTAAATGATTGGTCAGTGACTTGTGACTCAAAAGGCAATGGAGAGTTAGAATAATATGAAGAAAAATCAACAAGAGTGAAAAACTTGATATCTGCAAAAGGAGAGAGAACCACCCATAGTGGTGAGAGCAGAATTCATTAAAGTAGATTGAAATTTTGAATTACTATCTTACATCTTTGACATACAAAACTTAATGGGACAATAGATGTCATCTTGTCCAACTACCTCATTATACAGATGAGCAGGATGTGGTTCAGAGAGATTCAGTGACTACCAAGGTCTTATATGCATACATACTGTAGGCATTGATGATTCAGAAGAGATGATATAGCCAAGATTTTGTCCAAATTAATGTAATAATAAACTTCATTATAACAAAATTTCATTGCAATTTTTTTACAGAGTAATAAAATTAAATACAAAAGTTATATTTTTCCTTGCTGTTGGCTAAGGAGATTAGACTTGAAATAGGACCTAAGGTCTGAAGCGGAGAGGGATGAATTAGGGCAGGGTTGCTGGATTGCTGCTCTTCTCTAGCCTTGGATTTATTTGTCTATTCAGTTATTATTAAAATTGTCAGGACCAATAAATAATACCATCCCAATCATGTTTAATTCTGACATCATAAAATATCCTTTACTATAGCACATTTTATTTTATTTAAACCTAGAAAAGTAATTTTCTGGAATATTATTTAGCACAATTCTGTCAATGAGGGTAGTGGCAAGCAGAGAAATTCTACAGCTAGATGGCACAGAATTTAAGTTGGAATCAGGAAGAAATGGGTTTGAATCCTTCCTCAATACTTAACAAATGTGCCACTTTAGCTTTTCCAGTCTCATTTTCCTTATCTGTAAAAAGGGAACAATCATACCTATCTCAGATTTAATTAGCTATATTTTAATCCCATAGTCACCAAATTAAGAGAGTGTCTAAATGATGCCAAGAATATTGCCAGATGGAAACTGGAAATAAAAAATTGAATTTTTCCAAGATTCTGCATATCTACCATGATGTAGCCCACCTACATATTCTTTAATATCTGGTTGAGAGCTTTTCACTAATAGTACTCCAGAGGAGAAGGTAATGATCTGTTTATCACATATTTGTATAGATTTAAAAAGCCAAAAGAGATAATTGTGGGCAGAATATAGTTGGGTCTTTTAACAAAATTTTAAAAGTTTTTGAATGATCTGGTGTGAAATCAACTCAAGAAAAAGAGGTACAAACATTCTCTACAGAATCAGAAATGTATACCTCACATTAAAAGTCCAGCCATTAAGGATCAACATAGTATATAATCAATATAAGCATAGGTTTATTAGAACAACTAAATTCTCCATTGTTTTTTCCCCACAAATGTTTATTTGATTCAAATTGTGCCTGAGCAGGAGAAATCTTTGAAAATTATTGTGTAATTCCTCAGATCTTCCTGCTTTATGTAATGAAGTCCATCCTTTCAAGGAAGTGGTAAGGGATATGGAGAAAGCTGTAATTAGTCATAGGTCATCAAATCAAGTGGGAGGAGAAGAGGAAGGGAAATACAATGTTATCCATGGCATTTACTACATGCTGTTTACATGGACCTGCTCTACCAGTGGCACACCATGAAGTTGGACCAAATGTTTTAGTTCTTATCTGATGTGACTCTATTCCTTACTACCTATGTGTGGGAATGCCACTTCACAAAACCTTGGCTTACTTACCTTTAAGGTAGGGTTAATGATACCAATAGTATTTACCTCACACAGTTGTTGCAACAGAGCATTTTGTCAGCATGATGGCACTACATAAATGATATTTATTATTGAGATTGATCTACAACTGAATACCCATAAATAATGTATAATTTATAGATATTAATAAAACATTTTGTCTTCAAGTCATGTTAAAATATAAAAACAAATATATTGATGTAAAATTTCAAAGCTAGGTATTGGGAGATCTCCATCTGTTTGGGGAGATAAGACTTCACATGAAAATAATACAAGGCTATATGTAAGAAGAAACTAAAGGTAATAATATGCAAAGTTGTGTGTTATAGAATGTAAATGCTATGACTCCCATGCAAAGAATTTTGATGTTATTGGAAGAGGTTTTACAGCATAGATGGAAAGTATGATGTGCTGGAAGCAGCTCTGATTTCAGAGAGAGTGAATCTTGGTTCAAATAGCAACTCTGCTATTTATCGTATGTGTGACTTTTTGCAAGTCATGTAAATTCTGTAGACCTCAGTTTCTGCCTACGTATAACAAACAGATTGGACAAAATGATCTCCAAGACCCTTTTCCACATTCAATCCTTGAGAAAGACTTTGAATGATTTGTAAAACATGCACTGGTGATCCCATTCCATCCCTTTTTGTATAAGAGGTCCCCCCACCAATTATTATCCTCTGTGTCTTACTCTTTCTCTTTGTCCTTTTTTCTCTTTCTGTCTCTCTATCATTTTTCAATCTTGGCCTATCTCCTGTTTCCTCCTCTGTTGTCTATAAACATGATGTTTCCCCCATCCTGTAAAAAAAATCATTTTATATGATCATGTCCACTAGCTCTCATTCTATACCCCTCCTTTCCTTGTCTAGACTCCTTGAAAAAAGCCAACTATACTAGGTTCCTCCTACATTTAAATTTTAAGCACTCTGTCTCCTGACCTCATCTTTCAACTGAAACTCCTCTTTCCAAAGTTACTAAAGGCTTCTTAATTTCAAAATCTAATGGTCTTGTTCCATTCTACATCTTTCTTCACCTGTCTTCAGGCTTTGATACCTTCTCCTGGATACCATTCTCTTCTTATGTTTTCATGACTAATCTTTCCTGTTTCTCCTCCTACCTTACTATAAGCCCTCATCACCTCACACTTGGACTACAGTGTTAGCTCTCTGATCAATTTCCATTTCTCATGCCTTTCCAACCCATCCTTCACTTTGATCCCAAAGTGATTTTCCTGAAGCATAGAAAACATACCATGCCCCTACTCTATCTACTCCATACCTATGGGATCAAATATAAAATCTTCTATTTGGCATTTAGAGCCCTTTACAATCTGGACCCTTCTTACCTTTCCATTAGTTCTGCTTTGTTCCCCTCAATGCACTCTATGATCCAGTGACACCGGCCTCTTTACTGTCTTTTGCACACAACACTCTAGCTCATGACTGTGACTTTTTTTTTTTTTACCAGCTATCCCCTATGCCTAAAATTCTCTCCCTCCTCACTTCCCCCTCTTGTCTTCCCTGTCCTCCTTAAATACTAAGGCCAGATCAGGGGCAGCTAAGTGGCTTAGTTGATAGAGCACAGGCTGTGGAGGCAGGAGGACTTGAGTTCAAATCCAACCTCAGACCCTTGACATTTACTAGCTGTGTGACCCTGGGCAAGTCACTTAATCTTAGTTACCTAAGAGAGAGAGAGTGTGTGTCCCCTCCTCCAACTACTAATGCCTTCCCTAAGTTCACCCTCTATTTACATTGTATATAGTTGATAGGTAGCTAGTTATTGGCCTGTTGTCTCCCCATTAGAATGTGAGCTCCACGGGAGGAGAAAATATGTTTTCACTTTGCTTTGTTTCTCTCTTGTTGGCACATAAGCACTAAAAAGTGCTTTTTGACTCACTGACTTACTGATAGACTGGGAAGGAAGAAAAAAATTCAGATTGGATGTAAAGTCCCGAATGAACAGAGGTTTTTTTTAAAAAAGTACTGAATGATGGAGTCAGATATGTCTCCTCTATTGGGTAAAGTTATTTCCCTAAATTTCTTTCCAGATGAAAATTCTTTTTGGTATACATTCTACCCCTTATGATTCTTATCCACTCAGTCTCAATTAAAGCCTTTATGTGAATGATTTAAAAATCTGCATGTCCAGTCTTGAGCTCCATTTTTTTATTTTCAAATATTCTAATAGACAATTCTAACTGGATAACCCAGACTCATTCTGTCCCAGACTCTTTGTTTTCCCCCAAACTTGTCCTTTCTAAAATCTTTGTTTCTGTTGATGCCTAAACTCTCAAGTTGGAAACTTCATTTTGCTCAATTTCTTGACACTTCCAGGGGTCTCAATCATGAATCTTCCCATCCAATCAGAAGATAAATGTATGTGTATGTATATGATATTATGAAGGGTAAATGGAAAGAAGTATGCATATACATGCATCTGTATACATACAAATGTATATATGTATGTGCACGTGCGCACGCACACACACACACACACACACACACATTCATTTCTTCTTTACCACTTCCACTGTTACTGCCCTAGCTCAGTTCCTCATAATTTCTTGCCTATACCATAGTAAGAGCTTCCTCAGTAGTCTCTCTTTCTCAAGTCAATCTTTCTGTACTCTAATTTCCTCATTTATAAAATAATGAGGTTAGACTAGAATCAGGAGTAGGAAAGCTGAGGCCCCATGGTCACATATGGACCGCTATGTCCTCAAGTGCGGCCCTTTGACTGAATCTAAACTTCACAGAACAAGTCCCCTAAATAAAAGGATTTGTTCTGTCAAACTTTGACTGAGTCAGAAGGCCACACCTGATAGAAGGTCACATGTGGCCTTGAGGCCATAAGTTCCCCACCCCTGGATAATCTCAAAGCTCTCTTATATTTCTAAGTCTGTCAACCTGTGAACCCAAGTTTTTCCCTTGTCTAATATGTCCTAAACACCTGTGTAAACTTCCTAATTCAGAGGCCTAGTTATGTTGTTTTATAAACAATTTCAAACTCTTCTAAAATTCTCCATACATACTTTCATTTTGTTTCTAAGTTTATATTAGAAATTATATTTGCACTATTTATTTGCCAAAGAGGAATGGGAACTCTATTTAATAGAAGAAACTAATGAAGAACAAAGTCCTTTTTTTTAATTACTCTCTTACTGCATAATTTACTTAGTTTATGCCTTAACCATAAAAATGACACATGAAATTAATTATAGAATGAATTATATTAATCATTCTATTTTATAGCCTATTCATAGTGCAGAAGTAGACTACTAACAATCATTGAATCCAGTCCTGAAGTTTACCATTATGGTTATGTTTTCTGATCACTCAGAAAAATTAATATCCAACAAACAGGAATATAGGACCTAAGAAATATTCATATCCAAATATGTCCACCTTTATTTTAATGTTTTTATAGCAACAAAAGAACCCAAGAAGAAGAGCTGTTTTATATTGAACAGATATTTGAGTCTCAAATTAGTATGCTAGACTGAGTTACTGAGATATTTACTTCAAAGGATGCATTTCATCTTAGGGTTCACATCTTGGTTTCTGTTTATTTGTGTGTTTTTTTATACCATGGCTTATATTCTGCTTATTTGTGTATTTTTAGTTGACTAACATTTCTCTAGAGAGAAAAAAAAAAGTTCAGTTCAGTTAAATTTTATAATTTATATTATACTTCTTAATTATCCCCTATTTGGAATATATGATAAGAAGTGGCTTAGCTATGATGATTTCCTTTACTAGTGCTTCTGATATTTAAAAGCCTTTTTATAAAGCTCAGAACTGGAACTGTGTATGATGTTAAATCATTGGCAGTTTTTGTGAATGAGATGCATATTTTCAGAATCTAAGTTGAAAGAAGTGGTAAAATTCCATTTGAACCTTCATTCATACTTGAAATTGAGCCTAAAGGAGTTAAATGAGTATTCGAACCATATATAACATAGAAAGGCATTTATATGATTCTGCTTTATTTTTTAGAATGATACTGCTTTTCCCCTTTTTCTTGCTAAAGAACATAGAATTTTGACTGATTTTTAAAAGCTGCACAAAAGTGTGAAAAGTATAATTGAACACTAGACTTGATACTAGACATTCTCATGCAGGTTCTTCTGTATATATATCAGAAGCATTCATTCTCTTTTAAGTCATTTTTGGTATGAAAAATACAGAGAATCCAAAGATGTCAGTAACATAATGGTGTAAGGCAACTGGCGTAACTTTACCTAACCATTATGATTTTTAGTATTTTTTATTGTTCACATATGGCTAAATAAATAAAATTGATTCTTTTGGAGTCTTTTTCTGAAACTGATTTACGGGCTTTACTCTTTTTAAAAAAATAGTCTAAAAACAGCACATTTTAATAGGTCCTTAGAGAAAATGTGGCTGCAGGTGGTTTGTGGTTCTTTAAAACAGAAATCGTTGCAAGACAATACACTCTTCTCTTTGTCTCTGTCAGGCTCCTCTTTTCCCAAATGTTTCCTCTGTTTTTTCTTTCTTCCCTCATTCGCTTCCTTTTTCCCTCCCTCCTTCTTTCCAAAAGGAAGAAAAGATAAAAAGGGACTAATAGTTACCATATATATATATTTCATTTGCCATTCCCACATTTTCAAAAATCACACAATTGAGATGTTTATAACAATAAATATCAGAATTTATTGTAAACTTATACAGACTCATACATGAATTGATAATCACATCTGATCTCAAAAATGTCTCTTTTCCTTATTTTCTGTGGGAGCCTTGGTGGAAGAAGGAATGCCCTAGAAAGGGGTTTCTGCTTCCCATTATTGACATCACCAAATCACAGAATCACAGAGTTAAAAGGAATCGCAGAGGTTATCTAGACTGATTCCTATAATTTGTTAATTTCAAATGTTTTTACTAAATAATTTTAAATCAGTTTTTGTGTTCTGTAGTGTGACAGAATATATATATTTAAAATCTATAGATATATATGGGATTAACTCTAGGTAGTTGCCCAGATGAGCTGATGAAATTAAGTGACAGTCCTGGCCCTTTCAGCATGCTAAAGGTTCCTACCCACATACTTTAGCCAGTTAAAGTATTATAGATTCATATTTTTTTTTTCACATGAAAGGCCCAGGGAATTGGACATAGGATAAATTAATTTGGATGGAAATAGACAGAACTGTGCCAAAACAAATAATCATATACTGAGAATATAATCTCGGTAAATTCCTGTATTAACATTGACTTTTAGATGGGAATTCAGATTTTATTTAATCAAACTCATTAGGGGGATATATACATTTGGAAATGAGAAACAGGATAAATAAACTTGAATTGGAAGAGACAGGACCATTCCAAAGTATAAGATGATATATCAGGAATATAATCTTGGTAAATTCCTTTACTGATATTAAGTTTTAGATGAGAATTCCAAATTCATTTAATGCTACCCATTAGGTGACCTTGGCATCTAGAAATCAGCATAAATGTTATAAACACTTGGTAATAAGGGGACAGAACACTAACTAAAAGAAGAAATGACACAAAGAGTAAAATGAGATTTAGCATGGATGACCGACTTCAGCTACTTTATTTGTTGCCTGTCTTCTAGGAGACATCCTGTTGATTGCCAGCAAATCATCTTATTTTCTATTACTTTCTGTGAAATTCGGAGTAGATGGTAAATCAACAACATGGGCTCAATCTCATTTAACTACAGCTGTGTTTTGATGTGATTGTTGTTTTTTTCATGCTCTGAAAAAAGTTTTATTGATGCTTTAAGAAACACCCAAAACAACCAAAGTAATTTCCAAATGATTTCATACCATAAAAAAGAGGTAATCAAAGTCATGTAATGGCTTTATCTGATAGTATACGTGACATTGTGCATTCCTATTTGTCCACCTATTTAACGAAACAATAAAATTGTGTTTGATTCTATATCCTCTGGGAAACTATCAATCATCACATTTAGAAGTGCTTAAACATTGTTTTCATTTACAATATTAAAGTTATTTTGTACATTGTATTGGCTTTTCTTGCTTCAGTTTAAATCAATCTGTACAAATCTTATCAAATTCATCTGAGTTACTCATAGTTATAATTTTCTATGGTGCAATAATATTCCATTAAATTCATATAGCAAAATTTGTTCAGACATTTTCCAGTAGGGCAGTACTCATTGATTTCTTATTGGTGTTCTTTGCTATCACATACAAAATGCTGCTATGAATATTTTGGTATGTATGGGATCTTTTTTTTTTTTAATCTTTAAATTATCTGGAATTTATTCCCAGTAGTGGCATCACTGAATAAAAAGGTATAAAGTATATTGACATTCCTTTCCTAATTCCAAGTTGTTTTCCAGAATTACTGGACTAGTTCACATTTCTATCAATAATAAATTAATGTTAATTAATCACACTGCCTTCCACCACTGAAAATTTCTCCCCCATTGATATCTTTGTTCAATTTGATAGCTATGAGTTAAAACATTGAAGTTGTTTTAACTTTCATTTCTCATATTCTTAGTGAAGAAACATGTTTGAAAAATTGTTGATATTCTCTATCTTCTTTTGAATGTGTAAGCTTGACTACTTGATTACTTATTTACTGAAGAATGAAGTCTTATATTGATTCCCTGTATCAGACTTTCATCAGAGAAGTTTGATGCTAATTTTTAATTCTATATATTCTTTTGCATTGAGTTTATTCATGTAAAAATGTTTAATTTTTGGCCTAGATATATGATTGCATAGATATAGTAGAAACTTTTTTTTATAAAGAAGCTCCCTTCAACCACATAGAGTAACTTCTGTCCTGAAGCTAGTGGTCTTAGAGAATTGCCCTGGGAACTGAGAGGTTTTTATTTTTCCCAGGTTCACACAGGTATTTTGTGCCAGAGGAAGGAAATGAATTCAAGTATTCCTGACTCTGGAACAAGCTCTCTATATACTTTGCCAGAGTTTCTCTCATTTTAGATCACTTAAAGGATCTATTTTCTCTTTCGTGATATCTATTCCTTGTTATTTTGAGTTTTTAAAAATGAATTCTCTCCTTAACCATAGTTAGGAAAGGATGCAGAAAGTACTTTCGCTCTATATTTTAAATGATGTGACTATGATAGTGTTGGTCAAGTCAGAGATAGTTGTTGTAAGAATATGTGGTATAAGATGCTCCTCTGCTTTCTAGGTCTCCCAATCATTTTTGACAAATAGAGAATTGCTCCCCTTCCCCCTTCCCGCTTCCCATTCTCCTAATAGCTTGTGTCTTGGGGTTTATCAAACACAAGGCTATGTTCATTTGCTTCTAGGATTTGCTTGTCTGTCCTGTTCTTAATTAACTTTCAATTTCTTAATCAATTGCGATGCCAAGCAAAGGCAACTTCCAAGGTTCGGATTACCAGCATAGTAAACCCCATTTATTCAGTAAACATTCACAGAACAGAAAAAGCCAAAATACAGTGTAACTTGTTCCTTTAGCAAGTTCTCAATTCAATCCAGGTACTACTCCACCCCTAGACAGTACATTCATTTAGTCAGTCAAAAATCTCTTCTCAAATGGAGATTAGTCTCCAACCATAAACAAAGTACATTCATTTGGTCAATCACTAAAAGGCTTCCCACTCCTGAATCTCAAAAGGGTCGGGAGAGCACAAAAGGCCATCCATCCTTAAATTACAATCTCAGTTCCTGGGGAGACAAGGCTCAACAAAGCCATAGCCAATGTCTTCATCAAGTCACTCTCTGCCTGTAGAACAGTCCCAGAACCCCTGAAAACATCAGCAAGGCCCTCTTCCAGGATTTCTGTGCAGGTACTACAAGAAAATGCTCCTTCAGGGCTTCTGAACCAACAGCCAGGTTCCAGGACCTCTACAACAGCACCACTATCCTTCACCAGCAGGTGAATCTGACAAAACAACATCAAAACAGGCAGACAAAATACCAGCATCACAGCCATGCCTCCTCAGTCCTTGGCAGTTCTAGTTGGCAGTTCTAGTTGGCAGTTCCAACGGGCTCTTAGCAGTCTTTCTCTCAGCAACTCAGGCTGGATACTGTTCTGCCAAAGTCCTTCTGGCCTTCTCTAGGCTTGGGCCTCTCTCCCAATTCACAGCTCCTCCCAGTTCAGCCCTCTGTCTTCATGTCAACAGATCCATCCCACAAGTGGAATTCACAAGCTCTGGGTTTTAACACTCAACCCCCAAACCAAGCCAATACAGGGGCATCTCCAAATTCCATTACCAATACACCAATATAAAAAACTTTGGATGCCAGTTGCTCAGTAATGCGGTTTGGAAAGACTGTGAGGCATAGTGTTTGGAGGTGCAGTCTTAATATCAGAAAGAGCTGGTTAGTAATCCAGCCTCTGACAAATACCAGTTGTGTGTCACTCACTTAACCTCTCAGCACCCTAGGGAAATCTCTAAGATTGTAAATTATAGCATCCAGTGCATAAGTGTGTATATGTATGTGTGTATGTGTGTATGTGTGTATCTATACACACAGAGAAACACATTTGTGCATATACATATACATTCCAATATGAAATTTGTAAAAATATTTGTTTTATGAATATGTATATATATTTATATATATTGATTGAGCTGGTGATTATATGTTGCATGTGTCCATATATATGTACATATTTTCCTCTGGAATTATGATGTTGCATGGAAGTCAGATTTCAGTACCGAACTTCCCTCAACTAACAGATTGACAGTTCAACATAGTCTATAAATGTGTTAATTATAGCATCCAATGCATAAATATGTATGTATACACACATTTTTGTATATTCATGTATACACATACATGCATTTTGTATATATACATATATATTTTTAAGGTACATTTGTGTGCAAAAGTATATATTGAAATCTGTTACTACTGGACTCCATACTTTTTAAAATTTTTCTCATGTTCCTAATCTTTCATTTTTCTAAATGAATTCTATTCTTATATAAATGAACCATTATAGTTTCATACATGTAGTGCTAAATGTGTACATTAATTTGGGTAATATCATTTTATTATATTAGTGCGGCTCACCCATAAACAATGAAACTCTATTTGATTGTTAAGAAAATAATCCCTTTGTTTCTCTAAAAGAGTACTACATAGTTGTATTTATATAAATCCTGAATATGCCTTGGTATATGGAGACCAAAAATAGATATAAATGTTTAAAACCAGAAAAAATAGACATTTTTGTTATGTTTTGAATTTCAAGTTGTTGTTGTTTTTTAACTTTAACACAATACTATTCAGTTTAATTTAACCTTTATGTAATATCTATTCTGGATCAAAGACTCTTCTTATGCTGTGTGGAGAATTCAAAAGATTGAGAAAATACGGGCCTCTGCTTTTGACAAAGTTATACTCTAATCCCCTGAAACTAAAAATTATCCATACTTAAAATGATGAGAAAAACTTAAAGGAATTTGTGTGATAAAAATGAAGAGTTCATGTTCTAAATGAAGAAGATGACTTCTCAATATTTTAAGTAAATCTTACGAATAATGATTTTATTAATATTTACATGTAGATTCGAACACATTTTGATGTTAGTAAAGAGATGCTCTTCTGTTCCAAGTTAGTAATAGATTAATTATAAAATATTTATTAATTCATTTATTAAAATTATTTGTTTTTATGTTCTATCAAAGTTAGCAATCATTTATTAAATGTTTATTCATTTGTTAAAATTGTTTCACATGAGCATTTCATGTCCTTTTCTAAATTACTGTGGGCATAGAATATATAAGTATGCTTGATATTCATATTCAATGTGTTTTGTAGGTATGAGAAAAACATATTTTATGTAGCAAGAATTACATTTTAATATTTATTGACTATGAAAGCATAGATAGATAGAAATCCTTTAAAAAGACTTTTTAATGTTTTATGTTGTCTTTTTCTATTTTAGATTCCATTTTCTAAGAAAGTGAAGTTTATTTATACTCCCTTTTTGTCAGGTTATCATGAGTCCTCTTATTCTATAGAGATATTTATATGTTACATCAAGCTATGAAGAAATTTTTTGATTTGTGGCTATGAAGAGGCCTTTGTACTGATTTCCATGGAGATTTTTCAGTGAATATCTCCTAATCCTATAATGGTCAGAATTTCAATTAAATTAGAATACTCAGTGGTATGTATAGTCCCCTTAGGTTTGTAAAATTCATTTTTATTATCAAAAGCTATTTCCAAGATCTTATTACCCTTTTTGTTCAGGTTTATTTTTAACACATTAAAATAAAATGAACTACAGGATAGTATGATTAATGATGAATCACATATATTTAGCTTATATAGCTTTTCTCCACAATGTATTTCTTTCAAGGACAAATGATTACATGAATAAAACACTTCAATATGCCCCAGGTAATTTTTTTCAGCTCCATTATAGACTTTGTGTAATGTTGGATGACTCAGACATAAAGTCATCTGCCACCCCTCCCCCTTCAGCAAAGAATGTTGTCTTCCAAATTACTAAGAAAATGAAACCACCTGTTGTTAATTCCTCCATTTCCTCAAGTCCAGAATACAAAATCTGAATACTGAATTTTTCATGTCCATTCCAGTTAATACTATCTTCTAGGACTGCTGCCTGAATCATATAATTTTTTTTAATTATCTTGTGATCCAAACATAAACATACATTACTATGAAACAACATAAATATTAGTGCTACCATTTTATACCATTATCTATCTATATGGTCTTATTTAATTATGACAATTGTAGGAGAGCTTAGTTGGGTATTATGCCCATTTTATATATTAGAAAATTCAAAATTAGGTAGCTAGTTAATGACAAGGCCTTAACTAACTTCCTTCTAACTTGACCCCAGAATTAATGATAATTTCACCACTAGGTAGATTTTTGTAAGACCTGGTATATACTTATTTGTCATATCCTCAATTAGAATATGGAGGTTTTTTTGTTCAGTTGTTTTTCAGTCATGTGTGACTCTTTGTGACCCCATTTAGGGTTTTCTTGGTAAAGACACTGGAGCGGTTTTCCATTTCCTTCTCTAGCTCATTTTACAGATGAGGAAACTGAGGCAAACAGAACTGAATGATTTGCCCAGGGTCATGCAACTAGTGTCTGAGGCTAGATTTGAACTCAGGAAAATGAGTCTTCCTGACACCAGGCCCAGCATTCTATCCACCATGCCATCTTGCTGCCCCTTCTTGAGGGTAAGGGCCATGCTTCTGCCTTTTTTTAATCCCTAGTGCTTATCACAGTGCCTAGCACATAGCAAGAATTTAATAATCTTTGCAAGATGACAGACTGATTAATGAAACTTCTATAAACTAAATGCCATAGCATATAACTTGGAAAATAAAAAAAAAAATCTGACACGTTTTTGTTGTTGTTCTGCAGTATGCTTAGGGTTGCAGAAGGAACATTTGGTGAAATCTATTGACGTATCTCAATGTTCTTAAATGCATAACACAAAATGTAGAAGATAACATGAAGAGGAATGGGAGTTGGAACATGTCAAAGAAGTAACATATTAAAAGAGTAGGCCTTTCTAAGAGTTTGGGGAATATTGAATCATTATACTAATTTTCTCTATCATTCCTCTTACAATTTTACTAATGATACTGAAAGTATTTTTTCCATTTTGACCAAAAAATGATATGTGTACTTTGCCTTATGTTAGATAAGAGGTTTTAGAAAATTAGTCAGTTTCATATTTGAGAAGAAATTCTTACTGAAAAAAAAGGAGAAATGTGAAGCTGTTTCATTTCCTATCAAATATGTTCCTAGAGAAATGTGATAATACAAGTTCCAGATTATAACAGCATAAATAACAAATATGTTGCAATCAAAATCATGCCTTCATGAATATACTTTCTTTTGCTGACCAAAACCACATGCTTTATTTTTTGTCTTAACTGTCCTGTACTTTTCTGGGGCAAGGGGGCGGAAATTGTCATTAGGTTTTATAATATTTTCTCAATTTATACATACAACAGCTTGGAACTACTGAAGCAAATATAAGGCCTATTAGAGGATAATGTTTCCCTGGTCTAAGTTTTAGTAAAACAGTGAGTTTTACTATGAACATTTTGTTTTGAAGATGCTAGTTGTGTGGACTTTTCTCCCCAATTTATTGTTGTGAGAAAAGAATAGTTATTTTCAATGAATAATATGCTTTCCAACACATAGCTGGCTGTTACTCATACCCAGAAAGCTCCCTCCTCATCTCTGCCCAACTTCACTGGCTTATTTCTAGTCTTAGCTAATATTTCATCTTCTTTAAGAATCTATTCCCAGTCCTCCTTAATGTTAAGACCGTTCCACTGAGACTGACATTTATAAAATAGATAGCTAGACAGAGAGACAGACAGAAAGACAGATAGAGAGAGACAGACAGATACATACATACATACATACATACATACATACATTGATGGAACAAATGTAGTTGTGTGTATCTTTCCACATTTTATTTTAAGTTCTTTGATGTCAAAGACTGCTTTTTCTTTCTTTCTTACTCCAGTACTCAGTCCAGTGTCTGCCACATAGTAGATTCTTAATCAATATTTTTTTGACTTGAGTTGATTAAACCCCTAATGTTTAAGAATCCAATTCTGCCCTTTTTAGTCAGTGGGATGGAAGAGATGATGGGGGATTTTCCATGGAATTTTCTGAAGTTTCCCCAAATCAAATAATACTACAGCAAAATGTCATCTTTTTGTGTCCCTTAGAATAGAATTTTCACAATTCTAGAACACACTTACTTTGCTAATATTATAAACTGGGATTCTGAATAAGTATATGAGCCTCTCTGGAACAGACAGTATTGAATTATTAGCTGTAACTGATATGATGCCACACACTTAGTTTCATTACAGAAACAGTTCAGTGGTACAGTGGATAGAACCCTGAACCAGACATCCGAAAGACCAGAATTCAAATCCTGATTCAGACTCTTATAAGCCATAAAAACCTGGAGAAATCTCTTAACCTGTCTGTGCTTCAGTTTCTTCATCTGTAAAATAAGAATGATAGGAATGCTACCTACCTCACAGGACTGTCATTACAGTTAAATTAAATAACATCTATAAAACACTTTGTGAAGTCTAAGGAGCTACATAAGTGCTATTTATTATTATTTTTGTTATATATATTATTTATATATTTACATATAATATAGAATTACATATATATTATATTTTATATTATATTATGTTATATATATTATATATTAAATATATATATGGAGCTGGCTAAATATATATAACTAAATCTGCCAAGAAAACCCTTAATGGGGTCACAAAGAGACAAACACAACTGAAAAAAAAATGACTGAAAATATTTCATGACCCAAAAGGTAAAATATTTTATGTAGTTTAGACAAAAAAACTATTGAACTTTATTTTTTGTGCCAGGCAAAGGCCTTGTGGGAAAAGGAGAAAGAAGACATCTTGTAACATTCATGGGAAATTTCATTCTATATAAGAAAATGTATGCCAGATGGAGGGATGTTGGGGGGATGTGGTCAGGAAGTAATAAATTCTTGTGTAGACATATAGCTGCTGCTGTCACACTCTTTTAAAGAAGTGTTTGTCAAACAAGCCAAGTGATACAGATTAATGCCGTAGCACAAGTACTTGATTTGAAGTTGAGAAGACCTGAGTTCAAATCCTGCCTCAGAAACATATCAGCTGTGCAATCCTAGATAAGGCATTTAACTCTAGGATTCAGGTCCTTCATCTATAAAATGGAAATACTGGTTTTAGTGACTTGCAGGATTCCTTTCAGCTCTACATCTGTCATCCTTTAATGAGGAGAGTGGGCATAGCTATGTTGCATGTGACCCTGTCACTGCACCTATTCAGTGGATTATGCCCTCTTGTCCCAGAAGGATTTAGGGTGAGATTCCAATCCTGCAACAGCCAGGGCACCAAGGAATACTGATATAGTACTTCTGTATCCTCGTGCCCCAGGGAAGAATGGGGTGAAACCAAAAATGACCTACTAGGTATTTCTATCCTGTTTTCTTAATGTCTGCTTGAATACAATGCATATTTGTTGCTATCTAACAGACTTGGGCCTCCACAAGGAAGGACAAAAATTTGTGTACCAAGCCAGATATCCTTATGTGGTCAGGTAAGTTAATGAGACCAGATCTAATGGTTTTCTTATGCTGTGAACTGGCTTTGATAAACATTATTCCAGAAACCACTGAGTTGAGATTCTCTGGAAGTGTGTGCTGAGTTGCTCACATTTAGGAAAAGAAATATTCCATAAGGAATACATGCCAGAATTATGGAACTTATCTAAACCTATTCCTCTACTTTTTTTTTTCTAGGAATGCAAGTGTTAGAATGGAATGGAATTCCCCTGACTTCTAAAACCTATGAAGAAGTCCAGAGTATCATTAATCAACAAAGTGGGGAAGCAGAAATATGTGTAAGACTGTGAGTTTTTCCCCATCTTTCTGTTTCCATTTTTTTGGCTTTTCATGTCTTATTTTTCTTTAAAGTTGTTAAGGTGGAACCTTTTGCTAGTTTGTAGGATGTATCTGTGTTTACATGTAATTAGAAAATAAAGCATTAGTTGATCTTGTGTCTGTTATAACACAAAAGTTCTTTAGCATAGAGAGGATGAACTTGATTTTGTTTGCAGTAAAATATCAATGGTTCTTCACTTTCATGTCTTCTATTAAAAATGCTTCATTTAAATGAAAGCTAGAACTCATAATCCATGAGAAATGTACAACTAGGTTGCAATTAGTACAAATAATGAATCTTGTTTAATTGTCACACAATTCAAATCCACACTGAACATTTCTCTTTGGGGGAGAAGAAGGGATCATATTTTTACATAATTTTAACTTCAAACAGTGTGAATTTGAACGTATGCAATCCCTACAGGAGATTCATTATTCACACTAATTCTGACCTGGCAATATTTGTAGCATTTCAATATGAACTTGTATTTATTCCATTAAAGATTTCACCTTAAAGAATCATTTTTATCAGCTACTCGAATTTTTTAATAACACTGCAGATATATGTTAACTACAGAGAGGGGTTATGCTTGGGAGTTGCTTTATATATCATTGATCACTTTTCATTTATCGACCTAAATAGAAGACTGTCTTGAGAAGGAGGAAGGGCCTTTTGTCTCAGGCTTCTTTTGCTTTCTTTAGGGATATCAACATGCTCTCGGATTCGGAGAATCCCCAGCACCTGGAATTACATGAACCACCAAAGGCTGGTAGGTGAAAGTTATATATTTACAACTGCCTAGAAACCAATTCCTCAAATATAAGAAGGTAAAATAGAATTAGTTTCATAGAGATGGAAACTGGACCTGATTTCATAAAGGGATTTTTTAAATGAGGACAGTCATTCTACCAATGTAGGTGAGCATCTTCTCTGAAATTTATAATCTTAGGGAGTTGCCTGGAGAACCAGGAGGTTAAGTGGTTTACCCAGGGTCACACAGCCAGTACGTTTGGCAGAAGCAGGGCTTGAACCTTGGTTTTTAAAGAGCCAAGGCCATTTCTATATCTATTACACCATACACCCTCTCTTCAGGTTCATAATAAAACAAATATCTTTACTTAATGTAGGAATTTATAAGAACCAGTTACATGCATGCAGCTCCTGACATTTAGCATACATTTCATTTTTGTAATTTTTTTCTCTCAACAACTCTAAGAAATTTGTTTGCACGTAGCATTGTACCTGGCACAATGTAGATGTTTAAGGAGTGCTTATTGAATGATACAATCGATAAATGAATGATGAAAAAGTTAGATTTCATGCAACTCATTGACTCTGTTTGCCTGGTTAATAAGTGCCAGACCTCAAGCCCAAGTCTTCACAATGCTAAGTATAGCACTTTCTCTACTCCATTTGGTTGCTAGGTTTATAGGTAATACTGATCCCTAATTATGGAGGAATGATCGTTTTCTTTAGACATCAAAGATATCTATCTGCCTCTTACTGAGTGAAGACTTTGTGTTAAGGTTTGTTCTGAGATATGAAGGATTCCTGGATGGTAAAGAAAACAGAAAAACAAACCCAGATCGCATAAACCATGTTTCCAAGGGGCAAGAAAGAACTACCACATTGGTTCCACATTGTATATTTTACTTCTTTCTCAAAATGAAATAATTTATGTTCATTTTGATTTTCAAGCTCTTCCATACCTTAAACTTCTTTTGAAGTCCATAAAATTATTAATTTTCAAGAAGCACATGAAGGGGCAAAGGAAAATGAAAGTAAATTATAGGAGATACAATTAACTGGTTAACCCAAAAAGTGCCTGCCATGTACTAGACATTTTGCTAAGCACTAGGCATACTGTGACGTTAAAAAAAGTTTGAGAGATATAATTTCTGTGTGATTAGTCATTTTATTAATCATGCTATGAATAATTAATAAAAGTGGATTCTTGAATGCCAAAGACCCTCATGGAATCCACTCAACACTTACATGCCCTTGGAAGAGTAGGTGTTCCTGAGGGTGGCAGTCAACTCTGATTGGTTAACAAGTAATGAGAGAATGAATATAATAATGAGAGGAGTGCTTATTCTAAAGAGGTTCTGGGAGACATGACTGATCATCCAATCTTGGTTAAAAAGTCATATCTGTATCTATATCACCCTATCTAAGGTAATCTAGACAAAAGAGAGAATAATCTACTTTTTCCCAGACCTGTCTGAGGAAAACAAGATGGACCCACATCCATCAACTCAACTTAACCAAAATTTCTTTTCTTTTTCTTCTCATTATCAGCTCTACATTTCAAAAGCTGCCTGAATAACCTACGGGGGCTGATTTATGAATGATGAAGTAGAAGAAGGGGAAAAACCTTAGGCCCAATTCAATAATTGATTTTAAGTATGAGATAAATAACCATTTCTCTCAATGCAAAGAGAAAAATAAAAGTATTCCAGACCCCACAAGGAGCTTATACTATCCATAATGTGCTACTAATTTCCTTTTAATCCACTAAGGGTTGACATTTTGTCTTTCATATGCAGAATTCTAATAGCGATGGTGTAGAGGATGGATGGAAGTAAATTTCTTTGACATGGACTTAGTACATAAAGCTACTTTTATCTTATTGCAGTAGATAAAGCAAAATCCCCTGGGGTGGATCCAAAGCAGCTGGCTGCTGAGCTCCAAAAAGTTTCTCTCCAGCAGTCACCATTGGTTCTTTCTTCAGTTGTTGAAAAAGGATCACATGTTCACTCAGGTCCGACATCAGGGGCATCCAGTGCTGTTCCCAGTCCTGGTCAACCAGGATCACCCTCCGTGAGCAAAAAAAGGCACAGCAGCAAGGTGAGTCATTTCTAAATATGTTCTGAATATGGTTTCTTTTTTCAAGCCGATCCTGAGATAAGGGAAAAACAAATGAGATGTGATTTTGTATCCCCAAGCTTTCTGCTCTAATATCTTCCCTTTTTCTCTGACAACATAATTACTAAGAAGCAAAAATCAAAACCATATTTCTTATCTGCTACAATCATTTCTTATCATAATCTGTCCTTTTAATCTAGCAAAATTAGTTTTACTTACATAAATATGAAAGCAGAATATGCTGCATAGATTGTATGTTCATCACAGTTGGTTCTTTTTAAAGTGTGCTTTAGGTGTTCTTCTGAACTTTTCAATAAGAATATTAAGAGATAGAAAAACACCTATGTGACTTTAGGAAAATTTCTAAAACCTCTCTCAATCTCAGTTTACTCATTTGTCAAATTGGAGAGGGCAGTGGACTGGATGACCTCTAAGTTACCCTTCAACATGATAACAATGACCCTGGGATCCTAATTCCTGTTCTACAGTTTATTTTCCCAACTTAAGATATGGAGATTACTGAATAAACAGCTGTCAACCTACTCCCTTTCACACAAAAGAGTGTATTCTCTGTATCCTCCTAAATACCAAACAGGTGAAGTGCTACCCTCCATCCTGGTCTGCTCAGTGCAGTGTAGCAATGCAAGGCAGCAGATTTCCTAATCAAAATTTCACTGGTATTGGCCTAAGGCTGCTGTTATTCTTTCAGAAAGAAAAGTATAACAAGACTGTGCTAAGAAAGCAAAAGAGGAGAAAGACCAAATTTCCAAGAACAGGTTCTGTGAGGCAAAAATCATTTCCACATTTGATTAAATGGGCAGCCAAGACTGAGATAAGCAAGATGATGCTCAGAGTTGCACTTATGGCTCTTGTGCTCAGCTGTGCTGAACTCACCAGACACATCTACAACTACTACACAAATACAGAGTCTATGTATATGTGTGTAGTTATATTTATATATACATATACACATATACACACTTAGTGTACATACTATGTATGTTATATGTAATTACCATGTCCATTTATATTTATGTGGCCATATTTATATGCATGCCTGCACACAAATACATATGTACCTCTGTGTGTATACACATGTACATGTATACACATGTATGTGTACACATTTACACAAATATAAAGAAGGAAGCTGGCATTTGTCTTTTCTTGGTCAAATTCAAATGTACACATGTACGCATACACACACATACACACATATATATACACATACACATACACACACTTTTCCTCTTCATAAGGCCTCCTAAGGTATCTCTGTACACTAAAAAGTATTTTCCTTTTCTGCTCTCCATACACACACATGCACACATGTACACACATGCACATAATATATACATAATTTTCTCAGCCAATGGTCTCTTTCTTTTTCCATAATTCAAGCTCTTCATATCAAATAGAATCATAGACTTTTAGTCAGAATGGACCATCTAGTTCAGGGGTGGGGAACCTGTGGCCTCAAGGCTATGTGTGGCCCTCTAGGTCCTCAAGTGAGGGTCTTTCAGTCAAAGGGCCACACTTGAGGACCTAGAGGGCCACATGTGGATAAGAAATATAACCTAATTCTCCTGACTCCTAAACTGGTGTTTTAGGTATCTTTTATCCTTAGCCCCCGGTACCACCCCTAGAACCTTTCCCCTGAGATTTCCTTCTGTATACTATAACTATCTATCTATCTGTCTATCTATCTATCTGTCTATTTATAATCTATCTATCTATCTATCTATCTATCTATCTATCTGTCATTTATTGTGTGTACATCTGCGTGCGGTCTTCCTTAGTAGAATTCTAACCTCTAGAGATAGGATACAATGTTTTTGCCTTTCTTTGTACCCCCAGAACTTAACACAGTGTCTGGTATATCATAAGGACTTAATAAATGCTTGTTAACCAACTGATTATGAAACAGATACTTCTGCTCCATTACTGTAAAAAGTTATAGAGCTTAGCATATTAGCCCAAGATTAAGGAGCCCCAGTATCCCCACCCTCATCAAAATAATAGTCTCTCTTTGTGCATGTAGTATCCTGAGAGTAATTTGATAAAATCCTTCAGTTTATGTCACTTGAAAGAGAGTTAACCTATAAAATAATGAGCAGGATATACAAGACTGGACAAGGAAAATTTTTCTTATTTACAGACTTGTTATTGTGACTTCTTAGAAGATGAAATGAAGTTGGTATCATAAACAAAGAAGCTGGCATTTTTTTTTTCCTGGTCAAATTCTTATGTTTTAAATCCTGCCGAAACCATCATCCGTATGCTTTAATTCAGATTTAGCATTACTAAAAGAACCAGGTTCAAGTGAAAAGCTTCTAGTATGGTATTAGAACACATTCTTCCTAAAAGATAATTCCCCAGAACACATGCTCAAATATAGAATTATGTCTTTGCCTCGTTCACATATTATCTGTTAATCCTCTGAATCTAGGAACATTAAGAAATATTAGAAATGCCCAGAATTATCCAAAGTGATGGGTGCCTACCTAAGTACATTTTGCATTTACAGAATAAAGTACAAAGATTTTCTATGTCTAGTCACTTTCAGGTCTAGCTGGTCTTTCTTTTGACAGATGTCATGTGGAGAGTGGAAAAAAAATTGTTCTATAGTTCCTCTGGCAACTAATGAAAGATCAAAGCAGCACAGTGGGATGTTGCTAGATGTACTGATGTACTGTATTTTTTGTTTTGTGCAAGAAATCAGGTGCTATATGGTTTTCTGTTATTTTTGCTGAAGTGTCAGGGATAATTTTGATGCACTTTTATGCTGGAAAGAATATTTTACTGACCAAATAAGACAATGTGGATTCATCTGTCTAAAGATGTGATATAGAAGCTTGCTATATCTCTTTGACTTTCAGCTTGTTACATTTCTGTACCATAGACGACTTTACACAGAAAAACAGTGGTCAGTGTCAGTATGATTATAGCTATCAATTTAGGAAGGTTTTGCTTCATAGATGGTAGAAACCTTCAATATTGATGGCTTATTTTATATCGGTATCCATCTATACACACACACACACACAGAAAGAGAGAGAGAGAGAGAGAGAGAGAGAGAGAGAGAGAGAGAGAGAGAGAGAGAGAGAGAGAGAGAAAGAGAGAGAGAGAGAGAGAGAGAGTGAAAGAGAGAGAGAGAGAGAGAGAGAGAGATCGAGAGATCCATCCTCACAAGAACCTCGTAAGGTAGTCATTGCTGTTTTCCCCATTTCTCAGAGACTTGTCCAGGTTTACACAGATAGTACATATCTGAAGCATGAATTTGACTCAACTTTTCCTAATTTCAAGTGGAGCATTCTGTTTACTACACTACCTGGCTACCACCAAGATAGTGGGTAGACAAATAAATTACTATAGTTAGATAGAGTCAACATTTTAGTATTTTCACATAAAATGGAATCCCAGGATTTCATTTCTAAGTAGATTTCCTAAGAATTGTGGCATTGGACTATGTGGTGAATTAGAATGATCAATGAGGCCACATTCTACTGAATATTAACATTAACGTTAACAGTAAAATTAAACAAATGTGCATAATTATACATATTTTAAATGTGTTACAGCCCATTTTTTTTGGGAATAGCTGAAGTCCATTTCTTTTTATTTTGTACGGTTTTCTTTTGCCTTCTTATCTCTCCCTAGCAAGGTTAAGGCCAACACATGTTTCTCATATACCTCAAGAAACAAGAAATTCTCATTTACTGCTTTTGTTTGTTTGTAGCAGAGAGAGAAATCATTTTGTTTCACTTTGTTTTAGTAAAAGTATCAGCTTGAAAACAAAAGGCTTTCAACCCTAACCTTTATCATATTGCTACTTTCATATTAAAAAATTAGGAAAAATTAGAAAAATAAAATTTGAAAATTAGAATTAGAAATTAGAAAATTAGAAAAATAAAAACTTTTTTCTTAACAGTAAAACAGCATAAGTTTTCATTCAGTTTTATTGTAACTCATCAAGAGATTCATGTGGAGTTGAGGTTAAAAATATCCCTCTGCCTAGACTTGAAGTTATTAAAAGCCATCTCACTTATGATAAAAGGAATGCTTTTTTCCCCTGCATTATTTCCAGGCATTCCCCATCTTCAGAAAGGTATGTTGAAGTATGAAAGAAAAAAATCTTTACACTCTTCCCAGATTTTCTCAAAAAAAGTGAATTTTACAGCTATCAAGAATCATAGATTCTGTATCCAAACCAGCTGCCAGATATTGTCTATCCAAAGACTTATGGATAACTTCTTTGACATTTTGTCTCGATTCTCTGTACTCACTGGTATTCATTTTTTTTCCTGCAAAAAAAAAATCCATATGGACATTTTTATGGATTTACACAACCATCTTATTTCTCTCCTTTGCTGCTTTCATAGAGATTTCTTTCTAGGAGTTTGTTTAAGCCTTCTTCAGGAGAACAGGACTGCTTAGCTAAAGAAAAACAGTAATAACTCCATAACTAGATAGTTGGGCATCTTGTACTTACCTCCGCCCCAGTTCTTCCTGTAAAGTTTGCTTTTGGAATTCCTAATTGCCTTCAAAGCTCAGCTCACAAACTACTTGCTACCTAAGGTCTTTCCTATTATTTCAGTTGCCTTCCCACTCATAAAATTATCTTGTATTTTTTTTTTCCTGGCTGTATACATATTTCCTCCCTAGAGAGGCCATAAGATCCTAGAGATCAGGGATGGTGATGAATCCCCAGTACCTAGTACAGCATCTGACACCTAACAAGCTTTTGACAAATGCTTGTTGATTGACCAATTTAAAAAGAATGAGATAATTCATGATACCAGTGTTCCTAGTTCTATACTAACTCAACCAAATCTGTATTGCTGAACAACTGAACAAATTTCTTTATCTTTCATTCTACCATTGATTTTCCTTCTGTCATTACCAAGTGGGATCCTTTCCCCATTCTTTTCTTCAAGAAAATAACTCTTCCAAAAAGACTCAGTGGATGAGAGGATATAATTTCCTCACTGGAATCCATTTATTTTCATATATACTTGGATGGATCCATGATTTGCTCAAAAGTGAGTACTCATTTTGATTTAGGTCACATCCTTTCCATGGTGTCTGTGCAACTTTTTTTGTTCATATTTATCCTACATGGAAGATTAACCCAACCCACTGGAGCCCTACCTCTAATTATTTTAGTTTATGGTGTAGAGGAAGTATTTCTGTACCACTTGAGGTTACTTAACAGAGTCACATATAGCAACACCTAATAAGTGACTGTTGCATTGAATTTGCTATATTCAATAAAATATCAATACCTCAGTACCTTGAAAATCATATTTCATCCCACACAGCTTCCTGCTTCATTTAGTTAATTTGTTTGTTGTTCTTCTTGACTTCATCATGAATGTCATTATGACTTTTTCCCATAACACAGTGTGTCAAGTTGGTAGATTCCAATTATGATGCATCCATTATAATTGATAATGAAATTGACTCAGAATTCATTTAAAAAAAGCAATTTTAATAAATTCTTTTCAGTTCTTGTTTTTTGCCCTTCTGGTTTCATCTTTAAATGCTCACTAGGATCATTTGATGTGTGACTCTCCAACCTAGCTCTCTTTAGGCTTTTTTTTCCTCTTAAAATGCTTTTTGGTATTATGTAATTTATTTTTTATAAACCTTCCCTGAAGTATTCTGTAAGCCACATTGTTCTTCAGACCGGTACTGAACTTTGGTCTCAACGTTTTGCAAAGGTTGCCAGTGCTTTTTGAGATAAATTGCTTTCTGAGGTCTTCTGGACTCTTTTTTCAGTGCTGATTTTGTACCAGTTACATTTCTCTAGAAAATATTAATACCATATTTTCTACTTTCCATTATTATAAGATGAAAACTTGTTTAAAGATATTCATTCATAGTTACTGCAATTGCAAACAGTTCTTTCCCATCTTTATCCTTTCTACTAATCTCCAATTTGCCAGTGGTTTAGCTGCATACAGCCAACTGATTCCAAAGTTATTGTCATATCCATTAAAATCTAATCTTAGATTTTATTGTTTGTCATTATTTGTCATCTATTTTTTTTTTTATCATCCATTGCTTCCTACAACTTGTAGAAGAAAGTCATGATATATTGGGCTGAGGCTTCAGAGTAGCATACAAACTCTTGGTTTCATTTGTTCTTTGATCCCAAATCTTATTTTACAACACAGTTTTGTAGCTCCTCCAGTTCACACTTTCAAATCAAAGTCACAGAATATTAGTATTTTAAAAATTATTTTGGAGGATCTTGTCAGGTTTTTCCCTAAAAGTTCATTATCCTTTATGATGGATGTTAATGCCTTGGTTTTATCTTTCTTTGTGGTGCTTTATATGTTTTTATTCTCTTCATAAATACTGCAAGGTGAGATGGCCAAGCATTCCATAAGAGGATGCTTCTTGTTGCCTCTGAATGTGTGATAAAACCAACTTCACCAAATCCTTTAATCATCTCTCTGAAAAAAAATCTGCAAGTAATTTCTTCCATTTATGACTGACTTTTTTTTTTTTACAATTTCCATTTTTATTTAAATTTATCTAGTTCTTCCAATTGTGTAATCAACTCATGAATATAAGAATAAGGAATTCTTACACTAAGGGCACTAACAGTAAAATTAATGATGGTTGACATCTAAAAACTTTTATTTTAAATATACTTTGCTTCTCCTTTATCAGTCTGCTATCTTCTCCATGGAAACAAGGTGACCACACATCTTATCTCAAAGTAGTCATTCTTAGATGACACAAGTCCTCAGTCTGTCCACATGCTATATACAGAATGGAATTTCAGGTGTCTTTGGGAGAAATAATGTTTTATGAAGGGGATCCAAGACTGAGCTGTGGATGGTCTAGTAAACATAATAAAAAAAAAATTCACAATTGGAAGGGTCTTTTGAAAACAATTAGCTAAATCCATATATGAAAAAAAAAAATTTCCTCTATATCATTCCCTTAAACCTTTGTTTAAAGACATCAAGTAAAGGGAATCTACTACCTTAGAGGGTAAACGATCCCAATTTTGCATAATTCTAATTTTAGAGAAGATTTCTACACATCAAACCTAAATTTTCCTCTAAATAAATTTCACACATTACTTCTTTTAATATTGTCCGAGTTGTGACATAACTAATCAAAGACCTCTTCCCATATAATAGCCCATTAAAAATGCAAAAAAGAACTGTCATTCCCCACTGTCCAGGTCTTACCTTCTCAAAGTTAAATATACTAATTTTCCTCACATGATCCTCATATAGCATGAACCCAAAGGCCTTCAGTATCTTGGTTCCTCTCTTTTGAGAGTGACAGTTTCTCAGTGTCCTTTCTAAACTATGGTGTCCCATGCTGAACACTACTAGAGGTGACATGACAAGGCAGATTATTACTCGGAATTATCACTTTCCACATCCTAGATGCTATACTTCTCATAATGTAGTCAAGAATTTTATTAGCTTCCTTGAACATCATTCCAAACTTTCAATTCTTATTAAGTATGAGGCTAGTAAGATCCCTCCCCCAGGTGAACTTCTGCCTAGGTATACTTCCCAATTTTGTATTCATTATGTTTTAATAATTCGTTTTCATTATTGGCAATGTATTTAGAATTTGCTGTTGATTTTTTAGTACAGTGGGTGAAAAATAAAATGTATTTTGAAATAGCTCTAGCTAAATATCCTTTGTAATTTTACCAAACTATATGAATTTTAATAGTAATAAGCAGTGTTTTTAAAATATATAGTTTATGTACATATGAATGGCCACTGCAGTATTCCATTGTAGAAAAATAAAACATCCATTGATATTTTTTGCTATTGTCACTTATATTTTGAAGTATTTCTTTTAATAGTTAACCCCTTATGCCCTTATATACAATATCCATAATACAACTCCAACAATATATCCAGTGTTCTCCATCCATAGTGTCCTATCTCTCTGAAGAGTGATGTGTTTTTGTATTCATTCTTTGGAACTAATTTTGTTCTTTATCATTTTACGCCGTTCTGTTTCAGTTGTTTTACTGTTCTTTTTCATTTGTGTTATCATGGTCATTGTGAATATTGTTTTCTTGGTTCTGCTTATTTCATTTTACATCCATCTACCCATGTTACTCATGTATTCATCCTATTATCATTTCTAGCAACAAAACAATATTTAATTACATTCATATGTTGCATTTTTTAGCCACTTAAAAATCAACTTTCTTTTCATCCTGTAGTTTTATATAAATGATTTAATGCCTAAATCTGATTCCATCAATATAATTTATTCAGAAGCAATTTAAATTCTCATTTATCACTTGAAATTGCAATGAATAATGAACATAATGTCTTTAATCAGATCCCTATACCTTAATTTAACAAAGATTAATTTCAGTGCTTACTCCTTGATATAATACAAAGAGTCCTGAAATTGATGTCTGAAGAACTAGGTTTGAGGTCGAGCTCTTCCATTTACCAATCTTGGATCTTGGGCAATTCATTCTTACACTGGGAACCTCAGTTTTCTGATCTATAAAGTGGAGATAATACAGGGTTGTTACAAACTTTCAAACATTTACAGAAATGTGAGCTATTATATCCAAAACCTGACTGATAAAAATATTTTAAAACAGTTACAAGTTTGCTGAAGATAGAAAAGGAGGGAAAGAAAAAAAAATAGAATATAGAGCAATGTTGTCATTTGAATTGTAGATCAAGAGGAAACAGGAGGGCACTGTATATCTGGATGATGGATATTTAGAGGAGAAAGAACAAAACATATCAAAAACAAACTTTACTTGCCTCACAATTTTGCGACACTTGTCCCTACTCCCTGTTATAAAAGTATCATGTAGAAGAATGTACCATCCTCATTTCTTTATGGCAATGGGAAACTGTGAGATACTACATATTCTATCAGACATGACTGATAAATTAATTTTGCTGAAGGGTTCTTTTAAACCAAAATCTTTGGTAAAAGGGATGACTATCTGGGAGGAAAGGACAATATATTGGGAAATGAGGGTGATGTAAAAGCCAAGGAAATCATTATAGTTGTATTTTTTAATGAATAAAAACCTCATGGTTTATCATTAATAGTTTTTTTCCTCTATTTTGTATCCAATTTTGGTAAGTACAATTTAATGGCTAAATTATGTACCTTTAACAGAAGTGGTTACATGTATTTATAATCCCTGTGTGTCTTTTGGAGTATTTAAAAATGATTATTCCTGATGTTGTCTTAACTTAAAAAAAGTCTTAGCCCCATAAAAATTGATTTATGTAGAAGTATAGTGTAGACTTATATGAAAAGTATGAATAGAAACCCTATTTGAAATCGGTCTACTGAAAACTGAAGGCAATTTATTTTCAAACCAAAATTGTGTAACCAACAAATTTAATAGAACTTCAGAATGCTGAAAAATCAAATTATATGAATGTTCTATGTAATAATTTTTGTATATGTTCTTAATATTACAGCCCACTGATGCAACAAAGTCTGTCTCTCATCCAATTACTGGAGAAATTCAGGTAAGAAAATATAAAATAAGTTAATTGTTATCCTGTGTTTTCGAGTACCTTTTCCCCCACTGGCATTTTTGATAGTGTGAATCCATGGAGCAGAAACTGTCCTTTTCATTTGTGACATTGAGAGATGTTTAATTCTTGTCTATTTTTACAGAATGCTATTTTATGTGGAAGGAAGTTTTATGGAAGAAAAGTAACCATCATGCCCTCTTGTAACAAGGTTTAGAGGACAACCCCTGATATGTAACACAATTATACAGATCATAAAGTTTATTTTCAGGTCTTCCCTCAGCTGCTGCCTGATCCTCACATTTAATCTTATCATACAGAGTTCTAGGGCAATACAGGGCTATGTTTAGATATTTCCTTGTTGATTAGGAAAATTTCAGTTTATCAATCAAATAAGATAAAGACCACTCAGTTCATCACATTTGATTGTAAAACCTGGAGAAATCTCTTTTCCTATAGTAACTATTTCATGTTTCTTTCTATACTAAAACAACTTAATCTTTTCACTGGACACCATTGTTTTCCAAATTTGTTGGAATATTAAGTGCAGCACTTTTAACAACATCTTCTTTTATGATTTTAAATAGCTCAGCTGGAATTCCATCACCTCTACTAGTCATACTGCTACCAATATTTCCCAAAGCTCACTTGACTTCACTCTCTAGGATGTCTAAATCCAGATCAGTAACCATACCATCATGTTAAAATCCTTTTTAAAAAATTGTGTAGTTCTTTTGTACATTCTTGCCTCTTCTTCTTAATCTCTTCTATTTCTGTTAAATCCATGCCATTTTTATCTTTTATCATGCTTATTTTTGCATAAAACATTCTATTGACATTTCTAATTTTCTTGAAAAGATCTTGTCTTTCTCATTCTGTTTTCTTCCATTCCTTTATTTTGCTCATTTAAGAAAATTTTATTTCTTCTTGTTATTTGCTGGAATTCTGCATTCAGTTGGGCATATTTACCCCTTTGTCCTTTGTCTTTCTTCTGTAGGTTAAAAAAAATTCTTAATTCCTTCAATTAATCCAGTTTTAATTCCCCTTCTTATCCTGGTAAGTTACCAGACACATATCACTTCTTGTAAACATCACCTTCAGGGTGGCTAGGTGGCACAGTGAATAGAGCACCACCCCTGGAGTCAGGAGGACCTGAGTTCAAATCTGGCCTCAGGCACTTAACACAAAAAAAACTAGCCGTGTGACCTTGGGCAAGTCATTTAACTCCAAATGCCCTACCTTCCCCCTCCAAAAAAAAAAAAGCCAAAAAAAATTCACCTTCAAAACCATATGCTAAGAAATACACACAATCTTGCTGACCAGAGAGGAAGAGAGTCTGAATGTCAGGACCCTTGGTTTGGACAAAATAGTCTATTAATATTATATAAGATCACATTAGGTCTTTTGACTGACACGTCGCGCTACTGACTTATTCAGCCGGTTGTCCAGCAATCGGTCTGTTTTATATGAACTGCTCTCTGAACACATGATGATCCATTCTATATTTGTGTATTTAAGATTTGTGTGAACTCAAATAATTGATTTAATCTGCTTTTCAGTTTCCTCTTCTGTAATATGAGGGAATAGACATGGTGACTTTTAATTTTTTTTTCCCAGCTCTAAACATATGATGCTATTAACTCAGAACTTATAGAGGTTATAATATTGCATTGTTAATATTATGTATTAAATTTCATCTATTAAATCTTGTTAGCATTGGCTCACTATTCTAACCTATAGAGATAGTTTTGATTCCAATTCTTTCATCTTCAAGTTATGCCTCCAAGTTGAATGCTATTTGTAAGTCTGTTAAGTATGACAACTATATCTGTATTTTAGTCTTAATGATAGAATAGAACAGAAGAAAGCCAAATTACCAAGACACTGATAAAATGTTGAATAGAACAGGCCTCCCTCCAAATTGATATTAATCCATTTATTAACATTTTCTGTATCTGGTCAATCATTCAGTTCTGAGCATAATTTTTTGTACAAAAAGTCCATATCTCTACACATTATTCACACAAGTACTATGAGAGCATTTGTCAAATGCCTTGCTAAACTTCAAATATTCTGGATAAATGGGATGTCCTCCTCTACAGTGTAGTAACTCTTTCAAAAATCAGTTGAGTCAAACATAACTTGTTCTTAAATGTAAGTGCTCACAACCCATTCATTAATTATCTATCCTAGGATTTTGCCAGAAATCAATGTCAAATTCACTCAGACATAGTATAAAGTAAGCAGCAAAATTAATTCAATATTCTACCACCTGTAATTACCAAGCACCACTAAATTTGCCATCATTGCTCCATGATCACAGACATTACTCAATCTGAAAGAGTAGTACAGGCAATCTAACTGCCTGTTGCATTTTCAAAGTAGTAAATTTCCCTGTGTAAAGTTTGTTATGTTATGTTCACTTTTCTTTATCTTTGCCTTATTTGTTTTTTACTTAATCAGAAATAAAATGTCCTAAAGGAAGAAAACTTTGTCGATATAGTTCCAAAACAATCATTCAGTTCCTTGGAAAGACATCAGAGTTGGCTATTGTGCCTTTTATTGACTTAGTTGTCATTTTGCATATTTGACTTAATTGGTTTCATTTTTCAGTGTATTAGTATTATGTGGATATAGCTCAAGTATCGTTCAGACCATCAATTATAATAGTGTCATAGTATTACTATTCTTGTTTCCAAGATTAAAAAGACTTTAACAGATTATTTTACCCCACAGTTGCTCTTGTTCAGTTGAAAGCTATGGAATGAGGAAAGAGCTGTAGGATTATCATCAGAGAGTTAGCATAACACATAGAAATTCATTAATTGCATGCCTTTTTCACCATACTTATCTTCTTAGCCTGAAGTACCTTTCTCTAAATAGTATCTATCTCAATACCCCAGCTAATCATTTAGGGGAAAAAAGCAATTTACTTGTTCTGACAAAGATATCAATCGTGTATTTTATTTTGAACGAGCCAATAAGTATTCAAAGAATTAGACATTGTTCTAAACTCCAAAGACTCATTTTAAAATGAAAGTGATACTCCTGTAAAGTTTTCTTTCAGAAACACATGCTAATAGACCTGCCCTTTTTATTTTTCCTTTGAAAAGAATAGGCAGCAAGAAAGGATTGTAGAGTAGAAAGAGCACTTGATGCTAGATGTGTAGCTTTGGACCACTTATATTTCTCTAATTCTCATTTTTTTCATCTGCAAATTGAAAGCAGTAATACTTGCAATTGTCGTACAAATGTGTAAACTCTAAACATATATAAATATGAAATGTTGCCTTTGACAACAACTAGGAATGAGATAAGCTATTTCAATAAATAGCTATTTTAATTAAATAAATAGTAAATCATTTCCTTTGCAGAGTAGTTAGTATTCATTTTAATTAGATGAAAGCAAGTACTGCCATAATCAATAAGAATTTTTTTTTTTCTGGGATAATAGGACAAATTCAGGGGCATAAATTTATTAAGCACCTATTGTGCTAAGTGCTGAGTGTGGCAGCTAGGAATGGGAATGGAATGAAAGTATACATAAGACTGGCGCTTATCCTCAGTGAATTCATATGGGTCTAATGATAACAATGGCGCAGCTAGGTAGTGCAGGAAATAGAGTACTGGGCCTAGAGTTAAGAAGACTTATCTTGCTGAGTTCAAATCTGGCTTCAGAAACTTATTGGCTAAATCACTTAATTCTATTTGCCTCATTCTCTTCATGTGCAAAATGAGCTGGAGAAGGATATGGCAAACTACTCCAAAATCTCTGCCAAGAAAACCCCCAGATGGGGTCCTGAAGAGTCAGACAACTGAAAATGAATGACAACAGTGATAACAACACAACTATATAAAACTTCTAAAGTTGGCAAAACTTCACAAAGATTATCTCATTCAATTCTTATGAGAAACCTGTGAAGTAAGTACTGTAGGCATCATTATCTTCATTTGAAAGATGAGGGAACTGTCAACTAGAATTTATTAAATTCTTATACTGTGCCAAGAGATACCAAAAAACAAAACAAAACAAAACACACAAAAAACAGTTCCTCCTCTCAAGAACTTCCCACTCTAATGGGACTCTTAACTGAGGCTGACAAAGGTTAAGTGACCTGCTCAGAGTCACACAGCTAGGAATTATTGCCAGTAAAATCTGAACCCAAACCAATCCTGATTCTAAGACCAATCTCAGTCCACTAAGATAAGGTGCTGTCTTCCAACACACACTCATAATGTAAATTTCTACATATGAAAACACATCAGAGAGTTGCAAAAAAAAGTACTCATGTAGTTGTAGTAGGAAGGTCATTATGGACAGGGGGAATCAGAGAAAACTTCCTGAAGGAAGTCATATTTTACTTGAATGTGGTAAAAAAAAAAAAAAAAAAAAAAACTTAACCAAATATTGCAATATTCACTATAGCTTCAAATCAACTATGACAAACACCTTGGAAACCTTATCATACACATTCTTCAAGCAAGAAATCTCGTGCCTCGAGACAACAACGGATATTCTGATCCTTTTGTTAAAGTGTATCTTCTTCCAGGAAGAGGGTAAGTGAAGAGGAAATTATCACAAATATTGGTATTAAGCAAGTCCTATAGAAAAGTTTCTTGCCTCTGATGCCTATGGCCTAGATGACTTTGGGAAAGTCAGTTAACTTTCCTGGATCTCAGTTTTCTCATGTCTAAAATGACAGGATTGGATTAGATGGCTACTGAGGCCCTTTCCTATTCTGTATCTATAGTCTTATAATTTGAAAAACCCATATAATATTAGCAGTCTTACCTTCTAATTACTTTCCTTTTGAGTTTGTTCACATTGCATAGATTTACTACAAATTGATGGATAACTTTTATTAATTTAGTCCTCAAATTAATCCTCAAAAATCCATGACCTCATGAGATAAATATTTAATGGACATCTATTTTTTTCATACAAAGTAAGTCAATATCAATTACAATAGGGGAAACAACATAGTAAGATTTCAGAATTAATTCAGATTTTCAAGTGCGTTGGAGTTTTCAAAGCAACTTGCAAAACTATATAAATTATTTTTTGGATAACAAGATGTAGCATCATTCAATAGTCATCAAGTATCTTCCAGATTTGTTCCTTAAAACTATTTTGTTATCTTTGAAAATTCTAATTTGGCAATGAAATAGCAAAGATTCCCTTTGAAGCCCCTAATTACTATGATCCTTCTGTTGCTTGGTACAAAGTATGAACTCTTTGAAGATACTTAATGTTTGTTTGATATGTGATAATGCTTATATCCTGGTCTACAAATACTATTTTAAAAGCTTTTATAAATCTGTTTTTTGTACTTGAGCACTATTATGGTTTTTCTGGCCCCTTTATATCAGAGGAATTAAAGTGGTTTAACTACATGGGAGGTAGCAAAGGAGAATGAAGGGAGATGTCAGACAGATAAGAGCAAATTGAAGAGACAGCACTGACAGGAAAGCCTAGACAGTTATAGGAGAAGGTTTGCTACAGAAATGTTCTGATTGCTACAGAAATGCCAAGGGGATAAAAAGAAAAGGTAATTATATTTGGCAATCAATAAATACTTCTTTGTTAGATTTGGAGAGGATGGTTCAGTTGAACAGTGATATTGGAAGCAAGATTACTGAGTTTAGAAGAGAATAAACCAAGCAGTGGAGGTAACTATCATAAGTGAATTTTCAAGATTTGCTGAAAAGGGAAGAGATTTCAGTCACTACCCGTAGGCAGCTTAGGTGGTTCAGTAATAGAGCACTGGGTTTGGAATCAGGAAGAACTGAGTTCAAATTTAATCTCATATATTTATTGGCTATGTACCGATGGCAAGTCACTTAATCTTTATCTCCCTCAGTTTCCTCAACTGTAAAATGAGGGTAATAATAACACTAATATTCCAAGGGCTTTGTAAGGATCATATGGATAATATATGTAAATCATTTACCATAGCACTTTGCGTATGGTAGGAACTCAATTAAAATCTGTTTTCTTCCTTCTTTCCTAGAGTGGATGGGAGATGTTAGGATCAAATGAGGGTTTGTTAAGGATGGAGGAGACATTAGGGAAGGCATGGACCATGTTTGTAGCATCAAAAAAGCTAATAGATAGGGAGATATTGAGAAAGAAAAGGTAGAGGGGGTAGCATGATAGTGGAGACAATCTGTTAGAGAAGATGGGAAGAGATGAGATCTAGAGTAGCTCTGGTAAGGAAGACCATCTCTTTTTCTAAAACTAGAGTGATAGAAGAGTTGTGTGTATTGGGGTAGGGGGATAACTGAATGATTAGAGATGAGGAAGTGTGGAAAAGTGGGGGAACTCCATAATATTTTTCTTGCAAAATTGAGACAGGACATTTAGCTGAAAAAATGGGAAGAAGGGATGCCATGGGAAACTTTATGGAGAGTGGGGATAATGAATCTACTGAAGAGGAATTGAATATTTGAGATAGATGAGATAACAAATTTGTGGGGGATCCAGTCAGCATAATTTAATGATTTTTCTGTTCAGCAATATGTGAATAGAAGCAACTAATCAAGGATTCAGTTATCAAGACATGAGCCCTTCTTATTTGCTTTTAAAATAGTGTGGGATAATTGAACTACCAGTGATCATTAAGGCAGGTGATACAGGGAAGGATGAAAGTGTGAGTATAGAGGTGGGAAAGGAACAAAAAATAATATTCTCTGTAGAAATGTCCATTGATCCCCATATGTTGTTTCATGATTATCACAGAAATGGACAGAAGAGAACACTGTGTCTATGTTCAGTGAAGTAGAATGCTTTCAGTTATTTTCTGTCTTTACTATTGATAAACAAGGGCACTGTTTTTCATTTTGTGTGCATGTTATAGAATTCTCAAACTGCAGAAAATCTGAGACTCTCTACTACCTGTGGTATGGAGTTAAAAGGCTTCAGTGAGAAAACAGATTACAGTTTGTCAGTATGAGATTTCAGCAGACATTGGACTAGCTATACCAGGATGTAGAAGGTGTTATCGAATGGTAATAACTATGAATATTGCCTGCCTAAAGCATCAGTCCTGTCTATTAATATTTCAAACTGAAATTTTTGAAAATGTGAAGTGTGAGTGTGTCCTGAGTCATATTAACTGGGTTTTTGAAGTTTTAGTTTATTTTTCTATGTAATGTTAATTTCTGACTCTATAATTATTGCATGGTTACTCTGTTTATTCACCTGTTTCTCATTTCTCTCCTTTTTACCCCTGTTGCTCTTGTCCACTTCCCTATTTTTATGTCCTTTGGTGAACCCATGCAGCCAAGTCATGGTTGTCCAGAATGCAAGGTAGAGTGCCTTTCTCTTTCAGTGTCATGCTTTGAACTGCCTTTGGAGTTGTGGATGTTAGTGGATGCATGCAAGCATGATTACACATAGAATCATTGCAGCTCTAATTCATATCTTTACTCTTTCTATGGCTTGATGACTTTTGAATCTGCCTTTACATGCTAAATATTAAATGTTACTGTACTATTGAGTTTTGCTAAATTTCCCATGATCTAATCCTTGCATAGAATAATAAAAATGTGCACTGGCCCCTATATGTTTCTGAATGAAAACTGATCCATCCTAAAGATGACTTAAATTATCAAGTGATTCACACAATAAGATTCCATTAAATTCTAAATATTCATGATTTGATCCAATTATGCCTCCACCTCTGAAAATTTTTTTAAAGTTGTATTTCAAAAACTACATATATACAAATATATAAATGTTATATATATATATATATATATATATATATATAGAAGCAATTTTAAGAAGATATTTAACACTGAAAATGTGATTTTTTTATTTCTATAAGATTACCAAAAATATTGTTTTTAAGAGATGAAAATTAAATGTTATATTTAAGAATATGCTCCTAATCATGTAATCTGATCCTATCATCATCCCTCAGTACGAACTCTCCACCAGTGGGGAAAACCCACACTCAATCAACAATCATTTGTTATATTATATTATATTATATTATATTATATTATATTATATCATATCATATCATATTATATTATATCATATTATATCATATCATATTATATTATATTACACAGAGAAAACTGAAATAGTAGTCTTTATTCTTTTGCATCTGCAGAAATGAGTTGCTAAACTTCATTTCAACATTCATTAACTTCCAAATTTCATCTATTTATTAAAAGTTTTGTTTTGATACCCAAACAGTCTGAAATGAGGAAAATTTACATTTTGTCAACATTTGACTTATATTTTGATTGAACTAATCAAATATATTCACAACATAGAGAAACAGAGTAAGTTTAAAAAAAAAAAAAACACATTTACCCATAGACAGTTTAAGGCAAAATGTGTCTAGAAAATCAATAGAAAGATGTAAATATGTGACAAAATTATCATTCAGCATGATCAAATGCAAGATTATCACAGTGATCTAAAATGAATGAATCAATTGATCTCTTAAGTTATATCCGCATATTTGATTACCTAGTATACATCAAAATCAACAGAAAAGTAATTATTTATTCTATATATAGTATCTATAATGTCTGCTCAGAATAGTAACATCATTATTAATATAGTTATTTGAGATTTTAAAATCTTACTAAACTTAAACATACAGAATATAAAGATATCAGAGGGGTCAAAATATGTAGTTATTTAAAATAACCTAAGTGAATGGGACAGACTGAATACTCTAGTCCCTTTTTATTCATTCAACTTTATTGCCCATCTGTGGCATTTCCAATCCATTGAACTTCCAATTTAATGCAAATGTTAGTTGTCCATTAACCTTTACGAAAGTGGAATTGAATGTAGAAAGAAGGCATTTGCCATTAGATTGGGTATACATAATATGTAGCCAAATTGGATGTGGCCAAATTATGTATTATTCTGTCCACCACACTTCTGAAAGCCTCCCTTACAACTTTCAGAGCTTGGTATTTCTGCGTTACCAGCTAGCTATTCATGGAGGACTGAGGACAGGCTATTGCAGAGAGACTTGGATGATCTTTCTAATTTTGTTGCTAGGCATAGGACTAAGCCTAATCACTGAATGTAATTGTCTCAGGTATTTTTTTTCCCATTTGCACTTTGCTTCCCCTAAACAGAATATAAAATTGATACATGATTTTGGCATATATCCCCTACTATCATTCTACCTTCACAGTAGGCAGGGTGTTGTAGCTCTGCCATACTGCACTCCCCCTAACCCCTACCTCCTGTAAACTGGCAGGGAATCTCCTGTAGCTTTTTAATTTGTCTAAATCAGGAAACTGGAAGACCCTGATCCAGCTACGTAGCAAAAGGATGACAGAAACAGCATCATCATTTGCACTTCCACAAAGGGCCAACTCGTAATATATGGCTATACAAATTTTTATGGGAATCTTCTATTTGCATGACTGAATGTACCGTTTTGGCAAAGAGGTGAAATATGTTGCCATCGGTCAAAATGGGATGACAAGAATTTTAATCCCACCCAAAACAAACTTCCTACAGAATTTGTTTTTGCATGTGTCTTTTTTTTTTTATGACATCTGTACTTATCTTGACAAGCTGCTACTATAACAATGATGATAACAACAACAATAAGAATAACACTCTATTTCTTAAAGGCACAAATATTGAAAAAAATAGGATTAGTCACCATAGCCTATCATTTGCCCAGAAACATTCCATTTAATTATATCCACACAATATCACAAACAGGGAAATTTAACTGTGTTGTGGTTTTCTTGTAATGGTTGACTATCTCACCCAAGAATCCTCTCCCTATGTCTCTAAAGGAGATCTGAAAACAGTTCTGTTTCAGAGAGATAGTGTCATGCTAGGACAAACATTATCAATCATATTTTTCAGAACCTTCTTGTCCTATTATCCAGAGTTAGGAGGAGCAAAAATATCTGAAATGTCAGTATTTTTAATCCAGCATGATGGAACACGATAATTAGTATTTTTATGTTAAAAGTCATGATGATTAGAAATGTATAGAAAACCTTAGACTGTACTGTAGCAGATCTTCAAGTCAAGCTTTTTATGGTCCAAAGTGGAAAAATAATAATTAAAAGGTAATGTCATTTAAAAACCATCATATAGAGGTAAAAGACTAAATATGTAGAATGAGATATAGATTTTTGAACATGGCCAATGTGAACATTTATTTTGCTTGAGTATTCATATTTGGTAAAGGTTTTTTGTTTCTCTTTTTTCCCCAGAAGATGGGGAAGTAGTTGGTGGGAAAAAAAGTACTGGTTATTGAGGAAAAAATAATTTTAAAATCATTATATAATTGTATATTAATTATGTCATGATGTTATATTACATTTACTATATATTTATATATATTTATATCATGTTATGTCATGTTATACTAGGTTTTATTATTCATATCATATCAATGGAACCATGTTATGTTGTTACATTGTAATATATTAAATCATATAATATATGTAGGGGGAACTAGGTGGTATAGTGGATAGAGTGCTGGTGCTAAGCAAGACTTGAGTTGAAATCCATTCTCAGACACTTACCATCTGTATGACCATGGCCAAGTCTCTTAAGCTGTCTGCAATGTTTCCTCAACTGTAACATACGGCTAATATTAGGAAATACTTTCCAGGATTATTGTAAGAATCAAATGAAATTATATTTATAAATAACTTAGCATAGTTCCTGGCACATAGTAAGCATTTATATAAATGTAAGCTATTATTATCACCAATTATGTATGTGATCTATTACTCGTTTACTTATGGTAATGGGGTACAGGAATAACAGGGATCAAGAAGAATCATTTTGGCTGATAATTATGCCATTCCAATATCTATAACATTTCTTGTTTCTGCCTTATTTCAAGTTTTTTACCAAAACCCACTTTCACCAACCAAGCAGAAAATGTGATTAGTTTAAATTTATTTTCCTTGGATTTTTTTTCTTCCTATCTTCAAGTTGACAGTGCTAATCAGCAGGTCACTGTTCAAAAGTTAGAAAACAAGACAGAGGGAAAATGGAAACAAAATGTTTAAATGATACAGAGATTCATAATCGAGGCCTAGACAATTGAAAGATGATTTTATTAAAGACCAGTGATAAGTTGTCATTGAACAGATGAATGAAATCAGACTGCTTTCTTTACGTTGTCCAAAGTGCCCTGAGTAGATTTTATAACCTGTATCCTTCTGACTAGAGTTTTGTTGAACAATTGTGATAGGCTTCTTGCTCAGTTCTCCACTGGATTTTCTCTAGCAGATCATTGCTTCTTGACACAGTACTTCTAGGCCTATATAGGTTTTAAAATGTATTTTTTTCAAAGTGCTGAAACTAAAAAAGAACATATTTCAACCAGTACTCAGGCAAAAGAAAAAAAAGCCCCACATAAATTCGGTCTTCCAAAATATAAATAAAAATTTCTCAATGTGCTATATTATAGAAAATACTAAATGAAGAAAGATATACATTTTGTGATATCAATATCTATACCTGAATGCAAGAGCAAATCAATTAAAGGACAATTGTGAGAACAAGTATACAATAACAATCTATTGCTAAGCATAAAGAAACATTATTGAGGTTTCCTGAGAAAGGGGAGATTCAAGTTAGAAAAAACTATCACTTGACTAGATTTGTTTTTCATTTTATAACCAGGAGTTTGGTTATTCTGTAGACACAGTAAAAGAACTGCCAGGGGACTATGAGGTGGATTTCTTCTATTATATCTCCTGAAGGAAAATACTTTGCAAAGATGTAGAAAAGAGAAAGATTTTCAGTTCCCTCCCTAAAAATCTTTCTTAGGGTTGAATGTAAGTTCACATAAAAGAGAGAATCACTTCTTTGTAATAATCTGGGTAGCTGCAGACAGACTTCAGCCTCCAGGAACCAATGTTACAAACGAGGACAGTATTTTCGAGTTTGCATGGTCAATTGCATATGCGAAGGAATTAAGAACAGAAAATCATGTTTATTAATATAAATGACATTAAGATTAATCTTCACAAGTTTGATGAAAAATGATAACTTGTGGATTTTTCTGGGCAATGTGGATATTGATGTAATAGTTTTATGATAAATTGAGTCTAAGTGGAACATTACAAAAACACTACTCTTCAGCTTTGTTATCCAACAATGCATTTCTTTAAATGTAGATTTGTATTGCCTGTATTTGGTATAAATTGAAGTACATGGGATAGTGGAATTATGCTCCTTTTTCACAAATTTCACAAATTTTCACAAAAACGCTTGTGAGTACATCATGAAATTCATGTTTCTAGTGGTAAGAGGATGATATCATTATAATTTTTATTTAATAGTTTACTATATATTCTGAGGTGATCAAGATTACAACATTATGGTAAAATTAGCCCTGAAAACTACTAATGCTTGATAAAAAAAAAATAACTTCTAAAAAAAGCATTGAAAGGAAAAATGAAATTAGATAGTGATTTTTAATCAGTAGCTTTTTTTTTTTTGAAAATTGAAGATTGGAGATGAGTTTTTAAAAAATTATATAGGAGCATACTTGAATTTCTCTATCCTCTGTACAAATAGTTCAGAAATGTGCAACTGTCATCCTCTTGAGCATCCTGCATGTTTCCACAGTTAAGTCTTATACAGTCATTTAAGATGCATCATTCAACATCTTCTTTCTTTCCAATTCAGTGCTGAATATAAAAGGAGAACTAAATATGTTCAGAAAAGTCTTAATCCAGAATGGAATCAGACAGTAATTTATAAAAATATCTCCATGGAGCAGGTATGTAATAGTTATTTTTTATGATTCAAATTTAGTGGATTCATATCCCATAAAGTGCAATGCTTTTCATTACTATGTAGCCAAGTAGTTGATATCCGAATGATCAAAATGATAGAAATTCTACATATTGGGAATGTTTAATGTTCTTAATTCCTCCTGGGTAAAGGTCAAAGCTCTTTTGTTTATATTCTCCTTGTGACAATAGGCAAACCTCAGCATCAGTTTCCTTGTCTTCAAAAACTGATAATAATACCTCTACTACTTACCTAACAGGGGTTTTGCAAATAAAATATATCATAATACTTAAAGAGGAGAAATATAAAATGTGAATTAATATTTCATGTATTGAAAGAGAGCCCTAATACACATCAGTAAACCCTTATACCTACAATGCACTGTATTACAATAATTGATATAAGCAGAAGCAAAGAGTAGTGAATAGAGTGATGACTACAGAATCAGGAAGACTTGAATTAAAGTCTTGCTTTTGACACATACTGCTTATATAACCCTGGGACAAATAACTTAAAATATCAGTGCCTATAGCAACTAGGACTATAATATACAGGTTAGTTGATGAGCCCTATTGGAACCCAAATAGAATCATAGACAAATAAAAAATAATTCAACAAAAGAATCATTGCTATTCACATTGAATATTATTAGTCAAAGAAACAACTTATACTCAGTATCTTCAACTTAAGAACACAAAGAATGAAAGGACATATTTTTAAATCTTTGAATTAGCATAAAATAAAAATTAGCAATTATAACAGAGGTTATTAACACTTTCCATTTCCTAGACACATTTAGCAGTCTGGTGGATTCTTTTCAGGATATTGAATTTAAATGCATAAAATAAAATATATATGATTACAAAGAAAATTGAAATAAAATTACTTAAAAAAAATTAAGTTCATGAACAACAATTAAGAATGCCTAGCCTAAAAAGACAAAATTCACTAATCTGAAGAAATAGTTAGGTGAAATACCTTCTATTCTAACCATATAGGATAAATGAACTATATTTGTATCATCACTAATATTCAAAATCACCCCATTTTATGTTTCCTTTGTTGTTATTTTGCTCTAGTGGGCAAAAATTACATGTTTGATTTGGCAAACGAAGAACTATGGAAAAGAATGAATGAACCATAAAGAAAAAACCCATGGAAGAAGGTTGCCTAAGGAATTGATTGTAGGGAAAATGCTGTAGCAAAAAACAAACAGGGGAATTTGTCAGGCAGCATCACAAGAAAGTCCTAAGGCAAACTCTTTGGAGACAGCCTGGGATGTCCATTCACCTTAATGAAGAGAATAAAAAATCTGTGACCTTGATAGCTCAATAGATACTTTTCAGAAACATGTTTTTATTCACTACGATTGAGGCCTGCCTGTACACAGAAAGTAAAATGAATAAGACAGGCAGTGTGTGCTAGAGAACCAGCCTAGTATAGCCCAGGCTAGTGACTGTCTACAAAGTTACATCAGGCTGCATCTAACCTAGATTTTCTGTTAGTCAATTTAGAAAGATCTGCATTTCATAAAATTTGCATGAATACAAGACAATAATTGACAGTATACTACTTTAAATACAGGCAGAAAAAAATCCCTATTAATAGAACAGTAAGAGGATCACTGTGATATATCAAGAACAGATGTTCTAATCAGTAGACGGTTGCTGCATTTTATAGAGAGAAACAGAAAGCAATACATCCCATGTAATCAGTTCTGCTTTACTATCAGTCTCCATCCCAAATTTATTAATAGTTATACTTTCAAAGGGCTAGTTATAGGTGCCTAAGCTTGCTCATTTAGGAGAATAATAATAAATATTCAATTTTCATATAATTTTAACATCAGTATGTATAAATCAGTTGCATCAGGATCTCAAATTGGATTTTGCAACCTTAAAAAAAAATTCTGATAAACATTTTTTTATGTAATTGGTTTCTTTTGAAATCCTAAACATTTTGTTTGTTAAACATAGGAGAGAAAGTGTCTATGGATTTTGCCAAACTCCTAAGAGTCCATGACACATGGGCTCCTAGGTGGCGCAGTGAATAGAGTACCAGCCCTGGAGTCAGGAGGACCTGAGTTCAAATTCGGCCTCAGACACTTCACACTTACTAGCTGTGTGACCTTGGGCAAGTCACTTAACCTCAATTGCCCTGCATCCCCCCCAAAAAAAGAAAAAAAAGTCCACGACACAAAAAGGGTTAAAAAAAAAACGGTTCTATACAGATTCCTTTCACCAAAATTGTGATATAAAAGTTTTTGAAAGATTTAAGTTATTGATTTTTTAAATGAAGGGTAATTCAATTTTGCTGTTCTAATAAAAACTTTAACTCCCAGCTTTGATTTTTCATGTAACTCAGAGATCCACAGGAAAAAAAAATTCACTATTTTGTCAAATAAAAAATTTCCCCTTTTATGAATTCTCTTTTTTTTCTACATCTAAACTTTATGCCTTTCCTAATGAATGAATTATATAAGCTATTGGTAACATCGAAATATTCTTCAAAAGGAAAAAAAGAGACAATAGTAAAGCTTTAAAAAAATAATTTCAGGCATTAGCTTTGTGAAGTATGATGGAAACTGAGACTTTGCAAGAAAAGCAGGGAAATAAGCAAATGTTTCTTTTCTTTGACCTAGGTGCCAAATTCAGGTCATCATCTATCCTAAACAGGTTCTAGTAATCATGTTATCTCTGAATATAGTAACTATAGTTCATAAATGCATAATACAGTAAATATCAGCATATTTCAATAAATAGGACGTATGTTCAAATTCTGTCTCTGATATTTAGTATCTGGCCTTAAGTTTTCTACTTTGCAAAAGGAAATGTTTTAAGTAGATGACAACTTTGGTTCCTTCAAGCTCAAGATTTATTTTCTTAAGATCCTATTATTCTAATGTCAAAAAATCAAAGTTTGTCTTTGAAATAAAGGTAGTATTCTATGTGGTATACTCCTGATGTACTCAGTGTTGAACCCCAATTTGAAAAAAAATCTGTTCTAAGAAAGAGACAAACGAAATTAGGGTGTGTGTATCCATGTTTTAATTCTCTCAGCAGCTATTCACATGTATTGCATAGGAGTTCAGTCCAACACTGGGCCCCACTATGGGGACCAGTTCAGAACTGGCTTAATTTGGAGATATAGGGTTATATGCCCTTTGAAGAGCAGGTGTTCCCAAGGGCCACCATCAACTCTGGTCAACACACTGGGAGGTTGATTATATTAAAATGAGGTATTGGGTAGGTGACTTAGGTCACTGTATCTTGGTAGAATACCTTTTTAACTGGGGCTGATATCACCTGTCATCATTCTGCCTCAGGAGAGAGAAGAAATACTCTTTCTATCAGACCAGTCATCAGTCATACCAGACCACGCCCAGTCTTGGGCTATCTAAGCAGAAGAATCTATCTCCACCTAAACCAGAGCAGATTAAATCAATTCAGGCCTGAGTTGGAGTTTGACCAAGTTGGAGTTTCAATGCAACTTCATCATCAGTAATGTCCTTCTAAAGGAGAGACTGAATTTGTAAGTGGGAGGGGACTAGGGGAACCTCTGAATCTCCAAGACAGTGATTACTAAGATTTAAAATCATTTTTTGCATCAGGAATATTTTTAGTTTTTAGAAATTCAAGGAAGATCCAAAAAAAGCAGGCACTGAAAGTACACTCTGAAGTAGGACACTAAGATATATGCATACACATACATATTTTTTTGGTTTGAAAATTAATGTTGAATTGAATTACAGATATTTCTTCAGAAAAAAAGTTAAAATATCAATGTCAGTAATCCTAATATTTTGCATGGTTGACAATTTAACCACCCTAGCCAAAATCTAGACATGCTTACAAAAGTCATTGGACTTTAATGTATTGTCCAATATAAACCCATCTGGCTTGAGATGTAATTTTTCCAAGATCAAGGTTATTACAGAGAAATGAAAATTGCCTTCCTGTCATACTGCAAAGGAGTACAAGCAAGTGATAATAAATAGAGTCTATTGTGTGGCTGAAATAAGAAGTGCATGATGGAAATTGGGGTTAATTACATTTTGATTTAAACCATAGCTCAAGAAGAAAACACTGGAAGTGACAGTCTGGGATTATGATAGATTTTCTTCCAATGACTTTCTTGGTGAGGTAAGTTTCACTCTTTGTGCCCTTGCAAACAAAAGATTACTTCAGATTTTAGGATCAGTTTTCTGACATAAGCCTAATGTTGTTGTTTTTTAAACATTTTTAAAGCAAATTATTTTTATGGTTAAATCCCTTAGATAATTATGACTTTTTCAGTTTTACTTTAACATTATAGATTCACATGCCACTTTCGTAGCAGCTATAGAAATGGTATTCACTTTGCCGTCTGGCGTCTTCTTTTGTGAAGAAATTCCTCAAAATTAAATATGATAGAGAAAGCAACTTCCGTTCACATTTAATGATTACCTACCAATAGCTAATGTATTAAAATTTTACTGATTTCACTCTGAATCTTGTCAAGGCACAAAAGTTACCTGGAGTTCTCAGGTGACTCTAGATATGACAACTTCTCACCAATGACTTTTATGCAAGGACCAAATGGTTATGTTAGGGAATGATCATAACCAAAACATTGGAAACAAGGTGTTTTTTTTTTTTTAAGCCCAGGGTATTTCAGGAGTATGTCTCATGAATCAAAAAGTGCCAAATAGCAATAAAAGGAATAAATGCACTAATAAAGTCACAGATCTTCTAAGTAGAGCCACAGAGAGAACACTAGATCTGGAATTAAAAAGACCTAAGTTCAGATATGACCTCACTGTGACACTAAAAAAGTCAGTTTACTCTCTTTATGCCAGTTTCTTTATCTGTAAAATGGAGTTAATAGCACCTACTTCCCCGAGCTGTAGTGAAGTTCAAATGAGATAATAGTTGTAAAGTGCTTAGGATTAAGTCTAGCACTAAGTGCTATATGAATGTTAATTATTGTTACTGTCATTTTAATTATTGAAAATAACATTTCACTGACAATGCACTGCAAATTTCACAGGGCTCTTGAATATTTTTGCAATTCTGGTTAGTTTAAATGATAATCTACTCTGTTCATCTGATATAGTTTAACTTGAAGATTGAAAAACTTATTCTTGAATAAGCACACACAAAAGCAATAAATCAGAATTGTTTTAAGAAGGTAGATTGAGCAAAAAGTGGAAATAGCACAGAAGAAAACAAATGTGGCAAAAGCATCTGCCCTAGATTTTTTTATATTCTGAGAAAATCCAAACTGGACCTGACATGACTGATAGATGTTGGAGGGCTAGATTATCAACTGTTTAGAAGAGGGATGCTAACAAAGGTGTAGAGAAAAATGAATCAACGAGCACACCAATGAAGAAGCTATTAAGTCTCTACTATATATTAAGCATTGGAGATCCAAAGCCCAAAGTGAAAAGGTGCTTTCTCTCAAGGAGCTTATATTCTAATTGGAATGAGAACATATACACAATACATGTACAAAGAAGATACAAGTTGATCTTAGGGTTAGGGAAGGACTTAACATCTGAAAGGACCAAAAGTGCCAGTGTGCTTGTTCATTAATAAACTTCTAAAATTTCTAGTCAAACTAAGTCAAATATGTAGAGTAGATGATTAATAAACCCAACCAGAAAAGATAATTAGTATCTGAGAGTGGGGGAGGGAGGTTTCATATAAAAAGTGTTATGTGAGCTGAATCTTGAAGAAAACAAAGGAATTCTTAGAAACCAAAGATCAAAAGAGATTTCTTACAGATGGTGAGGCCCTTCAGATGCTCCTGTACACTGATATTATACTGATTGCATCACATCTCAAAACATTACAAATGCTCTTAAATGAGATCTGTAGTTACTCAAAAAAAAAAAAAAATCCTTAATATAACCACCTTACAAGGAAAAAGCCAGGAAAATCTGAAAAAATACCTGTTGTCTATTCAATTGTATATCACTCTCTTTGACAACACCATTAACCAATAGGTATTATTAAGCACTTAATATGTGCTAAGCATTAAAGATGGGGGATATAGGGGAGGAAGAAAAACATAATCCCTGACCTCAAAGAGCTCAAATTCTAATAGGGGAAATGACATTCATGTAACTATGGATACAAGATATATTCAACATAAATAGAAGGTTAATGTCAGAGAAAAGGCATTAGTAGCAGGAGGGATAAGGAATGGCCTCATGGAAACTCATGGAGCTCATCCATCATCTTAGACACTTTAAATAGATAATTAGCTGGGCCAAAAATTGAATAAGGGGAGGAGAAATTACAGTTATTGCTTTAAAATGTCAGGCTTTTTGAAACAAAGGCTTTTCTGTTTAACACTGATATTCTTCTGGTAATGGTCTATGACAGTGTGTCATTTTACTGACCCTCTTTGAAGATTTATAGCTGAGTATAATATAAGGGAGGGCAGCTAGATGGCACAGTGGATAGAGTACCAGGCCTGGAGTCAGCAAGACTCATCTGAGTTCAAATCTGCCTCAGATATTAGCTGGGTGACCCTGGATAAGTCACTTAACCCTATTTGTCTCAGTTCCTCATTTATAAAAGGAGTTGGAGAAAAAATGGCAAACCACTATAATATCTTTGCCAAGAAAACACCAAATGGGGTCATGGAGAGTTGGACACGACCAAAACAACTGAACAACAAACAGCATAAAAGATGAGAGAGAGAGAGACATTTAAATGATGGATATGAACAAGCCACAGAACATTCCAAGTGTGGAATTGTACAGAAGAAGGATCAAACACATTGGCTGCATGCCACAACATTCTCTACTGAGGCCCGAACCAGAGTAAAATGTAATTGGGAAATAGTTGACAAGATAAACAAAAACACAAAAGAACACAAATAATATTAATATGTAGTTTTCTAAGTCAATATACAGTCCACAGGAATCCTTATTTATGGTTTAGTGGTCCCCATTTCTGAGTTGATACCATTGGATTAAACAATATTACCAAGAAATGTATGAGAAAAAAAAAAAGAATTGCTGAACATATACCAAGAAAATGGGCCCACTGATGAATCACCATATGATCAAACTGGTATCCCAGCATTGTCAAGAGAACTACAGTAAAATCCCTAGGATATTTGGTAAAAAACACTTTGTAAGACTTATTGGACAATATGGACAAGAGATACATAGGATGGGTTGGATCCACTGGATTATTAGGAGAAACTGAGTGCAACCAGATAAATTAATGCCATTTTCTTAAAAAAAAAAAAAGTTGCTCCCTAAGTAATGCTGAAATGCAGTAGAGCAATTTAACCAGTGTAGGGAGTTCTTATTGAGAAACTTCTTCAAACGCATATCCAAGTCTTCTTAGCAATTTATACTTTTAGGGAAGTACCTGGGATTAAGTGACCTGCACATAGTCTTAGGCTCAATGGATTTCAGAGAACAAATCTGAATGAACCCTGGTCTTTCAGACTAATTTTCTTTATCCATTACACAACAATGGCAGGCTGACAAATTAGACATATAGTCATGCATACATACATGTTTGTGTGAATATATAAGCATGCATGTGTAGATGAGAGATCTACATACATGTGCACATGCATGTGTGTATTCTAAACACAATTATCTACTTCCACAGTAATGATAGTATACATTTGTTTTGTTTAACAATGCTTTGGGCAGAAAACATGAGCAAATACTTGGAAATAGTAACTATATCCAGTACATTCAAGGGTAGAAATAGTAACATCATTTGATACACAATAGGGGGTAATGCAGTCTCTCTGATTCATTTGTCACCAAGGGATATAATGTACTAAAATGAAAATTATTTTATATAAATTACAAAATATAAGAAAATAAGAAATAATTCTGTTCTAAAAATTCATACATTTTCATGCATATAAATTAGATCACAGTGAGAATTTTCTGCATAGTTTATAGGTAGAACACAATGTTGAATAATTATTTTAAATTAACTTTTAAAAATCTATGCAATATACCAATAAAAACCCATTTTCTATTAGAATTTTCCAAGTTGAGAAAAAAATATGGGTATATGCACATGTATAGTCAAATATACTTTGGCTTATACTTTTCAAAATAAAATGTTAATTTAAAGACAGTAAATGATTTGTCGCTTTATCATTCTTTTTCTATTCTGTAGGTATTGATTGAATTATCTAGCACTTCTCACCTTGACAATACCCCTCGATGGTATCCTCTCAAAGAACAGACAGAAAGTATTGACCATGGAAAGTCCCATTCTAGTCAGAGCAGCCAGCAATCTCCAAAACCGTCTGTCATCAAAAGCAGAAGTCATGGAATCTTCCCTGATCCATCCAAGGGTAAGTAACATTTCAAGCAGAATCTGTTTTGTATATATTTGTGCGTGTCTATTTATTGTTCTCTAAAATATGCATTTCCATGATGTAACATGTTCCAGTGAGGCTATCACAGTTTAATAAGAATAGTTTCTGAGTATACAAATATCACAGCGAATTTAGTTTTAGTTTACTCCATTTTTGAGGTTCATTGACAAATAAATTTGTTCCTGAAATAGTTAATGCATCTATGCAGTTTCTAAGGAATATGGTACCCTTTGAACCAGACCCATTTGTTTGACAATTAGCTAATTAATTGAAGTAATGCTCTTGAAACTCAACTATAGTTTCTTTTTCATCCATTGCTTACAGAAGAAATTTTAAAAATGAGGTTTAGTGTGCCTAGGAACTAGGGAAATTAATTCATGCCTGTATATATATAAATTTTGGTGGTAAATTATTGCCTACAATGAGATTATTTGTAGTCTCCAAATTATCTTTCTATCCTTGTCCCTTTTAGCATTCAGTATATTACCTAGCCATCTTCAGAGTTATATAAAAGTGGAATTTACCTTTTTCTTAGAAATGCATTCAGATCATAAATAAAATTACTTATCAATGTACTCTCTGAAATTGTTCATGGAGTAATAGAAATCTCTACAATCTCCTTCGATGACATAAACATTCTATGTTGATATGTCGTGGAATTGTACCACTCTGGTCAAGGACTTTATTCACAATATCTAACTTAAAACCTTCCTTCAAACCTGTCTCTTCCTCCTATATCCTCACTAGAAATAGAGAGAGAATAGTTGCTTCCTGGTATGTTGACTTTTATCCACTTGCACACTGTTCTGAAGTGTGCTGTCTAAAGTTTAAACACTCTCAAACTGCCTGGAAATTTTTAAAAACCCGACAAAAAGAAAAGATTCTAAAAGGAAATATGTTTTTGATGTTTAATTCTTTTCTTCCCAGATATGCAGGTACCTACAATTGAGAAATCCCATAGTAGTCCCGGGAGCTCGAAATCATCCTCCGAAGGCCATCTTCGCTCTCACGGACCATCACGCAGCCAAAGTAAAACCAGCGTCACTCAGACCCACCTTGAAGATGCGGGAGCCGCCATAGCAGCCGCAGAAGCAGCTGTGCAACAGCTTCGCCTTCAACCAAGTAAAAGACGCAAATAAATTCCTCAGCATGGCAGCTTAATGTTTATCTGTTGCCTTTCTTTTCCTGCTGTCTCTTCCTGTTTGCTTTGTCATCTTGCTCCTCCAGTTCCCGTGTCCTTGATCACTGTTTTCTGTCCTTTCATGTACGTTTAAAAACAATATAATTACCTAACTCTACTGCTTTCTATTTAATTTATTTTTTATTTTTTTTAATAGACAGCAGTAAAACTGGCTGTTTCTCCATCCTTTCCCTCATCCATCCAACCTGATTAATGGTGTTTGATATTTGTGAATGTGATGTTTTCAGGGGGGAAAATGTGTGTCGTTTTCATGTTCTTAAATATTTTGTATATTAGAATGCATTCATAAAACTTCAGATGGCGGCTAGTGTTCTAGGAATTACTCTGGGCATCCATACAAGCCATGTAGAGTAGATTGTCAATAAGGTACTTCTGACATAATGAAAGGGTATTATGCAGTGGAAAAAAGTGCTGGATTTGAGGTCAAAGATCTTGAGTACAAAGCCCATCTTTAACATTGGTTGTGTGACCTTGGGCAAGTCACTTAACTTCTACAGAAGCCTGTTTTCTCAACTGTAAAAAGAAAGTATTGGGTTAAGTGACCTCAGAAGTTCCTTTCAGCTCCAAAACCTTTGATCTACTGCTCTGAGAACATGCAAAAAGGATATTCAGTAGAGCAAAGCAGTTCATAGATTCGGAAGGACTTCAAACTTACAACTCAAGAGAATAAAGAAGCTTCCAATCAATATTGAATAACACTGAGTCACCCTCAATTGTTTAAATGTAAGATGTGATATCTGTCTGTGTGTTATACTGTCGAGTCTTTCAATAAGTTTAGGAACAGGAACCTTTATTTTGGCCTAATGATGTCATCAATCATTCTTATAATGAAAAATGGTAGGGCAACAAAGCCTTTTCATTATGGAGCACAAATGAGTCTGTTCTGTGGGATTTCATTTTCTGTAACATAAAATGATAGTACAGAGTAGTTTTTTTTTTTGCCCCTGTTTTTTCCTTGAAATTCACAATACCATTCCTCCAGCACAATAAATAGATTAAGGACTAATAGCCACTTACTCCCAGCCACTGCCCTCTGTAATCTAATTTGAATCTAAACTAAATTGCTTAGGTTTAGGCACCAAAAGCATTACTATAACAACTGACCAGACTACGTGTGACATTGTGGCACTGTCATGTTTGTTGGTGTACCGTGAGTTCCCTGAGGTATTATGCAAAAAGTGAGAAAAAGTAGTTGCTTTGCCTTTCCATCGTTATTAAAGAAACAGCCAGTTTTAATCCCTTTCAGTGCTGTGCATGTGGTGTCTTTTTTGGCGTTTGAGCACACAACTTATTTAAATAGAAGAAAAAAACCCCACTTGTGTTTGCATGACTAACATTTAAGCCGGTTCCATCTGAGGATACATACTGTGGGTTTCCATTTCACTCACACTGCCACAGCAGCACATAAAAGCGGTCAGTCTAATCACACCAGGAAACAGCACAGACACAGCATAGCAGGAGTCCTCCCAATTCAAAGAACTCAGTCTGACAATCTGCCTCCACCAGCCAATGACAACAAAGACCCAAGCCAGCTGGCTCTCAGGAAGGTGATGTCCGATGGACCCGTCAAGCCAGAAGGAGGTGAGCAGAAAGACGCTGCACACAGCAAGAGCCCCCCTCCCCCGATTTAAGGCGCCCCACCTTTGTTGTGTCCAGATTGGGTTTTAATCATCTTTGCCCCCCCTTCCCCAGTGGGCTATTGCAGACCTAGCGTATCAGGATCGCATCACCGTTATGTAAGTCCCAAGACCACTGTGCTGATATGTTGACAACAGTCATTTGTACTTTTCCACACATTGGGTCTCTTTGACTTTTGTTGGAAAAAAAAAATAGGTCGACTTGTGTTCTTATTGCAGAATGAAATGCATGCAACTAACCTAATCTGTTCAAGCATGATTTGTTGCATTGTGACAAAGCTTGAATTGCTCACAACTACTAGCCTCCCCATTGGAACTTAACTCGGTTATTCTTGCATACTATCTCAAGTGTTTTGCTTTTGGTTCAGTGGATTTTCAAGCTTTCCTAGAGGAAAAAATTGTTAACGCACTCACTCACGTTTACATGGTGAAAGTTCTCTCTTGATACTACAAGCAGACATTTTCCACTCTTGTTTTGGTAGTTGTTAAGTGTACTATCAGATGTGTTGGGCATGTCAATATCTAAGTGCCTGTGTAATAAATAAAGTATCTTTATTTCATTCCTAAACTACTGGATTCTGAGCCATTGTTATATATGCTGTATGTAGCATGGTATGAGTGTGTCCCTACTGGAATGGGATGGGGTGGACTTGGTTTGTTGCAATAGAGTACTTAATGAGGTGACTCCATTGCTAATTTAGAGTAGTAAAAGTAGAACAATGCAGAAATTAGTTATAGGGGACTGAGCAAAATTCATGGTTGGAAAGATCTCCAAGTTAGAAGGAAAGTGAATACAAAATAACACACGTAGATCTATTCAAAAGACTGCATATCAATAATAGGGTTTGGACTCCTTCAAGAAATTCCATGATATTTTTTCTTTCTTCACATCTAGTGTGCTTCATATGCTCTTCAGACTGATTCTGTAGTGGATGGTGAACCCTTGTCACAAGCCACCTTGCTTTGGAAAATGAGCTACAACTCTCCTCAGATATCCTAGACTTAGGAAAATTAGGAGGACTCTTTATCCTCTCTTATCTCAGCAGATACTATTCCTAGGATAGTGTTTTATGGGTAGAAAATGGGATTTTTCTTTGTAAATTCTTTTCTGAGTTCATTCAGAGTTAAATGTAGGGGAAAATATATTATTTTGATAGTGTTTCAGTATTGACTTTCATAATCAGACACAAGAAATCTGATTCCAAGATATCTAAGCCTCATATTCCCCATTTCTATCTCTCCCCACCACCCAACCACAGAAATGCTAAGTATTCAGCAGCCAGTTCTACCATACAGCCATAAGTAATCAAATAATTCAGGATAGGCAAGAGGGAAGAGTTTCTCTTTTTCCCATATGGTGAAAAAAAAAAACAAGCAAGAGGCCTAGGATTTTTCAGGTGGTATACTTATGGTGTACATCATAAGAGATTGTCACCTCACTTTTCGTTTTCCATTGTTACCATCATGGAGTAACCCTTCTTCCTCCAAAGGATTTAGCTGTGGTTAAATTTAACAGTGCTTCTGTTCCATGGTTCCATGAAAAACTCATTCATTGAATCCTCTGAATTAAGACACACAATTCCCAAGAATAGTTTGTCTATTATTCCTTAAACACCCCCCATTTTGGATTTTTACAATTTCTTTTTGAATTACCATAAGGTATCTGATAGTTTTCCTTAAATTGTGATAGAGTCCATGAGTTGTCTTCCTTTGAATAGCATTCCAGTAAGCCCACAAAAATTTAAATCTCCACACAGCTGGATATTTGGGGATTTTTATTATAATCATCTTTAAGAATCCAGGATCATCTTCAGGATATAACAAGGCTTTGGAATCAGAATTTAGTGGAGGAATGTTGTTCTCAGATGTAATAACAAAAGGGAATGTCTTTTAGTAAAAGAGAGACAGAAACACAAATACAAACTATGATCTGTGTACTTCCTGCTTTTAAGAAGGAACCAAGAAAATAAATTATTTTATGCCCCCCCCAAAAAAACCATACATAACACACTTCTGTATATCTTTATTAAAACATAGCATTTGTTTAGATAGAGATTACTGGTAAGAAATTTAAGTACAAGTCCGATAAGCTGGTGATGGTTCATGAATAGCAAAGGCAGGCTATTATTTATCCTTTTGAGAGGACATCAATTCAGCTCTTTGATTCTCAAATGAAAGGAAGTGAACAAAATTCTCAGCATTTAGCTCCTGCAATGCAAAATTCTGAAACTAAGCTATATAAGTAGAAGTAATAGAGGAATAAAACTACACAAATCTGACCTAATCACCCTGATTCAAGTTCCTGGATTTTAGGAGTAATTGCTTGGTCAGAAGTCAATGGAGGAAATAGCATATCCCAATCTCTCTTACCGAATTCATTTCCACAGTTCATATAATAAACAAGGTGATGTGTCAGTGTGGTAGACACATACCAGGAGTAGGATAATGCTGGCTAAGGAAACATTGTGTTTGCCAGAAGCACAGTGCTTTCACTGGATGGGCAGATTAAGCTATACCATTATATTACCTGAACAATTTTCTGCTAGAATATTAGACAATCTTAGAAGTTCTGACAAGCTGTTAGGATCTAGAAGGTCTATGTTTGCACATGAGTAGAGTTTGAAGTGGTGGAAACCTGAAAACAACCTATGCATGAGAGAAATGTGGATCATTCCAAATTAAGCAAGTCTGCTTAATTCTGAAAGAACTGTGTGTTCTCTTTCTAAAGCTACAATTTTAGAAACAGAGATAAAATTATGAAATAATGCAGCAGACAGTGGGCGGTCATTCATACTGACCCAACTTCCCTAGGAAACTAAAAATAGCACTCAGAACAGATTTGGGGTCCCATAGTTGGGTAAGGGAATAAAGAAATAGTAACCTTTTGTAGGTTCTCCCATGGATTGCCATCTCATGGAAGAAAGCTTGGAAATATGCAGTCATTTTCCCAAACTACTTTTGGGTCTTCAGCTTTAAAGAGCTAATTGTATAAGTAGAGGAGTAAGCAGTGGCATCAGTGAAAAAACCCAGAGCCCCATGTCTTCCTAAGCAATGAAGGGGGTGATGACAACAGTAACATAGAACACAAGAAGTGATTCTAGGGCAAACTGTTTGAGAGGGAAGTGTACTTGAGAAATCTCAGGAGGAGTAGTCAATGTAAAGTTTGCTCTGCCAGTGTAATGAATGTTTGTGACAAAACTGAAAAGAAGCAGGCAGGGAAGAGGAGGGAAGTTTTTTAAAGGGTAAGAAAATGTTAAAAGCTGAAATGGAGGGACGACAAACCTTCAGAAAAAAATATATACATGAACAAAATTGGTTAATTTCAGTTCTCAAAAGTTTTTCTGCCTATGTTTTCTGGCAAAGGCTTTTCTGTACTTACTGTGAAAATTGAAATGCTTTTCTAAATATTCATTCTCTCTCTTTTCATTTAATAAATCTCCAGTTTTTAGCTCTCTATTTTGTTCTTGAGTCAGAGCTGAGCTCACTAGAAATGCTCCTACTTTTTGTATTAGTCACAAATTTCTGAATATTTGACATACTAATTAAAATGAATTTGAAGTCTTTTCTTAGCAATGCTTTGGAAGGAAAGAAAAAAGATGACCAAATAACAAACTGACAGTTTATTGTTCTCTTTTTTTCCAAATAGTTGAAAAATCATTTGCTCATTTTTAATTTCTGTATTATTTATCATCTACAGTCAAAACTCTCTTAGCTATGTATCTACGTGTATTAATATTACATTTTAACATTGGGGGGGGAAGAATGTTTTTGATGTATAATTAATACCCTTAGATTGTGCTCTGTACCTCACCTATGAATGTCATTACTGAAGGAACATCAATTGTGCAAGTGAGGTATTTGCCAGTGAACACAGTGAATCTTCAATGATCGATCAATACTCTCTTGCTTGGGCACTCTTGTAACTAAAGGCAAAAAAGGAAATTGGGACTTAGTGGTACATTACACAGTCAGGACCATCTAGCTCACATGGAGGTCAAGCCTGTGACCTTGGCTTCATTAACACTACACTTGAACCAACTGAGCTAACCAATCTTGGGTTGAGAGCACATGGAAGGGGCAATCCATAAGTATAGGTAATTGAAGAGGGTGACTAGCTACACTGTATTATAGGAGGAGCCAAGATAGGCCCATCTAACCCAAACATCTTCCCTACTAGCCTGCCAATGTCATTGAAATTCCTATACTTACAGTAATTCCTTTAATTTAAAACATTCTCTGGGGCCCCTGCTGCAAAAATACAAATATTTGATTTGGGGAATAGCTTATTTGAAGGAGACTGATATCGATAGCCTTTAAATAACATGAGAAATGTGATGTGGATTCTCTTTCAGAATAATTAATAGAATAGGAACATTATAGGCAATACAGATGTGCTTTGATAAGAGGGGGAGGGAATTGGGGACAGTCTGGTTCGTGACGAGGGTGGGATGCCACAAGGAGAGTCCTGGACAGCAGGACACAACAGTCTGACAGAAATGAGTCATTTAACAGAAATGAGAACAGGGAAGGAGAGAGGAAAATGTGCTAACCCTGTATATGGAAGTGCCTAAACTAAAGCTATGACTACACCAAATAATGATTTTCCTGTTTCAAAGCATCTGAATTATTTAGGAGTAATATTTTTCAACCAGATGTTTAACTCTGCATAAATACAGTCTAGATTATCTACTGCTTATTGAGATACACAGTTTAGTAAGAAGATAACACATAGATTTAAATAGCAACGGGAGGTAGCTTATGAGTATTGACCAATAAGGTCAAATGGCTTATGAGGTGATATTTGATTTTGGCAATTTCTTGTAACAATAACTTTTAAACAATGCGTTCGATTATTTAAGGAATTCAAAATCTTTACAGATTTTAATATGTGAGATACCCTCAGAAATATTTAACTTGAATAGGGGAATCTTAAAGCTTGAACAAATGAGTATGGGGAATTTATTTGGATTTAATTCATCTTTATGTCCATAAAGACCCTATAAAATTCAAAGATATTCATGTCAATAAAAGTTATCATTATGGAATGAATTTAACTGATAGGGTCAAATAGAATAATGTAAATCTTTTATCAATATGACAAAACTGACAGAACACATACATTTTCATGGGGAAAAGAATTAAGATAAGTATTGGAGTATGGATTCCATATGGTTATTTTTTTAAATCATGTAATATGAGCACTGAACTGCGGATTTTTTTTCTTTTCATTCTGTTACAAATTTGCTTCTTTAAAAACAGAAAAATTATTGATGGTTTTTTTTTTACTTTTACATGACTGTCATTTATGAATGCCTCCTTGAAATTTGACCCTCCCTTGTAACAAAGAAAAGCAGTTAAGCAAAAATAACTGATACAACAACACAAGGTATGGAACATTTAACTCACACAGTCATTTTTCTACCTCTCTAGCAAAATGAGGGAGGTATGTTTCATTATCTTTATTTTGTGATCAAAATTAGTTATTAAAATTATTCAACGCTTAACTTTCTTTTAGTTCTCTTTTCATTTACATTATTTTCAACCTCTGCTTTTTTGGTTGAGGTACCAAAGTTTCCTTTTTCTCAAAAAAAATACTATATAAATTCAAAGGCATGTTATTTTAGCTCTTAGAGATTAATTAGTAATTTCATTTGGGTGCCTCATGCAAAAAGAATATAATCACTTTGAAATCTATAAACCATTTAATTCAAATTCATATATTAACATAGATATTATACTTTTAATGGCATGTGGAAAGTTTTCATTGACTTCAAAGGTTGATGATATATCCCTAAAATATAAATAACTCATTCTGCATTATTGCTTTTCTTTTCTATCCCAACTACCCTGATAAGAACCACTCATTTATCTGGAAACTAATTGAACTTAGTGGGAAAAAAGTAGAAATTTTTCACAATTTGTTTCATTTGTAAAATGTTCCCCCTTTTCATATTATAACCTAATGTTTTAACAATGCTTTAACAACCAGGTATACTTTAGTTGTTCATTAATACTTCCATTCTTTCCATTTTTACAAATTCCATCTAAATTATTTTGGGTGAGGGATTGTTTAGGTCCTTTGTATAATTGGGAAATGTGTTTCATTTTGTTATTGAAAACTGAACCTATGGAGGAAACTGTGTGTTGCTTTTCTCTGTTGGTTAGATAAAAACCCAGTATTGTTTGGAAATTTCTACTTCCATATTCTCAGCTCTTATTCTTTAGTAAAGCACTCAGTCTTTCTCCTTCAAAGCATTTTCCATGTCATTTTGCATTTTTTCATTTTTAAGTTTATTAGACTGCCTGAGGTGAGTAATGAACCAAGTGATAAGTGTAAACTTAATCAAATTAATCCCTGCTCGCTTCGTTCCGAGGGGAAAATAAATAAGGGAATAGGGGGGAAATATACTCTGTCATTGCTTTCCATTTCACCTCTCATGGATCTTTTAGGGAACTTTGAAATTAGATCTGCAAAACCACACCTAAGTGTACTGCATCAAAAATTCAGTGAGATTCATCATGGTTCATACACATCACCATGGAGTCAAGCATCATCCCTCCCTTGATTATGATAAGATTGATCCTTGAAAAAATTATATCAATTGAAATCTTATGTCCTAGGTAAAAATCACTATACCAAGTGGGCCCATACTGGGTGTAATTTGTGGGCAGTAGTACTTGTAGCCTAATGGTATACAGATTAGTAGGTAAAAACAGAATTAACTGGGAAGGAAAATCCTTCAAAATGTTCTGGGGTGAGTACAAATTTATGAAAGACAAAAACATTTGTGCATGCTTCATTTGTAAGAAGCAATAGTGGGTACAGAGCTGACCTCTCAGCAAGATAAACCTGGGTTTAACTCCAACCTCTGACATAAACTGACAGTGACCATGGGCTGAACTTTCCAAGGATCTAGGCAACTCTCCAAGATCACAGGTTGCAGATAAAGTGCTGAATTGCATTGGTAGAAGTTTGGCTGGGTTTTTTTGTTTTGTTTTGTTTTGGTTTTTTGTACAGTTTTATTCCAAATTAAAATCCCCATTTTGGGATTCTAGAGTTGAGGAAGTTCTAGAGGTGGAAAAGGGGGAGTGGGAAGCCTGAAGATTAGAAAGGCAGTAAATTTAGATCTACAAGACCATTAAAAGAACTCAGACTAAAACCTTTCAGGTAAGACTCAAAAAAGAATTCCTCATTTTAGTGGAGAAAGGATAAGGGGAGACATAACAATGGTCCTGAAGTATGTGCAGAGTTATCAAGAACACCAGAGAAGATGGTACCTTAGCTCCTCAACTCTACTGATAATAGAAGAGGAAAATCTAGGCCATATCTCAACATTGAAGGTTATACAGCTACATAGTGTCACAACTAGTTATAAACTAGAATGATCAATAATCTAGTTATAATATATAAATCACACTCCACTATCCATTTCATTATTTTTTCCCTTGAAAGGTCTCGAAATAAAATTATTTTCCTAGCATCATTTAGAACTACCTTGAGAAAGTCTATGAAAATGCCTTTGATACCAGGCTTGAAAAGTAAGATAGATTCACATTTGTTTAGAATGGTAAAGGTAGCTCAAAGGTGGGTTAACTTTCTTTATTGATACTTTATAAAGGAATATTACAGACAGAAACTTACCTCTTCCTATATGTCCCCTTTGTCAGGAGGAGAAGTAGTTGGTACTTCAGGAAATAGGTAGAAAGCAAAATCAGAAGTGATATGTGCATGGAAATATTTTCAAGAATTCTTCAAATGCTGTTTCCTTACTTACTGAGATTATTCTTTCTACCACTGGGATGAGTATCACGACATGATATTCCTGAGAAGCAGATCCTCAAAGGAACAAAATAATGTGAAAATGCTTAAGTATATGTAAGCAAAGTAGTAAAAAAAACAAAAAAAACCCCATAATATTTTGCTTTAACTAAGATAGCAGGTGAAACAAAATCAATCAGGAGCTTTTTTTTCTTTGCATCTTCTTAAATTGTCTAGACCACATGCAGACTGCTTCTGTTGCCTTTCATGCACATAAAAAGAACTTCCATTATTCTCCTATTATTTCCCAGACCCGTGATCATTTACCCTTTCTTGCCATAACCATGAATGCTAGAAAATTGTGTTTTTTCTAAGATATATACACATGAGAATTTTCTTTTCACTTTACATTCTCTAAAGCTCCAGTATCTTTGCATTCCATGTCTTGATCTTAAATGTCCAGATGTCAGTTTGTTGCTATTGTTATTGAAATATCCTCAGGATATACCAATCCCTGTTAATTTAAATTATTTTAATTTTAAGGAGCATAATTTGGACTCTTAAATTTATGTAATTTATGAATTTTATCAGTTATTCCTGTTTAAGCATTTTCACCAGAAAGATCATGTTGTCTATGAATTGTCCAGCTGTTTCAGTCATGTCCATATCTTTGTGACCCCATTGGGTGTTTTCTTGGTGAAGATACTGGAGTGGTTTGCCATTTCCTTCTCTGGCTCATTTTACAGATGAGGAAACTGATGCAAATAGGGTGAAGTGACTTGCACAGGCCACCCAGCTAGTAAGTGTCTGAGACCAACTTTGAACTCAGGAAGATGAATCTTCCTAAATCCAGGCCCAGTGCTCTATCTGCTGCACCTCCTATATGCCTATGAGGATATATACCAAAATCTTAATTTTTTGTGGGGTGATTTTCCACCCTTTTAATTATTACAGGAAATTTAGAGAGCCAGGCTATGATGTTATCCTGCAAGGTTCTGAGTTACTGTTTCTTAATGTCAATAAAGTTGTTTTTCTAAAATGCAAATACATGTCAACATTAGCCAAAATAAAACATAACTAATAATCATCAATAAAACTGATCAGCAATAACATATTCATTCTTGGTGGTTTGATGGTGGAAGGAAATTCCAAGTAACTAGACCTAGAAGCCATAAGAGAATGGTATGGTAAATCAGAACTTGAATTTTTCTATTTGTAGATACCATGTATGAGATGCTAATTTGCATGCTACAATGCAAAGACTGTATGTGTTCTTCTTCTCTTTTTTTAACTGTTAAGTCCCCCATCAGGGAAAACTTCTCTGTATTCACATTTAAGAGGGGTAGGTTCTCAAAGCTCCACTCGTTGCAAAAGCATTAATATGATTGGGACAGATATGTATTACTTTCTGCATGGACAATTCCATTGTTCCCCTTAGTTTGTCTGGGTTGTCTGCCTTTGTAATAATGGAAGAGGCACAATTGAAAACTATCCATATTAATAAAAGTTTCACCTTTATTCTGCCCATTTCCTCTTCAGTTTATTTACATAACTATAAACTTAAATTTAATACTAAATATTAACTAAGAGCATTTTGCAAAATATCTGACCATAGTAATTAGCATTTAAAAATAATTAAGTGCATTGTATCCTTGTCCCATATTTTTTCCCTTTGTAGTAGAATTTTGCCTTAAAATAGGTGACTCTTAGGTCTCACATTAAAGTCAGCCCCATGGCATGGAGTCCAAGGACAGGTATTGCAAAACACAATTAAATTTCTTTAAAACATAAATGACTTAGAATAATATATTATTATGTTTTGAAATTATTTTTCTTTTATATATTTTTCTGATACAGGTAGCTTTATATTTGATCTTTTCACATATCATTCACATATGACTATATGCTGTGCCAATAAATTACTTGTGGTCGCTTTAATTATTGAGTTTTTAGTGCTATCTATAAAGTAAAAACTCATCAAATGTATGAAACAGATGAATATTATGATATTGTTAGAGTAAAATGTTAATATTCTTTCACATTTGTAGAAAAGATTTAAGCAACACAATGCCAGATTAATGTCATTTGGAAGCAATTAGGTGCAGGGACACCAAGTGTTTCCTTCTTGTAACCTTGCATAGTATACTCGAAGCATCCCATATTGATCATCTTCATAAATACAAGTGTAAATTTTATAATTGTCTCCAAATATGAAAGTGAAATATCTTTGAGAGTAAGGAATATTTTTTATTACAAAGAAAAAGAATTTTTTTCTAATACAAAATTTATGGTTTTTTTGGTTTGCTACTATTTTAAAGAGATTACCATACCACTAAACACATTATGTTGTTGTTAGAAGGAACTATGTCAATGAAATTCCCACCAAGGACTGAAACTAAAATATGGTAAATCCAGGTGAACATATTCCTTACTTTTAAATGTGTAGAACTAATTACAATTTGACTGTGTGGAAATAGAAGTAGAAATTATATTATTGCCCTGTATTTTGTCTTTTCCCATTTTATTTTTTCTTGGTTTTGTACTTGAGCAATTAACTTAAGTATGTTTAAGGAAATAAAAATGCTTTGCCTTCCAAAGTAGTTAATTTAAACTCCTCTAAATAGCATTACCCATGTAGTATACTGGAGGGGAAAGAGAAAGAGAGAGAGAGAGAGAGAGAGAGAGAGAGAGAGAGAGAGAATATATCTATAGATTAGATGTAGGGATAACTATTTCGAAGAACAGAAAATTCTTTGAACAGAAACTTCATCTGAAAGTTATATTATTCTGGACATATTTTTGTTGTTGTTGGGTTATTTTGTGTTTTTTTAGGAGGAAAGGCAAGGCAATTGGGTAAAAGTGACTTGCCCAAGGTTACGCAGCTAGTAAGTGAATCAAATGTCTGAGGTTGGATTTGAACTCAGGTCCTTTTGACTCCAGGGCCAGTACTCTATTCACTGTGCCACCTACCTGCCCCATTCTGGACAGGTGTAAAGGTTTAGTCTGATACTTTCAGGGACTTTTTTTGCAATTGATATTAAAAGTGGTGAATAGATTGTTTCAGGGAAATCAATTCAGAATTAATAATGTAATGGCCAAGTAAAAAGGATCATCACTTTTAAAAAGATGCGAATTATCACAAAAAAATTTTAAGCTATGTGATGAAAAATAATGGTTATATGTACACAGATGCTAGGGGATAAAAAAACTTGATAGATTTATTAATGTCACTGTCCCTTCCAAAACAAAAAGACAATAAAACCAGTAGAGAAAATTTTCAATTTCTATGATAGCAATATCTATAAGTAGATCAAAAGAGGTGTCTTGGAAATAATAAACTATAAGTGCTGCCAAAATGTCATCATCATTCCAAAAAATATTTGGGGAAAATTGAAGGGGATAAGCATTTATATGACACCTACTATGTGACAAATACTGTGCTAAGCACTTTATAAATACTTTGTCATTGGATCCTCACAATCACTCTGTGGAGTAGGTACTGTTACTATCCCCATTGTGCAGTTGAAGAAATTACAGTATATAGACTTGAAGTGATTTGCCTAGTGCTATATAGCTAAGTCAGTATTGGAGATGGGATTTGAATTCAGGTTTTCTTGACTAGAGGTCCAGCATTCCACTGCACCACCTAGCTACTACCTATTTGGACAGTAACTTTCAGCCCAGAATCTATTGACTACAATCTGTTCACACAGCATCCATCATAAGCAGAGCTCTGAGAGATTCATCTATTTATTATTTTTGGAACTTAATAGAAACTAAAGCTGATCAGTCTGGCCAAAGATTATTTGTACAGGTTGAGACCATGTCTGTCGGCACATATATAATCACAGTGTCAGGTGATAGTATTATTTTACATTGACACAGAGGAGAGCACAAGAGATAAAAGTAAAAAAAAATTCAGTGAAAAAATACGAAAGAATTGAAGTTAGCCAATGTGAAGTGATAAAACAAAATTATATCTAATCATTGAGACTTTAAAGAAAATCAAGACAAAATCAGAGAAGTTAAAACAATTAATAAAATTAATTTGACAATAGATAAGATCACTTTAACCAAAAGGTCCTCTTAACAATAAATACAGGGGTGGCTAGGTAGTGCAGTGAGTAGAGCACCAACCCTCAGGAAGACCTGAGTTCAAATCCGGCCTCAGACATTTTACACATTAACTAGCCAGGTGACTTTGGGCAAATCGCTTAACTCAAATTGCCCTCCAAAAAGCAAAAACAAACAAACAAAACAATAAATACAGTGCATGAAGGAGTGGTTCACATGGGACACAGGGACCATATCTTTTGTGAGTTAATTTGTTGGTGTTATAAACTAATTATTTTCTGCTTCTATTTATTTCTTGGTAGGAAAATGAGGCTTTATTGATAAAGAAGGTATGTCACAAAACAAAATCCATGTGAAAGGCATGAGCCCAAGAATAAAATAATTCAGTTTTTCAGTAGCAAAATAATTTTCCACACATTAATGGCCTATACCTGATTGAAAGAATAAGGAGAGTTCAACAGTCTTTATAAGAACTGAAAAATATAGTTGATTTTCCATTAGAATATTTTTTTTTTTGAAATGGAGAGAGGGAAAGGAGGAGAGAGAGGAAGAGGGAAAATGGAGAAAGGGGTACAAAGGAAGAGAGGGAGAGAGAGAAAGGAAAGAAGGAGAGAGAGAGGGCAGAAGAAAGGGAAAGGGGGGAGGAGAGAGGAAAAGAGAAACCCAAACTAGTGATATCAAGATGCCAAGTTAGCACTACTCTTATTATCTGTAACAGCACCATCTGGTGGCTCCTTGAGAATATTATGATATTTAGAAAAAAAGATGCAATTGAAAGGCTTTTAATGGCCTATTGACTCTATAATTAAAAACTTAGACTATTAATTATGACACCTACTAATTAAAATTTAAATGTTTTAATCTTCATATAGTTGTACTTTCACATCAAGAAAAAAATTAATATAATAACTGATATAGAAAATCTATGTTTGAATTTGACTCTTATGACAAATTGCATATAACTGAATTGAAGTAAAATGATTACACATTTATATATTTATACTTGTCTTATTAATATTTAAACACAAATACATCTTTTAATGAAATAATTTAATTGCACGCTCCACTTTAGGTCATCATTTGCTAAAATAATTTAAAAAAATAATCCACCATTTTCTTCCCCTTTTGGCTACAAAAAAAAAAAAAAGCAGGAACTTTAAAAGATATTTCCTTGATAAAGAGAGTTGCTATAACCACAAAAAAGTTGAACTTTGAAATATTTCAAATGTTAAAACAATATACATAGGATAATTAAATTATAGAATCAGCAAAGTAAATCTGGAAGAAACCTTAGAGGATAGGGTGATTGATTCTGAATCACTTGGAATGAACAAAATTTCATTCTACAATAAGTAAAATGACACATTAGGTTGTTTCATGTGATCTCAGAACTAAGAGGCTGTCTCTATGCAAAATTGTCAATTCAGTTAATTGACCCAAATGGGGCCATTTTCCATCATGTAAATAAGAAACTATATTTCTTAGTAAATTGACTATATTTGAAATAAGTATCTTGTTGAAATATCTGATTATGTTGAATTCTGAAAGTCTCAGTCCCAAAAGATAATTTTAATTTCCCTCATATGAATGCAAGAAAATTTGAATTAAAATTATTAACTTACTCTTCCTTTTGATAAAGAGATTGAGATTATATCTATTCAATTAAAATGTGAATAAAAGGTCAAAATTTCAGCTCACCCAGATTTTTCTCCTGACACAAAATAAATACATCACTGAATTTTAACTGAACTAATTGAGTTAATTGGATATTTTGGCACTCTGTAAATGGTGCCAAAGTTCCAAGAGAGTGAACAGAGCCTGAAATAAAAGTCATTACAGCAAATATTAGCGCGATATGCATTAAATGATTTCTGTGACACAAGAACTATTTTGAACTAGAGCTGTTGAATCCTCAGGAAATGAAACAGGTTTATAAAAAGATAACATTTACTTCAATGCCTAGTTTGCATTCCTTTGGGCTTACTTTAATTTTATTTTCAAAGTCTATTGTAGAAAGGTTCAAGTTCAGACTGCATGTACATAACTGCCATAAGAAAATAAACTCTGCCAAATCAGATATCTCCTTCTAGATAATACCTAATATTTATATATTCAGATAAATCTAAGTGATTGATATTTGGGGTTTTCATTGTTTCATTCAACAATTTATTGAGTGACATCATGTTTTAGTAACTTTGTGTTGAAAGCTTTGGAATTATGAAGAAAATAGATACCTTCACTTCCTTCTATATGTTTACAGTGCTACAATTCATTATTTGGAGAGTTGAGCACATTAAAGGGAAAAAAAAACATTTTTCATATTATGTAAGTGCAGAATATTTTAGATCCGATATATATAACTATGAACTTCTAGACAAACAGTCCAGAGACTTATTTTAATTGAATCACTAATATGTATTTATACACACATATACATATGGGCATTATATGTATGCAAGTCACTATAATATATACATATATGTATATAGTGTGTCTATAAATATACACATGCATGTGTATGCCTACCTTCAAAATGCTAAGTTACTTAGTTCCCACAGGATATTTAAGTTTACATTTAGATATTATTAAGCTGTGCCTACACAAAAGACTAAGTATACCTATATATCCAAATGTCAAATATTTGTATAGAGTTTTAAGAAATTATTCATGTATTCTGAATTATCTCAATATGTTGCATTAAAGTTCTCAAAACTTTGTATTTCTGACTGAATTTTCCATTTTTCCTCAATTTGCTTTTATGCTATAGAGATACAGTACAAATAAAAATGAATAATAGTTTAGATTTTTTTTTTTCTCCTAAAACTGACTAGGGGTGGCTAGGTGGCACAGTGAATAGAGCACCAGCCCTGGAGTCAGGAGGACCTGAGTTCAAATCCAACCTCAGGCACTTAACAAAAAAAAACTAGCTGTGTGATCTTGGGCAAGTCACTTAAGTCCAATGGCCCTACCTTCCCCCTCCAAAAAAGAAAAAAAGAAAAAAGAAACTGACTAAATACTGGTCTTTTCATAGTCAGTTTACATACAAATAGATCAATGGACATTTAAGTGAAAAACTCAATCAATTATACAGATGCTGTACTAACACAATGCTAATAGGCAGGATCTTTAGCGTTGTCTATTGAAAACATCCAGAAACTAGTTTTTAAAAGTCCTTTTCATATGAATATACCTGAGAATTTGTGTATACAGACTGAAGTCTACTTGTCTGAGGTACCATTCTATGGTTTTACTTTTGAAGGATAGGCTACAGATGTTTAAAATTTTTAAAATTTCTTTAATTCCATTTTTTTCTTTTTTTTTCTTTTAAAATTATTTTAAAGTATTTACAATACTTCATTGGACTTTCCAAATGACACTCCATTCCAGAGAAGGAAGCAAAATAAAAAACTGTACTCTACTGACTTATTTCCAATGTTATTCTTTATTTCCTTTGTCATTATATTGTTTCATGAATTGTGCCATATTTCTTGCTTTAAATAGAAATGCCAAGTCAGTAAAGTAAAAATTTTGCCAAATGTAAAGTTTAAGATATAAATCCTATGATATTGTGTAACATATTGTGCATCTCTTATCAAAATGGGGGGGGGGACGTTAGTCATCTCAATAAGGCACAATTTAAATAAGCAAATTTATAATATCCTAACAGCAATGGAATATGGACTGGAGCAATGGAACTATTTGGTTAAGTCTTCTGTGCCAGTGTTACTTTACTGTTGATGAAGCTGAAGTTGGAGCTACGAGATAAAAAAGCAACCCCTCATGAAATAAAAAAGCTAGTCAATAACTAGTTTAGTATAGAAATGTTAAACTGGTTTGACTGATAATTTTCACTGAATTGTCTTGTTGATTTACTTTTCTAGTTGTAAAAACAGTTTTACAGTATTTTACATATGTATGTATACATATATAATTGTATGCCTCCCAATTGTATGTTCTCCCATTTTTGTTTTTAAAAAAATCTTTCTTTTCAAAAATTAGCAAAATAATAATCCATTTATGTAGCTGTTGTCTCTTTACCAAGACCAAATATCTTGGTAAGGAAAAAAAAAAGACTGATTTTCCAAAAATCTAACAACTACTTAGTTGTTGCTTGTAAACAATGTATTTCAAATAGGCAATCTTCATCTTATACGTATCTAAAAGCTAGAATTTATAGCTATACCACTTGAAGGACTGCAAAGTACTTTATGTACATCATCATACATACATTATCTCATTTCCTTCTCACAACCCTGGGGAGGTGCTAGTTTTATTCCCATTTTACAGATGAAGGAACTAAGGCAGAGGTTAAATGACTTACCCAGGATCTTACTACTAGTATCTAAGGTGGGATTCGGTCTTCTTGACTCTATCCAGCACTGTCTACACTGTTACCTATGTACAATATAAATGGCCCTTGCCTTAGCTTCCTAAATTCCAATGATCCTTACTGTTCATACTTAGTAATCTTTAAGTAAAGCCCAAAAAGCACTCATGGAAAAGGAAGGATTTTTTAAAAAGAATCTTTAAAATATAACATGAAGGAAAAGGAAACCATGAAAAACTAAGGGAGGTCAGAAAAGCTAATCCTGGGAAAGGCCTCCAAGTTTGTGCTGGGTCTCCATGGTAGTAGCCTGAGGATTCATAAGACTGAGAACTAGAATGGACCAGAAAGGTTACTTACTCAAATTTACTCATTTATGAAAGAGGAAACTGAGTATTGAAGATGCAATGTGACTTGCTCAAGAATTCACATCCTCTTATGTCAATTCAATGTGCTTGTCACTATACCAAAGCCCCACCATCCCCCCCAAAAATATATTTTCCCACAAATTCTGTATGTTTTATTTATTTTCATTAAATAGCTGGAAAGTCCACCAAATTAGAAATTCAAAAAATACAAACACAGTGGAGTTTAAGTAATACTCCTCCATTGAAATATTTGTATGATTTATAGTTTGAGAGTCGAAGTGGCCCTTAAGTAGAGGACTGAGCACAGAGTCAGAACGACCTGGGTGCAAGTCCTGCAGCTAACAAATATAATCAATAAAATCAAAAATTAAACCTTTAAATTCCCAGTGCCCCACGGCAACTCTTTCAGACTGTAAATTACATAGGAGGTTCCAGTCTGCATCAATGGAAGAGAACTCCCCAATGGGAATGAAATAGGCTAATTAGATTGCTTTGTTCCTAACACCTGACTGAGGCAACATAAGGGTACTAGGGGAAGGAGGCCTTCTAGAGAGGTAGCAACTGGTAAGAGAGTAACCCAGAAAAGGAGATGGAATGGGAGCAAGAGAAGCTTTTATCTGTTATAAAAAAAATTGCCTAGGGCTGTCTCTTAGCCCAGGGAAAGAGAGTGATTGCTATTCTCTACCTTTTGCTGTTTGGCCCTTTAATCCCAATCTTGGAACTAAGGCTTTTCTAGCCAGCAATTCAACTATACTAAAGGTTAAATTGACCTTTGTGGAATAACTTGGGGAATGCATTCACCATCCTAAATGTGGTTTCACAGAAAAATGGATTCAGCATGCTAAATTGATTTGCAAATTTTGGGGACACAAATCAAGGACTTCCCATACAAGACAAAGGGATCACTACATATTAAAATTTCTAAAGTCTTTCTGAATGACCAGATTATGTTTGATCACCTTGGACATATCAAGGAATTGTTATATTTTATCACTCTTTCTTGTTAAAAAATAAAAATAACACATCTCATTGTTGTTTGTTAAGATGGAGTTGTTAAGACATTAACAGTTGTTCGTCCTCTTGTTGTCCCCATTTCTGTTCATGAGTGATTTTTTAAATATTTCCTCTGTGAAAAAGTAAAACATAATTATTTTTCTTCTAAGTTATCACATCCATGGATTATGAAAGCAAACTTAAGTCAAAAGTGAAGGAAAGATGCAGACAGTCTGGTTTTAGAGATAAAATCAAAGAATAATTATGGACTTTTTAAGAACAGTGTTTTGGGGGCAGCTAGATGGTGCAGTGAATAGAGCACTGGCCCTGGAGTCAGGAGGACCTGAGTTCAAATGTGGCCTCAGACACTTAACACTTACTAGCTATGTGACCTTGGGCAAGTCGCTTAACCCCCAATAAATAATATTGTTTTGGCTTATCCCGACCCATCCACCAAACCTCCTCCATAAGACAAGGATCACATATTAATTTGCCATGGAACTTTATTAATCAGAAATTTAATATGATCAACAGGTGAAAAATCTGAATTTGTATTATTTCCAAAATATATATAGTACTTATAGATATTTTTAAGTTTATATTGAATATAATGTTAAATGTAATCACGTTATTGTATGCACTTGCAACCTTTTCATATTAAATATTTTTAAGGTTTTTGCTAACCTGTTGTTCCCACCCTATACAGCAAGACCAACTAATCACCGACCTGCTGAAAGCTCCGTCTCTACGGGCTCATCTGCCAGCAGCTTTGGCAGTGGATATAGTGTGGACAGTGAAGGAAGTAGCAGCACTGCAGGGGAGACTAATCTATTTCCCATTCCAAGAGTGTAAGTTTTTTTTTTCCTTCCCCTTTGACATATTTAGTAATGAGTCAAAAAATGGTATTCTTTAGTGTGTCATCCACCATCATCAGGCTTTCTCAAGATAAAAGAGAAATGGACAAAGGGGAAAAAATAAAGTTTAAATAAAGACCAATTTCCCATTTTCAGCAAATGCTTAGAAAGCATGATGCTATTTGGATTGTTTCTATAAACATGAAAGGACTGGATTGTCATAAAAGAGATCTGATTATTATTAATATATGTGATTATTTATACATATATTTTTAATACACATTAAAGATATATATGTATTAGTCACCACCTTTATTTATCCAGAACATTTTGGTTTGTTAAATAGGAAAACCATAGGAATAATTAGACTAGCTACAATACAGTTAAATTCATAGCAAATATTTTGATGTTTTAGTCTATGAGATAATAGATTTTAGGCAAGAATGTATCATAGATTTAAAGCTGATATGCAGACCTTTGAGTCCACTGAGTCTAATCCCCTCTTTTCACATGAGGAAATTGAGGTACAGAAGGGTTCAGTGACTAGCCCAGTGTCACATATGTAGTAAGCATTGGTGGGAGGATTTGTACCTTGATCTTCCTGAATTCAAGTTCACTGTGATCAACTTCCTTAAATTAAACTTGGTAAAATTGAAGCCCAGAGGAGTGGGCCATGATGGGAATGTAGGTTCTCTAAGAACAAGTCCCATCCCAGCTCTTCTTTTCCACTGTGTCATCAGTGACTAAGTACGATCAAAAGTAGCATTGAAGAATATTTAGAAAAACTGGCATTGGTCCAGTTGACAGATATTTTTGAAATCACGGCTACCCAAATTTAAAATAATTATCACATTGTGATATTCCTTTATACTTCAGAAGTAGAACTGCCTGAATATTTAAAGCTGATTTTCTTGAAAAATACCACTATACTATTTCTAGGACCATGATCCCTGGGAACATATTGATGACTCCCCTAATAGTGTGTATGCCTATATAGCATATATAAATTAGAAATAGCCCTGCAAATAAGAAGGAGGACTGAAAATTGATGAGCCCCTCTATAAAACAGGCACTCTTAACCCTATTGTTTATGTCATGGACGCCTTTGGCAGTTGGGTGAAAGTTATAGACTCTAGCATAAAACACTTAAAATATTATATATATGTATATATATGTATACATATATATACATATATGTGTGTATGTGTGCATATATATGTGTATGTGTGTATATGTATCATGTATACATATATGTAATAGAAGTTATTTAGAAATATAGTTATCAGAAAATTGTAAAGTTCTCAGACCGCAGATTAAGAACTCTTGCTATGAAATAAAAATAGAATTGAGATACAACAAGGCATAGTAAATAGATAGCCATCTTCCAGATCAAGATGATCTAAGATCTGTAGATGGAAAGGTAGAAGAGACATAGATCCTATCAACTACATCTTCCTCATTTTACAGATAAGTAATTGAGGCCTAGGGAGGTTGTGTCATGCCCTATATCCCATAAGTTAGGGCAAAGGTCAGATTTAAACCCAAGTCTACTGACTACTGACTTTTCACTCTCCGAAGCTGTTTATACTCTATTACTCTGTCTTTGGGACCTTGGAAAAGCCAATCACCTTCACTTCTCAGTACCTCCAGGCAACTTTCTCAGACTACAAATTAAAGAGTGTTATCTCTGCATTGATTAAGAAACTTTTCTCTTTGGGAGCTCTTTACACAGATGACATTACAAGGGTCTGGACAACAATAGAATAATTTCAGCCTATTCCTAAAACCCAGGCTATTTTAGGCCACTTGCCCTCTTTTTCACCAAAATTCATATCATGAAGATATTTCTTAGACACATATGTAATAATTCTAAGCCTCTGCGAAGAGGAACAAACATTTAGATAATAGATCTGGACAATAAAATTGATGGGAGATCGTTATAACAAGAAGATTGATGATATGAACATGAAACCACACAGACCAAGTATATTTTGCTGACCAAGTACATTTTGCCCCAAATCTTTTTCTTTCTCTCCCTCTAGCAATACCCAAATGTAAAAGTTTGCATTATAACATAAGTAAATTTATTGGGGAGGAAGATGAAAGGCCAATCACAGCAAAGAGTACAATCTGGAGATCGGAGACCAGGATTCACTAGGGTGCCTTCCTCCTGGTCCTTAAGTAAATGGATCATTTTATGCTGTGGACAAGAGCTCCCCCTAGCTCTTCTGATTTGGAAGTCCAGGCTCTTCACCCTTCTGCTCCTCTTGAAAGTCCTGTGGTTGTGTGGTCTTGTGGTTGTGGGGTGTGTGTGTGTGTGTGTCTGTGTGTGTGTGTGTCTGTGTGTGTGTGTGTGTGGCCACACTGGGCAAAACAATGTAGACAAATACATAATCTTATGGACAATTCAATCTACTTGAGACTTCAAAAAACATTAAAAAGCACAAATCTTCTTTTTCTTTATGTAGGTTTTTCCCACTTTTTCTGCTTGAACTCTTTTGATTATTCCTTCATCTCTCCATCTTTTTTGCTGTAGCTGGATAGGTTTTGTTAGAAATTATTTCAAAGAAGAACTTAATCATACTTTGACTTGGTGAGTTCAATTTGACCTAGCAAGATACCCAGGACAAATTATTTCTTGAGGCTGCACTGAGCAGTTTCTGAATGAAGTCTAGGAACTTGTTTTTGTTTCACTATTTTTATAGCCAATATAAATGTTTTCCTTGGTAATCCTATGCATTTTACACATTTGAAGCCATTATTTTAAGTAGGAATCTATAGCCTTTCCTCAGACTGCCAGAAGGGTCTATGGCATCAGAAAGAGTTCTTATAGTCTGTAGAGGACCATTCAAATTTCTAAGACCTTTGAATCAGAGCATTTTTGAGTCTTCCTGCATCCATATAATAGCGATCATATTCCTAAAAGCAGTAACCTATGCCTCTACTCAATGTAAATCATGTAATATCTACCTTGGTGTCCATATCTGTGAGATGAAGATTCTTAAAAGTTCAGCACTTAGCAATGTTTATCTCCAGTGTCTAAGATCACATGGTGACTCAAAGCCTGCATTCAACATCCATTTATGTAGTACTATAGGTCATATCAAGGTAAAATGATTATAAATGTACTATTGACCTTGAAGTGATTTGTGGAGTCACCTAGCCCAACCCACTTATTTTATAAATGAGGAAATAGAGGCCCATAAGACTGAAATGATTTGTCCAAGGTCAAACACATAGAAGAGGGAGAGCTGGGATTTGAATCCATAGTCTTTGATTCTACATCCAAAACTCTTTCTCCAGTTTCACATTTTGTTCAGGGAACCTTTTTTTTTTAACTTTTACATGTCATAATAACCCCTAGAACACTCCATATAGTATGTACTCAATAAATGTGTGTCAACTCAAAATGAAAGTAAGAGGCAAGACAATTTAAAAACAAGACTTTAAAAATGAGAATTCAGGAAAATCATATTTACTTTGTGACTTTGGACAATTGCTTGACTTCTCAGTTCCTGAATTTGCTCATCTGTGACCTCAGTTTACTAATCTATAATACCAAAGGTAGAACAAAATCTCCTTTCAGCTCTAAAATCACATAAGAACTATACATTTTCTGTGCTTCATTGTCCATGGAATGATGCAACAATTCACTGTGATTATAAAACTTATCTAGGTGGCACAGTGGGTAAAGTATGACGCCTAGAGTCAGGAAGACCTGCATGCAAATGTGACCTCAGACACTTACTGACTGTGTGGCCCTGGACACTTGACCCTGTTTGCCTCAGTTTCCTCATCTGTAAACTGAACTGGAGAAAGAATCAGTAAACAATTCCAGTATTTTTGTCAAGAAAATTTCAAGATAAAAATTGTCAGAAGTGAAGCATCTAGATCGTTACTTTGTGAATTGAAATTTTTATAATTTTTTTCTTTAAATTTGTTCAACCCGTCTCTCACCTTTTATTTCCAGAAGACTGTTTAATACCCAGAGATGGGAAAAGGAGAATTGAGTAGGAAGAGAAATTATTCTTCCTACCTTTGAATTCCTCTTACCTCCACTCTTCCCAACCATTCCTATACTGCTACTCTTGGTGGAAGGAACACATGAACAGCAATTTTTTTTCATGTTCTATTTCAATATGAAAGAGCAAAAAAAAAAAAAAAAAAAAAACAACTAAACTTAGAACACTTAGATCCCAGAAACTGTGAATAAATTTTTAAATATTTTGACAAGAATATGGAGTTTTCATTGGTCTTTGTGAACCACTCTGGGCCTAAGAACAACAATAGTGGATGTGAACATTGAAATTATATAAGAAAAGTCATAGAAATTAAGTATATATTTCTTATCTTTGGATCTTTTAGATATAATTGTAATAATCTGTGATTATAATTGTCTGTATACTTTAGTATCTTCCTTTGTAAGGATTTTTGCTAACAATATATCCATGTATTTTAACAGAGGAAAGATGGGTCAGAATGGACAAGAGACGGCAAAGCAGCCAGGAGTAGGATTAGCAGATACTGAAGGTAAATTAAAATTCAGAATTATAATCTACATATAGTATCTTATATGTTTTATTTTAATTTTAGATACATAAGGATCATCTTGGATCTAAGGGCAAAATGATGATTCCCTAAATCTTCTTTTTTAAATCAATAAGTAAGACTAACTTTGTAGTTTCACATAACATTTTCCATATTTTAGTAATCATTACAACTCAGTGCCTTCTGAGAAATGGTAATTCAAGATGCCAATCCTATAACTTATCATGTTAGCACTTCCCCCCACCCCCGCATCTTTTTTGCTTCCCCCCCCTTCCATTCTAGTTGGATGGTACGAGCATGGAGAACTCTTTTAAGTAAGTACTAGATCTGTATGTAGTAGCAGGATACTTTGAAGAAAACTGTTAAAAGCAGATGGAAAATCTTTTGAAAGAAGAAATTTATTTCTAAACTGAATTCTGACTTGAGAGAATGACAGATGAAATACCCTTTTCTAATTTTTATGGAAATGCAAAAATACATTTTTTTAAAAAACCTATAATTTGCTCAATGACTTCAATGTCCTCACTGTTTTGTCATCATTTGTGTTTGTTTTGTTGGGTGTTTTTTTAAATCATTATGTGGAGATATTGTGTCTTACCACCTATCTAATCTCACCTAAGTATTCTCTTTATTTTGAAATAGAATATCATGGGAAGCTGTTTGTAGTATAAAGATGAAAGATTAGGAGGTAGGAGACCTGGATTATTGGTAATCTTGGCTCTACTTTGTACCTCCTGTGTGACTTTGAACAAGTCAAAGGAGAAATAAATTATCTTTATGGTCCCTCTAAGTTAGACTGTAGGATGCTTCTAGATAGAAACTGATGACATCATTTATGAAAATAATTTGTGACCAATGTAACACCTTTTTTTTTTTTCTGAAGACAAACTGACATATGATTCCCAGAATCCACAGATGAAAGGAATTAATATGAATCCAAGTTTGGTGATAAAGAATTGAGTATTGCGGAAAATACATATTTGATTGTACCTTATTTTAAAAGCTTCAATTTTATAAGAAAGCTATTTAAATATAAATGTTAGCAGCTGTCAATGAGGAAAGAAAAAATGTTCATCCTATGTGTCTTTTCTTTCTTTCCTACACAAAAGATGTTTGTATTTCTAGAGTAATGCAATCATAAGACATTTGAAATTTTATTTAGATTTGACTCAATCTGTTGTTACTTTTTGTTTACTTATCCTGACCAGTGATTAATCTTAAATTAGTCATTGAACAGAAGGTTACATAGGAAAGTGATAACACCAATGAGCAATAATATAATGTAATTAATTAAGTGGTACATTCCTTCCAGTAATGCTCTTTTGCACGGTCTATTTGTTTTGATTGGCCTCTACAATCAATCAATCAATCAAAAAACATTTATTAATTGGCTACTATATGCCATGCATTTTACTACGTGAATGAGATACAAATATGAAAAAGAGTTTGTGTCACCTAGGAGTTTACCATCTGATGGGAAAAGTAAAACATAAGAGCAAACTGAAAAGGAAAATAGGAAGGGAATGGGGGGAGGGGGAAGGAAGCTGAGATGGGGACATGATAGAGTCCATTCCAAAGAAGTACAACTGGATATGAAATGAAGAGAGGGATGGCCTGGGAATCATCTTCATATAGAAGTTTTATATTCATGCCTCATGCCTCGTCATCATGTATAGATGTGGCTTGATAGTCTTACAGTCTATGGCAATAAAGTAAAGTCTCTTACAGCAGAAAATGGCCTGTATATCTGTTGCCCAAGGACCAGTCTAGCCAAATGCAGATAGAATAAATAATGGAACACTGGTCACCAATACACGACTATTTTTTTTTTCTGTTTACAACTCACAAGTACTATTGATTAAGACATGTAATCTATATTGCTGAAGTGTTTACCTACAATGAAGCAAACATTAATCTATGATAAATTGAAATATTTATGTGGTCTTTGTAGCACCTTGGATATAGTAGGCACATTTGTTATCGATTCATGACAAACCTTTTAATCTTCCATGACTGTTTCTATCCCCACCATGTCTGTTCTACTCTTTCTTTTTGTTACTTAAAGCAACCTATTCCACCTCCACCCTTCTCCTTCTCATGGGAGGACCAAGAAAATTAAAGCCATTCATCTGAAACTTCCTTTCTTCCTAGCTTTAAACTTTAAATTCCTCCAGCATCATCTTTCATTCTTTCCTCCTACACTCCAGTCAGTCTTTGACAAAAAAAAAAGTCTCCTGTTGCTAAGGCAAAACCTTCTACTTACTTGATCCCATTTCCTGCCATCTCCAGGAGTTTACATCAGATGATTCCTTCTGTATTTCTATTCTTCAATCTTTCTTTATCCACTCTCACCTTCCCTGCTATTATCACACATGCCTAGATTTCATCCATCCTGATAGACAGACAGACAGACAGAGAGATAGATAGATAGATAGATAGATAGATAGATAGATAGATAAGTAGGTAGGTAGAAAGATAGATAGATAGATAGATAGATAGATAGATAGATAGATAGATAAATAGATAGATAGATAGATAGATAGATAGATAGATAGATAGATAGACAGACAGACATTTCACCTTGTTATATCTCCAAGTTTCATCTTATACCTTTCCTTAGTTTCACAACCAACCTCATTAAAAAAAATAGTCATAATACTGCCTCCATTTCCTCATCTTCCATTAACTGCTCACCATCTTGCAATCTAGCTTTTGACACAATTGAGTGAAATAATACTCTTTAAGGTTATTAATGATCTTGTATTGCTAAACCTAATGGCTTTTTCTCAAGTATTATCCTTTTTTGACCTTTTTGCACCATTTAATAATTTGGACCAATCCTTTCTCCCAAACACCCATTTTCATCTGGGTTTTCATGATATTCTTCTCTCCTTACTCTTCTCCTTCCTATACTTTCTCAGACCCTTTTACTAGATCATCTATGTCCCACTTGTTTATTTGAAAATATTCTGGGGTTCTTTTTTCCCCTACATTTTCCATTTGGATTCTCATTAACTTCCGTGAGTTCAATTGTTGTCTCTTTGCAGATGATTCCCAAATACATATTTCCAGCACTAACACTTTTCCTGAACTGCAGTCTTACTTCACCAACTGCCTGCTGGATACCTCTGTCCCATGGGTATCTCAAACTCAACATTTCCAACCCAAAACTCATTATCTATCTACCAGCACCCCATCCCAATCAAAATCTGCCACTCTACTTAATTTCCATATTTTTATAAGGACATCGTCATGCTTCCAGAAACTCAGCTTCATGGCCTTGGAGTCATCTTTATTTTGTTTACTCTCTCTTCTTTATTCCCTCCTTCAATATCCAATCTGTTGCCAATTTTTTTGATTCTTCCTTCACATCTTTCCTGTCTAAACTGTCCTAATTCCTTCTTTTCACTCCCATGACCACCTTCCAGAGTTCAGTCTTATCACTTCATCTGGACTATGGTGACAGTTTCTTAATCCATCATCCTGTGTCTCATCTATCCCCTCACCTGTCCTCCACACAGCAACCATATTAATATTCCTAAAGCCCAGGTGTGATTATTACCATTCCCTAATTTAATAAATTTTAATAAATTCCTATTGATTCTAGAATAAAATGCAAACTTTTGTGGTATTTTAAAACTTTAACAATCTGGCTTCAATCCAATTTCAAAAATGATTTCTCATTACTGGTCCTCATATACTATGTGTCTCAGGCAAAATGATCTAATTGCTATCATCTGTACATAAAATTACTTCTTTCATGCCTTTGTACAGCCTGTCTCTTCCTCTCCTAGAGTGTTCTCCATCCTCCCCTTCACCTCTTAGAATCCTTAATTCCCTAATTCTCTTCAGTTCAAATACTATCTCCTACATGAGAATTTTCCTGATTCCCTCAGTGGTTAAGGCTAGCTCTACTTCCAAAATTCCTTTGCATACATAAGCATTTAAATTCCTCGATGGCATGGAATACCTAATTTTATCTTTATATCCCCAATGCCAGTTAGCACAGAGCTTAGTAAATAGTTGGCACTTAATAAATGCTTATTGAAATGAATCAAATTATAAATATTCATTGAGTTGGTAAACTGAAGTAAAATCAAATGATCATTTATGTATCTATGAGTAGTTGAACAATCCCTCAAGATGTATAAATATATTATGTGCATCCATATGGTTATGTAAGTTACCAGAAATATTAATCATTCAATAATATAGTTTAATTAATAAAGTATATATTAATGAGGAATATGTAGAGAAGGTTGATTGACTAGCAATAATTTTACTTGAACAAGATGAAATGCATGGTGAAATGGCATAAATAGAAATTTAGTGAAATACTAAGTGATAATAAATTTCATTCTCATGCTAAAGGATTAAAATTGAGAAAATAATTTGGACCATACTGGTCAAGGAATAACTTTACCTAAAATATCTGACAATTGAGGTCATAATGCATTACCTGCCTTTACTTCTAGTGAAGTAAAATTATATTTAATTATTTCATAAGATTTGCCTCCATTCTTCCCTTGACTGTTAGCTGTTTCTAAAATAAAACAAAAACAACCACCACTCACCAGGGATGGGATGGGGCTAGGGAGAGAGTGAGGAAATGAGAGAGCAGGTCAGAAAATAAATAGCTGCTGAGTGACTTTTTCACTTTTCAACTAATTATGGTATCCTACAGACTTGAAGAACAGTAAAAAAAAAAAATCTCTCTTCAAGAAAGAAGTTGAAGAAAGAAGTCTTTTGTTGAATTCCAGGAGGAACTGGCATGTAAAGATGCCAATCTAAAATGACCTTCCCTCTAACCAAATATATACTTATGGACCGAAACTAGGAAACTATAATATGGTTTGTTCTCTGACCCAGCGGAGACACAGACAGTATTTGACAAGAAATATTTCACAAGGTTGAATGTTATGATCACCATGATCTTCAATATCTCGGATTTTTCTTTAAGACTAACCAAGCACATCCTTGTTCTATCTATTTATTAGGTTGTGAGCCAGGCTATTTATTATAGAGTATGACAGAAAATTCCACTTTCCACCCAGCCTTTTTTATTGATATTTCATCTGCTACACAGTGGTGACTCATAAATTTCAAGCACAATGTGATATTAATTCAGTGGGGTCAAAAACGTAAAATCAATTGTCTCTCCTAAGGTCCTGACTCAAATTTTAGAAAAATACATGAATAATCTCATGTACTTTTTAAACTATTGAAAGTAGAGGGTTTCTACAAAGTAAGATTTGTTATAAGCAGAGCCATTATGGATCACATTCAAGGGAGTATAGTTATTGAATATTATCATTATAGGGTAACTTTCGCCTCTAAGGATCACAGATAGAAGAGATACAGCATATCATGTAAGAATGAAGCTTTAAACATTTCTTTTACTGACTGCAATAATAAAGCACCAAATAAATTGAGATGTGCTAAAACAATACAAAGCAAAAAAGTTTAATCTTGGTTTGCTACAAAGTGGCAGTGAAGAATAATTTTTTTCTAACAATTTCTATAGCAATTGTGTCAAGTGAATGCAAATAGTAAAAAAAAAAATTGCTATTTCAATGTAAACAATTGAAATCTGTATTTTGGCATGTTATGTTGATGTTATTTAGATATACCCTTAATGACTGAATAGTATCAATGAATGACATTGTTATTTTTTCTTCTCATACTTTTAGAAGTAGTACATTAAGAATGTTTTCAACAGGTTTTATCGTGACCTTCTTTCTCGCATTCTACATGGTAACTTTTCAGTGAATTTGATCAGTATATGCAAATAACTGAGTCTCTCAAAGCAAATTTTTACTTTTTATGCCAAATCATTCAAACATTTCTACTTGGTTTTCACCTTCTATCTTTACCTTCTTGGAAACTTCTAGTAGAAAAAAAAAAGACTGAAGTTTATGAGTGCAGAAGTATTAAGATTACAAAAAAAAAGGGTTATTTTAGAATAATATTTCTCTTTGCATTATGGTGAAAAACTACTGTGTGAAATAGGCAACTTAATTAGCATAATCCTTAATTACATTCCTGGGTCATAAATTATGATGGTGGGAAATGTGGCCTTGAGGTGTACATGAAGCATGTTAAAGAAAAGACATTTGGATAATGGACCCTCCATGCTGATTCTGTATTGGGGATGAGAGGCTAGATTCTAGGACTAGGAAAAGGAGGCAGTACTTTGTATCAATGGCTAGAGAGGTTGTAGGTTCTGCATCCTGTATCACTGAGTAATGTAGGATCACAAAGCCAGAGCTGTCTGTGGCCCAATTTTAGACCCCAATAGTGTCTGAATGTGAAGAGAGAGAATGAGGCATAAACTGGGGGAGAAGGAGAAGGGAAGTAGAGTTACAGGTATATAAGTTGGTGCTTCTCTGTCTCATTTGTTCCACGAACCCACATCTGTAATGTCTGATTATTCATTTAAGAGAAAAATAGATTAGAGATGATGACCTTCTCATAAAAATGTTTCCTTATTGTAATTCTTTCTGTTTTATGTTGACTTTGAAATGCTGATAGGTCCCTTTGTAATATTTACTGTGCAAAGTAAAATCATTTGGTATTCCATCTTAGAGTGTATAGTCTTCCGGGATAGGTATTGTTATGGGAATCTGAAGATCTTCCCTGCCCCTAGGCCCTTTGCTAATGTGGCTACGTGACTCTGAGGACCCTTGGATATTTGAAAGTATACTCTGTTCCTTAATAGGCTGAATGTGGTCACGTGGAGCCTGTGGCGC
>CM053585.1:432519780-432537847 GCA_028646515.1 Pseudochirops corinnae
GCAATTATCAAATTCTATAACAGTTCCCCATAATGGGTATAAATGGAGAGAGAAAAAATGAAAAGGAGGAAGTGCATTCTCACCAGAGGAATTAAGACCTTGCACAAAGTAGTTCTAAATAATAAAAATTATAGCTACTAATTACAGAAGCACTTTAAGTTTTGTGACATGCATTACATATACTCTTTCATCTGTGCCTCATAATAGCATAATAGGTGATGTCCTTATTATCTGAATTTTTCAGACGCCAAGTACTGAGACGAAGGTTAAGGATCAAATGCCTACAAAGTGTCAGAGGCAGGATTCAAACTCAGGACTTTCTGATTACTTACTGTATTACTATCTAGCATGGAAAGAATGGATACAATAGGATCATTGGCCAATAGGAAGGAGCAAACCAGGTTTGCTAAGGTGCCTCAGCCAGATAGAATTCAATCAGCAAGGTGTCGGAGGTGAGACTAACATCATAATCTGTTTCTATTACATAAGGTGAGAGCTTGGATGAATGCAATGCTAGAACTAGTTGGACTAGCTTCACTGAGCCCAGATTTGAAATATTCAGTGTCCCCAGCAGGAGAATCTTGATGCAAAAAGATGTGTTTCGTCCATGAATCAGTTGGTGTGAGAGAATCACTCCTCATAAGATGGTTGTAGGCATTTACTACAGTCAGACAATTGATCGAAAGTGTGCTTGAAAGCTCAAAAGTAACTAGGACTCAGAATGGTTTTTAGATTGTGTAGCTATAGCAACGTGAAAGGACCCTGAGATCCTGGAGCCGTTAAGAACAATAATAGAGCTAGTGTTATACTTCTTAAAGTGGAAATAAAGTAATGTGGGAAAATGAAAGATACAAATTATTTTTTACTCACGGAGGCTTAATTCCTTGTAGTTGTGGTGGAAAGAGTGTAGGGTTTGGCCTGGGTTTGTATCCTGGCCCTAAAGCTTCAGCCTTTGTGTCTTTGAGCATATCACTTAATTTTCTAAGCCTTATTTTCTTTATCTGTAAAATCAGAGAGTTGGCCTAATTGAATACCTTTCTATCTTTAAACCTACGATGCTAAATATTTCTTTGGCTCCTTTGGGCTAATATTAAGAAATGCTTTTTATACACACACACACATTTATTTATTTAGATATATATGTAGATGTATATTTAATATTATGTATATGTATATATATATATATATATATATATATATATATATATATATATATAATTTGTTCAACTGCCAGGACAAAGGAAAATGGTTTATGAAGTTCAGTTTTGAATTGATCAACTTTAAGCATTAATCACTTAATATTTTACACATATTCAAGTGTTTAATGAGCATTATTTCTCCCTTATCCATTCACATTTTTTCTCTCTCCATAAAATAAATGAAAAAATTTTTCTGAGAACTTTTTCCAATCGATTTTTTTGTCTAATGTTGGCTTCTTTTTAACCCAGATATTCCATTTTAAACAGTGAGGTTCCCTTGTTATATTTTTCATACATTGTGGGGAAGAAATTATGCATCTTACACCAAGATTTTTCAGTATCTTCCCATTTGACATTAAATCATCATCCTATTCTCCATCTATCAACTCTAACTCACATTGACTGTCTAGGGTTTTCAAAGTAGATGATTAATCAATGCTCCCCCCCCCCCAATTAAAGTAGGAAATATCAGTAAGTGGCATCACCTGCACTAAATAATTGTGTCTAGGAGAAAGATAATAACCCAGGAAAATACAAAGGAAGCACAATAGTTTGTCTGAAACCATCTTCTGGATATTTATCCTCTGAGCAGGTAGTCCAGAAAGAAAGACATATGAAAGGATTGATGAAGCCATTTCTACCTGTCATTTGTTCATACCATGCTAAATTTGCTAAAATTTTTCAATCTCTAAAAAATAGCACTTTGAAAATGTTTACCAAGTCACTACTAATCACAAGTGTTGGGACAGAATAGTATGTATGTGTGTATGCATGTGTGTATGTATGGTTTAAACATCTATACATATAACACACATATGTGCACTAGGTATTGGTGTAGAACAAATTTTCTAGGCACTTATTCTTTTTCCTTTTAGTTCTTTTCTTTAAAAAGTAAAAAGGGAGGAATCGATTCTTTTCTGATCATGACTTTTGCTTCTCAACAAGCAGCCCTAGGGATATATCCTTTGGTGGGTTATTCTTTTTCTAGACCTCTGAAGTATATAGAGTGCTGGGCCTGGTGTCTGGAAGACCTGAGTTCAAATATTGCCCCAGATACTTATACTAGCTGTGTGACCCTGGGTAAGCCACAGAACCCTGCTTAAGTCAGTTCCCTCATCTGTTAAATAAGGTGGAGAAGAAAATGACACCACTCCAGTATCTCTGCCAAGAAAACTCCAAATGAGGTCCTGAAAAGTCAAACACAACTGAAAAAACTGAACAATAACTACACCCAAACCTTTCCTTTTTCCCTCAAAGACTGAAGTCTTGCCTGACACAGTAGTTATGATCAGTCATGGAATTTACATAAGGGAAAACTGTGTCAAAGATGCAAATTAAATCTGAAACTTTCATGTAAAGATTTTTAGAAAAAAAAATTTAAACAGGGAAAGGAGTTTTCACAGTTCCATCAGCCTTTCAGGGACAAACAGTTCGGTCACATTTCCCTTCAGGTTCCCTCCAGTAGGCAAAGTTGAGATTAGGGGAAATGCTAACAGTATTAGCACCAACATCCATTGTCAGAGGCTGACCAAGATGCCCAACCCAGCTCTGGGCTGATACCAGTGCTGTATTCTTCTAAGCTTCATCTTCAAACAGCCTCTTGCATCACCATCTCTGGTTGTTGAAAGTCATCTTTGTTCTGTCACAGAGTGATTGAAAATTTCTCATCACCTTGCAAACATCCTCCTCTTCCTCTTACTTCCCCTCCAGGATCAGAATGTCCCCATCCCCTTCCAAGATTGAAGGCTGTGACTCCTAAGATTCCCACTGGAGACTTAGACTCTTACCCTTCTTTTGGGGGTAGCCAGTCCAAACACATTATTACATATAAAGGACCATCAAGACAATCACTAAATATCCCATTTTAGAGATTTATAATAAGCCATTCTGTCACCCGTATTTAAGGAGGCTTTGCTTTTTTTGAATGAATGTTGGTACCACGTTTCCATGGTACCAGGATGACGTGATTTCTACCAGTGACAAAAACAACTATTTACACTTGCCAACATCCCTGGAAAAATACAGAATACATGGGGTTACAAATTTTATAGTGGGGAGGGAAATTCTAAGAACTGTGAGTTAGAATCTTGGATTTGGAATAAAGTCCTTCCGTCAGCTTTCTCTAATATTCCTATATCATGAGTCACAGAATCAGACATCTTTATATGTAGGTAAAAAAGATCAATCTTCCAGAATCTTATTGATAAGATTATAGGGAATATTTATATTTTAAATGATAAAAAAGATACTTACATCGTATAAGACGCTCTCAAAAATGACTCAACAATAAGAAGAGAAACTGCTTTTGTTATATATGAGAGAAAACAATTTATGGAATCTTAGAAATGCTATTTTATCACAAATGAACAAAGTGCAGTTCATCTGAATCTGGATATTTACCTTCTATGTTATGAAGGGTTGAGAAGAATAAGACACCACAAAAGTCACTAAGTGCAGAATTTCTGCTAAATTCTAGATCCAGGAAAGGGAGTGAGAGAGAAAATAAAGGAATTACCTTAGGTAGTACAATTGATAGAACACTACACCTGGAGGCAAGAAGATTTAAACTCAAATGCAACCTGAGACACTAGCTATGAGGATATAGGCTAGCCACTAAACCTCTCTTTGCCTCAGTTCCCAGGGTTGTTCTGAAAAAAAAATGCGACACATATACACACACATATTTACATACACACATATATGTATACATATATACAGCAAATGTTAGCTATTATCATTATTATTTCGCTCATTACTAAAGAAGGGCAAGTTTTATGAGGTCGTACTGAAATGGCATCTTCCTAAAATAGAGAAATTTCATTCTGGCTATTGAAGAACTGAAGGTGAAATACCCTCATAAGGAAAGAGGAATTGAATGAGAAATGAATAAGTAAAATGTGTCTTTCCATCCCTCCCCCACCTTGAACATGAATCTACTTTCTTATCACAATAAATTTGTTGTTTCATTCACCCATTTTGGACCAAGTACAGACTCAAGAAAAACTTAGAAGTAAAATAGTAGACAATACTAAAGATCTATTCAGTGTTGCACATCTTTATCTGCAGTTGGTGAAAGAATCTAAGATAGTATCTTAAGACTGGACTCTTGAAGAGAATCAGCTAATGACTAAATTTTGCAGGCACTGAGTTCATTTTGAAGAATGAAATACCTATGGATATTAATAAGTCTGCTCTTCAAAAAAAGACAAAGGGCAAGGCAAATCAAGTCCATCATTTTGTTGACATGTAAGATAAACCAGCTCTTGGCATTTGAAGCTGTCCTATTAGACCGAATTATTTCCTTCCTGTTAACTTCCCATCCTTCTAAATAAACTCTTGGGCTTCCTAAAACTTTTATTAGGAAAATCAAACACCCCCCACTCCCAGCAATGATTCTATGACAAGATAGCTTTTGTTATCAAATAGGGAGATGCATGATTATAGTCTGAGTCAAATATTTCCTCCTAGGAATGCTAGAGGCTTAAGATTAGAATTAAAGAGCATTCCTATGTCTAATTTAAATTTCTATGGCAAAATCCATGAAAGTTATGAAATGCTGCTTTTAAAAATACTGTAACATTTTAAAATATTGTTGTATCTTGTGTACATCTAAGAACTCAATATACTTACTAGAGCTCTTTCTATTATTGCACAATTTCACTTATTATTGTACTATAAAGATACATGGATAAAAAGGTGGAAGGGTACATGGAATCCATTGAATCTATTCCCTCATTTTATAGAGGAAGAAACTGAATTATCTGGGGTAAGATTTGAACACAGGTCTTCCTGTCTTAGTCTAAGCTCAGCACTTTATTCATTGAACCACCTAGTTGCTGTACAGTAGAGCCACAAGGCAAAGGGCTTTAAATATCAAACATGGGAGTGTGTTTATCCTAGAGGGAGTAGGAAACCACTGAATCTTCCTTATCAGGAGAGTGATATGTTCGCACCTGTACAAGAAGAAATGAGAGTGGGGGCACTTGGCATTCTCCTAGCCCCAACTTTTCAATCCAGAATCATAGAAAAAAAAGACCAAGTAATTTGATTGACACGGTGTTTAAAGGATTTAATACTGCCTGCAAAAAAAAAAAAAATTGCCTATAGCTTTCCCAATAAGAGTATTATGTTAACAAAAACTTATTATCTAACTTCTGGGAACAGTCTCTCACATTCTCCCATTCTTCATAGAGTATCTTTCCCCTTTAATTATCAAACCCAATTTAAAATTCTCAGATTATAGTATAACTTTAATATCTATACTGGATTTCTAGATGAACTGTTAAATGATAAGTTCTTTCAAATTAATTTATTCAATTTTATTAAACTAAATTTATTTATTTATTAATTAAAAAGTACTCTTTTTTTTTTTTTTTTTTTTTGGCTTTTGTTAAGATCTTAGACAATTGGGCTACAACAGTGACACAAAACTCTAGAAGAAATGTGGGTCACTAAAACACGCCCAAAGATCCTTGCCAGTCACATATTGACTTAGAAAACCATACATTAGTATCATCCATGTTTTATCGTATGTTTGTTTGGTTAAATATGTGTTCGACATTGCTTGTATAAACAGTTAATTAAAAGATAAGATTTGAAAATCACAAAATCATGCTCCCAGAAATTTAACCTTTCCAAGAGCCCTTCATCAACTGAATCAAGGACTATTTTTTATACAGCTTCAGAGCAAACATCCCCTTCCTTTTCACAGTCACATTGTGTGAGTGGTATTTTAGAGTCCCAGGGAGCCCCTGAACTTCACTATGGAAGAGCTAAAGTTATGAGGATATTTTTACTTATATTAGCATGAAATCTTCTCCTCTCTAATTTCTACCCATTTGACCCAGGTCTGCAGCAACGGCTAAGTAGAATAAGTTGAATTCTTCTAATACTTTGGAACGGTGGAAAGAGCACTGGTATTCTGAAGTCAGAGGACAAGACTTGTTTTCAAATCTGGCCTCCGATGTTTTCTCATCCAGAGTCTTGGACTATTTGACCTCTAAGTTCCCTTTCCAGTTCTGTCTATCATACTATTTTTTTCAATCTCTTCTCTACACGAAAATCCAGGTCCTTTGATCAGTCTCCATATGGCATGGTATCCAGTCCCCTCATCTTAACCTTCCCATTCTTCTGGGCCCAATGAATTTTGCCAATGTCCTTCCTAAAGTGTTGTGCCCCAGCATGAATACTCCAGAATTGATCTGGCCAGGGCAGTAGAGTGACATTATCTCCTCCCTCAATCTGAGCTCTATGCTTTTCTTTAGTTAGCCTAAAGTTGCATTAGCTTCTTTTGCCACCATATCATTACCCTTGTGCAGTTGAGTTTTGAACCTCTGCCAAGTGAAAAGTTTTATTTATTAGCCAGCAATTCCATTTAAACAAATTTGTGACTACAGTTAAATTGTAATGATTCAGTGGAAAGTTAATGAATGATAATATATCCATGTGATATATTTTTTTTTCCCAGTTGAAAATTAGGAAAAGATATGATTTTGAGAACATCAGTTTCTAAAATTCCGGAGTCAGGTTTTTAGCTCTCTATATCAGAACTACTAGATTCGATAAAACCTTTCTAGTCTCTCCCCAGCTCTATCTAGCCCATTCTCTTCTCAGCTGTCAAACCAATCTCAAAGCACAGTTCTCTTTGACTATGACATCTTCCTATTCAATAAACTCCAGTGGCTCCCTATCATTTCCAGGATCAAACATATAATCCTCTCTAGGTCCTGTGATTTGAAAATTGCTACCCCACCTATGCTTTTGATAGTCAGGTAAGGCTTATAATGTGTAAGCTATTTGAACAAAGGAGGTACTAAGCTAAGAGCTAAGAATAACAAGGAGATCTATAAGGAATAGGGAGATAAGGTAAGGGTAATTGAGAAAAAGTCCAGAGACCTAGACTACTACCACTTAGATATTTCTTTACAGAAAAGGCCTTTAACTTGGGGCCCGTGGCATGTGGTCTGTTAACAAATTTAAGGATAGGGGTCAGTAAATTAGGAAGGGAAAAATATTGGATATTTACTTTCATTACATTTATTCTCACTATTTTCACTGGCTTCCTTCAAGTTCCAACTAAAATCCCCATTTTTTCTTTTTTCCTCATTCTCTAGCCTGGGAGATGTCAGAATGTATCATGAAAGGGTTGAGAAGAATGGGACAAATGTAAGGAGTCACTAGGATTAAGAATGAAACCTAGGATTTTACTACTACATACCCATGCCTATCTGGTCTGCCTGGCAGGTCATATGTACAATTGCCACACCTACCCTACCCACCATGGCTTCTCCAATTGTTGGCACTAGTGCTAGAAGAGGCCACCTAAATGTATTAATATAAGACTATTTGGTTAATTGGCACAACAGCATGGTATAGTAGAAAGAATACAAAATAATTTGTTTGGAGGAGAACCAGAAGGCATCAAACCAGGGTTCTAAGCCCCTCTCCCCACTCCCCAACGAACACCACCATACTTTATCTCTTTCTTCCTACCACTAGCTTTGTAATATCTAGTATTTATATTCCATAATATTATGTCATCAGATTCACCTTTTGAAGATAAAGAAACTAAGGCTGAATGAATAAATGATTTGTATTAGGTCATACAACCAAGAGGGGTCAGAAACTGTATTTGAGCTCAGTTCTTACTGAGTAAGCCCTAGCTGTGTTACTTAACCAGTTAAACTTATGGAAATCTTAGACAACAAAACTTAACCTCTCTCAGTTTTAAGCACCTCATTTGTAGAACTAAGATAATAATATTTCATCTTTATGAAGACAGGCCAGTAATATATTAAGAAACTTTACAGCTCTGAGACATATAATTCTATGATAATTTTCTCTTATTACACTGAATAATTGAACGTTTACCAATTAATCCTACTTTGAGCCATCAGAAAATGAGTTTATGATGATTAGAATAAGAGACTGCAATTGTCTGGAGGAAATTAATACTCTTTATTTAAAGAATAGATTGTAAATACCTGTGTATTTTTTCCATAGGGGCTTTAGAATTGATAATTACCTAGGAGTATTTTAATATTCAATCTAATTAAATAAAACATTCAATTCAATTAATTGAATTATTAATTTTTAATTAAATTAAGTGCCTGTTATGTTTAAGGTGCTGGGTTATGTTCTGGGGACACAAAGAGGGAAAAAAAAGTCCTTATTTTGAAAGAGCGTATATGGATAGTTTGTGATTTGCTTCGGTGGCCTAATCGCATTGATGAGCTCTTAGATTCATAGAAAGGCCTATACATAAGGGCATTGGGGACAACATTATCAACTAGCTTGGTAAAAAGTAAAAAAGTTTGCAAAAGGACATTTCTTATTTTGATCTTTCATTAGTGCTAAGAGTATAACTTTAAAGCTTAACTTGAGGCATTTTTGAGGTGCTTTAATAATGCAGCCCAGGAATGTCATTTTCATGCTATAACTTAATTAAGTTTGATTTAAAAAAAGATAGTTAACATGCATATGTGGGTGCTTCTCCTTAAAAGTTAATGCCTTGATTAAGTTCTTTGAAAAGGTTGGATCTCAGTCAACTAGGCAATATCAAGGATCAGAGTAAAATGCAAGAGGAAATGACCACTAGAAATCTAGATTAGAATATATACCTGGAGGCTGGAGGTCACCAAAAAAGGTCAGATTATTAAATAAAAACAGTGATAAAATGCTGGATAAAAATGTAAGTTAATTATTCTGTAGATGTCCTAGAGAGTACTTTTTAGTATTGTGATTTTAGTGATAAATAAGCTTGACCAGGTATCTTTCTTTTTGATCAAGGAATCCCTGAAGAACAGGGATAACATCTTTCCAATCCAGAAGTCCTTTGAATGGTCTGTTGCCAAACCAGGCATTGAAATGTACTAAAATTATTGTCAGCTAAGGGAAACACAGAAAATATATCCTTTAGGAGACTTCCAGCGTGGTTATAGACATCTGAGGAATCCACATGTTTCTCAATAAAAGGGGAATTGTACATTAAGGTCTGCAAGATTGGGCTTGTAAGGAATGTGAATCAGTACCACAAAAATTAAGTTCTTGTTATGTGCACTAAACAGAAATTAGCCCTCTGCTATTAATCAAAATCACAAAGACTAGCCCACCATTAATTCCCTTGCTCAAATTTCAGGTAGCTTGATCAGAAAAGGATTTAGAACCTTGTTCCTAGGGTAATTCATTGTCTCACTGCAAGATTTCTTATAGAGATGATGATGTTATAGTCCATGAAAAAGGATTAGGAGGTCACAGTCTGCACTGGGTATCTCTGATCCTGCCATAATCCATGAGAGAAATTGCAATCTTTGGGAAAAGTATCACACAACTATCTTAAGGGTTGGGAAAAAAATAAACATTTTGGGGAGGGAGACTAGAATTACATTATTTCCAAGCTTCTGTGTTATTTTTAGCATCATAATTGGTCAGGCCTAAGGAAATTGGTCTGACGTGAGGCATAATCCAATTCCTTATAAGCTTTTTGGTGACGTGTTTGTGGAGAAGGAGGAATCAATAAGAAGTCGGATACAAGGGACAAATGTATTCTGTGGCTGAGGAGAATGTAATGAGGGGTGAGGATCACCCTAAAGGACCTAGTCATCAGCAAAGAAAATTTGAGGAAAAATTAGTTGCACCAAAGAGCAAGTTGATTAATATAATGCTCAGTGTGATTATTATAAGAACAGACTCCATAGATTAAATAAGGTGCCTGGAATCAATGTATTAGCAATGTGCATTTGTACCTAGTTGGTTAGGACCCCAGACCCACCCAGTAGTTCATATATTTAACTTCCCCTATGAATATAATGCTACATTCAAGTCTAACCATGAAACAGTATTTGTAAATGTTCTTTGAATACTGCAAAAAAAAAAAAAAAAGGTATTCAAACCTAAGGTATCAATTCTTATTTGTTCAACATATTTATTAAACATTGGGGTTTTTTTTGCAATGTTTTTTTTTTTCCAACACTATAGGAGATTTAAAGACATAAAATGCAAATATGCACTGTGAAGGTAGCATGGCATAAGGAATAGTGTGCAAGTTTGAGAGTCAGGAAGACCTGGTTTAGAATCTTACTGAGATGCCTACCAGCTGTGCAATGTTGGGAAAGACACTTAACCTACCTCAGCCTGATTTTACTTTCTATCTATGCCAATAATACCAACATATCCCTGTTAAGGTTATTCTGAGGAGACTCAAATGCAATAATGTATGCAAAGTGCTTTGACCACCTTAAAGTGATATGTAAATATGACATTAATTTTCTTGTTTTAGTGTATTTCATTGTTCTCAATGGGACCAAGTGACTAAACTACACAGTACTATGGAAATACATAACTATAGTTTCAGAAGCTTCCAAGATAATGGAAACAAGGAGGCTCATCCATCATGAATTATCATCTCAGCCAGTGTAAGGCATAAGCTACCAAATGTAGGTGTCTTCCTTCAAGGTGTTTTCTACATTGATAGGTGGCCAATTTAGGCTTGAAGTTCACAGTTTCATGGCATTGTGCCCGGTGTTCTTAGCACATTTTGATTCAGTAGCCTGTTTAAATGAAGTACTTCTGAGGAAAGTCACAGCTATTTCCCTGAGCTAAATGGAAACTCCTAATAGCTGATGTATTTTCTTAACTGGCCCTTCTGGCTATTTTGTAGGAGAGCTTAATAATGATTGGCATGGAGCTATTTTGATCAATGAACTCTGATCACTGTACTTAAAGAATACATTAAGTGTGAGATTGTAATGATTTTGGCCCCTGACCTGGAAAAAGAGCAAAACCCACAGAAGTAAAGATAAATTCACACATTCTCTGACACAAGCTTTAATGCTTTCCTCTAATAGGTTGTTGCTTTTCTCCACTTTGCCTTTGAATGGATAAACAGATTCAGTGATGTAGAGTTTTCCCTGCAATATTTATAAACTTCAATAGCTAAGTTTTACATATAATGTAATCATGTGTCTTTTCTACCTCTCTATATTGTTCATATTAAATGTGCAGAAATAATTTCAACCCACTTACCATGACCTACAAATAGAAGAGGATACAAACTATTCTTAAAATGATGAATAATAAAAATACATATTTAGAGAAACTCAGCTTTAATCTCAAGCAAAACTGAAGTCCACAGTGCAAGATATTTTATCCAGTCATTAGGTGTCTATTGTCTTGTTCTTAGAAGCTTCAGGGGCCAAGGTGTCACAGATCCCCAAATTATGAATGTTCTGCTTTTGGAGATTAAACCTAGCTCCCTGTCATCCTGAGCTCAGTGAGAATTTAGGTTTGGTTTTTTTTTTTTTTAAATAACTAGGAACATAGATATTATATTCTTGTTTGTAATTAATTATTTTAAGAAACTGTGATGTAAGAGAGAATTGGTTTCTTAAATTTTGACCATCTACTACATGTGATTATATGCCAGAAAAACTGAAAATCTAAAAGAAAATGAGAATTATCTGCAAAATATAAACAATCTCTACAGAAAAAGTACACTAACTAAAGTACACTAACAATCCAGCTCAAGAAAAGAAATTGAACTACCTGCAAAAGCAGTTGTGAGAAACCTCCATCTAGATGGATTTACAGGGAAATTCTACCAAGTGTTTAAAGAACAATTATTACTTATATTGAACAAATTATTCTTAAGAATTGAGGAAGAACATTCTCTACCAAACTCTTTTTGTAAGACAAAGTTAGTCTTAATAACTAAACCAGGGAAGGATAAAGCAAAGGAAGAGAAATAAAAAAAAAAAACAAAAAAACAATGTATTTTGATTAAAAATTTAAAAATAAAATCCTACCTAACAGACTACTTCAATATATCTAAAAATTATTCACTGTGATTGCTAGGTTTATACCATGGATGCTAGGATCATTCAACACTAGGAAAACAATTGGCTTATTTGATCACTTTAAAAATAATATTCAAGATTCTCTGATTTGATAGGTACAGCTCTTCCTTCCACTGAAATAAATCAAAATCCCCCTATTACTTATCATATATTACTCAGTATGTATTTTCTGTGTTCATCTTGTAGTTATGTTGATGATGATCTTATTCAAGCTTGGGCTGGGGATGCTGGCATAATCAGGTCCATATTCAAAGCTTTTCTAGTCTGGCAAGACCTGTCAGAGCTTATATTCCTCTCACATAGGATTTGAGAATCATCCACATTGTAATGAGATATTGATGTAGGACTTTAGGAGATGATATTCTGCTGCTGAATATATAAAATGGAATTTATTTTGAATTTTCAAGTATATCTTCTTCCTTAGGTGTTGTTTACATGAAATTTAAAGATTTGAAAATAAATAATAAAGATTCTATTTCTCTAATCTTTACTGGGCTCTTAGAACCAGAATCAAGGCAGATATATTAATCCCTTCTCCAGCCCCTGACTAAATTCTGTTCAGGCATGCCTATTCTCCATAATATTTTCTTCTTGGAGTAGTATTGGTGTGCTGCTGAGCTTTTGCTGTCTGACTCTTTAGTACTAAGAACCAGGTGTTATCCATCAAGCATTTATCTTCACCTGCAAGGAAGAGCACCACTCAATGTGAAAGTAGAGGGCTGGGGAAAGGGGTGTAGAAGACAGTGGTGCTAAACCAAAGCCCTGTTTTGGAGACTCTAGGAGCTTGCTGTCTCTTTCCACTTAGCACTGCAACTTTTGGGATGGTAATCTTTTTTCGAATTATTTTGTTTAGGGAGTGTGGATTATCTAATCAGATCTTGTCTCAGCCTTCATTCTACCACTAAACCCCTGCCCCTTTCATTCTGTCCCTAGCTAAATATCTGTGTCATTGATTCAGTTACAAAGCTGTGTAAAAATATTTCATCAGAATATTGCCTACTGTATGAACTTCTTCAAACCAAGAAGCAAAATCCCTCTATTCCAACAGGAAACCAAGCAAACAAATGGAAACTCAATCCCCTTCCTTGATATTCCCATAGAGACCTAGCAAAGTTTTCAATCTGGGGACTTTACATTCCTGGAGAAATCTCCTAGGGAATCAGTGTCCACTTTATTGGTGTGCTACAGGAATTCAGAGCACTTTTGCTCCTCGTTCTCAATATGGTGTGGGCAAACTGTAACCAGCATCATCCCAGAAGGTGCAATTTCCACTCCTCATTCATTTGTTTTGTTTTGTTTTGTTTTGTTTTCAGATATATTGATTTAGTTTATGTCCTTATTCTTTTGACATCAGCAAGTGTTCTATGTATTGAGAGAGGGGGAAGCATTGGCACAATCAGGGACTTTCTTCTACAATGCATAAAAACCAGTTTCCTAGTCTTTCTCAAGGAACAGATATGAAGCATTACTGCAAGGGATCTCCAAAGCGAGTGCAATTCTACCAGTCTATCCCTTCACATTTAGTCTTATCTCTTAAATTTTGCATGCTTTCGACTATTTTTGTTATTGCCAGCTCTGAATTTTTTTGAGACATGGTGTTGAATCCATGGATTATGGTATGCTCATGTATTACTGCCATCTATTGGCAAAGACTAGCCAACTCCACACTAGAACTTTGCTCTGTAGCAGGTGGCCCATAGTTTAGGAATCTGAGAAGGTTTAAAATATTCTAGCAATCTTCTTTGCCAAGGAAGGGCTCAGCCTCATCTGGACTCTCTATGACAAATTTTAGACTTCATGGGAAGTCACTACCTTCCATAAAGATCCTTTAAATCTCATAGACTAGTCATTCTCAGTCACTTCCTAGCTATGCATCCCTGAGCAAGTCACTAAATCTCTGTCTGCTTCATTTTCTTCAATTGTAAGATGGAAATAATAATATCACCTAATTCCCAGAGCTGTGAGGATCAAATCTAATAATATTTATAAAGCACTTAGCACAGTGTCCACCACATGGGAGGTGTTTAGTAAATTCCTGGCCCCTCTCCTCCACTCAAAAGAAAGACTTAAACTATGTAGTTAGATTGAACTACAGTTTCTAATGCAGTGTCTTCAATTCCTAGGCACAGGCTTTGCCTTAAATGCTTCTAGATCTGAGGTATAGTTAATGGTTTTATTTTTCTTCTATGCTGTAGTATGAGGATTATAATTAACTTCATACATGTAGCTCTTCTGAACAACTAGTAACTATTAATTTGGCAAGATTTGTGGTAGCAACAAGCTTATCCTGAAGAACACACTGAAAGAGGAATGAGATGACAGACATTCAAATAGATGAAAAATATATGCATACATAGATAATACATACATATGTATATATGTGAACACATACACGTATAGATACAAAGATAAAGTTATTGGTCTACAGTATATTATTTGAGGGATACCACATAGCCCTTCCTACCCTAAATACTTAGCTAGATGTCGTTCTGGGTATTTTACCATTAGAGATTCATCCTTTAGGACTAAAACTTTCCATCTCCTTGATTAAAATGAATATGCTCTATAGGCTTTGCTACATTAAGCCATTATCAATCATTAAATCAATCAAATAAAAAAATCATTCAAAAATCAACAAAATGCCCTCTCATAGTTTTTTTTTTTTTTAATATGGCAGCTTAATGAACTGGAATAGGACAGAGAACTATTATTATTATTATTCTTTTTTGCAAAGCAGTCAGGGGTAATCGACTTGCCCAGGGTCACACAACTAGTGTTACCTGTCTAAGGTCAAATTTGAACTCATGTCCTCCTGACTCCAGGACTCTATCTACTGTGCCACTTAGCTGTACCCCCAAAAACAAATCTTAATAGGGAACAAAGGTGGAGTCCCTTGAGGAGTATATTGCCTTGTCAGCACTGGATACCTAGGTGGGATGAATATGGGAGAAGTGGAAAAATATAGTGAGGAGAGTGATACTGGAAGGGGATTCGGGAAGGTATCTAAAGACACATTTACAGTTTGTCCTAAGTCAAGACCTGGATGAAAGCATAGGCCAACAGACCAATTGGCCACCTTAAACAGGTCCTTGAGCTAGCCTGAACCAACATATTATTTGACTTTCTTAGCAATGAATGAACAAAAATCTCTCATTGATGGGCTTTAACATAGATTTTCCATAAGTGCTTTTCTCTAACCCTTGCAATATTTTCATAAATGAATTGGAATTTCAAATTCATTGTTGCTAATTCTTAATCCTGGGTTATATCCATTGGTTATTTAAAATTCAGGAAATTATTGAACACTTGTCCCTTCTTAAATTCTGAAAGATTTTAGGACTTTACTGTGAGACAAATTCATCCCTGGAGGTTACTGATTACACTATAGAAGATAAAATAAATTACATTCTGAGGGAGGTCTGGAAGACTTCACCCTGGCATACATCAGAGAATTGGCAACAATTTAATTTAAAGTTCAGGATTTCTGAAATATTCCAAGATTAATATCTGAGATGTTAACATTTAATTTTTTTTTCACTTTTCCTGCAGTGCTCGGTTTGGGAGTTCTTATTCTGATTTATTCATGAAATTTCCTACTTTACAGATTCAGTGTGAGGAAAGCAATTTTTCAACCAAAAAGCACCATTTAAATGTGCCTAATTGTGATGATGATGATGATAGTAGAATGAGGAGCAGGAGGAGGAGAGAAAAAGGAGGAAGAAGAAGACAATACAAAGAACTCTGAACCAGGGCGCTCTATTTATCCTCCAAACTAAGAATAGGAAAATATTTGGAAGTCTTGAATAAAAACCAGTAAAGAGGAAGATTGTTTTCAGCAGAGAAGCAGAAATGCATCATATAATGTAATACCTCTTATTTATATATAATGTTTCCCTAATCTAGGAAAGCAGAGCAGTTAGTATATGGGGGAAGAAGTCACCAGCTGAAAGCTAAGAAAGGCCCCTCTACTATTGTCCCATTTTAAGACTACTTGTAGAAAATAAATAAAAGTATGAAGAGAACATGACTCTGAGCTGGCCTTTAGGCCATTAGTTAATAAATATTTATTTAAAGACTGCTACATGCCAAATAGTATGCTAAGAGCTGCAGATACAAAGGCCAAAAAAGTTAAAAACCTCTACCCTCAATGAGCTCATAGTCTAATGGGAGAGACAACACAGACACAATTATGTACAAACAAGCTAGATACAGGATTAGAGAAAAGACCCTAGAATTAAGAGGGATTCAGAAAGGTTTCCTATGGGAGGTGGGATTCTGGCTGGGACTTGAAGAAAACAAGCAAGGCCAGAGATGAAGAAGAAGAGCATTCCATGCATGGAGAATAGCCAGTAAAAATGTCTGGAGTTAAGAGGAGCACCTTGTTTGAGGAACAACAAAAAAGATGATATCACAGCATCAAAGAGTATATGAGAGGTGGAAAGGGAAATGATGGTACCCTTAAAAGTAGAAAAATTGTTTAGGCAGAAAGAGAATGAATCTGGTTTTGTACATGTTGAGCTTAAGAAATTTATAGGACCTCCAATCTGAGTTGTCTTATAGACAGTAATGTGGGACTGGAAGCCAGCAGGGAAGTTAGGGTCAGATAAGTAGATTTGAAAATTCTCAGCAAAGAGATGATAATTGAATGTGTGGTCACTGATGAGATCACCAAGTAAAAAAGAGGGAGATGAGAAGAGAGGAGGCCTAGAACAGAGCCTCATAGGTCTTATATGCCTCCCAGTTAACAGACTGGAGCCTGAGAATGAGCAGTGTCACAAAAACCCAGAGAAAAGATGGTGTCAAAGAGAAGAGAGTGATCCATAGTGTCAGAGGCTACACTGGAGGTCAAGAAGGATGAGGATTGAGAAAGAGCCATTATATTTGACAATGAAGAGGTCATTGTTAGCTTTGGAGAGGCTAGTCTATTATGCTGTGGTGGCTGAACTGTAACTGAACCAAATAACAGCTTTTTGTGACAGAATAGTACAGCTCTGGGGGATTTCATTTGATGGTTTTCCCCATGTGCATTTGTCTGTATGTAATCCTATATTTTGGTGGTCTCTGGGAAAATCTTCGTGCATTGAGCTATGCTATAAGATGTCCGAGGTCTTGGGAAGGAGAAACCAAGAAACTGAGCAGTGACTCTGTGTCACAAACTCAAAGGTAGCTATTTCCTTTAAAAGTATATGGGGAGGGGCAGGTAGGTGGCACAGTGACTAGAGCACCAGCTTTGGAGTTGGGAAGACCTGAGTTCAAATTTGGCCTCAGATACTTGACACACTTACTAGCTGTGTGACCTTGGGCAAGTCACTTAAACCCAATTGCCTTGCCTTCCTTTCTCCAAAAAAAAACCCCATAAAAATAGCATATGGGGAAATTAAGGAATGTCAAATTAAAACCATTCATCTCAGCCACCTAGTTGTCTTTACATAGACTCATTGGAAACTTGATAGAACTGGAGACAGAGTTTGGGGTAAGAACTCAGAAGGTGGTTCCTTTAGGTATCTTGCATTTTAATCAAGAAACATTTCAAAAAACCAGAAAATATCTATGGAACTGCTTCAATGGACAAAATCCTGTTAGGTGTTTATCAGATTTCATTTCCATGGTTAGAGGATAATATAACTGGTAATACCACATAATTAATTAGAAAATAAATGTATATGATATCACTGGGGAGGCAGAAAGGCATAGTGGATGGATAACTGGCCTCCATGTCAGTAGACTTGTTTAAGTCCCACTTCAGCATGTGCTGACTAGGTGACCTCCACAAAGACATTTGATCTCTCTCTGCCCGCAGACTACTCCTTAAGGCTCCATGATTGCCTTATAGTTGACTAGCTGTGTGAGTGACCAGAATTCTCTCAACCAATTGTTATGGGAATCTGAAGATCTTCCCTGCCCCTAGGCCCTTTGCTAATGTGGCTACGTGACTCTGAGGACCCTTGGATATTTGAAAGTATACTCTGTTCCCTAATAGGCTGAATGTGGTCACGTGGAGCCTGTGGCGCCAGG
>CM053585.1:432538347-432580517 GCA_028646515.1 Pseudochirops corinnae
AGAATAGACTGGGGGAGGGGGGACACACTGGGATGGCTGTTTTGGGGTGGTGGGTGGGCTAGAGAGGGAGAAAATATGTAACTCAAAATCTTGTGGAAATGAATGATGCAAACTATAATAAAATTTAAAAAAAAAATTAAAAAAAGAAATAGGGAGATAATTTGCTGGGAACCCTTCTATGCCCTGGCATTTATTAAAAATTTAACATAATTTTTGCTAAGATCCTGTAAAAGAATTGGAAAATAGTCATGTATGTGTACACCATTTTACTAAAACCAGTGGTAGGGTTGACTGCTGCAGAAAATTTGGTTTGACAAAATGTTTTATTTCAGAATATTTTGTAAGGGACTATTAGTCTTTGGCATGAAAACAAAAGTATTCACATTACTAATCCTTGAATATACATAATCATTTGTTTGAAAGTTAATAAAATATTTCAGTGTTTCACTCTGAACTAATTTTGTGACTAATTCAGTTGGCATGGAAACAGAAGCACAGCTATTAAATTGCTGCAAAGATGACCATGTCTACAGTTCAAATGAGAATTGTGCGTATTTTAACTGTGATTAAGATGAAAATTGTAACTGTTTTGTATATTTTTATTTCTTTTATTTTTGCTTAACTTTATTAAATCTTCATTAAAAGGCTGCTCAGATCCTGTTACTCATAAAATTACTGCTATCCATTAAATTCTCCAACCTGACTTCTTTTGCCAAATATCTGAAGAGACTAGATACAGGATCCTGTAACTGAATGTTTCCTGCATTAAGTAGGAAGGCAAAGTAATTGATCTGTGGGGGGAAAGAGAGCAATGGCTGTGGCCACTGGCATTAATAAAGGAATTATTCAACTTCCTTCCTAACTCTGAGGTTGCCTGTAGCCAGCTTATAAAAGTAGAAATAGATAACAGGCCTAAAAACTGGCTCTTATTCTATAGAACTGGATTGATAGGAAGGAGAGCAAGAAACTCCAGCAAGACAGAAGCAGAAAAGTATCTCTCTAGGGAGACTTGTTACCTGGGTACCTTTCCCTATGTGCCTGTATATTTTTCCTCCTCTGTGCTATATGTGTTGCGAGGAATGTCTTATAGATTTTAATATCTGACATCTTAGGCTCAGAATATTCCTGAGGGCTGGGAAATCATGACTAGGTGTCACAGAGTGAGACAGTTACATACTTAACAATGACTCCTGCTTTTTTTTTTTTTTTTGGAGGGCAATTGGGGTTAAGTGACTTGCCCAAAGTTACATGGCTAGTAAGTGTGAAAAGTGTCTGAGGCCAGATTTGAACTCAGGTCCTCCTGACTCCAGGGCCAGTGCTCTATTCACTGTGCCACCTAGCCACCCCAACAATGACTCCTAAGCTCTTCTCTATTCATTAAGGCATGTCTGTGTTTGAGGTCACATGATTAGTTGAACTCATTGGATTCCAGTTATAATATTATTATAGAAACAATACTGAGTTACTGTCTTTATGTTCTTCACCTTTCTTATCTTAAAATTGGAAACTAGAGATGACATTTATTTTCTAGCAATTATTTTGTTTGATTCATATAAATTTGCATAAAATATTTTATCCAGCACTGTGTACAGAGTACTTAGTCCTCTTGAACAGGAATACACAGTCCATGGTGTAAGAGTACTAAGGTCATCTCTTTGAGATATTAGTTAAACTAGGATAGAAATTGTGTTTTGAAGGACCCATACCATGAAGGCAGATGTACAAACTTCAAGACTTCAGAAAGAGTTACCTGCTTCTTTTCCCTCCCAAAACAGGCAAAAGGGAAAAAGGAGAAAAGTACGTAGCTGGACATAAAGGAACCAATTTAGGAATGATCCCTGGAAAAAGGAGTCCATTACATCCTTTTATAGAGGATAATTTTGTACATGAGGATGCTGGTGCTCATAGGTATTTACCAAACCATGATAATGTATCATGATCATCACTTAAATTATAAGGATGTTGTGTGATGGAATTTGGTTATAACTTCTCTTTACTGAAACGTACTTTGAACAAAGGCTCTGAAACTCATTCCCACTAAAATATAAGTGACTGATAGCTGGAACTGATCACTTTACTTAAGGAGTTTTTATCTTAATGGGGCTCAAAGTCATAAAGTAAAAGAATAAAGCTCCTGTGGTTCAATTCAAAGCACCAGTCAACAAGTATTTTTGTTTTGTTTTGTTTTGTTTTTTGTTAAGGGAGACTTTCTAGTGCTTTTAAAATCGTATATCACAGGAAGGCACTAATTTTATCTGGAAATTGATCCATTTGGTTTTTGCCAATGAAGTTTATTCTGCAAATGATAGAGAAAGTAGTCAGCATCAATCATGAAAATAGCCAAGGGAGTAATAACCTGTGCTGGGCTCCAGTTGACCTGCCAATATACACAATGCCTTCTGTTTCAATACTTCTTCCATTTTTAATATTATTTTCCTCAGTGAGTCCATTCAACCTCCACCTTTTCATTTCTCCATCTTCTACAACATGCTGGCACACCAGCCTGATTTTCCTATAACTGTTCATAAAATCATACTTCATCTCCCAAACTCATCACTTGGGAGTTAGTTTTTTCCTCCTCTTTTCACTAGTCATCAATATCTAGTTAATCACCATTTTTTCTGCTCTGCAATCTCTTGAATTGACCCTTTGTTTCAAATTTCATAGGTTCTTTCCTTGTCTAGTTCTTGTGCCTGAATTATACAATCTTCATATTCATTCCTTACAAATATTTCTCAACACATCTTCTTCTTCATGCCTACCCCCTTGTGACATAATTGGCTATCATCCAAAATCCAAATTTCTCCATCTGGCATTTTAGAACTTCTGCAAGCCTGTTCCCCCATCTCATAAATATTTTCTATTTATTCATCTCTTGAAACTGTCGAGAAAAAGACTAACCTCTCTCTCTCTCTCTCTCTCTCTCTCTCTCTCTCTCTCTCTCTCTCTCTCTCTCCATTCTCAGTTTTATGCCTTTGTAAATAAGTGCCTAAGGAAAAGATCTATCTTGGGTGCTGAATATACAAAAATTAAGAAAGACATAGTACTAACCCCCCAAAAATTTATAATTTACTAAAGGGAGGAGAACATGAGAAGGACAAAGATCCATATAATATGGAATAGTGTGTGATAAGGGCAAAGGAATGATCAAAATAAATACTCCAAGAAATTTGGGGTTTTCTTGGCAGATAGTTGAGAGGTTTCCCATTCTCTTCTCCAGCTCATTTTACAAAGGAAATTGAGGCAAACAGGATTAAATGACAGCTACTAAGTGTCTGAGGCTGGTTTTGAATTCAGGAAGATGAGCCTTTCAGACTCCAGGCCTGGCCCTCTATGCACTGCACCAACTAGGGCATACATCTCATTTCTCCAAGTATTCATACTGGATTTCCTTCCATGTTTCGAATCACTCCCTCCTTATCTCTGTCTTAAAGAATTCCTCACGTACTTTGAAATATATGGAAAGTACCACCTTCTCCACAAAGCTTTTCCTGATCCCTCCAACTCCTAGCCATCTTGTATTGAACTATCTTACATGTATTTTTGATTTATTCTGTATATCTCATATATATTTTCAATTTATTCTGTATATACTTATTTGTGTACATATGTCTCCCTAGACCAAATTTAAGCTTCTTTCAGGTAGAGGTTTGTTTCTTTATCTTTATGTCCTCAGTATCTGGAACATAATAGGTGTTTATTAAATGTGTGTTGATCACTTGTGACAAAAGGGAAAAAAAGTGTAAAATAATATATAAAATGTGGATTGGAATAAAATTGTGAAGGTTATTGAATTCCAGGAGAGGTATTTATATCTTATCATAGAGTCAACAGAGAAGCCTGGAAGGTTTTTGATCTAGAAAATGATATTGCTTGACCTGTGTCTTACAAAAATATTATTATCAGTTCTCTGAAGAATAAACTGGAGAGTAGAGAGACTGGAGGCAGGAGGCTAGTCACAGCTAGAGGTAATAAGAGACTGAACTAGGTTGGTGGCAGTGACAGAGGAGAAAAGGAATAGGATTGTTAAGGACAACTGACAAATCTTGGCAGTGGCTTCTATGGGGGGAATGAGGAAGAGAAAAGAGTAGATAGCTCTGAATATTCAAGTCTGAGTAACTAGGAAGATTGACTGACTTTACCTTTTCTTTCACTAAAAGAAGTGGGAAGATTGGTAGAAATGGAAGGTTCATGATCCAGTTATTCTGGAAAACAATTTGGAACTATGCCCAAAGGGCTTTGCAACTATGCATATCCTTTGACCCAGCAGTAACACTAGTAGGTCTATATCCCAAAGAAATCATAAAAAAGGAAAAAGGACCCATACATACAAAAAAAAATATTTATAGAAGTTCTGGTTGTGGCAAAGAATTGGGAATTGAGGGGATGTCCATCAATTGGGGAATGGCTGAACAAGTTATTGAATGCAATGGAATAAGAAATAATGAGCAGACAGATTTCAGAAAAACCTGGAAAGACTTACATGAACTGATGCTGAGTGAAGTAAGCAGAACCCGAACACTGTACATAGTAACATCAACAATGTATACTAACCAGCTTTGAGGGACTTAGCTCTTCTCATCTATGCCATGATCTAAGAAAATCCCAAAAGAATCATGGTGGAAAGTGCTATCCATATTCAGAGAAAGAACCATGGAGTCTGAATGCAGATGAAAGCATACAATTTTCTTCTCTTTTTTAAAGTTTTTTTTTTAATCTTTCTCATGGTTTTCCCCTTTTATTCTGATTCTTCTTTCACAACATGACAATTGTAGAAATATGTTTAATGTGATTACACATGTATAGCCTATATCAGATGGTATGCTATCTTTGGGAGGGGGAAAGGACAGGGAGGGAGAAAATTTAGAACTCAGAATCTTATAAAAGTGATTTTGGAAACTCAAAATAAATTAATTTAATTTTTAAAAAAACATGAAAAAAAGGAAGGGGAAGGTTCAGAGGGGGAGATAATAGACTCAATTTTGGACATGTTGAGTTTGAATTGTGAAGCATCTAGCCTCCTACTGAGCCAACTATGTGGGACAATGGGCTTAGAGTCAGGAAGACCTGAGTTTAAACTCTGTACTTATGAGCTATATGATCTGGCAAGTCACCTAACTTCTATTTGGAAAGTGGGGCTTAGTAATAGCACCAGCTTAACAATGTTATTGTAAGGATCCAATGAAATATTTGTAAAGCACTTTATAAAACTTAATATGCTATATAAAACTAGATATTATTATTTTATCTCTCTTATAATTGGGATAATAAAATTATAGAAAATAGAGGAAAATATAGACAGACAGACAGATAGATAGACAGACAGACAGACAGATAGATAGATAGACAGATTAGAAATAGGAAAAATGTTTTGCAGCAGTTATTGAAAAATTGCATGAAATAATACATAGGAGAAGCCCCTAAAAGAAATGAGAAGGACTATAGGATCAAGTGGAGAGATTATCTTTGTCAAGGAGAAGATTCATTTCATCCTGTAAGCCTGGAAAAAAAAGATATAAATAAGAATTTTAGAAACAGGAAGGGAGATGAAGGATTTCACAATAAACAACTTCAGTCTTTTTCAGTTAAGTAGGAGGCAAGATCGTCTGCTGAGAGAGCTGATGGCAAAGTTGGGGGCCTGAGAGAACATTTAGACCAGTCACTGTGGGGAGTGTGAAAAGTAGAGAACATCTCCCTGCCCCTCTTTTATATATTCCATTTAGCTTAAGATTTTTAAGTATGACATTTTCTTTCTTTGGCACGTTTATGTCAATCCATTCAAAAATGCAATGAAATCTGAGACTCTAAATGTAACCATTATAGTAGTTATGAGGCAATAACACTCAAGAGATAAAATACAGTGCCTTTGCTGAATGGTCAAGGACAGGGAAAATCTATGTGGTATTGTCTTTATCAAAAGCCTAGCCTAAAAGTGGTGACAATAGAGGGTAAAACAGCTTTAGCTTTGATTTGACTTTTTTGTTCTTTTTGGTTTTGGTTTTTTGCTAGCACCTCTTTATGGGCCCTAAGAAATTATTACAAGTTCAAGTTACCTTCTAAGTCAACCTTTGCAAAAAGCCATCATTCATGAACACCCAATGATGCATTTACTTTAACAAGGCCATCCAGAGGACACGTTAATTCAAAGCCAAAAAAATGAATAATAATTAAATCAATGGCAGAATAAATCACCAGAAAAGTGCTCACATACAGGGGTATACTCTCCCATCAATTACTATGCTATCAGGGAAGGAGTAGTACCCACACGGGTAACATGTGTGATATACGTGAAGGGATACACATGTAGGGAAACCATAGAGACATAGACCACCCAAGAGTTCCAGGACAAATCACAGCATCTCACACCAGAGAGCCACCTATGCCCTTAGGTGATATCATTGTGCTTTTTTGGGCTGTGTCTCTATTGACTTTCTGTTGCCATCTGCTGGTGTTCAGTGGCAATTCAATATCTGCTCTTTAGAGGAGGGACTTACAACCCCAGGGGTCTCTATTTCTTTCCTGATTTCCTCACTACCATTGAGCTAGATTCAGGGAAGCTGGCAAGACACGCCTTACACATCATGTAGGTCTTTTGAACCAACAACAACTAACATTTATGTAAGTCCTACTATGTTCCAGGCTCTGTGCTAAGCACTTTACACAGTTATCTCATAATAACCCTGGAAGGTCAGTGCTATTATCACTCTCATTTTACAGTAAAGAAAAATGAGAGACAATAAGAGGTTAAGTATCTTGCCCAGAGTCAGAAAAATAGTGTGTTTGAGGCAGAATTTGAATTCAGGCCTTTCTGACTCCAGGTTCTAGAGTCTGATTCTATTCACTGAATCACCTAACTTTAACTTTCTTTTAACTTTAACACTCTTTTATTCTTCTATTGCTACTCAGTCTCTTTGACAGGTGGAAGGAGGAGATGGTACATAAGGAATTAAAAGTCATTAACACAACCTTGGGTTGTTTTGTTTTGTTTTTGAGAAATTCAGTCTAGGTATATTTGTTAGCTGGAGAGAGCTCTTTGAAGAGAAGAGAGGATAAAGTGGGACACACAAAGGTGATCCTTTTTGTTGAGGAGTCCGAGACCAGTGAGTCCCTTGAGAATGGCAGGTCTAGGTGTCCTCGCTAAGTCTGACACCAATATGGTGATCCCTTAGGTGCATGGACAGGAGAAGAGCACCAGCCTGCTTAATGAGGCTAAGTGGCCCAGTTTGGAAACAGAACAAATAAAAGCTTCTGTGCTGTTCACCAATGGGATGGAGTTATTGGAGGAGCAGGGGAGTTACTGCATCTTCTAGTCTGAATGAGATATGAAGAACCAGTCTAAAAATGGGAGAGTAATTAGCCACTAAAGACTAAAATAAACAGGCATTATAAATAATCAGATGAAACCAGTGGATATATATGACCTCTGAATGATTTTAATATCTGATTTTTAGAGATGAGTAGTTATTAATGACTGAAATGACGGAATTAATAACTGAAATAACCCTCATGACATTCCTATGGATTTAGTTGATACGCTATCCAAGGGTCTTCCCAGGTGTGCCACTAAATTGTGACTTTTTCTAGCTACTAATTAGTGTGCAAGACAATTTTCCTGCTATGGAAGGTATACCATAGGTTACCTATTTCCTGTGTAAAGTAAAATTAACAATGACATTTACTATCCATGAATAAAAAATGATATTTTTATCTTTATTAATAAATTTATTTTCTCTCCATGTTCTAATGACTACCATTCTGTAATATTTTCAAGCAAAGTATTCAATACTTTTCCTCCTTAGTATGACCCTGTTGGTTTTTGTTGTTGTTGTTATCATCTTACCAAATTGACTGAAACACAATGACATTGTTTGCCCAGAGTGTCTACTAAGTTGGAGAGGAGTTGTGATTGATGTTAGTGGAAGAAGGAAGATCTTATGTGACAAAATTTATGATATGTAGCATAAGGAAACTGCTATGTTAGTGTGCTTTTTTTTTTTTTGGCTGATTTACTCCCTATACTTCAGAAACACTTTCTAAATAAAATAATTTTATTTTAACCTGCCGCATTCTCTGGAGCAGAAATGACTTGATGCTGGTATTTCCCTACAGATTTAATTTAGCAGAGCTAATGCATAGCACTTATTGATAGGACTGACACACCCCCTTCCTTACTTGTGACCTTCATGGTATGGTAGTCAGAGTTACATTTTAGAGTAATTAACCACCAAAGACTACCGATATAAATTGGTCAGATGGGACAATGGGAATTTGACAATCATTACCCCATCCCTTTGGAGACCAGAGTTACTTTCTCCTTGCCTATAAGCGTATTATTTCTACTTTAACATGCTGAACACTAAGGAGTTTTTGCAAAGAAAAGATCCGTGTACTTAATGGATGTTCCATAAATATTAAAGACAAGAAATGGAATAGGTTTAATCTGTGCCTAGAGGAAGAATGGTGAACTGGGTGGGGTCATATTTTTACATAAAATATGGACAGAGGTTCATCCCTGTTTAATAGACCAAAATTCCTTCTCTCTAAAAGTACCTGGTACCAGAAGTTTTTTTTTTTTATTTTTGGAGGGGGGGAAGGCAGGGCAATTGGGGTTAAGTGACTTGCCCAAGGTCACACAGCTAGTAAAGGTTAAGTGTCTGAGGCCCGATTTGAACTCAGGTCTTCCTGACTCCATGGCCTGTGCTCTATTCTCTGTGCCAACTAGCTGCCCCCAGAGAATTTTAAATTACTTAAAGTAGTTTAAGAATCTTGAGGCTGTTAGGGATCATTTGGAAATTTTAGCAGTCACTTAGATTATATTCATTCACTTGTGTTGCTTCAACATTTATTAAGTTCCTATTATTAGTCAATGGGAGAATACAAATAGGAACAAAGAAATTTAGAACTAGAAAGATTCTTGTTCAGTCATGTCCCACTCTTCCCATGGAGTTTTCTTGGCAAAAATGCTAGAGTGGTTTGCATTTCCTTCTCTAGTGAGTCCCCATTTTACAGATGAGAAACTGAGACAAATAGAGGTAAGTGACTTACCCAGGGTCACATAGTTAATAAGTGTCTAAAGCCAAATTTGAACTAAAATCTTCCTGACTCCAAGCCCTATCCTCTATCTGCTACACCACTTAGAAAGGCCCTAGAGATAATCTAATCCAACAATCCAAGGCCTTCATTTTGTAGATGGAAAAAATGTGACCCAGAGAGATTAAGTCATTTTAATAACTTCATCAGCGGAGCTAGGATTCAAACCTAACTTCTGTCCCTAAATCAAGTACATTTTACTCATTTCCTACCCTGTAATCAAGTGTACTATTAAGTTTAATTAAGAAAATAATTATAAACTCTCATTCATGTTACACTGAACAAATAAATATTATGAATGTCAGATCATCTTCATAGAACTAAAATATATATATTCAATTTTAAGTATAAATCCTAATCAATGATTTACTCAGATGCATTAGTTAACTGGCATTTCATTTCAGAAATCTGAGTAAAGCAAAACTCATCTCTTATAGCTTATATGAACGTACCAGTTTTACAAAAAGAGTCAAACAACTTTTTTAATGTGAAATTTAGACTTAAAATAAGAATCAAATATATGTGAAATGATGATATCAATTTCGAATCTCTGAATAATGAAAAGTGATTGAACTGGGCAGAGGAAAAATGAAACTCGTCATTTATATTTTTAAAGATAGAAAAGAATCAGATGAAACCACTGCATAGGAATGTACATGTGATCTTTGATTTCAATATGTGATTTTTAGATATGGGTAGTTATTAATGACTAAAATAACTGAATTAATTCCCATGACATTACTATGGGTTCAGTTGATAGGCTATCCAAGTGTCTTCCTAGGGATTGAGACACGTTTACTACAAAATTTTTCTTTGCGTTTTATAAGTGGGTAGATGTCTTTGCCTTTTGTCTGGTAGGCCTGGTAATGGTTATGTTATACAAGTTAAATTCATCAGTTGTCACCTTGCTCCCTCTGTTGGAATATGTGAAGAAATACTCATATGAGAAATGCCTACTGAACTGCTGCAGCCCCAACCACAAGCCATCAATAAGCATTTCAATGCATGGAATGTTGTGTTTCCTTCACATTTTCATTATGCATCAAATTTTGTCTCATTGCTTTCAGTGAATTCATTGACCTCCTAGAGTGGTCATTTATTTCAATTTGAAGATTTTATATAAATTCTAAAATTCTTAGACAGAGCCTAGGTCTGTAAAGCACAGAGTTACCAAGGGCATTAGCTGCTGAGTATCTGATGTATGAAGGTTCTGTGTACACGGCAATCCAGTTAATGGACACCAAACAAAATTGTCAGGACCAAATTCAACTACATTGACTAGCTAGCACCACATATAGTCACCAGATAATCTTTCAGCTCTATTCTTTATTACGACTAATAAATCTTGTTATTTTCTTTTGGTTTCCCCTTACTGAAGTCGGAAGTGTGGGGACTATTCACAGGCAAGATCCTGTTACTTACCAGTATAGGAGCTTTGACTCCATTTCTGACCGTTTTTGACCAGTTCTCTGAACTAACCTTGACCATTTTGCCCAAATTAGTCAATCTGATTTTTCTTCTTTCCTTTCCTGTCTTTTAGGGTCTTGCCATAATGCAAATATGTGATTAGCATTGCCTAGTAAAATCTCAGAACTCCTCGAGAAGGAGATAGTAATAAATGAACTCTTTCTTTCTTTCTTTCTTTCTTTCTTTCTTTCTTTCTTTCTTTCTGGAAGGGGGAAGGCAGGACAATTGGGGTTAAGTGACTTGCTCAAGGTCAACTGCTAGTAAGTATTAAGTGTCTGAGGTTGGATTTGAACTCAGGTCCTCCTGACTCCAGGGCTGGTCCTCTATTTACTGCACCACCTAGCCACCCCTATTCATGTACCATTTCTACTTTTAATTCATCTTTTTGAATAAGATTGTGGTTATCTGCATCAATTTATTTAGAGTGTGAGCTATACCAGAACAGGGCCTATGTCTGTGTAAAAGTTACACTATAAAAAATAGTAAGACCTTGTGTGACATGGATTGTGACAGACTATTCAAGGAAGGTCAAGTAGACATGTGTTCAGATGTCTGGGTCATAATATGGATTCTTTGAACTTTACAAAGCAGAAGGTAAATGGGAAATTTCATTGTAGTACATGAACTGTATAGCCTGTGACTCATGAGAGTTTGCATAATCTATTGTCAACTTTCATAACTGGGGTGATAACCACATTAGTGTCAATTATCTAATAATTCTTTTGAATCTTTAAGACCCATGGCTGTAAAAAAAAAAAATGTTCATTTCAGCCAACTCCAGACTTCTCCTGGATGTAGAAAAGGCTAGGCTCAGCCCTCAACAAAATAGTGAAGCAAGAAAATTTTCTTTTTGGTTCATCTCCCCTATCTCTTATGTGGCCCAGGACCTACTACAATTACACTGGCCTCATCCCATCCTGAACAATGTTTTATGCTCCCACATCTTTCCTAGATCCCTCTCCACACTGAAATTTTACCTGTCTTAAGTTTTCTTCCCTCAGTGACAGGATTTTTATTTTTCAAAGTGATAAGTAACTAATGGATGGGGGGGGTGGGGAGGGAGAAGCATACCAATATGATGATTACTGCTTATATGTTAATGAAAAATAACTAATCTCTCTTCTGTCTTCCCATCTTCTCCAAATTAAATTCATATTATCAGAGTTGGAAGGGATTTGAATTACTGGAACCCCAAAGGCAATCTAGTCTCAGCCATTCTAAAAGCTTGAATTCCTTATTCCCAATAAGGAATCATCTAAGTTTTGCTTAAAAAAAATTAATTTTTGATAGGGAAGTCACTATTTTCCAAGGGAACTCATTCCATTTTTCGATGGCTCTGATTATTAAGAAGTACATTTTTTCTTATAGAATCTGTAATTTCTTCAGCATGGAGTAATTCCTACAGTGGGAACTCCCTCACCCAAAACAAATTACAACCCAATCTATGGTATAGTGTAGGGTTGGAAAACATGTGGCCTTCAAGTCCACATGGGGCCCTCTAGATCACATCTACATCACAAACATCAGTTTGGTGAAGTTTGGATTCAGTCAAAGGGCCACACTTAAGGACCTAGAGGGTCACATGTGGCCTTGAAGGCTGAAGGTTCCCTAACCCTGATTTAGTAGATAAAACCTAAGGAGATATATGAGACACTAAAAATTTCAAATCCCATCTCGGGTCAAGTTACTCAACCCTTCAGAGCCTCTAGACAAGTTTCTAAAACAATAAATTGTAGGGCAGTTGCCAGTCTACATTTGTAAAAGGAAGGGCCACTCCACTCCTTTTCTCCACCTACCCAAAATATAAATTAAAAAAAAAAACAAGCATTATAAACAGCATTCTGGAAAACAAAATGGCCTGGCTTTCTTTTACATTTTCTTCTTTTTTTCCTTTTCCTTTTCTTTTTTTTTTCAAACAAACCCAGACAAGTCAATCTACTAGTAAGAATGCCCAGAAGGCAGGATCTTGGCATACAAGAAGAGAAAGTTATGAGTCAGGCTGACACATGCAAAATTTCTCCAGTCACAGAATAGGCCAGTACAAATTTTGTCCATATGTCTGGACCTGAAAATGACTCTAGTAAATGCTTGATGATGATGATGACCAAAGAAAAATGCTTAATGCTTGGAAGAGTTTTCTTTAACACAATATGTGATACAAGCGCATCAGAAATGGCTAGAAAGGGTCCTTTTTGCAATGTTACAATATTTGCGGCTGCTGTAGTGAAATGAAAATAAGACAGGAATATTGTGTAATAATTCATTTATGTAATCGACAACCATTTAAAGTGCCTACAATGTATATGACACGTGATAGATGCAATGTGGGGGGGATGCAAAGATGAATAATACATCAACCATGGTTTGAAAAAATTTGTAATGTAATAGGAGACAAAAGAAGTATATGCAAATGACTACAATATAGGAAATAAATACATAAAATGGTATAAAGTACTATGAGGATTTAGAAGGAAGCTTTTTTCAACTGTGGCATTTGGAGGAAGGTGCATTTGATCTAGACTCTGAGAGATAAATAGGAAATGAACAAGGAACAAGGTTTACATTAGGACATTCCAAGGTAAAAAGAGAGGGAATGTAGAAAAAACAAGGCATTGTCAGGGAGGGGTTTGAGGAAATGGGGAAGATGGAAAATAGTCCATTTAGGTTGAAATATGAACTATAAGGATGAAGAATGAAATATAGTATTGGAAAAAATAATTTGAAACTATGTTATAAAGGGTTTTGCACAAGTAGGGCACCTTAGTCCTTTAATGCAGCTCTTAGTGTCCTGACAGAACTAATTCACTGCCCCTAACACAACCCTCATCCCCTTTTCTACTTCCAATACTCCAGATATGAGGATTCCAACCAGAGAAACTGAGGAAGGATGTAAGCTTGCAACTGAGATTAAGATCTATCTCAGCCTTTAAGGAGAAAAGGGGAGGGGCTGACCAGAGGAAACAAATTTAGTCTTCCCTCTCCCACACTTGCTCTTTTTAAGCCTAAATCTCTAACCCCCTTCTTCCCCCATCACAGCCTACAAAAAATCTCTATTATACCACTTCCTTTCTGTGATGCTTCAGGAGGCCATCTTTCCTTGTCCCGAAATACCCCAGGACAGAAAATTAATTCTTATCTTTCCTTAATTGTAATCAATCCAATCATTCCCATGGTTCTTAGTGTTAAGGAAAATAAATCTAATAAAAAACTACAGTATGTTTTGACTGTTAATTTCACTACAGGAAATCCTCACAGCAAGCTTTTTCTCTTCTCCTACTCAGTCCCCTGAAAATAACAACCAAACCTTCCTTTTGTTATTGTTTTCAGTTTTGTGTTAGAGGAATACATTAAAGAGATTAAAGAGACAAACTAAGGAAAATTTGAAAATTTGCATTAGTTTTAGCTTTTCATTCTTGCTTTATATACAAATGACAAGGTCTCAAACTTTCTTAACTATCCATGCATATTTCTACCTGAATAAACCTCTTCTTTTAGATCTTGAGTTTGTATTCAGTCCATCAGAATCTGTTTGAGTCTAAATCAAGATCAAGGTTCCCAGCTAAGAAACATTTTGTTTTGAAATGCTACTGGCATGTGTCAGCATTCCCAAAATCTATTTCCCCAACCTAAAGTGTGAAGGGCAGTACCTTAAATATTCCAGAAGTATCTGTTTGTTCAACAGCAACAAACAGGAGATCATGCCCAGAGTTAGAACCATCTGAGTACGGCTCCTCTCCATATAAATCGATAAACAACAGATAAACAGCAAATGTTCTTCACTTGCTTTTAAACTATTCCCTTTTCTGATTGACTTGCTGAAATAAATTAAGCAGTTGCCTCTAACAGTCTCACGGAATGTTAAATCTGGAAGAGAACCTAGATGTTATTGAGGCTCAAGTTTTCATTTTACATTTACATTCATTTAAGTTGTGGAAACTGAGGCAAAAGAAGCAAAGTAATCTGCCTGGCATCACACACAGTGTCAGAGCTAGAATTTCACCTCTGCTCTTCTGACTTCAAATTCAGAGCCTTTTTTTTTTGTTTGTTTTTTTGCTATACCACAATTGGTTTTGCTCTTTGGAGGAAAGTTTTGGTTTCTTTCCCATTGGCCTAGATGAGGCTGTCACAACCCCTCCTCTGTCTCTCCACTAGAGGCCATGTGATATGGGACTGTAAGGCCTGAGTTGCCATGCTCTCTTTCCCCAATCTTAGTATAGTTCTGCTGCTCTCAGCAATTATCCCATCACAGTATCCTTTTGGTCCTGTGCCACCAGATAGAACCCACAGTTGTAGAACTGAAACTAGTATCAATTAACAATCATCCCCAAGCTTGACCTCCAGTTCTCCACTGGCCTACACCTATGAATGGCACAGCCATCCCTAGCTACCACCACAGTGATCGTGGGGTCCCACTCCAAATCCCACTTTACCTCTCCAACTCAAGAAGCATAGTATAAGATATAGATGGATGTTCTTGTAGTCAGGAATTTATAGGACAAGTCATTTAACCTCTCAGTGCCCTGGGAAGCTTTGTAAGGCTAAAAAATTCAGAGAGAGCTTTCAATCAACTTTTGTAGAAGAAGTTTGCAGAAAGGGAGTTCCATATATAAATGAAGGAGGAAAGCTCTAATCCATAGCCATAAAGTCCATCAGAGCATGGACAAAGAGACAAGAACTCTGGACTTTATACTTGATTTGGAAAGCAGCATAGTACAATAGAAAGAGCATTGTCTCTGAAGTCGAAGTCTTGGTTCCAATCCAGCCTTTGATCATTATTACCTATGAAATGTTGGACAAGTCGTGTAATGTAGGCTGTGAATCAGGGTGAGAGACTGGAGGAAGGGAGGATCCTGGGAATATGTAGAGAGATAATCTCAATAAAAATCTCCTAGAACAAGTGGACTGTGAATCCAACCCCCCTGCCCACAACTAAATTGTTTTTACCTGGTGGAATGGAAGCTTCTTGATGGCAGAGACTTTGATTTTTGTTTTTGTATTTCTCAGCACCCAAAGCAGAATCTAGCACATGTCAGACATTTAACAAATGCTTGTTGGTTGTTTATTTGAATGTGGGAGAAACCTAACCACCTGGGTCTCCTAGGTTACAGATGTAGTTATATTCCAAAAGACATCAAAGCAGTCAATTTCCCTGCACAATTTCCTTTTTTCTTTCTCTCTCCATAGCTGGACAGAGGAAACTAAGGTGCACAAATTGTCCTTTTTCTTTTCTCCTCCCATAGTAAGACCATGCCCAGAGGTAGAATGATTTAGTATGGTGCTTCTCCATAGTTCCAGAAAGACAATAAATTTCTTTGTTGTTGAACAAACAGATGCTTCTCGAATCATTAAGATACTGTCATTTATACTTTAGTATAAGATTATAGCTGTAGACATTTCATTGAATAGAGAAATCCTTAAATAAAATACAGATTTTCAAAGAGAAATAAGATAAAGTCTTTAGGCTAGATGAGGCTAGTGAGCACTGAAAGTGTACAGATTATAGGTCTCCCCTACTGGATCATCATCTATATCCCACCCCCTATGCATGAATATCCTCCAGGAATATCCACTTAGGGCAAATCCTGAGGGAAGTCGAAGGCTGGTGTTTTAAAAGTAGAATACAAAAGTGAGTTAAATAATTTGTTTTCATAACAGAAAGTGATTTTTTAAAATTAATACATTATCATCTAAGGAATTTAAAATTTACAGATTTTGTTTCACAACTCCTCTGAACAGTCTTGAATGTTATTAATTTGAAGACAAAGACTTATTCAAGTGATACTGAATAATCATATTTATTTTAGTATTTCTTCCTGTCCATTGAGAATGGTTAAGGGTATTTAAAAAAAAAAAAAACAGGACAGCAGGAGGCTTTCAACTGAAAAAGAAGTAGCAGGTCTGGCTATTTTCTCTCCAAGCAAAATGAATGCTAAAAAGTATGTGCTGAAAGGAGGAAAAAAGCCAAAATCATTAGGGCAGACTAATCAGAAAAATCTATTTTTTCCCTCAAATGATGTTCTTTCTGGCTTTTTTTTCAGTCAGAAAGGATTTCTTTATATAACAGAGTATAAAAAGAGTGTGCATGCTCGTCCCACTTTCACAAACCATTTAAAATTATATTAGACCAGAATGACTGTCTTATTGTGTAAAACATCTTCTTGTATCTGGGTTACTTTGAAATACAGTCTTTTAATAAAAACTTGCATGGTTGCTCTCCCTTTGGCAGAATAAATTACTTGTTTTTAAAAAGAGGATGCAAAAGACCTAGAGAAACAAATATAAAAAATTATTAAAGATACTTGCTTCATACCATTGGATTTAGAAATATATATACATATATATATTCTTGAATAATGAAATTGACAGAACGATCTAAAGACTAATAGAAAGATTGATTTGATAAAATCACGTGGTTGAAATTAATCTGAATTGGGGTTGTCCAACATGTTGACAGTCTGCAACATGGTAAATAGGTGATTGATTTTTAGTCAGTTAATGCTATGGAAGGGGAAATAAGGAGTCACTTTCTTAATCCCCAAACTATAGTAACTCAAGTAAGTGTATTTTTATTCATTTGATTGACTGACATGACCTATCTATGATTCATGTTACCCTTCCTCACTTGCTGTGCTCACCAACTAATAAATGGTGAATATGCTACCAATATGGCAAGTGACCATATCCTGTTGAATTCTACCAGGTCTAATCTACCCTGTTTCCTCTATCCAGTAATGGACCAAAGAATTTTCTGATAATGAAAAATCTATTTCACCATCTCTAGAAAGAGATTCCGTAAACAATGGCACATGGTACAAGGAAAAGCAGTAAGATACAGGGGAAGGAACCATGACTCTGGAATGAGAGGACCTATGTTTAAATCCAACTTCAGGTGTTCTCCTTCCTTAGCCTGGGACAGTCACTTAACCTCTTGGGGCTTCTTCATTCTCATAATTAAAATTAAGCAGTTGGACTGGATAACTTTTCAGATTTCTTCCAGTTCTATAATAATGATCCTATGGAACTCACTTGGCAACACAAGTCAATGTCCAGCAACTTTTATTGTCAAGAAGATGTGCATAGCTAAGCAAAGGCAAATACTTTATCAGGATTCTATTTTCTATGTCCTAGAGTACTGATTTGGGATGAGTCGGGAAACCAATTAGAGTTGAAAGCAGATGCTAATGAGAATCAGGTAACATTGCTTAACTCTTAGCATTAGCTATTTTATAAATTTTATGGGATGGAGAACTGATCTGATATGATCACACAGTTGTATGTAGAATTCGAAAAAGGATGATGATTTCTACACTATTGTTTTAGAATGTGGTTGGCAGGTCTTAAGTACCCTGAACTTGGGATTTCTTCTCCTGGGTTCCCCACAAGTTTGAAGAGTTACCTAAGGTGCTCTACAAAAAAATTCATATAAAAATAATTCCACCTAATAAATCCAAGTAAATAATGCACTGTTTTCTATTGTGTTTTTTATAATAAATATTTTAGTTTTTCAGTTCATTTGACCTGTATTGATATGTGTTGAGAAAAATCAATACCAATGTAATCTGGCCCATTTGCTCATCTCTTTTTCCCTTGAAATTCTTATAAAATTGGTTCAACCTTTGCCCTTCATCCTTTTGAATTCCCATGATAACTGATACCTCCCTCTTTCACAAGGTAAAACTCTTTTTAGACTACTCAGCAGGTAGTTCTCAGACCTTCTTCTCCATACCATGTCTATCCACAGCATACTTCTTTGATGCTGAGAAGTATAGTTTTGCCTTGATTTCTATTTGACTATTGCTGCCCATTGGTGAAGTATTTATAATGTTTTGGAGCTAGGATCTTTGCAAATAAAATAAAAAGTTTTATATAACCTTTCTCAAACATATTTTAATTATAGATAAGTGGTTTTGGATTAGAAGCACATTTTCCTCGAAATCCAAAGCCACTTCTTTTCCCTACTATAAAAAAATGGTTGAGAGAAACTTTGAAAATATATAGTTTCTTTATCCATCATTATCTAATATTATGCCTAAATATATTGCAAAAAAGAGGTTTTAGTATGCCAGCAGAAAAGGAGACTCTGTTAACAGAAATACAATAAATATCCATGATGTTAGTGATCCTTTTGATTGGCTCAGAGCCGTATCTGAATATGTATATAATATTTTGTTCCTATAGTCTTCCTTCCCAATGGAGGAAATTGTATAGTATTATCTGTTATCATTATTTTTTTTTTAAATTAATCAGGGTTCAGTTTCCTTTTAGCTATTTTGTTGGAGCCATTGTGGCTTGGTTCTGCTTTTTATTATCTGTATCACTTTATGCAAATATTTCCGTATTTCTCTGAATTTATTTCTTATTGACTAATATTTGATGACATTTATATGCCAAATTTTGTTTAGCCTTTCCCCAAGCAGTGGACATTCATATTATAGTCAATTCTTTTGGACAAATAAATATTATTTGAATTTTTTTATATGTTACATATTTTTTTTTCTGCCTGTGATCTCCTTCAGATAAATTCCCAGTAATGGAATTGCTTGGTCAAAGTTTCTGAGCAATTTTCTCACATTTCTTACATAATTCCAAATTATTTTCTAGCATCATTGGACCAATAATATTAGCACGCTGGTCTCCTTCCAACCTCTTCAACATTGTTTCTTTCTTTTTTTTTTCCTGGTCATTGTTAGTTTGCAGGTGTTGAAGTAAGATTTTATCATTTTTATAATTTGCATTTCTCTCATTTTTAGTGATCTGGAATTTGTTTTCATATGACTGTTGATAGGTTATGACTCTTCTTTGGAAAACCATTCATATTCTTTGGAGAATGAATATGTTTAGTTATGTCTTCTCCAATTAGAACTATCCCATAAATGAACTGCAGATCAAAGCTTCAAAGAGAAATGAATTATGGTGGGTAACATAGATAGTTAGCCAACCAAAGGCTATGATAGGGTTGTGTCTAGTCTGTATCTAGCATAATGATAGCTTTTAGGTGGAGATAAAAGAGAAATATCAGTCAAAGCCCCTACCTTCAGGTAAGTTTCAAACAAATTAAAAACTAATGCATGTGGATTAGAAAACAACTCAGGCTGGTATATCAAGTATGGTACACCACATTAATGATATAGGAGTTCAGAGAAGATAGAAGGCCATTTGAGATACAGTAATCAATAAAGCATTCATTGATGAGATGTGGCTTGAAAATGTAACCCAAATATAGGTAGAATTAAAAACATTCATCATATGGTCAAGTAGAACAATTAAACTCTTGGTGAACATGCTGCATTTACAAGCAAAAAGAGTTGTTTTGCTAATACTTGTACAATATTTTATTCTCAAAAAGGACATCATGGTTGTCAGCTAACAGATATTTTGAATTTAAAGCATTTTAGAACTGGTAGCCATTCTAGAAACCCCAAGAAATAACCTTGATTTGCATGACAAGTTGAAAGTGCCAGCATTTGCAAAAAGACATCTTTTTGACTTGTGATTTAAGTATACATGCAGAATAAGTTGTAAAAGGGAATAAATATGAAATCTAACAACATAAAGAGTCCCTTCTACTACTTCCAGTTTGTGGGAGATGATTCAGATTTTTGTATAGAGTCAAGATTGAGGAATGAATAGTTTCACTATCCTCTGAAGACAATAAACTTAAATTTGCAAAACCCAGATTGACAAAGTCAAAGACAAATTTGCAGATAAGCAATCTAGTAGAAGGAAAAAAGTCTGAATAAAAGCTATGCTCTCTAAAAGGACAATACACTTGTAGAAGATAAGAAAACAGACCAGAAATTTCAAAGAATTATCCCTAGCACCCCATAATTCTCTGATCTCTCAGATGAGGGCACTGAAAGCAGATGAGGTCAGGTGACTTGTACCAAGTCACAAAGTCAGTAATGGCAAGAGTAGCCCCAGAATCCTGATCATGTGATACCTTATCCAGTGCTATTTCAACCATAACTCATTTCCCCTAGACTATGGCAACTGAAAAGTGCTATCTACTATATTTTAAGGTGACAGACAGTCTGGACTAAATACATTTTTTTCTTTTAATCCAGAACCAATCCAGAGTTCATTACTTGTCAGTCATCTGTGACATTGGCAGGGAGGATTAGTGGAAATTTGTGAGTGCAAAAAAATCCAGTGATTTTAAAAGTTTTATGTAATCTATGCCATGTCCCCCACAGATGAAAGATTCTTTTACATTTTAAAAAGTTCTCTTTTTTCCCCCCAGAGATAGTAGTATCTCATTCTGTTCACACTAATGCCCAGCTGCACTCCAAGTACATCTTCAGAGAAAACTTTCTCTAGTTCCACAAGTAGCAACATAAGTCTCCAAAGAATTCCTAATCCCTTTATTATACTCAACTTAAGTTGGTCCTGATGAAGTTGGAAAAGAAGAGGGTAACAAAAATAATGTCTTTTACTCAAATAACATTTTGACGTTTTCAAAGAACTTTTCTCAAAATTACTTCATGAGACAGGAAGTGCAAGTATTATATATGAGAAAAATAGCTTCAGAGACTTCAAAAAACCTTCTGGTGGTCGCATAGCTGGTTAATTTTAGAAGAACATTTCTCTGGTGTTACAAGGCCCTCAGTTGTAAGACATATTTCTTTTTCAGATAGGTCTTGGACTGTTCCTCATGCAGAGTCCTCACTGGAAATTGTAATTTGTAATTTCGAGGGACAGCATGCAGGTGCTTGAAAATTATTCTCTCAGAAAAGACATACTGGGAAGAACTAATGAGAGTAATGTCTTTTCCTTCCTCCTCAGTAGGAGGCAATGGTCAAGCAGAAGTAGGGATAGAGAGTAGGACAGAATACCAGTGGTCATCAGGTATCTTGTAATGTATCTTCCCTGACTAGGCTATCTCTTAATGGAGTCAATAATTTGGACTAAAGAAGGGGGACAACTGACACTTTAAAAACTGAGGAAAGCCCCCCAAAGGTTTTATTCTCTCCAACTCACCCTTCCCCATTCCTGTATGCAACAGGTATCCTTGTGCAATTTTCTCAAAATTCCTTTAAACTATTTCTTTAACATGCTTTTGCTTCAAAAAAATTGTCAACTTTGAATATATTTTACTGCATTTATTTGTTTCAAGCCCAGAAAAAGGAAAATGGAGCATACTACTTTGCAGGCAACTAGTTGGCCTAGTGGATAAAGTGCTGGGCCTGGAAATCAGGAAGACCCAAATTCAAATCCAGCCTCAGACACTTACTAGCTGTGTGACCCTGGGCAATTCATTTAACTTCTATTTATCTTAACCCACTGGAAAAGGAAGTAGCAAACCACTCCAGTACCTTTGCCAAGAAAATCCTGTGGATAGTATTGACATGCTATGGTCCATGGGGTCACAGAGAGTCAGATGCAACTGAAGAGTGACTACCTCGAACACAAAGGATTTGTACCAGATCAGAGATTGACATTTTTGTTAAAAATGCATGGGTAACTTGCTAGAAGCTTCTCTAGTTAAAGGGATGTTGAGAACCTCATGTTTATGATTTTATTAATAACCCTTGATTATCTTCACAAAGGGCAGAACTTGAACTAGATTTGGGGCTTTCCTTTATTACATAGACTAAATGAACTGTTTGCTGTAGTCATTGTAGGTCAATTGGCAGTGGGAAGTCATTCTGTGAAAATCTCTAGTCCCTGAAGAGGAGTGGAGACCAAGGAAAATTCATGAAATGGGGTTGCCCAAGATGAGGAGGAATGTTTGGAAAGAATAGTGAGTTCTATTTATCAGCTTAGAGAAGAGTAAGCAAGTGAGTTTTCCCTCATATTTAGTTTCACTCTCTACCCCAGTCTATAAAACATTGCTAGATAGTGGTACATGCTGGTTACCTTAGATTTAAATGCTAATTCTTTTTAACATTCCACTGACATTAACCCAAACCATGAAGAGTGAGGTATAATTTCAGGGGGCTGAAGCAGCCTGAAATCCCTTAAAAATTAGTAAAACTGACTTCTGGGTAGAGTGAGCAGTGAATTGCTGGAGCTCTCCCATATTCACCTCCAAACAACCATAAAATAGTGCCCCAGAATAAATCCTGGAACAGCAGGTCCAAAGAAAAGATGGAGGAGCAGCAGTCTTTTAGCCTGGGAGAGTTGGAGGATCAGCAAGAAAGGTCTGTCTCAGATAAAAGGGGAGTACATTCCAGGACAGGAAGCATCCCAGCAAGTCAGCAGCAAGTCCCACCTCAACAAACCAGCGGGAGATCCTGAGCTCCAGTGTGGTAGAGCAGACAAATGACAATGCCAGGACCCCCCACATACCTCAGCATAGCCAGGGGAACTGGAAGACTCCAGTTCAGAGAACCACCACATGCTACAGTATAGCCCTAGAAGGGTTGCTGTGTCTTCTAGCTGCTGGACCTCCATGTGCTTCAGTGTAACCATGGAGAAACACAGAAAAGCTCTACTGTCATTATCACATCCCAGACACCACTGCTAGGACCCCAACTCAGCACCAGGTAAACTGCCAGACCCCTATGGTCTCCAGTAATGCCAGATACCCCCATAACCTCCTAACCACAGCACCAGGAAGAAGGGACCTCCATGGGCTTCAGGGCAAAACCACTACAACACCAGGTAAATAGCCACAACCTATGGCACAAGAAGCCTGAAACAGTGCCCCCTCCATTCTAGGATCAAAGTTTAAATTTAAAAGGAAGGAAAAAGGACCCCAAAAAGATGAGTAAAAACAAACAGAAAAGGAATTAGATAATAGAAAGTTATTATGGTGACAGCAAAGACCAAGACACACACTCAGAAGAGGATAACAGTGTCAAAATTCCTATGGCAAAAACCCACAGAAAAATGAGAAATGGTCTCAAGTCCAGAGATAACTCACGTAAGAGCTAAAAAAGGAGCTTCAAAATCACATAAAAGAGGTAGAAGAAAAATTGGGAAAAGAAATAAGAATGATACAAGAGAATTATGAAAAAATACTCAACAGCTTGGAAAAAGAAAACAGCTATTTACAAAGTAAAAGTGGCCAAAAGGAAAAGGAGAAACATATATCCAGTGAAGAAAACAATTCCTTAAAGAGTGCAGTTGGACAAATGGAAAAGAAAGTACAAAAGCTAATTGAGGAAAACAACACCTTAAATGTTAGAATTGTGCAAGTGGAAGCTAATGACCCTATGAGACATCAAGGATCAATCAAACAAAGTCAAAAGAATGAAAAAATGGAAGAAAATGTAATATATCTCGTGGGAAAAAAAATTGGCCTGGAAAATAGATCCAGAAGAGACAATGTCAGAATCACTGTACTTCCTCAAAGCCATAATCCAAAGGAGGGCCTGGACAACATATTTCAAGAAATTATCATGGAAAACTGCCTTGATATTCTGGAACAAAAGGGCAAAAAGGCACAAAAAGAATCCACCAATAACCTCAGGAAACAGATGCTGAAAGAAAAACTCCAAGGAACATTATAGCCAAATTTCAGAACTATCAGGTCAAGGAAAAATACTGCAAGTGGCCAGAAAGAAGCAATTCAAATATCAGGGAGCCACAATCAGGATTACATAAAATTTAGCAGCTGCAACATTAAAATATCAGAGGTTATGAAACATGATATCCCAGAAGGCAAAGGAGCTAGGACTACAACCAAGAATCACTTACGCAGCAAAATTAAGCATGATACATTAAGGGAAAAAATGATCATTCAATGAAGTAAAAGAATTTCAAACTTTCGTAAGAAGACCAGAATTAAAACATAAAATTGATCTCAAATATCAAGGCCCAAGAGAAGCATAAACAGAGTCTTTTTGTTTCATTGATTGACTTTCCTGCCATATGTGTGACAATTGGTTGGCAATTGGTGAATATAAAGGAATATTATCATGTGATGAGAAACAGTATAATGAACACAAAAAAGCATAGGAAAACATATAGAAACTAATAAAAAGTGAAGTAATCTGAGCTAAGGAAACTATATAAAATAATAACTACAACAATGCAAGTGGAAAGAAATGCAAATTTCTTCACAAAACAAATGCAAATAAATGTTACAAAATCATTGTCCTAAAGAAGATATATGAGAAAACATCTTCCTTTAGTCCTTTACAGAACTAGATATCCACAGTGTAGAACATCGCATACACACATACGCATGTGTGTGTGCACATTTTTGTGTGTCTGTGTGTATGTATATATTTCTATATGCATGTATGTATATGTATTTGCATGCATGTATTTTGGCAAAGCTTTTCATTTTGTGATTGTAGATACCTAGGAGTGGTGATAGATGTCAGTCTCAATCAGATGAAAGCATAAATGTCACAGACAGTACTTTGCTTGGAAGGGGGGAAAGAGTAGAGAAGTGTGTGTGTGTGTGTGTGTGTGTGTGTGTGTGTGAGAAAGAGGGAGAGAGAGAGAAAGAGAAAGGGAGGGAGAAAGGAAAAGAGGGAGGGAGGCAGAACTGAATCAATACCCTAAGGGGAAAAAAATAACTTAAAAAAAAAAAACTGGAATGGGGACAAAGAATTTTCTAATTTACACCTTAGCCCTGTTGAATCTTGTCTAGCTAAGTTTCCAATTAGAAAATCTTTGCTTTACTTCCCTCATCTATTTTCTTTATTTATATCTACTGTGTATCTGTACATGTGTACATAAACATACCTTGGATAATGTGTTCCTTGGAGACATTACATTATTTAAAGAATTGAGGAAATGTATCCTTAACTTTTGTACTATGGCACTGATTGGTTGAGTATGTTTAACGCAGGTTTCGTTTCCTCTCCATATTGAGGATGATGATGACTATGATGATGATGATGACAATTAGCACTTATATAGTGTTATAAGGTTTGCAAAGCACTTTGCATATGTAATGTCATATGAGACTTGCCCATTTACTTCAGCACTTTATACATGTCCTTTGGTAAATTTACTCTGCTGTAGTCAATGTGTATATGGTTCTTTTGACTCTGCTTTCTTCACCCTCCACTACTTCACACAAACCTTCTCAAATTTATCTGCTCCCTATTTTCTATTTCATTTCAGCAATATACCCTTACAATCATATGTCATTATTTGTCCAACCATACAATCATCAGGCATATATTATGTTGCCAGTATTTTTTAAATTATAACTAATGATTTTTGAATATTTTTATACATTTTTTTTTGTTGTTGGCAGTTACTTCTTTGGGATATAATCATAGCAGTCATGCCATTGTGTTAAAGAGTAGAAATTTGAGTAAAATTTCTTATATATTCCAAAGAGTTTTCTAGAATGATTGAATCAGTCTATAAATCTACTAGCAGTTAATTAGAATGTGTATCATCCCATAAACACACAACAAATATTTTTCCTATACTTAAGCATATTTTCTAGATGGATAAGTGTGGAGTGATAAATATTAAGACTTTTATAATTTATATTTCTCTATTTATTAGTGACTTTTGACACTATAAGAAAATTATTGAAATGTATTTCTTTTTTAGAAAAAATTTCATTAATATACTTTTAGCAACTTTTCTACTAGAGAACAATACTTAATCTTATATATTTGTTTTAATTTGCTATATGATCACTGTCTAGTTGTGAATTTCTCCTTATCCATAATTATGGAAACTAAACTTTTATTATTTTCTTATTTTATAGTGGGAGTTATTGTATTTAAGTTATCTATTTGGAGATTAGAATTTGGAGATCAGAAGAAGTGATAGAAGGACACTTCTAAGGGTGTCTCTGAAAAACTTGGGATTGTGAGACATAGGAGACACTGGCATAGGACTGTCCAACATAGCATGCTCACATAAAAGTAAGCACTGTGCTCTATGAGCCCAGCAAAATTGTGGTAGCTCAAAAACAACAGCAAAAACAAAGTGAGATGACCAAATTTAGAGACATCTACATCCCAAATGTTAAGAGATTATTTGTACCCAACCTGTGGTACAGCCATCTAAGTTTATTTTGGTATGATTAGTACAAAAGAGTAAATTGAGTTTAAGGCTTGGTTTTTGAGAAAGAAATCTGGTCTCATAACCCCAAGTTAACTAGATAGTTTTGGCCATCCAAATGTACTTTCCTTTGGGCAGAACACCATCAGATAAGAGGAAGGGGAGGGGACGGAGGAGAGGAGAGGAATCCAAACTGTCTGAATGGGGACCCAGCTGTCCACTTCCAGTTGGGCAACTTGGCAACTCAGTATTTTCCCTCACTTTCTCCTCTCCTCCCTACCAACTCACTCTGGATCTCATGAATTGCACAATAGGTCCCTGCCCAAGAATTACTTACTGGTTATTTTTTGGACCCTCCTGACTTAGAGCGAACATAAATAGTAAATGTTTCTCTTTTGGCCAGCAACCCTAAGGGTCTTCCCCTCCTTGTTTGATTCTTTTTACATTTTTAAAAATTTTTATTAAAGGGGCAATCTTTTGACTCACTTCTTAAAGAGGCCTATTCAGTGAATTGGCATTGCCTCAAAGTGAGCACTTGTATCTAGGACAAGAAGTACAAAAGAAGCTCTTCAGGTCAAAGTTTTAAGACAAATTCAACTAGTCAAGTTTTTTTGTTTGTTTGTTTGTTTGTTTTTTTGGTGGGGAAAGGTATGGAAGATCCTGAGAAGAGACTTCAGACCTCAGGATACAAGGTTCTATAGAAATACTGTAGGGTCACCATGGCTGTGGGGACAGAGGAAGCCTGAGGAGGATGAAAGTGAAGAGGGGAGCTTGGAGATAATTCGCCTATGGTATTACATCCAGTGGAGTTGAGAATACCATCTGATGCCCTTCTAGCCCTACTATTATTGCTCGCTAGGTGCTAGGGTCACTTGTTTTTATCCATGAAAGTAGAATGAGTGCTATCAGTGCGTTCTTCTGAGAAAAACCCTAGCTCCCACAAATTAGTTATGATATCTAAGCAAACATTTCTATTATGCCAACTGCAATATTACACTCAAAATACTAATAAAATGTACTCTTCTGGTTCTCTGAAAATGACAAATGAATGGTTTTCTATATTGTACATTAATCCAGCTGAAAATGTATTGGTTTTGAATCCCAATCATAGAGGTTGCAACCTCATTTAATTTCCAATAAATGCAGAAGTTGCTGTCTGTAACTGAAGCTCTTTGCATATTTTTAGACCCTCCAAAATGATCAATAGAAGTAGCAAGAATATTAGATGTACTTGTGGTTTTTTTAATGGTGAATTCCCAAAATCACAGTAAATGCTATATTGTATATCCTTTATAGTAAATAGATTTGTCTATTGAAGTGGTACTCTTTATGTCCAGGAAAAATCAAATCTATTCTGCTCTCGAGAAAGCAGGTCCTTAAGTAACTTTGAAAAATTAAGTGTTACGATTTTTTGTTGTTGTTTTTGTTGGTTTTATTAGCTTATTTATTTGATTATCTTTGGTTCCCAAAAGCCAAAGGGAACAAAATATTCTATAAAGGTCTATAAAACAGGAAACATATTTGTATATACCCACTTTAGCCGATTAAAATGGGTAAGAAAAAAGGATAAGATACTTGCCAAACAAAGGCAGAGACGCCTTTAGACAGGCTTCCACTCATTCATTGAAGTAAACCAGCCTATACTGCATTATATGCCTTACTCATTCTAAAGAAAAACACTAACCTGCAGAAGATTGCAATAACACAATTTGCATAGTTGAAGAAGGGATTTTTCAAAAGGCTTAGATTTGGTGGCACAATAAATAACAATAAAAATTATACTAGGAATAATAAAGTAACCTCAGTTTATCTGTGCTTTAACCTAATGGTGAGAATCTTGCAGCACTCTTCTAGCTGAACTTTTAACTTTCATTCCTACATCTAATCAATTTCATAGACACACAGTGGTAGAGAGAGCAAGAGAGAGTGCACGAGCTAATAGAGAAGCCAATTTTGCCTCAATACAAATATAGCACTCCCTCTAAACTAAAATATTGCAGGTTAGGTACCCAGGTCAGCAACTACCTCCAGGGTTAAGGCAATCCATGTGTCTGAATTCTAAAGACCCCTCACAGCTGAGTTTATCTTTAATAGTCAACTAGTAAATACAATTGGCTCAAAGCAAAGACATTTACAGAGATGGCATAAAAAGAATAGTAACAAGACATCCCAATTGGAAATGTGAGAATGTACTTTAGAGTATAGTAGGAAAAAGGTGTATGTGTGTATATACATATACATACATCTATGGCATACATATATGGGGAGGGAAGGAAGGAGAGAGGGAGAGAGGGAAGAAGAGAGGGGGAGAGAGAAAGAGAGAGAGACAGAGACAGAGACAGAGAGAGACAGAGAGAAAGTGGTTAAGGAAATACACAGTTCTAGCACTGAAGGGCTCTGCTATAACTTTTCCTTGTTGTAGTGTCCTCACAATGCTCTCCTTGGAGAATCCTTGTCTAATCCATTTGGCTGAGCTACTCTTTCATATTTTTGACTAATAGAAAGTAAAAACATAATACTTTATAACATAGTTTGACATCCAAAAGTGCTAGTTCCCCTTTATTCCTTCTTTTTTTCATTATTTCCCTTGATATTCTAGATCTTTTGTTCCTCCTAACAAATTTTAGCATTATTTTGTCTAACTCTGTAAAGTATACTCTTAGCAATGTGATTGGTATAAGAACAACTTGTAAATTTACTTTAATAGTGTCATCAGTTTTTTCATATTGGCATGGCAGACACCTAAGCAGTGAAGATCCCTCCAGTTATTTAGACTGTTCTTCATTTCTTTAAGAAGCACTTAGAAATTGTTTCTATACATTGCTCTCCTTCTGATTGACTGCTTCATCCCAGAAGCTCTACTTTTAAGGACACCCAGAACATCTGTGTCTTCATTTCTCCTTTGGCTGCTCTCCTGACTCTCTGAACTTTTTCTACCATATCCCCATCCCAAGTACCTGTACCTTTTGGGGTCAAAAAATTGGTATCACAATTCAGGAAGTGTACAATGGAATATTTTTTTTTTAATTTAGATCTACATACATAGATCTTTTTGGAGGCAAACAAAATTATAATAACAAAACAAAAAGCTCTCCTTTGTTCTGATCATTCTTTTTCACTATTATCCTATATCTCTCCTTCCACCCCTTTCTGAGTTAAAACCTGGAGAAAGCTATCTCCCCTAGGTACCTCCAACCCCTCTTTTACTTGCTTCTAAACCACATGTTTATCTTCCACATTCTAGTGGGAGAATGTGGAAAGTTGAAACTTCTCTTTCCAAAGTTACTATTGACCTTTTTACTGCAAAATTTAATGGATTTTTAAGTGTAGTCCTCATCTTTTTTTGAACTCTGAAAGCCTTTGCCATTATCACCCTACTATCCTGGATATTCTTCATTTTCTAGGTTTTCTGTGACATTGTCCCCTCCTAATTCTTCTTCCACATGTCTGACCATTCCTTCTCTGTCTCCTTAGATGGATCTTTATCCAGCTCATATGAATTAACAGTGGATATCACCCAAGGTTCTATCTTGATCCCTCTTTCTTATAATATATACTATGCCACTTGATATTCTCATCAGCTATCATGAGTTCAGCTATTGTCTCTATACCAATGATTCCCATTTCCCTTCATCCTCCCTTCTGATTGCTTGTCTTGAATCACCAGACATCTTTTGGACATCTTGAATTCAATGTTCCATAGGTACCTCTAACTCAAGATGTCTAAGACAGAATGACTGTAATTATCTTTGCCTCTAACTGTAACGATCTCTCCCCCTCTTTACAATTATACTATTACTTTAAAGGTACTCCCAATCTCCCATAACCCAAGCTCAGAAACTTGGCTTCCTCCTTGATTCTCCCAGTTTCACTTGCCATATATAACCAAGCTGTTGTTGTCTTCTTCTTGCTACCTATATATCATCTCTCATTTACATTCCCATTTTCAAATTCATCAAGTTATCCCTCTGGCATATGCTCTGGCATATGCTCTTAGCACCTGACATTTAGACTAAAGCAATAGCTTTGTGGTTGGTTTCCTGGCTTCAAGTCTCTCTGCATTCCAGTCTATCCTCTAGTAGTTTCCTAAATCATCAGTATTATAATATTACATACCCCCATACCAATACACTGTAATACCATGCATGAGCAGCTTCCCAAAAGAATATGCTGTGAACAGCTTTTAAGTTTCTGATTACACAGGATAGTGAACACTCCATTTATTCCACACCAAATCAAGGCAAACATTCAAAACTAATCAAGATACAATATACACAACGTTACATCTTATCACATAAAATCACAATATAGTGTTCACAACAGCTTATCATTAGAATGGTAACATAGTTTTCACCAAAGTGGTCACAGTATTTAGTACAAAGAACAAAAGAATGATCATCTGGTGTCTCTAAGGGGGTTTGCCTCTTTACTCAGTCATTCAGTCATCTCAAAATACAATAGTCAGTCTTCCACTCATGGGGCAATCATAGGTTAACTTAATCAGTCACTTATCTAGCAATCATTCACTAAGTATCATTAATGACTAAATACAATCAATAGAAAATTATACAAACCCTCCACCCCTTGATCTCTAGTCTCTGGTAAACTTCAATTTCATCACAGCATTCAATATCCAAGGAGAGGCCTTTTTTTCATCTTGACTTGGGGTGGTCTCTCAGATTCCCTGGATCCCCTTCCATGGTCCCAGCTCTACCTGAATCCACCAGTCACCTGGATTCAGAGGCAGACAGCTCCCAGGTTCTTGTCCAGTTGTCTGGACCGTTCTTGCTACAAACTGAAGTTCACAGGGTCCAGCACATCTCAAAACCTTCACAACTTCTGTTCCTGGAAACTCAATGATCAACCACACCACAAACAAAGTGTTACCCTGGTCATGCTTCTTCAGTCCTCTGGTAGTTTGGCTGGCCCGAGGACCCAGAAGAAATCTCAGACTTCCAGGACTTCTAGGCAGCAACTTCAGCCTTCATCAGATTCTGGTCTCAAGGAAATCCTCTCTCAGTTCTCAGTCAGCTTCCAGATGCTCACTGAGAGAAACTCCCTCTCTCTTCCACCAGAAGTCCTCTAGGAGAAAAAAATTCTGATTCTGACTCTCTCTGGGGCTCTTCTTATATACACACAAAGCACTGGCTTCCTGTTTCAGCCAAACTCTTTCTGTTATGTCAGAAACAGGAGACAGAGTTTGCACCCTCTGCCTCTTAGCCACAAAGGTTTGCTTAGTTACTAAGGGCTAAGTACCTGCTTACTTTACATAACAAAAAGATCTTCAAATTTAAATCAATTACCATGACACACATACACACACACACACACACACACAAATACACACAAATTCCAGCAGTACCTGGGTAAAATGTACAATGCTCCGTTAGTCATTTAATGCCCTCTTCAAACTGCCGTCTTTCTATGTTCCCTGGGTTCTTACATATCTTTCCTCCATGTACAATCCAATCTAATTATAAGGTATATACAGTTATATTCATGTTGTTTTTCCCATTAGAATGTGAGCTCATTGAAGTCAGGGACTGTGTTTTGACTTTTCTTTGTAGTCCTAGTGCCTAACCCAGTTCTTGAAATACAGTAAGAACTTTCATCAAATGTTTCTTGATTGAATAAACAGATTGGATGATATAATTAGGTTGGTTTGGAATTCATTAAATATCTTGACCCCAAGAGTATTAATCAACAGATCAAGAGCTATCTGGAAATCTATCTTTAGAGAGAATATGGCAAAAATCTGTCTTCCCTTGTGTTGCTCAACATTTTATCACAAACTTTGTTGAAGAAATAGTCAGTATACTCAATTTTCCGATTATAACAAAGTAGGAGAAATAGCTAATATTCTCGAAGGAATTGAGATCTTAAAATATTTTGCAATGGATATAAATATTTACAAGGTTGCTGTGAAGCTAATAAAATGAAGTTTATTAGAAAAACCATAGAGTTTTGCACTTTAGTTAAAGAAAAATCAGCCTTATATGTACAAGGACAAGGAAGGTATAGTAAGAAGGGCTTTTATTTGAGAAATACCAAAACATATAATCAGTCAACAGTGTAAGATAACTACAAGGAAATATCTTTAATATAAGAAACAGTAAGAGTGGGAACCCAAAATAGAAGATGATACTATATTTTATTAAGTTTTCTTTTAAAGTCCGCAAGATTTGGGGACAAAACTGTATTTGATTTTTTTTATTCTGACAGATGCCTAGTCTGGTCACTAAGAAAGTATTGGGAAATTTTCATGAATGTGGATGTTCAATGTAGCCGTTATTTTAGAAAGAGATTTTACTTATGTTGATTGATTTAACTGTTCCATTCAGGAATAATCATACTTTAATCCTGTGATTAAGTTCACATGACTGGATGGTCCACTAAAATGGCCTAAAAGACAATCAAGAAAGACATCGTTGGTGTCGTATTAGTTTTATTCAGCAAATAAGGAAACAGATGTGTGCTCCCTTTCCTTGCCTCTCTCTTTAGGCAAAGTGATGTCTGGTTAGTTTTCAAAAGTAAAACAAACAAAAACAAATTAAAATGTTAAGCCATATTCCTAGAGTAATATTTTACTTAAATTCATTAAGGGTAGATTCCAGAGTCAGGGAGATTTTGATTAGACCACAGTTTCAGTATGAGAGACATAGTATATTATAATAACAATATTAATAGCTAATATTCATATAATGCTTTAAGGTTTTCCAAATGCTCCACATATAGCTCATTGGATTTGACCTTCACAATAATGCACTATTATATGTGCTATTACCATTCACATTTTACAGCTATGAAGACTAGAGCTATTAATTGGTTTATCCTTGAACACATTGCTAGTGACTCAGGCAGATTTTTATTTCAATATTTTCTGTCTCTAAGTCTGGTGTTTTTCACTCTACCTCCTAGGTGTCTAGAGGTTTCAGTATAATGAAGAAAAATCTGCAATTTTTATTAGAGAACCTGGGTTTGAATACTGGATATGCCACTTATGGTATGACTTTGAGCTTAACCTTCCCAGGACTCAGTTTCCTCATGCATAAAATTAGAGTTTTGGTACAAAGACCTTATAAGATTGTATGTAGCATTGATTTTTTTTATCCTGTTATGTTTAATTCTGGGTGACAGATTTTGGGAAAGACAAAATGGAGTGGGTCCAGAGGACAATAACCAGAATACTGAGAATTAAAACCATATATACTGTACTAGGATTGGTTAAAAGATCCCCAAGATACTTATCTTGAAAAATAAAAGGCTTTAGGGATTGGGTGGCAAGGAAAGCATGATAATTTGTAAGTCCAACTAGGTAAAAGGAATATTATACTTGTTATGCTAGGTATGAAAGGAAAGAACTAGCATTGAACAGAAATTATAGGCACGTAGATTTGGGCTTATGTAACCAAAAAAAATTCACTATGATTAGAGTTTTCCAGAAATGGTATGGGCTGCCTAAGGCAGTAATAAGCTTCTGGACACAGAATTCTTTTATGTTCCTTACATTCTTTTAGTGAAGGCTAGATAATCTTTTATTGATAAAGTGGTAAAAACAGATTCATGATTTGGGTATAGGCTGAAAAAGAGGTCCATTCTAATTCCACAATACTGTGATTTTTATAACCTTTGATTTCTCACTTTGAAACTGTCCTAAAATATTAAAAAAAAAAAAAACCAACTCACTAAAACATGACAGTCTTCAGTTGCACAAATACAACTTTAGGCAGACATGAAAATTAAAGGACATGTGAGAGGAGGATGTGGGGTCTACTATACAAACCATTTCACAAAGCCTTTTTTTCAAAACCTTTGTTTCTGAAATAATCAGATGTTTTCTGCACAAATATATCCGCTGTATGGCTTTAAGTGATTCATTCTGGGTCAGTGTCCCTTTCTGCCCTTAGTTCTATAGAGATAAGCAATAATGGCATAAACGGAAAACAAAAGTTTTTGGATAATAGTGCCATTAGAAACACAGTTGAAGACTAGAAAAACATTTAATGGTGTCTCACAAGAATAGGAATAAAAAGCACGATATATTTACTCAGTGATAGCCATTTATTATGCAAGTACTATATACAAAGTCAGATACTAAAAAACCTTTGGATTTTATGAACCACATTACAAACCCCTCTAATAAAAGAAAACATTAAAAAAAAAAAGAATTCTTCTAGCATAGGATAATTTTTCCTAGTTACAGTGATGGTTAGTTTAGGGCAAATTTATCCTTATTTTCCTGTATTCCAATGTATCTTTACTTTTTTTTTTCTGAATGGACCATTCATATTATACTTCCATGGATCTAAGATCTCAAGGATCAGATTTTCCCTCATGTGATCTAGAATCAAATCTATCCATTCCTGCCCAATCTGTGACACTTATCCATATCCTCTCAAATCTACCATAGATGGGGGAAGGAGGATGAGAAAGTTAAAACTGGGGAATAGGTAGAGAAAAGGAGAGTTCCACTCAACAGAAGAAGAAAATTCTCTTGAAATTATGAGTATATGAATGGTGTGCAGCTGTTGCCTCTTGGTTCTGGCCCAGATTTTTTTTTCATGGTCATACAGTTTTCTGATGACATCTTTTCCACTGTTGCCTTATTTTTCACCTGTTACAGCCCACTCAGATTCACCAGCCATCTCTACATTTGCATTTTAGTGATCCAGAAGTTAAATTTTTGGGGTAATATAGTGATTGATCTATGTCCTACAGCTGTACAACAGTAATGAAAGTATACTGACACATTAAAAATGGTAATTTGTTTATTAGGTTCATTCAAGAAAACAAAACAAAAAAAAACTACACAATTTCCTAAAGGCAATGCAGTCCATTGTCTTCTTATGAAAATCTGGGACTACCTCACTGTCCATTTTCAGCATCTATCCAAGATTGACACAGAGGTTATATGAATTGTGCATCCAACTCCATGTCATAGTCTGAAGTAAGCTTCAACTGTTTGCTTTTTTTCTGTGGATAGTTGTCAAATTCTTTTGAATGATTATGGAATGATTTTGTTCTGGAACATAATGCAGTCAGTCCAATATCATCTATGAATAGGGGCATTTAAAAGCCTTCCCCAAACATAGCATCTAGGAAGTAGCTCTTCTATCTGGACTCTTCACTGGACCTTCTCCATGATACCAGAAAACATCTTGATTGAGCACACAAAAGATGTCTCAGTTCATGGTAATAATCAGAATGAGTGAACTAAGCTATCTGTTGTTAAATCTGATAAGGAATCTTATATGATTTTGATGTGTTGGCATATTGTCGGAGGAGAGTCACTACAAAGTAGTAAATTGTTCTTCTATATCAAATGTGCTTTTTTATAAAAAAAAAAGAATAAATATAATAGGATCTTATATTCTTTACATCTTTTAATCAACCATGGGACCAAAAACATGTCATCATCTACAGAATATTGTTTAAGAAAGCATACCTGTTCAGTTCTCATATCTTCATCAAGGTATGAGAGGCCCCTCTCTGGGCCTTACTATTATCCTGTATAAAACAGAAAGGTTAGTTAGACTAGAAGCTTTCTAAATTATCTTTCAATTTTGAATACTATGATTCTATGATACTATGAACTACCCAGGACTCACCTCACCAGGTATGATTTTTAAAATTTTTAATAATTAAAACTTTCATGTAACTTTCATTTTTAAATGTATCATTTTCTACCACTCTTTCAAAGAATAAGAAGGATTTAAAAAGTACTTCAACAAAACTCACCAAATTAACTGAATCTAACAATAAGTTCAGACTTTCACACTTATAGTCTTCTACCTCTTCAAAGAAGGGAGGAAAGTCCATTTTCTCATTTTTTTTCTTTAAGGACAAGCTTGTTCATTATAACTATACTACATTCATTTTCATTTACTTTTTAGTGTTTCTTTAATTTTCATTTATATTGTCATAGTCAGTGCATATATTGTCTTCCTTAGTCTGCTTACTTATCAATGTATGTCTTCCCATTGCTTTCTGCATTCTTTATATTCATCATTTCTTAGATTTCTGTAAATTCCAAGCATATTCTACCTTAGACTTTCATAACTATATGGAGGCAATCATTATAATTCGTTGTAAAACATTTTAACAACTTCCTCGGTAGTTCCTCTAACTATGTAATCTAGGACTAGTCATTTATCCTCTGTATGCCTCAGTTTCCTCATCTGTGAAATTGAGATAATAACATCTACCCTGCAGGGTTGTTGTGAAGATCAAATAAGATGATAACTGTAAAGCACTTAGGACAGTGACTGGTATATAGTTGGTACCATACAGATATTAGCTATTTTTGTTATTATTTTTAAAAGAGCCAAATCTATGGCAATCCTTGCTGTACCAAAGCTAAATTCTACTTGCTTAACACTGTCTCTCATTATGTAATCTCACCATGTCTATCTAATCTTATTTTGTACCATTTTCTGAAATTTGTCTTTTCCAGTAGTTAATGTTAGCTCTGAGAACAAATCCCAAAATCAGAAAAAAAAGAGTTTTGGGAAGAATTTTATTAGGTTATTTGGCAAAAGAGAGAGGTGGAAAGGGTGAATCTCCTTAAGTCTTTGTGAGGTTTCATAATATAGAGTTCAGACAGGAGGGCAAGGACATTTTTCTGACTGGCTCCACATAGCCCATAGACAGTTTCCAGAAAAGGGCAATTAGAGATATATATCAGCTGGTAAATATAAACATTCACTCTAATCTAGGAAATCCAAAAGCACAAGCTCTGGTATTTCCAAGACACAGCTGGAACAGACCCAAAACAAGCACTGTGTGTGGTGGGTAGGGAATCAAAGCATTCCTTACAACTGTCCACTCTATTGAGCATCTCTAATCTCTACTAGAAACTTGTGGGTTAGACAACTTTCTAGACACATAAATTTAGGTTCAAACAATATAATAATTGATAGGAATTCTGAAAACTATAAGAAAAATTTCCCATATTGGTCTATGTTCTAATTTTTTTCTTATAATTACTTTTATTTTTTTTAGGCATGCAGGTGGCATAGTGGATGGGAGTCCACTATGGACTTGGGAGTCAGTAAGACCTGAGTTTGAATCCTGCCTTTGTGCAATCCTGGGCAAGTTACTTAACCTTTCTAAGCCAAGTGTCTTCATCTGTAAAATGAAGGCAATAATAGTACCTATGTCACAACATTGTTTTGAGGATCAAATGAGATAACATTATTAAATGATAGGTATTATTTGTACCACACAATTTATCCCTTAATTATTATACTGTTCTATTCTGTGTGCTAACCTTTTCATGTCTGCTAGTCTTTTCTTCCCAAAGAGATTATAAGCTCTTTGAGGGTAGGGTCAAGCTATATTTTCTTTGAAAATACCACATTTACCAGAGTCATAAGCCTAATACTTTCTAAAAGCATCAGAGAACCTAACCATGCCTATAAAGAACAAAAAGGCTTACATATTATACATAAAAAAACTTAAAACAAAAAACTACTTATTGAATTAAATTGAACACTGGACCAAATCCAGGATCTATTCATTCTTTTACTGATTGAGTCACCAAAGGGATTATTATAGAAGTGTACAGTAGCCTTTCTTGATGTCATTCTAAAACTTTAGGCACAATTCTCTTGACACATTATTGTGATTACATTGTGTACAAATTCAAAACTTTCCTAAAGTTGTTTTTATGTCCATTGGTGCTAACATTTGGTTATTGAATCTAATTTTGCAGCTTCACTGACAACATGCATTTCAATTTCATTATACTAGAAAAGTACTGTAAAGTGCATCTATACTGACATTTTTATTAAAGTATAGAATTTTCTTCTTACAGTCACTCTACAATACTTTCTTCTGTAATGCTAAAAAAAGTTACTGTTTACTATTTTTGAAACTATAGCCATGTAATAGTCTTAATCCTTCTTCATGCCAATTAAACTATAATTATCTTTTATTTTTTCCTGTATTATATCTGCCACAATCAGTAAGACCATTGAAATGAAAGCCAAAATGCACAATTACTAACACATATTAACAATAAAAGATCCCACTTTTACAGTGCTTTATGGTATGCAAAGTGTTTTACACATAATATCTCATCTGATCCTTGCAAAAATCTTGTGAAATCGGTGATATTATTAACTTATTTTACAAATGAGAAATATGAGGCTTGGAAAGAGGTCAAGGGACTTGCCTGGGATCACATAGATAGAGAAGGCTGGATTTTAATTCAAATCCCTGACTCCAAGTCAAATGCTATATATTCATTATGCCAACTTGCTACCCCAAATTTCAGAGCTATCATAATACATTTTCAACCTTTTTGGTATTTCTAATTTAGAAAATAGGCCCTAGAAAATGAAATGACTGAAATAGAAGAAAACATATTTCAGAATCTGAATTGTGACTATGAAGTAACAAGGCAACACATAACTTGTAGAATCATCTCCTTACTCTATTGGCACATCTGTACATCATTCAAGACAAAATGATTATTATCTTCCTACTTGATTTATATTTTCCTAGTTTGCAAAATTACACGTTATAATAGTGTTCATTATTACAGGAACAAAGTGGTAACAAAAATTATACAGCTAGAAATTTCTGATTGGCTTTACCAATAGGGAGGAATTATCTGTCTGATGAGCTCAAATAAAGAATAAAAGCAACAACAACAACAGACATAGTATGACACGAGCTAAGAATATCATCTCTGAGTCAGTATAAGTATTCTACCTTTAAATGGGCATCCTTTCATGTCTCTTCATTTATAAAGTGAGTGACATTATAGTTATATGTGTAAACCATTCTTTTAAATGAACATATTCAAATATGCCTTTACTATTAAATACATGATCAAAGAATGAATACAAAAGACATAATTGTTAATGACAAATATTGCATCCCACTTGATGGCTTTTCTATATGACTTCAGGCTAAATTTTTAAATCTAAGTGTGATTGTGATTTAAATCTATGTATGATTCCAGAGAATAAAATGAAACTGATTGTTGGGAGAGTGTACCATGACTCTGGACATCTCAGATTTACTGTTAGATAAAGAGTCTTTCCCTGTGGACACATTGGTCAGACTGATTATCTCTAAAATAATTCTAAAGTAGTGATATTTCGAGATGCTTCCTATATTTGGCCACTGTGTAATTCTAACTGACATCTGAAAATTTTGTGCTGGTCCCGATTTAGTACTAAATTGGAAGGTCTGTAGAAGATCACTTGGTTTTCATTTGAATGCTGGTATTGGTTACTGGAGGAAGTAGACAAGGTAACCACAAGTTGTTCCAGGATATATGCCTAAGTTTCTTTAAACCTCACAACATCGAGGTTACTCCAGTCAAAGAGCTGATTAGCTCAGTAAAGAAATTAATCAAATTCTGCAATCAACAAGTTGCCAAATTCCAACAAAAAATTGATGGCAGTTATCCATATACATGCAGTCTGCGATAATTTCTCCATCTCTATCCTAACAGTTACTGTGCCCTCCATATCTCATGTCAAATTTCTCCACCATATCACAGCACTATGCAAAAAGAAGTGTGAAGAATGTGTGACCCAGACAGTTTCCATTGTTATGGTGAGGACTGAAAGTGTACCTGGAAGGCACATATGCTGAGAGCTCATTTTGTGTTACTTCTATATTCCCAGAAATATATATTTTGCCTCTTTTCTTTGGGAACACTTTAGTTACAAGAAATGAGAATAAAATGTGACTTGGGTTTCTTGGTTTAAAAGTTCCTTTCCTAGGAGAAGGATTAATGACAAATGATAAATATGGTCACATTTTCCAGAAGTAATTGAATTACCAATTCCCGATGACTATGTATAACTGATCTACAATGTAATCTAATTCATTTCAAGCATCTATCCGTGACAGATATTGCATTTTCTTTAAGTTCATGTATTTATTACCTGTTTCAGCTAAAACACAAGTAATGGGAGAAATCAAGATTGCCCTGAAAAAGGAAATGAAAACAGATGGAGAACAGCTAATAGTTGAGATCCTTCAGTGCAGAAACATCACCTACAAATTTAAATCTCCTGATCATTTACCAGGTATCTATTTTATAAGAATTAAACAGGTCAATATATTCAAAAAAGGACACTTGAAGACATTGAATATGACAATAAACTTCTCAATGATAACTAAAATTAGTTAAAACTTGAATGATTAGTTAAATTTAAATCAAATATATTGCTTTTGTTTACTTTATTGATATTTTAAAGCATATAGACTAATATATAATAAAAATAATAATCTATTTTCTGAGAAAATTGGAATAATTTACTCTAATACCTAATTTGTCTGATATAAATTGTAATGAAATTATAGTTTTCATGCAGAAATCAGGCAGGACTCGGTATAAAATTTTAATTCCTCAATTAGATAGTGGAAAGTTTATAGAAGTATGTTTTATGGTAGAAAGCAATCTGGGCAGGGAGTCAAAAGAGATTAGAGTTCAGATATGTGTGACCATGAACAGGTGCTTCAAACTCTCAAAACCTGTTTCCTTATCAGTAAAATGGGATAGTGACAGTATTATTTATCTCATAGGGTTACTGTGAAGATCAAATGAGAAAATGTATGTAAAGCACTTTTGGCCAGCTTAAGGTGCTATTTTAAAAAAATGTTCCTTAGTATTATCGGTCAAATATAACAGCAATGGACATGTAACAAACTGTTTTCTTATTGGCAGATTTGTATGTGAAGCTGTATGTGGTCAACATTTCTACCCAAAAAAGAGTGATCAAGAAAAAGACAAGAGTGTGTAGGCATGATCGGGAGCCTTCATTCAATGAAACATTTAGGTTTAGCCTGAGTCCTGCTGGGCATTCTCTTCAGGTAATTCTATAAACTTCTTTAGTTTGTGTGGTAGATTTAAAAAATATAATTTTGTCTTTTTAATTTTAAAAATAGTTTTATTATATTTGTATATCCATTAAACTCTTACAGCCGTATTTAAATAAAACTCGTGTTTAAAGATAAAACAGCCAACCTGACTAGTGATATGCTGGTAAGTATTCCACAGCTGGCTCTCTGAAGAAAAAAAATGTTCCCAGGAAACATTTTTAAGTTTAATATATATTAAAATTTTCTCCGTCATTTTCTTAAGTCTGATAATCAACAAAACAATAATTCAAACTCTGATTTGTAGCATTTGCTGATTTCCAAGGTATGATGCTCACACTGAAAATTTAACAGTCTGTTTTCAGGAGCCAGTACAAGTGCCCTCACACCCTGGCCTAGTCACTATGCAAATGAGATAATTTCAGAAACACAAAGTATTAAATTAGAGAGTGTGCTGGATTTAGTCAGAGAACCTGGGTTTGAATCCTGGCTTTGCCATATATTGCCTGTGAAACAAGTCATTTATCCTTTCACTAGAACTTTATTTCTTCTTCTATATATAACCTGGCATATGGGCATGTCTAGGTTGCTTAACATGGAGTCCCCACCATATGGGTGGTGTAGCCAATCAAAGAAAGCTATATCACTCAAATGTCTGGGGATGTGACGTCTCCATGTTAGGCAAACTAGGCATGCTTATGTAACAGCAAGCACCCTAGCATACCTAGGGCAGCTACTAGCACAGGTTCTTAGATCTGCTTTTCTAAAGGAAAGCAACTCAAAATGGGTTAACAATCTTACTTTAATCAAACATTTCATTTACCTAGTTCAGGGGGAAAAGT
>CM053585.1:432581017-432621450 GCA_028646515.1 Pseudochirops corinnae
TGCCTTTGCTAAAAGACTAGAGTGAATGAGTAAAATGGATAATCTCTCTAAGTTAAAGTATACATTTTAATGTTTTCTGTATGTTGCATTTTATTCATTTTAAAAAAAGTTACCTGGGGAACTCAAAATCATTTAAAAATCCTTAAATAATATTAGGTCATTTGAGAGAGCAGTTTCTTAATTTGTTACACTGTACATAATTATACATTTTGTAAAACAGACAAGTTTGGACTATTAATTTCATCCAACATTCAGCATGTGAATGTGAATATTGTTTGACTGTGTCTGTATATTTGTTCAGTGATGTGCTCAGGTGCTACCATGATGAATAGCGTGTGTGCTAATCTCTTATTTAAAAAAAAAGCATACAGCATTCCAGCTGTCCAAAAAAATTTTTAAAAATTAAAAAAAGTATCCTTGAAAAAAATGTCATGTTTCTAAATTGAATGTTGCATGCACTGGTGGTGATTTGATAACTTCTTTTCCTTTTATAAATTTTACTTCTGAGATCTCTCTGGAAAAACAGAAACAACATCAAAAAGTCTTGTTCTAAAAGTTGTATAGATTGAAATAAAAATGTATGAGAATTGTACAAAAACAATGCTTGTAAATCTGTCTCAATTTCCACTCTATGTAAAAATCCATGTCATGGTTTTGTGGTTGTATACAGGATGTATCTTGAGAATTTATGCAAGTTGTGTTATATAAAGGCTGCTCCCCCAGTCTAACAAATAAATACTGAAAACATCAATTCTGTTGTTACTCATCATTGACACACTAAATGAAAACCTACTGGTAAAATGGAGAAAGGGTGACTCTGAAGCCTCAATGCAGCCCTGTTTAATTACTTATAACCTATGAGGTATTCCAGTATTATTCTTTCACCTGTTAATTCACGGAATTCATTGCCCAAATGGCTGCTATGGCCAAAACCCTAGATCAGGGGTGGGGAACCTGTGGCCTCCAGGTCAGAGTCACACTTGAGGACCTAGAGAGCCACATGTGACCTCGAGACCACAGGTTCCCCATCCCAGCCCTAGATAGTTAACATAGGTTCCAATCTTACCTCGGAACTTACAAGCTGTGTAGCCTTGGCAAGTCCCTTGATTTCCTTGTTACTTCTGTTACTTCATATGCAAAAGAAGGGGGTTGGACAAAACGGTCTCTAAGGTTTTTTCAAGTTCTGGGTCTAAGATTCTTTGATAAATATATGTAGTGTGACCTTTCCTAGACACAGAAAAAAATATTTCAAGCAGTTCATATTTTTCAACTTTTTCTGCTTTAAATACAAAGTTTCTTGTAAGGAAACATTCTAAGGTTTAAGGTCCTAGGTTCATAAACATTTTCATTATTGATTTCCTTAATATTCATCATATTTCTCAGGCATCATCTAATAAAATTTCAGAAACATATCAAAAAGATCCCTTGATCACTAGCAGATGGGGCATTCCTGAACGTACATAGGAATACTCTTTATTACACAATATGTCTAGAACCTGGAACCAGGAAGACATCTTCCTGAATTCAAATCTGGTCTCAGACATTTACTTACTGGGTGACTCTGGGCAATTAACTTAACCCTGTTTGCCTCAGTTTCCTCATCTGTAAAACAAGCTGAAGAAGAAAATGGCAAACCAGCCCAGTTATCTTTGCCAAGAAAGCCCCTTATGGGGTCATGAAGAGTCAAATACTATTGAAGAAAAACTGAAATGTCCAATTCAACAGGATGTTGGTAACCTGTGTGATTCTTAAAACAAATCCTCTCCCTTAAGAGTTGGTGCCTAAAGACTGAAAATTTCTCACCTTAGAAATTAAAAGTGAGAATTCAACTATTTCATGAATTAAAACACCTCTCTCTCTCTCTCTCTCTCTCTCTCTTTCTCTCTTTCTCTCTCTCTCTCTTTGTCTCTCTCTCTCTCTGTCTCTCTCTCTCTCACTTTGTCTCTCTCTCTCTCTTTGTCTCTCTCTCTCTGTCTCCCCTCAAGATGGTTTCTAAAAGTTAAAAAAAAAACTTAGACTTGCAATGCTTAATGTTTTATTTTGTTTTGTTTTATAGATAACTACACTTATGCACACCTATTTTTGCTGCACAGTTCATGACTCCTTGGAGAATTTACCCTCCTTTTTCAAATCATGATCTTGTAATGTTGCCTGAGGCACTGGGAAGTTAAATGACTTGAAGGAGTCAGAGGCAGGACTTAAACTCACATTTTGCTGGATTACACTCTAGCCCTCTATTCACCATGTCACACTGCCTATCACTAGAGGACACTTCTGAGATCCTCCAAAGTTTGCAAAGTGTTTTGCACATATCATTATCTCACATCCTCACACCAATCCTATCAAACCCAAATTAATTAATATTTTATTTTATACATTTCCATGGACCACTTTTTGATTTAAGTGGTGTGAGATAAAGAATTCTATCTCTGCATCACTTTGTACCCGATCCATTTTTTCAGATTTTAGAAGGTGATAAATGTATAATTTGAACTGATAAGATCCTGCTCCCCTGGTGATTCCATACAAACATACACACAGATAGATAAAGATATACACATATGTACATTCATATACACATATATACATACATATACACATATATACACACATATATAGTATGCATGAGTATATGTATATGCGTACACATATACACATACATACACATATATAGACATGATATATATAGATATGTGGTGACATACACATATTCATCGTTGTTCAGTAGTTTCTCAGTCATGTCTCACTCTTCATGACCCCATTTGGGCAAAGATACTGGAGTAGTTTATGATTTCCTTCAGCTCATTTTGGAGATGAGGAAACTGAGGCAAACAGAGTTAAGTGATTTGCCCAGCTATATATACTACTACATACACACACACACACTTTTATGTAGTGTATAGGGTGTTCAAGCAGTACTACCACCTCTACTGTGAGGGCTGCTCATACAGCTTTGTTATCTACCTGGCACTCAACTCTCATTTGTGGCTCCAATAAGCAATAGCATGTGCAGTGGCCACACCCGGGTAAACTAGTTTTTCAGACAAACTAAACCAGTTTTAGGGTAACTGACTGCTCAGTGAGTTTGAGAGATGTCTACTCCAAGCGTGTGAAGACTTCCTCCAGCAGAATGGCTGGATGAGAACAATTTGTTCCAGTGGCCACGAAGGCAGCTGAAGCAGGCCACTGAGTTTTTCAGACATCAGAGATGCAAAGATCATCCACTTCATTTTAGGCCTTTGCCAGTCATCCTGACTTTTGTCCTGCTGCCGGAATTCAATGACTCTGGAAGAGAAAGTGAGGCTGATGACTTTGTGCAACTGCCTCACTTAAATCTAATTCATGCAGAAGTCAAGACATCATCAGGGCAGTAAGTCATCATTGATCCTCTTTGAAAACAAAAGACAAACAACAACAATGACATGTGTGTGAGATGTGGAAACAGGCTAACAAAGAATTACCAATTGAATAAATATATGCAAACAGCAGAAGTGTTATTTTTTTTAAAAAAATATGTATTCTAAACCTACTTAAAATAGTTATTTTGAGTAGGTTAAGGCACTTGCCATCTTAATTAGCCCTTTATCCATTTACTCATTGAATTCATTTCATGAATGTTTAAGAGAGCTGCACAGCCAATGAAGGCAAAAAAAGGCATTGTCCATGTCCTAAAGGAGCTTATATAATAAAGAAGATACAAAAATTTACAACATGAGGCGATAAGGTGGTACATAGTACAACTAGGGTTCGGAGAAGAAATTTCTCTTTCAGAAGGCATGATTCAGAAGTGTTTCCTGAAGGAAGTGATTTGATCAGGAGTTTGAAAGATGAGTAGGATTTTAAAAGGAGATGTTAATTTGTTTAATAAGGGTAACTAGGAATAGTGTGGGTAGAGCTCTGGGCCTGGAGTCAGGAAGATGTGAGGGTAAATCCAGCCTCAGACACTTACTAGGTATGTGACTCTGGAAAAGTCACTTAACCTCTGTTTGACTCAGTTTCCTCATCTGTAAAATGAAGATAATTATACACCTATCTCCCACGGTTGTTGTGAGTAGCAAATGAGATAATAATGCCAAGCACAGTGCTGACACATAGTAAGTGCTTTAGAAATGTCACCTATCATCATCATCATCATCATCATCAAACCCTTTCTTCAGAGCTAAAAAATGAGTGAAGCATTTACTAAGTTCTTGCTATATGCAAAGCACTGTACTAAGTAAAAATAGGAAAGTAACCCTCCCCCCCTTAACCTCTGTGTCAACATCACACTTTTTCATCAAAGAATTTCTCACAGGCACAAGGATTCCTAGTGACTGCTCTCTCTGTATTTCATTTTAATCTTCAAATTCAGTGGAGTTTTTTTATTTAAAATAGTGTCTCACTAGACAAATCTCAACAGATTTGAAAATGACTATATTTCACTTTCAATGTTACCCCAATGAAAATCAATATTTTCTACTGCAAAGTAGTGCAGTATGGGAGTTAATGGTTCTCCTATCAAGAATGTGAAAACAAGGATGTCAAATGCCATGTCATTGTCATTCTCTATGTGGATGACTGAATGAATAAAAGAATATATAATAAGTATTTATTAGGTTTACTCTGTGCCAAGGATTATACTGAGTGCTAGGGATAAAATAAGATAGTTTCTGCTTTTGAGAAGCTAGCTCACATCTAATAAGAGCAGATCTCATATACTGAGGGGTTGGCTGAGGATGGTTATTTTGGTCTAGGATTAGTCACGAGGATGGTAAAAACTTGCCCTTTGCAGAGGCAGTAATACTGCTCAGTTCATTATAGTTTTTAGATCAAGAGACGTCCAGGGGAAAGCAAGCCCACAAGGTAGAAAATGGTCAGAGTTAAAATGAGGTTATAGAGTCCTAGGGAATTCAAAGGTGAGTGGCTTAGTGCCCTTGGGCATAGTCTCTGTGGAGTAGTATCACAGAAATAGCTATAAGGCAGAGCATGGCTGAGGTTAGTATGAGGCCCAAGGTGTTTTAAACTGAGTGTTTTCAGCTTATGTAATAGCTTCATGATTTTTCATTGACCTGGGGATTTTTAGATTACATTTCTGCTTTGAATGAAGAAAAAGTCTTCAGTGGGAAGAAAATAGCTTGATTCTCCTTAGCAAGATTCTTCACATTAATTATTCACTTTGTATCTGAAGTCTGAAATCCGTGGCTTTTGTCAATATGCATTATCAACCAAGGTGTAAGGAACAGCTTTGCTTAGGTGATGGTAACAGGAGATGAGAATGCCTCCATTCCACACAATTTCTCAGCATCGATTGTTTATTTTTTCTTAATACAAACATAAGAATTCCTATATTAAGCACTTAATATAATGGAAGTTATCTCAGTTTAAATGTCATGAAATCTAAATCTATGAAATTACTTTAGAATCTACCTTTCAAAAATGGGACATGTAGAAGTAGAGGAATAGGAGTTCAAGAGATATGGATGCTAGTGAGTTTATTCACTTGCAGAATAGGAATTATACCTCTTGATCTCATTATTATGTGACGTCTGGTATCTATCTTTTCCTTTCCATTCCCACTATTGCTGCTAACAATATTCCTAGGCAAATACAAAAACCTCCTTACTCCCAGACTAAAGTTCAAATGCTCTCATCCAAGCAGTATCCAAGGCCCTCCATAATCTCATCCTACATCTCCTTTCTGGCCCATGTAATATTATGTACTCTATACTCTAACTAAACTGGTCTACTCTCTGTCTCATTTCTTTCTCTGTACTTTTGCTCACATAGGTCCTGATGGCCACAAACCCCAATCTTCTTTTGCATGTTTTTTTTGCCTGTTTTGCCTTCAGGTTTGAGAGAGAATTTTTCTCCCCCTTTCTTCGTATTCACCAGAACTTAGCACTGTGTCCAATACATAGTAAGTTCTTAAATTATAGTTGACTTGACTTGGATTGTAAGGACTTGTGAAGTTTTAAAATATTCTTTCAAGATAGAGTGATAGAGGTGAAAGAATGATGGAGGTAGAGTCAAGCCTCAGCCATGGTCTTACATCACTGTAAAGCACTAACTACACACACACACACACACACACACACACACACACACACACACACACGCACACACACATTATATATATTTATGTAGGATATGTCTTAATTTTCTACTGAAGTAAAATCTCCTTGAGTAGAGGGGCCATATTTTATTAAATCTGGTATTTCCCCTGAACTTGGGCTAGTGTTCTCTATGTAATAGACTTTTAAAATAAATATTCATTGAATTGAATTATGAGGGCCAAGGTAGGCCATGCTAGTAGGTGCCAAATTGAGATAATACTGTATTTAAACATTTATATATTCTTCCTAAGGTATATTCTATTAATTAATTATGAACATAGATTTAAAGATGAAAGAGAACTGCTTTGCTGCCATATTTTAAGACTTTTCCCTATGACTTGAGGCTGAAATCTTCCACATACATTGCCTCTACCTAGGAGAATATGAGCTCCTTGAGAGCAGGGACTAACTTACTTTTCTTTTTTTTTAACTCTAGTGCTTAGCATCATATTTTGTGAGTAGTAGGAGGTCAATCAATGCTCTTTTCCCCTTTCATTCATCCATTTTACCTATTCATTCATTCTCAGCTTTCTTTCCTCATTTTAACAAGATAATTATATTGTATTCATTCTTCAGAAGAACCTAGTAAGCTATCTCTATGTTACATGTGTGAAGCAAAGAGTGATTTCTCCATAATAAAAACCAATGGTAAATCAGATTCAGAATTCCAACTCCGGTTTCCTAACTCTCCAAGCCCACTGTTCTTTCTATCATCCCATTCTCGATAAAAAATTAATGAATGCATAGATAAAAATTGACAGCTAGAACTTTTATCCAGTATTGGTGTACTTAGTGAATATTCACATAAATGTTTATAGAAACAACATTATAAATGCCTACTATTTATAATATATATTGGTTTGTTTTGAAGAAAATTCAGGCTTTGGAAGGAAAATTAATGCAAGAATCACATATCTGAGTGAGAGATGTACAGAGGCATTTGGAAGAGTTTTACAAGATCTGACAATTTGTTTGGAGGAGGAGGAAGCTAATATTAATTCTCCTACTAAAAGAAGAAGAAAACCTTAATGAAGCAGTGCTCTAGAAATGATCTGGAGTTTTATAGTCTAAAAAGAAAATAACATTCAGAGTGGATTTTTTGGCACTCAAATGCCCAGAGCCATTTTTAAATTATTTAACTAAGTCCTGTAGTTGCAAATTGAGTGGAGGTTGGGGAATGGTCAAGGAGAACTATCTCCTAGGAAGAAGGTAATTAACAGGTGGAGAGAAAATATCAAAAGGTGAAACAGGTTAATTGGTTTTCAAATAAAATCTTTATTACTACATCTGTCAGCTTGTATTTATTACTACATCTGTGTGGTGTGATGAATGAATAATTTGGTATTCGGTGGTTTTCAAAATCCTACATCTACTCTGAATTTACATATTTTTAGCAATAGTAAGGTATATCATTTTCCCTCTTAACTTAAAAAAAATACAGCAAGGAAGCCACAGGAGCTCAAGGAACAGACTCAGCAGGCAGTAAACACCACACCCCTCTCTCCCCCCATACCACAGTTCTGAAACCTTCTGAGAGTATATTTGTAATTGCCATCTCTTTCACTAAACAGAGAAAAGGGAGTGTAGAGAGAGAGAGGGGGGCAGGGGGACAGGGGAGAGAAGGAGAGGGAGAGTGAAAGGGAGAGGGAGAAGGAGAGAGAGAGATTCTCTACCCTAGGGAAGGCAGACCTCAGTTATATAAAGGTAGTTGGGGTAAATATAGGTAAGAAAGGAGTCTAGGCAGAAGTTAAATTCAGGGAAAATTAACCAAACTGGGAGTCTCTATATCTATCTATGTATCTACATGTCTGTCTCTTCACATAGAGGAATATATGGTCTATACGTATACACAGAGGAATGACTAACAGTTCTGAAGAATTGCCTTCAGTTCCTCCCAACATGTATTTGGATCTATGATGCTCAAATATGACCCTATCTTTCCTCTGCTAGCTTTATGCTATGAATGAATTTCTTCTAAACCCATTCTGACACCTCCAGAAATTCTAGTACAACTACAGACCAGTCATTCCTCTATCTCCCCCAAACAATGCTATGTTTTAACAGCCAAGAGATGTTGCTGTTCATCTGCATGATGCAGTTGAAGAATAAAGACAAGGTGAATATGAGCTCCACTAAATGTTAGAGAAATCTGGGAGGAATGACAAATTCCTAATGGTTTTTGGAAGGTTGACTAATTCTATTCCCTAACACCTCCCTTTCTGTGGGCAGTAAAATTCCTTTTATTAGTCTAAGAGTTTAGTCTGTGTAGATTTGAATAATTATTCTCTTATTTCCATTCAGTGGGAGCCTCTTAGTATCTTCTCTTCTTTACTACATGACTTGACTGTATAGCATTCTTTAGTAGCACCCACAGAAGTAAAATGAATGAAATTAATATATGTATGTCTATATATATACATATAAAGATATAACATTGAAATATTTAAATGAAATACTTAAAGTACTTAAAAATACACATACATATGATATATTTAAACTTCTATACACACGTATATGTACACACACACACACACACACACACACACATACACACATACTCACTAATGTGTGGGTGTTAGACCTGTGGTTCCTTCCAAATAAGACAGCCCAAATGCCAGAATATAGACATTTCTAATCTCAAGAATTTCAGGGACAAATGTTTAAACTCAGGTCAACCATCAGCCACTCTCACTGACAATTGAATGCAAGAGTTGAATGCAATTAATGTAATAATTAATACAGTATGTATAAAACAGGTCAAATTTGAGTTGGTAAAGACTGAATCTTGATCTCCACCATCACTGTTTATAATAAATTCATGACTCTATGAACTGAATTTGAACATGAAGTATGTAATTTTTAACTTAAAAAATTTTTTGTGTGGAGGTTAAAGATGTATTATCTGTTATATTTTTTTAGATGTCGTTCTTTTTGGTTAGTACATCCCAATATACTGGTTTCCCTGAAATTTTCAACTTTTTAAATGAAATAATTTGAAAATAGTTGTAGGTAATCATTTGAAATTTTCAACAATTTAATTTAAATTAAAGCACAGTAATGTTGCTTCTCAAGTATAATAATATTCCTTTAGGATGGATAAATAAATAGCAAGTTCGGAGACATTTTCTAAATTAGATGCAGCTGAAACTAGTATCAACAAAGAAAACAGAGATCATTTAAGTACTTCCAAAATACATATACAAACCAAAAGGCCCAAATCTAGGAAATGCAATGCCTTATAAATATTATCAGGAGTCAAAAGTACTGTTATTCAAGAAAAAAAAAACTGCTATATTTGCTTTCTACACATGCTAGAGTTTACATGAAAGAAATCTAATAAATTAAAATTACATTTTTTAGTTTTTTCATTTAGTATTTTATTTTAACATTTTTAAAAATTTTATCATTTGTTTTTAAAACTTGGAGTTTCAAATTCTCTCCTTGCCTTCCTCTCCCCACCCACCCCCACTGAGAAAGCAAGCAATTCGATGTAAGTTATACATGTATAGTCATGCAAAACATATTTATAATATTCATGTTGTAAAAGAAAACAGACCAAAAAAATTCAAGAAAAATAAAGAAAACAAAAAAAGTATCCTTCACTTTGTATTTAGACACTATTTGGTTCTTTCTCTGGGGATGGATAGCATTTTTCATCATAAGTCCTTCAATTGTCTCAGATAATTGTATTGCTGAAAATAGCTAAGTCATTCACAGATAATCATCTCACAATATTGCTGTTATTTTGCACGCAGCATATTTCACTTTGCATCAGCTCATCCTAGTCTCTCCAGGTTTTTGTGAGAGCATATTGTTCATGATTTCCCATAGCACAACTGCATTCCATTACAATCACAAACCACAACTTGTTCAGCCATTCCCAATCCATGGGCATCCCCTCAATTTCCAATTCTTTGCCCCCAGGGAAAAAAAAAAAAGCTGTTATAAATATCTTTGTACATATAGGTCTTTTTCTTTTCTTTTTTTTTTTTTTTAATCTCTTTTGGGATATAGATCGAGTAGTAGTATTGCTAGGTCAAAGGGTATGCATGGTATTATAGACCGTAGTCTGTAAGTAGTTCCATATCAATCTACAGAATGGTTGAATCGGTTCAAAAATCCACCAACAGTTCATTATGCCCCATTTCCCCCACATCCCATCTGTCATTTTCCTTTTCTCTCCTATTAGCTAATCTGATAGGCATGAGGTAGTACCTCAGAATTATTTTAATTTACATTTCTCCAATCAATAGTGAATTAGAACATTTGTTCATATGGCTATAAATAGCTTTGATTTCTTCATCTGAAAATTGTTCATATCTTTTGATCATTTAATAACTGGACAATGAGTCTTATTTTTATAAATTTGACTCACTTCTCTATATGTTTAAGAAATGAGGCCTTTATCAGAGAAGCTTGCTTCACAATTTTTTTCCACAGTTACTATTGCTCACTGTATTTACTTCCATTCTATTCCCCTCTCCATCCAGTTTATTCTATTCTCTCTCTCCTTTCATCCTGTACCTCCTCAAAAGTGTTTTGCCTCTAACTATCTCCTCCCCCAACCTGCCCTACCTTATATCACTCCCTTCTCTTATCCCCTTCCCCTCCTACTTTCCTGTAGGATGAGATCAATTTCTATATCCAATTGAATGTATATGTTATTCCCTCTTTGAGTCCATTCTGATGAGAGTAATGTTCCTTCACTCACCTCTTTTTCCCTCCACTGTAAAAGCCTTTTCTTGCCTCTTTTTTGTGACATAATTTACCCAATTTTACCCCTCACTTTCCCTTTCTCCCAGCACATTCTTCTTTTACTCCTTAATTTTATGTTTTTAGGTATCATGCCTTCATATTCAACTCACACTTAAGCCCTCTATCTATAAATACTCCTATTTGCCATAACAAGAAAGTTTTTATGAGCTATAATTATCATCTTCCCATGTAGGAATGTAAGCAATTTAACCTTATTAAGTCCCTTACAACTTCCCTTTTCCTGTTTACCTTTTATGCTTCTCTTGCATTTTGTATTTGAAAGTCAACTTTTCTATTCAGCTCTGGTCTTTTCCTCAGGAATGCTTGAAAGTTTGTTTTTTATTAAATGTCCAATTTCCCCTACGAAGGATTATACTCAATTTTGCTGGGTAGATGATTCTTGGTAGTAATTCTAGTTCCTCTGCTGTCTGGAATATCATAATCTAAATCCTCCAATTCTTTAACGTAGAAGCTACTAAATCTTGTGTTATCCTGACAATGACCCCACAATACTTGAATTGTCCACTTGCCATATTTTCTCATTGACTTGGGAACTTTGAAATTTCACTGTAATAATCCTGATTGTTTTTGCTTTGGAATCTCAGGAGGTGATCACTGGGTTCTTTCAATTTCTAGTTTACCCTATGGTTCTAGAATATCAGAGCAGTTTTCCTTGATAATTTCTTGAAAGATGATGTCTAGGCTCTTTTTCTGATCATGGCTTTCAGATAGTCCACTCATTTTTCAATTATCTCTCCTGGATCTATTTTCCAGTTCCGTCGTTTTCCCAATGAGATATTTCATATTGTCCTCTATTTTTTCACTGTTTTGGTTTGCTTTTGTTTCTTGATGTCTCATGAAGTCATAAACTTCCACTTGCGCAATTTTAATTTTTAAGAAATCATTTTCTTCAATGAGTTTTTGAACCTTGTTTTGCACTTGGCCAATTCTACTTTTTAAGGAGTCTTTTCTTCAGTGAATTTTTGTGCTTCTTTTTCCATTTGGCCAATTTTGCTTTTTAAGGCACTCTTCTCCTTATTTACTTTTTTGTATCTCTTTTATCATTTAGCCTACACAGTTCATTTTTTTAAGGTTTTATTTTCTAAGTATTTTTTGCGTCTCCTTTACCAAGCCATTGACTCATTTTTCATGATTTTCTGGCATCATTTTCATTTCTTTCCCCAATTTTATCTTTATGTCTCTTACTTGATTTTCAAAATTCTTTTTGAGCTCTTCCATTGTCTGAGATCAATTCATATTTTCCTTAGAGGTTTTGGATATAGGAGCTTTGACTTCATTGTCTTCTTCTGAATATATGTTTTGATCTATCTTGGCAGCATAGTAATTTTCTATGGTCAGAACTTTTTTTTCATATTATTTACTTATATTCTTAGCCTATCACTTGACTTTTAACTCTTTGTTAAAGCAGGGCTCTGCTTCCAGGGTGGAGGCTCCCCTGCCCATAGATTTAGGGGTTTTGAGCACCTGTTTTCAGAGATACTTCTACGGACTTGAAAATTCAGTTTTTCCAAGTTGGTAGCTAAGATCTAATGAAAGGTATTTACTCCTCTTCCGGCCTGTGCTCTGGTCTGTGAGTGACCACAAGCACTGTTTTCTGTCCTAGAATTATGAGGGTCCCTGCTTCACTGTGGCCTCAAACTCTGCAATACTACTGCTTTTCCTGGCCCTAGAAATGCAACCTAGGACTACCAGTTCTAAGTATGGGCAAAGCAACAGCGTCATGCCTCAGTGCTAGCAAAGAGAACTCTGGAATCTCATTCTGACCAATTGTTTCTCCCCTTTACCATCATGTGTTCACTGAGAGCTTTGGAAGCAGCCACTGATGCTGTTGTTTTGCTGGCTCTCAAAGCCAGCTCCTCATTTGCAGGGGGCAGGGCTATGCAGGTGTGGACTGCCCTGGACTCTGCTCTTCTCTCACCCAAGTGTGACAGACCTTTCCTATTGACCTTCTAAGTTGTCTTGGTTTTAAAATTGCTTCATTCCATCTTTTTTTGGATTGTGCTTCTCTAGAATTTGTTTATAGTCATTTTTTTAAAGGAATGTAAAGTGATTTGGGGAAGTGCTGGGGCAAGTCCTAGCTTTTATGCCGCCATCTTGGCTCCATCTCCTAGAATGACATTTTGAAGGTGGACATGCACCATGTGTTTTCAAGACTAAAGAATTGTCCAGACAAAATTTTATTTTCTTAGAGGGTGGGTGATAGAGGTGCATGTTGTTGTTTGTTCTTTGTTCTCCAAGAAGACCAATGACATCATGAAGGTGATATCTTTACTTGCATATGAATGGGTTCTCGTTTCATTATTCCACTTTTTGATGTTTGAGAAAAAGTTGTTACATGAACAATTACTTAACTAGTTGATAGAGGGTGAGGTATATTTCTTGGCCAGTAGATGGCCTTGTTGTTAATTAAAAACCACTTGGAAGCTGAGGAACAAAAGTAGGTAAAAAAAAGTTTTCGAATACCAAAATATAGGACTGCTGCCACTTGAGTCAAGCTGCTCTGTCACTACCCTCCTCCACCTCCATCCTCATCTCCAATTTCCTCTGAGGAGAGATGGAATCAGGAGTATGCTAGAATCAGCTTATACTGCCTCCTGAGGACACCCTACCCCCCACCACCATGAAATTTCATGTGTGAACAGTTATGTCTTAGAAATAGGCAGAAGCTACAAGTAGTGACCCAATTCATCATTTGGTTGATCTAGACTTAAAGTGATCACTATAATGAAGATTAAACTTAAAATTGTGTCCTAGGCACATTCCCCACCCACAGAGAGCCAGTTGTTAAGCATTTACCAGTATCTCCTGAATGGAATGGATACCAAGGACTGGACATTTGTTGTTGTTTGGTTTTGTTTTGGGTTTTTTTTTTTTTAATTCTAAGATTTTTAAGCCCATGTGCTCTAAGGACACTGTAAAAAGGAAACAATAGATTAGAAATTTTGCTTCCTTCTCTTGGCAGCTGTGATTTCAGCAGCTAGCAGTCTTATCACTGCACACCTGTTTGCTTGTCCAGTACTGGTCAATGTCCTTCATCGCTGTCCTCCAGTCTGTTCTGCCTCTGTTTCTTACTGTCTCCTCTAGGGTCACAGATGGCTTCATACAGGAGAAAAAACAGGCAGGTCCATTCCTAGTTCTTCATGGTACACTCAGATCCTCAGCATCAAATGTTACTCACCTCAACAAATCCAGAAAGCCATTTTCCAACCTCCTTCAGAGGGTGACTCCATGATAATTGTCTTTCAGATCAGCTATATTGTTGCTAGAAACATGGATCCAATCATCTTCTGGGAAGTAGTAGAGGCTTATTACATCTCCTGAGAAGGCATCCCCATAAGCAGCTTGGTAGATGGCTCTCCAGACCAAGTCATAGGCATCTTCCACTTTTAGGTCAAATGAAAAGAATGAGCCAGAACCCACCAAAACATGGTGACTCCAGAGATACAGTTCCTTTCACGCTCCACATAGTTCAGGCCAGGCTCTAACTTATCCAAGCTACATATCATGGCACCCTCGGACAGTCCTATGCCTTTGTATTGATAGACCATGTTGGCAAGAAGCTTTGAGGCAGTAACCAGGAGTTGTAGTCCTTGTTTCAAAGCTCAAATATGAGGTATTGTTGCTCCAGCAAACCATCCCCAAAGCTGCAATAGGCTGCTCCTCTGGTCATGGTTCCTATCAAATAAGAGTCCACACAGTGATTCAAGTTTTCATCCTGCTTTCTGGTTCAGGGCCGTGGTCTCAACATTTTTTGAAAAACCCAAATATGGAGTTTGGGAGTTTCTCACATCCATTGTTAGAGGTGGGAAAGACTAAATCTTCCTGCCTTGTAGGTCAGATATCTGGCTATTATACTACTCTGATTGATACTCTTACTCTCATATGTATATACATACACACACATATACATATGTGTGTATATGTACATATATACCCACCCACATATATGTATATATGTGTGTACCAAGCCAACACATTTGATCTTGTTGGTCAGTTCTCATACAGATGCCCAGGAGATGCGGTTTTGGCATAGATTTGTGCTATACAAATCTAAACGCTTTGAAACCTGCTCTCATCCTGTAAAATGTTAACTGACTTCCAAGATCAAATATCTTGGCTTGCTACATATGTGTGAATATATATTTATGTGTATGTGTGTATATATGTATTATTCACAAATTGTAAATGGTTTTATCAGTAAACATCTGCACATTGCATTTTTTAATTGTAAGTTTAAGATTTGCATTATTAAAGCATAATGAAATCTTAATTTTATTAGAATAAAAAAGTTTAAACATCTCTACAGATAGCTCTATGAAAGGGAGCATCAATATTTTCTTTGAAAAAATAGAAATCACTATGTTAAATTTATAATTTATTGTATTAGAGAGTATTCCCATTAATGGGATTCTTCTATTTATTCCTCTAAACTTTTGCTAGGAAGTTATCACAAAGTCAGGACATGGTGTATCTTCAGAGTTAGGAAGTTTCTGGGGTCTTGAATTTTGGTGGAAGGGATTCCTGAGAAGGCCTTGATGACCTAGGTCTCTCTATAGGTGGAAGGAGGGAAGGCAATAAAGAGTAGGGAAAGAAAACTGATAAGGTTCTTTGGAGACAGTAGATACTGAAAGGAACTGATCCCTAAGTAATCTGGCTAGAAATAGGTCTGCAAATTTAGTTCTAGGTTCTCCTAACTCCATACCTCAAACTAATGGCATGTGAGAACTGTTTAGCAGCATGTCAGATTTTGAAAGATCATTAAGATGTCTAAAATGACCAGATTAATTGGGCAATATTCCACTTATTTTCAAGTATAGCCCTAGTGCTTTTCAACAACAAAAACAGTTTTATAATTAGTAATATACATGGAATAGGGGACAAGATGTAGAAGAGTGGACCAAAAAAGAGGACTGCACTTCTTCAACCTTCCATTAACTCATTATGTGAAACTGGACAAAGCCTTAAACTCTCTGAAACTCAGTTTTCTCATCTCTGTTAGAAGGTGGAATGAGAAGCTTGGATGATTGACTAACTGCTAAGGTCCTTTGTAGGGCTATAATTCTATATTAATGCTCTTAAGTTAAGGACATGTTCAACTTTATGAAATGAATGTTTTATAATGATTCAGATATTATTATTTTATATCCCTATTTCTCATGGAAAGTCATTGATTTCACTTATTTTATGACACCTAAAGATGAATACTTATGAATACATTTCAATTTCAGAAAATAATTTTTGATGTAGCAATGTCAAGAAGATTTCTAATTTTGAAACGAGAAAAAAAGTGTACCAGATTTTCAAAATAGAGAAGAGTGGGAAGAAAGGACATGACAACACTCTAGATCCAGATGGATCGGAAGAGAAGAAGAGTGGAAAACCAACATATAAAATATTTCTTGATAGGAAACTCCACAAAAGAGAAGACTGGAACTGGGAAAATCTTACCAGGCATTTAAAACACACTTCTGTCTTTTCTACAAACAAATTAGCTAAAATCAGGCTCTTCTTCTAGTAGTAAAATAGCCACAACATAATATTTATACAGAGTTGGAAGTGATTGTAATGAAATGTTAGCATAATTTAGAAAAGATATCCATCTGTTGTTGAAAAACCAGCATTTATATTGAAACTGCAACAGTCCAGGGTAATGAACTCAAAGACTGAGGTTGCATCTATGAATTAAGTCAGGAAGTGGAGGGCTTAAAAGAGAAACATGATCTTAATGTTGGAAGACTGTGATAAAAGTCAGAGAATAAACGGCTTGCTGCCTTTTCAAAGTGAATGTTTTAAGGGAAAGAAATTGTACAGAAAGGAACTATCACACACAAAAAAATTCATATAAATCTTGCACATGAAGGGAAACATCATAATGATAATAAACATATAAAGTATGAGGAGTTTATCAAAAAAGGCCAGTTTATTTCAGCCAAGGATATTTCAGTCAAGTTCTAGAACAACTAGTATTAAAAGACAAAATACCAAAAAAACAAAAATGTAGGGAACAGAAGAGCTTTACAATACCAGAGTAAGCATTTCACTGTATATTAAAGTGTAAAAATAGAAATATTAGGAAAAAGATTGGTGATAAAAGAGGCATTCATTGTAAGGCTTAGTGATTAAAACAGGTAAAGACCATTGTGGATGTCCTTTAAGTATCAGCTATGCCTACTAAAAAAAAAATAACAGCAACAACAAAAATGCTTATCTGTCAAAGAAGAGAGAGGGATGAAAAATAATGAAAAAAGTTTGACCTCTCAGTGCCCCAGGAATGGCAGTCGCAGCTGGACAGAAAACGATGAATGCAGAAGAAGAAATATAGCAAGTTAAAAACAAAATTAATAATGAAACTGGTCTCTAGGTCCATGTTTTCATTTATATAACATTTAAAAAATTCAACAAACATGGCACGCAAGATGAGAAGGGTTGCATGGAGTTGCAAGGTTATAATCCGCCCAAGTGGAGGAGCTGCCTAAATTGATAATTTCACAAATCTGTTTAAGTATTCTGCTATGTATAGAACATTATTCCAGAGATTCAAAGTTGAGATAAGGTATCATCCCTGATCCTATGGTATTCATAGTCTAGTACGGGGGATTATTGATACTTCTGGCACATAGACATAAATCAAAAACAGCTTAGTCAAATAATTCAGTTCAGGAATTCCATATTTCCCTCACTTTTGGGTGTTTACTCAAATGTTTCTACAGTGACTTTATTGGACTCCAGAGGTTTACTTACAAAATTTAGAAAATAAAAAGTACTTGATAAGTTTTAAAATTGCAAATTCATTCTTATTTATGGATTAGGTTTAGTGAGTCAACTTCTGAAATTTAGATTCCAAAAATGAAATTGAATCTAAAGATCAGCCAAAGATTTCATTGCAAGACTGACCAAAAGCATTAACATATTAAATTGAAATTGCAAACATTTAGGGTGGCAGAGAAGAGGGAAGATTGAACATGTAAAGAACTACTAAAAAAATTGTCAGGTAGAGTCATTTTATACAAAATATTCAGAAAAAGGTTTAAATATTAAAATATTATTTCAAGGACCTCTCATAAGTTAGTTATTGCCCTATTAATTATTTCTAAAATATTCCCATTTAATAATGCAATTAATATTTTATTTGGACTTTGATCCTTGACATAGTATACCCACATACAACTTTGCAGCAAAGGTCTCTTACAGAATCTCTGATCATAGCCCCATCCAGGTAAATCCTGGCAATGTCAATATCTGCCTTGACTCTCTCTCTCTCTCTCTCTCTCTCTCTCTCTCTCTCTCTCTCTCTCTCTCTCTCTCTCTCTCTCTCTCTCTTTCACACACACACACACACACACACACACAATCTGAAACTGATTCTTCTATCTAGGAAAACCCCAAGAATGACAATAAATGGCAAGTTTTGCTTTCTCTAAAAGGCCTTCTTCTGTAAACACTCAGGTCCACAAAATGTTGACTATAGATCAGGTGTTTTAAAAACAACAAAAAATACAAAGAGAACTCACATCTGTGCCCATAAATCATTGAGAAAACAATCTCTACCTTATTGAAGGGGAAAGAAATTGTGGCTATTCAAATCCTGCCTACCTACCCAGACCTCTACAATCTTAGTGACCAGTACCAGTGAAAGGAGATAGCAAAAGGAGAGGTCCAGGTTGACCAGCGGGAACTGTGCAGAGAAGTTACAAATCTGTAGTTGGCAGTGGGAATTTCCTGTGAAAGTGAAATCACAGGTTTGGACCAAAACAAATTCATACAGGGTATTCCAAAAGTCTAAGTGCTATTTTAAGCTATTGAAGCTTAGAGTTTAAAATGACATTATGAGTTTCAGGACACTTTATTATCTTATCCATTTTCAACTCAACAAGAACATTTACCAAGGTGTGGGTAAGATTGTGATCCTCAGTGCTGAAAAATGGACACATATAGGTGAAATCACAGATTTTTAGAACTACTAAAGCAAATTTTTTTCAACCTCAAGTCATTTATGAAAGCACTAAGTTCTTTTAAGTACAAAATACTACTTTTTATAATATCCTATTTCTAATGATGCCATACACCAATACTTAATTGTGAATGGAGTTTATTATTTTTCCAATATCAAGAAGATACAGAAACTCATATTAGAATTATATATACTCTCACATATCTGAATTATTAATGGGAAACAGTTTAACCTGTTATAAACTACCCGTGTGACACTAGGTAAGCAATTCTCCCTTTGCCTTAGTTTCTTTTTCTGTAAGGAATTGGATTCAATACTTTTTAAGCTCCTTTCTAACTCTAAATCTATGAACCTATGAGCTATGATTCTAGAAAGAAATTTTTAATTAAATCTATTTCTCAACACATTTGCAGAAAGAAAAAGACTTTGTTAACTTCATGTGAAGGACTCGGGTTCCAAGTTTCAACATTTGATTTTAATAATGCCATAGTATGCTTTAGTGAACCTTTTCATAGCTATTAAATTTATATTTTGAAGGACCATTCAGAGACTGACTCAGCAAAGATTGAAAGAAAGTGTTTTTGCTCTGTCAGCATTGAATTTCAGAACCTAGATATATTTATACTGTTAAGTCAAATGTACTTGAAACCTAATCCCTTACCTAGGACAGGTGAACTGAATTCAACAAATAGTGGCCTGGAGCAAGGCATTATTTTATATATTATAAGGTACACATAGATAGATAAGACACAGTGCCTGCTTTCAAGGGACTTCAAATCTAGTAAGCTGGATAACTCCAGTAGCTCATTTGAAGAGTGTTTTAAGGTTTGCCAGTTGTGTTTCTTACCACCACCCTATGACATAGATAGTACAAGTTTTATTACCCTTATTGTACAAATGAAAAACTTGAAGCTCAAGCTCATACAGCTAGTGAGAATCTAAGGTGGAATTTGAACTCAGATCTCCCCAATCTAAGACCAACACCTTTTTTCTACTATACATGAAATAACACAGTATTATGAGTGAGGTAGCATAATTCTCTGGGAAAAGGGCTGAATTTGGAGCCAGATGACCTTGGTTCATGTACTGGCTTTGCCGTTCATTACCTGTGAGATCTTTAGTAAGGACCCTAACCTGTAGGTCTTATGATCCTCATGTATAAAATAAGGGAGTTGCAGATGACCTCAAAGTTCCTTTTCATCCCTAAATCTACAATTGTATGAACCTATGATCTATTATCATCTTATGAAATGCCATAAAATAGATACAAAGAAGTTCAGAGGAAAGGTCATGTGATTATGGGAATCTAGGAGATCTCATCAGAAGAAAAAAAAACAAACAAACCCAAGAGATGGAAGTTATTTGGGTGTGAGAACACAAGATACTCATTATACTCTTATTTATATACCTTACTATTCTTTTATTAGATATTATTTACTTCTGCTATTTGTTAAACTTGACATAAAGATGTATTGGTAGGAATTCAAATTCTGGTCTTAAATAGTTAATGACCTAAATAGACTTCATTGTAGACAAGAGGTATGCAAATATAGCATGGAAAATAATGTAAAATATGTCATTATCTGGATGTAGGGGTATTGCTAAGATGGACTATTCCCCAAAAAACAAAAACACCTGAACCCATTTCAAAGACTTTATAACATAAATCCATTAAGATTTTGAACTGGGACTTCAGAGATTATTGAAATTGACCTGTTCATTTTATTCTTGAGCTTCAAGCAAATTCTTGAAGCTTAGTCTAGGAATAATTTTTAAAAAGGCTTCAGGTGATCATTCATCACATAGAACGACCAGCTGGTGTTATGACCAGTCTTCAATAACAGGGAGTCAATTGACCAGAATCAATTAGATCTTGACAAACCATCCTCAGAAAAAAGTTTTAATCGTGGACATTATAAAGCCAAATCTGAAGGTAACAACACAATAACCAATGATGAGAGCTTAATGGTAAGGTCAAAGCAATTCTTATAAACAGACTCTTTTTCTTGAAAGTTATTTTTATGGTGAACTTCATCAAGAACAAACAATTTAACATAGAAAGAAGATTGTATAAAAAGCCTTATGCTTCTATTACCTATATTTTTTCAAGGTATTTGTAATATCTTAAATATTTATCATTATTATATTAAACATAATTATACATATGCACACATGTATAAAATTTACCAAGGTTATAACAAAATTGCTATATTTGTATATACTTACGCAGCTATTTTTTTTCCTTTCTATATTCTCATGTAATTCTTTTACCATAGGGATATCCTGATATAGTGGGAAAAGTATAAAATCTAGAATTAGAGCACTGTGGTTCAAATCCTCTTCTATCTAAGGACCTACTTGGTTTGTCCTCCTTGGCTTTACCCCTTAAACCTTATGACCTTTTGCAGTTTCAGTTTGGTCATCTAGAAAATGAGGAAGTTGGACTCCATGATCTTTAGGAGTTCTTCTAACTGTGAACTTATGATTATATGAATCTCTCAAGACACATAGTACCTGGATACACTTGAAGGGATTTTCTGTCTCTTGTCTCATAGCTCACAACAAGGAACTCTAAGACAATGTTTACCTGTACCTACCAATATACTGTATCAAGTCCTTATTTGCAAGTTCACAGTATGGAAGAAGGAAAGGCCCATAAAAACAAAGTACAATTCTTTAAGAGGTCTTAGAAAGAAAATCCACCATCCAATAATGTCCTTGAGAAGGTCAGTTTAGAGTCTTACCATCAGGATTGGGCCTCCTTTGTACCTCCTAAAAGGTCATGCTTCCAGAAGGTATTATGATTATGGTTTCACTGGATAACTCTTCATGGGTGGCATGAGGTGTCATTCTTAGGCATAGCCAAGCTCTCTGATTAAGTAACTCTTCCTCCATGCTTAGGCAAGGAAATGTCTCTACTCATCAAAGAATACAGGGCATGTAGAGGTGCCTATCTCATAGGAGTTGTAGCTCTAACCATGAAACACCAGATTGCTTTTCACTGAAGCTAAGTCTCTGACAAGGCTAGCCTTCAGGAAACATTGTCCCTCTCCAAAAGGGTGTGGGCACCAACACCAGATTAAGATATGGAGACCTTGACCTTCCTTTACCCTCAAAACCCCAGGAGAGGTGTTCCCTACTTAAGGGAGTGGTCTTTATCTGTTTAGAAGCTATCCAAGCCTCCCCATTTATACTTTTTGAATCCAAAAGAGTATAGACGATACAAGCATATTTAATTAGTCTAATTACTCTAGGCCATGGATTCTTTGTTGTATCATGGAACCCTCTGGCAGTCTAGGAAGTCAATGGACCTCCTCTCAGAATAATGTTTCAAAATGCAAAAAATAAAATACAAAAGATTACATGGAAACTAATGGTATTTAATTATACTTGTCATTAAAAAAAATAATAGTAAGTTAATGGACTCTAGATAAAGAAACTCTGACTATCACTATGTGTAGTTTCGGATACCTCAACTTGCATATTCCTGGTGGAATACACAAATTGGGAGCAGGAAGGATGGCTGAAATAGGTCCCACTGACCAGCTACATTTATCACTTAGGTTGTTTTCATGTCTTAGGTTGGGCAAATTCATAGCCAGACACTTTTACTTTTCAAATACTCAAATTAACAAAGCAATTCAGCTGAGGTCTTAAATGGGTTTCTTTGAAAGTCTTAAGTGACAGGGGATCCAAAGTTCTTCTCTCAACAACCTCCAATCTTTCTCTGTTATTGACTATCAGAGTTTGCCACTGGACAAGTCACTTATCCTCCTGGGCCTTAGTTTTTCTTATATGTAAAATAAGGGAGTTGGACTTCATGGTCTCAAAGGTCGCTCTTAGTTGTGAATCTGTGATACTTTGTGAGCATTCCTGGGCGGTAGGCATGATCTTCTAAAGGCCTGAAGGGTGACAGTCTATGGCTAGGCTAGGATCACAGATTCATAGGATCATGAAATCATGGATTTAGAGATAGAAGCATTTTGCAGTTGACGAAACTGAAGCTCAGAGAGGTTCTGTCTTTCCCGAGGTGACATAGGAAATAGCATTAATATGTTGGCTGACACTTTGGGGGTGGGATAGGTAGAAAATGCTTCCTCTTTCTGTGATGTTGTTGGCTGGAACAAAGCTCTGGAGACTCTCATCTAGTTATGGCTCTGGCTCTGAGAAAAATCTCTTAATTATCAACATTTTGAGAGAGAAACACAATGTACAGAAAATACTTTTTTGCATACTGCAATTTAATGTTTAAAAGGAAAAAATAAAGAGTGTTTCAGATGGTTTGTAAGTTGCCCTAACACTTACTTCATGGTATGTCAGAGTTGAAAGGGACTTTAAAGATAAGCCAATCCAACCTCATTTCTTTATAAAGGTGGAACCAGCCCCAGGGAACTTAAAAGTTAGGGGGAAAGCTGTGCCTTGAATTCAGACTCCGTAGTTTCACTCTTCTTTCCGCTACATATTGTTGCCTTTTACTAAAGACCAACTTCCTAAAGCTCATTGACTTTTACTTTTGAGGGGAATTGAATATTTGAAGGATGATAAGGATAGTGGTGCAATAGGAAGTCCCTCCTTCTGTAATTTAGTAGACCATCTAAGAGAGTTAACTGAGATTCAGGTTAAATGGCCTGCCCATGATCCCACAGCTAGTGTGAGGGGCAGGATTTGAACTTGGATATTTCTGTCCCCAAGTTCAACACTATCTCCACCACCTTCTTTTAGGATGAGAAGCAAAATTAGCTTTGCTCATTTGACCTGAATCTAGTCTTCTTCAAAAAAAGGTAGGGAACCAAGATGGAACAGGGTCGAGAAATCCAGAACAATTTGTCTGAAGAGGAACTTGCCCATCATCATAATTTGTTAGTAATCATATATTTTATAATGCTTTTCTCATTAAAGTCATCACTGAAAACATCTTGTTCCTTCCATTTTTCTAAAAATGTCTTTCTTTCCTCTTCAAAATAATTTGCTATATATATATCACCATGATTTTTCCTTTGCCCAACTTTGATGAATGGTGTGTGAAGAAAGGGCAGAATTGAAGACAATGGAGAGTAACAATATAGCTACATAAAAAAAAAGAGAATAAATTCATTTTAGATTAGCCACTATTAGGATCCAACAGAACGGAGGTTTTTGTGTTGGATGAAAGTGGGGGTAAATATATTAGTGTACCTGAAAAAAGCATTACCAAAAGGGAGACAAAGCTTTACAAGTATATAACTTTTGCTGTGTACTGTATTCAGAAAATAAAACTGGAATTATTTGAGTTAACTCTGAATATTTTTAGCTGATCTACACCTTTGGGTGGATTGCTAGAATAGATGACTGTGAAAAGTCTCAGCAGCTGAAATGACCTACCATTAAGGCTACTGATAATTATATGCTGACACATTCCTACTTCTGAATTTAATTAGATTCCTGTTTATGAATGTGTCTTTGATAAACTAAAAGTTTCATGAGGTACTCTTACAATGTGCTTCTGCATTTAAACAGGAGATTTTCAAGTAATGTCAAGGAGCAACTGATATGAGGTACTTGAAAATGCAAGACTGATAACAATGAATACAAATCAGGATTATATTACAGTATTTGCTCAAATTTTCATAAAAACTCCAGAAAAATGAAGGCTCGCTTAAACTAATTCCATCATCCATGGTTTCTTTTTGCATCTTTGCTATCCTATTCAATGTCACCATCTTATAGTGGGCAGTGTGTTTTTGATGAAAAACAGATGGGCCTTATTCTTTGTAACCAAAATCCCTAAGATCAGGCCCTGGATTGTATTACTTAACACAGAGAAGACTAAAAGTGGTGCTGATGGAATTGTGATATGATGATGAGGAGGCCCAGTGGGAAATATGTTTTGAGTATAGTGTTTTAAACCAGGCTTATCTTAATGAAAAGGAATCTGCCAATTCATAAGACGACTGTTGTTGAGCTGTTTCATTCCTGTCTGACTCTTCATGACTCCATTTGGGTTTTTCTTGGCAAAGACACTTGAATGATTTGCCATTCCCTTCTCCAGTTCATTGTATAGATGAGGAAACTGAGGCAAAGAGGATTGAATGACTTGCTTGGGGTCTAGTGAATGTCTGAGGCTGAATTTGAACTCATGAATTTTCTGATTCAAAGCCCAGCGCTCAAGTGATCGTACCACCTAGAAGCCCTAGAATTTTTTTTTTCTTTACACATTTCATTTATAAGGAAAAAAATGAGTGGTTAATCCCATTCTATCTCACCCGTCAATTGAATTATAGTTACACTGTTTTCATAAATGTTGAGTATGAGGCTATTTTCTGAAACATTATAAATATCAAATGGTTGAACAAGTGCCCAATTTTTGCATGACTGATGGACATCAGTGTCTCAGCTGTGAAATTAAAAAGGAATTCAGTAGAATTCTGCAAACATGTCTTAACAATGTGCAAAGCTTAGCATTAATTGAATGGGACACGAAGATAAAAACAACCTAGTCCCTGACCCCAGGGAGCTTACATTCTACCTAGGGGAACAAAATATGTTCATGGCTATAGGTGATGCAATGGATAGAATACATTCCCTGTCATCGGGAAGAGTCATGTTCCTGAGTTCAAATCTTGTCTCACTTACTACCTGTGGTAAATTATTTAACCCTATTTGTCTCAGTTTCCCCATCTGTAAAATGAAGTGGAGAGGGAAATGGTAAACCACTCCAATATCTTTGCCAAGAAACCCCAAATGGATTCACAAAGAGTCAGACACAGCTGAACAATGCAAATGCAAAGTATATACCAAGCAATACAAAGAAATTTCAAGAGGAAGATTGCTTTAATAACTGGGAGAAGAGAAAGGCTTTGTCGGAGGTGGAACCTGCTTTTTCCTTTGAGGGAAAATAGGGATGCTTAGAAGTAGAAATGAGCAGAAGGCACATTACAGGTATCAGGGATCACCTCTACAAATATACAAAACTGGGGACCATTGTAGCCAGGAAATAGCCAGATGTTTTAACTGGTATGGAAAGTACAGCATATGCTAGGGAAAAAAGTAAAATGAGTCTGAAAATGTAAGTGGGAGGCAAATTGGTCTTGGTGTTGTTGTAAAAGGAGGCTAGTATAGTCTTCCAGGCTACTTATTTCACTTTTAAGGTCATAGAATCATAGATTCAGAGCTGAATCAAAGGCAATTCATCCATCCATATTATTCTATAGCTGAGGAAACTGAGGCCCTTGGAAGTTACATGACTTTCCTAAGGTCACATAGGTAGTGAGCATGAGAGGTGTGAATTGAACCAATTTCTCTGACTTCAGAACCAGTGAGTGTTCTTTACACTGAAGATTACTCAAGATAATTTCATTTATTAAAAGCTTAAAGTAAACTTTTTGCTGTTGTTGTTGTTAACTAAATCCAGCAGAGAAAGGGGGATATAGAATCACAGGACTCAGTTTCCTTCCCATAACGTGGGGAGGGTTGATTAGCTAATCTCTATGTTTTATTCCCACTCCCAGTCTATGATCCTAAGAAAGGTAGAATAGTCAGCAACAGGAAAGAGATTTCATACAACAGTCTGACTGGCAAAAGAGAAACTCATATAGATTCCTTCTGGTATTCTTACTTATCATTACTGAGTCCTTATTTAAAGAATATTACAACTAAGGATATGGTAGTTTTATCTCAAAGGCAAAGGAAAATATTTAAGAGTGTAGTATGAGTCTTGAGCTCTACAGCTCTTTGCTCCCTTGGGAATGGAAGATGCAAGAAGGTCTTTTGTACCAAGCAGGTATTTTTCTCTGCATTCACAAGAAGCTGTGACTTTTGAACTTGAAATTAGAAGAGAGCAATGGGAAAGAGGCAGGTTGTGAAGAACCATCTAAGTTAGTGATGTGGGATGATGAGAAGGAGAGGCACAGCCTCTGTGCTAGGAGTTCAAGTAGGGGGCCAGGATCCCCTTAATTTCCTCTCTGACTGTCCAGGCAGGAAACTGAATAAATGTCCAGGGCCATCAATTTGCAAATGGATGAATAGGAAGGTCAAAGAATGAGGGTGATGGTAGTGGACCTTCAAAAACAATTGGACATGGAAAGGCCTGGAGAGTCACACACAAACCAAGTCTCTTAGGTTCTACCTCCTCTGGACCTGGTCACTAGGGTTCCTAGGTTATAACTGTGCATCCAACTTCCTGCTTCACCTCCCTCCCAGAGAGAGGCAAAGTTAAGGATGAAAAAAATCTATTCTGTTCTTTACCACCAGAAATCCTGGGAGCTGGCATTCCAAACAAATAGTTCCGCTTTGTTTGTCATTCTTTCATTGTTTATAAATTAATTCCTTTTCATATAAAAGAAAACGGGTGGCTACTTACTCTGACTTGCTTATGTGTTTATTTTCTGGAGTAGTTAATGTTGGAAACTAGGTAAAATTTGAAGAAAGAAGTGGTTTTGCTTTTAAAAAAAGAGGAGACATTTTTCTCCCTCAGCAAAAACTGGGAAAAGGGGGAGGACCAGAGCCGATGGGGGGGGGGGGGTGTAAAGTATATAAATTATCATTATCCTCTAGATCTAGTCAAAGGAATTGAAGACACACATGTACATATACATAAATACATATATAATTATTGTTATTATTATTATGCCCTGGCTCATGGCTGTGTTTTCATATTACATTATTACATATTGGACCCAGTCCAAGCTTCTTTGATATGTGTAATCTAATCCTCTACATTCAAGAGCTTTCCTTATTTTTTTTCTCCATTCCCTTTCCCTCTACTTCTAAGACCCCATTTATACATGTGGAGAGCTGTATACCTATTTTACACATCGGAATTCATGTTCCTAGCTTTTTTGTGTGTTCAAAATCTACCTTACATATGTATGATTCCCTTTATATTTAGATATTAGACAAAATTAAGCAAATATAAAAAGTTCCTTTCCATTAGACACATTCTATTACAGAGCAAGCAAGAACCTTAAGTGAAACAGCATGTTTATTTGAGGCAGAAGAGAACGATGAATAAGCCTGGAAAATAAAGCAGTAGAATCATTCTCAGACAACCCTATACACAGATGGGTACAACCTCCTACTTACATTCCTGATGGAAAAAGGCTTAGGTTTTAGTGCTTTCTGCCTTGGTCTCAGGAGGCGGCATGAAATCTCCCCCATAGTAGAACTTGCTCAGGCAGGCTTCCGTGTCCAGTTGGACCCTGGGCTTTGCTCTTCAGCTCATGACATCAGGCTGTTTGATTTCAGTTGCCTGCCCCCTATAGATCATGACTTCTCTCCTTGTTCTGTGGGTCTCACTAGCAAGCCAAGACTGCTGGCATATGGGGTATATACACATATGGTGTTACTTTAGATGTCTCCATCTCCTTCTGTGATGAAATGCCACCTCACCTTCAACCCCCTAGGAAAGTCTCATGGGATTTTAGGCCTGGGAATTCAAGGATCCAACCTTAATTTGCAAGCCTGAGGTTCTTGGGAAATGTAGTCCCTTCAATCAGGAGCCCCCTATTACAGGAAGAAAGCCAGGATATAAATGAGTGAGATTTTGAGATAGATCCAAACGAAAATATTATTCTTCAACCAAATGTTCTATTTTGTGGCACATATATCCTTTATGGGGGAGATTCACCAATGCTTAGCTATTTGAGCCTTAGAGAGCTAATGACAGACAACTCAGTCTTTCCTCCTTCTAAGGGAGAGCAGAAGAAGCAGGAGAAATCTCATTGGAGACTGATATCAGAGAGAGGGTAAACTAGCAAAACAGTGGTTGTGAGAAGCCCTGGCTATGGGGAAAGAGCCATGCCATAATGGGTTGGGAAAAAAGGACTGCCACTTGTCCCCTTCCACACCTGAGCCAGGACCAGGAATAAATGCTCCTGAGATACTGAGACACCAAAATAAGAGATTGTTGACTTGGGCTGAAGGATACCAGATAAAGCTAATGCAGGAAACCATACTGCTGAGAACAGACCTGGTGATCATTATTCTAATCCTTTCTTCACCAATTTCTCCTTCCATTCTGTCATTGGAGCACCCCAAACCACAACGTATTGACCCCTTGAAATCTATCCATGTCCATATCAATATCCTTGGGTGTTTATGAACCCCATCCATGTTAAAAACTCCCAGACAGTGAATGAGCTAAGCAGTGGTATTCTAGTGGGGAAGAAGATCAGGTAAGGAATAATTCTCTCTAAGTCCCTCTGAGATCAGTCTTGCTCAAATCCCCCCCCCCCCCCTTTTTCCCCTTCTATAGCAGGTTCAAAGACACACTTCTTTCTCTTTTCACTTTTCTCACTAAATACATTTTTTCCTTTCTCTTTTTCCTTATGGTCAATCCAAAATGATATTCCATTGGAGATCCCATAAAATTCTCCTTATTCTTGAGAAATGATTGTGTAAACTATTTTGCTTTTGGCTTAATTCTTTCATTTCTCATGAACATACACAATCTCCCCTATATATATATTTTAAAAAAAACATTTTTAACTGAAACAGCTGCTGCTTATAGCTAACATACTATTAATTTTTTCTTCCTTTTATATTCCAATTGGTAATCTTACATTTCTGCTTCCATGTAACTTAGGACTTAAGCAAATTTGTGTAAGATTTTTCTCATTGGAGAACGATACCTCCATGCTCCATGCCTACATGAGGCATGCAGTTGGTAAGAATGTGGGAGAGGAGAGATCTATCTAGTTCTTCTGGTTTCCAGTGTCAAGAGAAGAAAAACACTTTTCCAGGTTATTTTCAGGGAGAGGTACAAAAAACACTTTTCCAGATTATTTTCAGGGAGAGGTACATGGATGAAGGAAAAGACTTTGGCAAGAAATTAATGTGGAGAGGACTGGCTCATTGATCATGTCCCTACTCTCAGTTTACCATATTAGACATTCCAGGGAATTCTCCCTCAGGGACTGTTAATAGTTTAACTGAGTTATTTCTCTCACAATGGGAAAGCTCATTCATTTAGTATATTGTCTGATATGTTCTAATCTATATAACCTCTCTGGTTTCTATTTACTATCAGTTTGGATATTTGGATTTATTTGCTACTCACTATATATGATTGTCTCAGTGTGACTGAAACTTTGTAAAAAGAGTCAAGTCTTTTGATATATATGCATTGGGCCATTCCTTCCTTGTTAAAAGTATAATGAACAAGTACAGCTTGAACCTAAAAATTACTCCTCCTAGAAACTAATGGTAATAAGGGGTAATGATATAATTTTACACTAGCACCTCTAATGAGAGCAGAGTGACCAACTTTGTAGTCCCAATCTCTTGTTCCCTTCCTGGAATGAATCAAGTTCTCCCATGGAGAAATGTATGTTGAAGAGATTGGGGACATCCTGCATCCTGGAAAATCATATCTAAACAAACCCTTAACCTGCAGAGCAATACATGCATCTTATGCCATTTTATAATGCCTTCTTAACCATAAGCACACTGGCTTAACTAAAAACTACCTGAGGTTACCAATTGAGTTTTCATTAAACAAAACAAAGATTTTTTTTTCCTCTAGCTCATTCTTGTTAATTTTATTGCAGCATGTAGAAAATGTTTAACATATTGCTCAGAAAATTTATTAATTATTATTCTACTTAAAACTAAATATTTGTGACTAGAGACTGTTTTAGCCCAGAATGTTGTCCTGACCTCCATAACTCTCTAGGAATTCCAAGAGACGACTATAAAAAAATTTGTGGTTCCTTCAGAGTCTTGATCCACCCAAAATACTTATATTTGGGGTTAATACCCAGGTAGGTATCATTTTGGGATCTATTCATTCTTGTGTTTTAGATTCCCCTTATGTTTTGGCTTCCACCTAAATTTTATTGAATGTTAACATTGATTGATACTTTCTACCTTACATACAAGTTTCCATTTCAGCAAAATTGCTCAATTGCATAAGGGTACCTTTGTCAAAATCCTATATGATGTAAACTCTCCAGAATCTGGACAAGAAGGAGCCACACCTCCTTTCCAGCTCACTCTCCCCTCCAAAACAACCTAATAAATTTCTTTCTAAAAATATTTCAGATTTCGCGGTTTGTTCTCACAAACAACATATATGCAGGACATCGTTGATCACTTCTACTTTATTGAAACTTCCTTTTTCCTTTTTTTTTCTAATGCTAAACTATCGTAGTTCTCCCGTCTCTTTGATGGAGCCATCTTTCTCTCATTCATGATTATACTACTATTTATAAATGCCATCCTCTCACAAGATTTAGTTCTCAGATTTCTGATATTTCATTTTAAAAATATTTTATTTGGAGATTTCATGGACTTCATTCATTTGTAACAAGTACATAGCATTGCCACCCATACTGTACCACTTTACACCTGTCAAACAGGACGTATATATGCCTACTCTCTTTCTGGCCTATCCTGCTCACTTAAATTTATCCTCACACTGGAATGTCTAGGTACACTGAGGAGAACCACACCATGGATTTATATTCATACATACTCTCTTAAGGCCCTCGGGTGAGAGGAATGATCTTAGGAAAACATGGATACAATTGCATGAAGTAATGGGTAAAATGAGCAGAACCAAGAGAATACAGTAATAGCAATACTGTTTTAAGACCGACTTTGAATAAAACATTTTGACTATTATAAATACCCAAATTAACTACAAAGGACATATGAAGGAAGATGCTATCTGCATTCAGAGAAAGAACTGATGAATAGAAGTATGTATAGAATGATTTTACATACATACACACATATACATGCATACATACATACATACACATAGATATTTGCTCTATTCAGGGTGCCACTTAACTACTTTGTTGTTGTTGTTGTTTTTACAAGCTCTCCCTCTTTCTGCTCTCAATTATCATTGTCCCATTTACTTCAAGTAGAAGGCCTTCAACATTGCTTTAAAAACCATTTTTGTTGTCCTTAGCTTCCCCTAACTCATTTTGAGCATTAGCATTCCTGATCCCTTTTCTACTATCATGCCACACCCAAATTCAACATCTGTTACTTTTGTCTTTATTACATTTCTTTCATGATGAACAGGATAGGATAGGAGTGATTCTGGAGTAGGCCTAGGAAGGAATAAGATTAAATTAAATACTGTTTGGATGAAGTTGCAGAATAAGATAGTAGATTGCTTCTAAAGTAATTAGACATGGTGACAGCTATTAAGGAATCAATATAAAGCAGAGTGAATTGGAGGGACTCAGTCATCTTCCATTAAACTTTAGAAGAAGTAAAAGAATTAATGATCCTCAAAGTTCTGATTGGAACAGAAATGTATGGTGCTAATGATTCATTCTCAGATTTCTGTCTCTAAGCTTATTATGGGAATCTGAAGATCTTCCCTGCCCCTAGGCCCTTTGATAGGCTTAAGTGGCTCTGAGAACCTTCCCTGATTTGAAAGTATACTTTACCCCTTTATAGGCTGCATGTGGTCACATGGAGTCTGTGGTGGGAGTCTTGTTCTTCAGGAATACCCAAGCCTTATTACTTTGTGATTGGACAGTGGGTCAAGAGGGCTGTGACATTCTCTGATCCAGTAGAAGGCTATATATACCCTCATGTGAGTTTTTGCTCTGGGGCTCACTTTGGACAGAGTTGTGTGATTTGGCCAGAGGAGACTCTAGGAAGCTGTTGAGCCCCCCAGCTTTGAAAACCCAGATGTTGGTGCTTCCCTCTCTGGTAACTGACTAGGTATGGATGTAATGGTCAGAGGACTGGAAGCCTGTCTGCTGATCTGTTTCTCTGTTTGCTTGTAACTTCTGCTTGTAACTTGTATTTGTATTCTGTTTATATTCTCTGGAGTTCAGGGTACTGACTTTTCCCCCTGAACTAGGTAAATGATATATGTTTGATTGATTAAAGTAAAATTGTTAACCCATTTTGAGTTGCTTTCCTTTAGAAAAGCAGATCTAAGAACCTGTGCTAGCAGCAACCCTGGGTATTCTAGGGTGCTTGCTGATACAAAGGTCTGACCCCACTTTGGAGCACCAGCTTTGCATTTTCTACTGCCTACTGGATATTTCCAACTATAGCTTCCACCTGACCCTCAAATTCAACATACTCCTTTAAATGCACTTTCCTATAACTTTTCTCTTTCTGTGTAATAGCCCTACCAGTACTCCTCATGTGCTGATATCAATTTCAGTTGTCTAATTTATGGACAAATTTTAGTGCAAAACAGGGGGAGGGAATATGAGATTTCAAGGTTATGAGGAGACTTTTTAGAGATGGGTAGGAAGGGAAGGAAATGATATATTCCAGAAGAATCTGGCATCCTGAACAGGACTGTGCAACCCAGGCAGCTTATTCCCAGGGGGAGGGAAGGGAAATGTTGCCCTCTGAGGTATATTCTGTACGAAACAGGTAGAGAACTTATTTCAGACCAAGCACCTGAGAGCAGGAGATCAAGAATAACTATTATCAGGACATAAGCTGAAGCCCACCGTTTTCCTGATTGTGCAGCCATCCTCACCTTGGGAGATACCAGTTCATTGTTCTCATTCCCTGAGTAAACCCACAAATAGGACAACAATATAGACCAGTAACTTTGTGCCTCAAATAGATACAAAACCGTGGGCAGACTTTCTGGCCAATTCCCCATGGATTGGAGGTGGGAAGCATGGTGTTGAGAAGGATGAAATTTTTCAGGTTTCAGATCTGCATTTACTGAGGAATTATTGTTTAGTCTGAGGAGGATCACAATTAAGGGTTTGAAGGATAGGGGGAAGGGAAGGGAAATGTCTATTCTAGGTACAAAGATGTTATTTCCTTTATTAATTTCTAATATTTTGATCAAAATTTTATACAACATGTACAGAGTGTAACCGTGAATGAAAAGCAACAGATAAGTTTCTATCAATCAATGGGGTCTATTTTCTAACTGGATAATCCATACCAACCCTAGACCAACCTGTGAGGCAGCTAAGTGTTACAGTGGATAGAATGCTGGTCCTGGAGTCAGGATAGAACTGAGTTCAAATTTGACCTCAGGCATCAGCCAGATGTGAGAGCTTAGACAAATCACTTAACTTGTATCTACCTCCAGTTTCCTCAACTCTAAGACATGAATAATAACAGCACCTAACTTGCAAAAGTCTCAAGAGCAAGATAATATATTTCACAGTTCCTGGCACAAATAGGAGATTAATGCATTTATTCCCTTTCTTCCCTCTCTCTCCATTTAGGGATGGAACCAGGGAGAGACTAGTAGATCTCTCACACACTCTAAAATTCTTGGACTCTGGCCCTGCTCTCACCTCCTAAGGATCACTATTACATCCAGTTCTCCACTAAACAAGCCAGCTCTGCATAATCCTTTTCAAACTGCAAATAATAATTAGGTCAGAATTACTGGTCAGTGCAATTTTTATTTCAAAGATTTCAATTAAGGCAATAGATAAGAACAAACATAGCTCTGTTACACTGGCCACTGGAAAGAGAAGAAATTGCTAGAAGGATTTGCTGGCACCTTGGTGGGGAATTTTCTTCAGGAAGATGGGGCCAAAAAGGAGGAAATGGTCAAGTGCCATTAATACCTGGCAATTGTCCCTGACATAACCCAAAGGGCTGCTGGTCACTGATTCAAACCTCTTACTGGTGTCTTGCCTTGCTCATAACAGTCCTTAATGTGAATTCTTCCTCTTTCTGATTCATCACTTTATTCCCTGCTGTCCCAATTGCTAGCTAAACATGACATTTCTCTCCTCTGAAATGATAGAGCATTTATTATCTGTAGTATTCATTTTGTATCTCTTCTACTGACCTCTTCACCTGACCACCTCATCTGCTAATTCTTAGAAGTTTATCCCAAGGTCAAAGGTAAAATTCCCTCAGTTTGGAGAGGAGAAGCTGGATTATGTCTAACTGAATCCGCAGGTATGGTCAAGATATTATTACATTCTACATCATTCACCTACATGTAATCTCAAGTCCAGCCAAGTGGACCTTCTTACTTTTTCACATTCCATCTTTCATCTCTTTGTCTTTTCACAGGTCTTTGTCTTCCCCATGCCTGAAATGCAGTCTCCATTCACTTCTGCAGTATCAAATCTCTAAATTATCTTTTTGAACCACTTCCAATATGAAGACTTTACTGATTATCCTGTCTCTTAGAGTTTCCTCCCCTGACCCTCATTTTTTTTTCTATATACTTAGGTACAAGTTGTCTCTTCCAAAATATTGTAAATACCTTGATGTGTGAGGACTTCTCTCAACAAGGAGTATAAGTAGGTGTCTCCTTGTGTCACTGATGGCCACTCACTTATACTGCATCTCTGCTGTTCCCCTAACTGTCTGTTACATCTCTGCTGAATTAGTGAGTGAGTGAAATATTTTTAAAAATTATTAAGTGTGGGGGGAAGGTGGTGAAGTGAATAGAGCACTGGCCCTGAAGAGGACCTGAGTTCAAATCTGGCCTCAGACACTTAATACTAGTTAGCCATGTGACCTTGGGCAAGTCACTTAACCCCAATTGCCCTGCCTTCCCCCCTCCAAAAAACAAAACAAAAAATTATTAAGTGATTTCTATCTGCCATATGCTATGTGACTTGCTAAGAATGCAAGCTCAAAAGTAATAGAGACCCTGCCTTCAAGGAGCTTATTCTAATAGGATGAGACACTACACACAGGGAAGTGGTCATCAGGAAAGGGTATTTTGACCTGGAAAGTCACAAAAGTTGTGAATAGAAAAATAGGATACTTTGTTCAAGAAATAATTGTAGTGTTGATCTGATTAGAGTTCTGAAAACAGAGGGTAGGAGAGAGAGAACTACATAACAACACATAGTAGGAGAACATAAGATGGCTGAGGTAAAAAAATGTGTCTGAGTCTAGGACTGCCATTTTTTCAACAGCAAGGCAGAATATTACACAGGTGAAGTAGCATAATGGGGTCTATGGTTACTCTTTTTTCTTTCACTCTCTTGAACTTTTAAACTCTAACTTGAAGACACCATTCCAGTGATCATCTTGTTGTTTCTAAGCATTGATCCATGATGTTAGCTTGGAGGCTTTATCTCTTCTTGACCACCCACCCTCTATATCTTCTCTCTTCTGATAAGGCAAAGTGACTAAAGAGCCTTTTTTGGGTAAGGATGGGCTGATAGACTTTTTGTCTGTTTGTTTTAAAGGATATGAGTTCAAACCCAGCTAAGAAAAGTCAAGCAGAATGTCCCTAAAATTAAGTCTTAATATTTACCCTTCAGTCCAGGACATATACCATAATCCTTTGTCCCCACTCAATATCTGGATTTGAATTAGAACTCCCCAAGAGGTGCATTGCCAGTTGCCTTGTCCTATGTCTTGCCATTGTACTCCTTTGACTCTGGAGAAGAGAAAGTGTGGCTGATGATTTTGTACTGCCCTGCCTCACTTAAATCCTATTCATTCACTAGTCAAGACATCACTTTCCTCATGTCATGGGTGCTCTTCAAGAAGGAAAGACTAACAACCACAACAACAAATACCTTGAGAGTAAGGATCGTGAGAGTTGAGAGTAATTTTTGTCTTTGTATCACCTAGCCCAGAACAATTCTTAGCAAAATTATAGCAGACTCTTAATAAATTCTTGGCAGCTAAGTGCTACAGTGGATAGAGTGCTGGTTCTGAAGTAAGGAAATCTCATCTCCCTGAGTTCAAACCTGGCCTCAGACACTTACTAGCTGTAGGACCCTGTTTGCCTCAGTTCCTCATGTGTAAAATGAGCTGAAGAAGGAAATGGAAAACCACTTTAGTACCTTTGCCTAGAAAACACCAAACAGGATCATGACACTACTGAAATGACTAACAACAACAATAAATGTTTGTTGATTAATGTGTTGATTCTCAGAGAAATAGGAGACTAGGTAAATAAGATGTAATTGCAGATAATTAATTAAGTTACTAAATTAGAACTTTGAAGAGGGAGGAAAAAAGTTTGGAATAGTCCCTGTAATAGAACCCTGTAAGGTTCCTCATAGGATTTTAAATTTATAGATTTTTATCTCAAGTGGACTTTTTGTATTATCTAATCAAAGCTTGTTGTTTTATAAATGAAGAAATGAGGTCCAGAGGAAGTAAAGTAACTAACTCAAGGTCATACATGTAGAACTGAGGTTCAAATTCACATACTCTGATTCAAATGCAGCCTACTTTCCTTTGTACCATGCCAACCTTGAAGAAGTCAGTAAAGATAAAGTATTGTTGAGCAGCAGCAAGAACCCAAAATATATCAAACCAGTGAATATTCTTTTTAGTTTAGAGAAAGGAGTGTGTGTAGTGTTGCATATCCTCCAAAACATCACCCTTGATACCTTTGATTTTGTGTAACCTTTTCTCTTTGTTGTATTGTTTTTGTTGTTGTTGAATCATGCCCAACATTTTGTGACCCCATTCAGGGTTTTCTTGGCAAAGATACTGGAGTGGTTGCTATTTCCTTCTCCAGATCATTTTAAAGATGAAGGAACTGAGGTAAAAAAAAGATTAAGTGATTTGCCCAGGGTCACACAGCTAGTGTCTGAGGCCAGAGCTGAACTCGGGAAGATGAGTCTTCCTAACTCCAGGCCCAGCATTCAATCCACTGTACCACTTACCTTCCCCATAGCAATAATAGCAGAGATGTAAAAATAAAGGCATGTATAAAAGTAATTTTTTAAAAAAATATAAAAAAGCAAGGGGGTATAACCAAAGGAATGACACTGGTTCCTAATTTCAGAGAATTACAAGTTAGATTTTTTTTTTCACATGCCTACATATTTTATACTTTTAGTGGAGAAATACAACTTTTAGTGGAGTGTTAAAAATCACAGCCCAGAATGTTCAGGATAATTACAGGTGTGTAATAGAGTGTTAATTGGATACTGCTGAGTGAGAATTAAATAGGAAATATCAAAATGAGTTTTGCAGTGTTAGATAAAAACATTTTTAAAATCGATGAGAGCTCATTTGCAATCAGTTAAAGTCTATATCTTTGCTACTAAATTTTTCTTTACTTTACTTTTTTTTTTTTTTTTACTAATTTCAACTGGTCAGTATTTCATGATGGGACTAGTTTAAGAAGGTCTGTATCTGAAATAATGGTTTTACAAAAAAGAAATTATATAGAGTGTTCCTGTGAACAATAAGTTAAAAGGAATAAAAGGATAGAACAGTATGTGATGTTCTCTTCTATTTCTTTTGTTATGAATGTCAGCTAACTTCAATTAAAATTCACCTTAAATGCCCTCTAGTGGTATGGGCATGACCTTGACTTTTTTTTTTTTTTTGCTTTTTGGAGGGGGGAGGGCAGGGCAATTGGGGTCAAGTGACTTGCCCAAGATCACAAGGCTACTACATGTTAAATGTCTGAGGGCAGATTTGAACTCAGGTGCTCCTGACTCCAGGGCAGGTGCTCTATTCACTGCACCACCTAGCTGCCCCGATGACCTTAGCTTCTTAAAGACTATTGGTGTAGGGCAGGCCCTGGCAGTTCAAGAAGGGAGGATGGGCCCAGGGACGGACTGAATGCCAGCCAATCAAGGACTTTCTTAGATAACTTTTAGAAGTTCATTACAAGAAGTCTGGCCACTGAGTGATGATTTTTTTTTAAGCCACAGCAACTTGTGAAAGACTGTCAATATGATGAAGGTGTAGAGGGTCTCCCATGTAACAAACCACCAACAGAATAAAAAATCCTAGAAGCAGTAAAAATGTAAAAAAAAAAAAAAAGTCAAATACTTGAATTAACTTATGACATATATTTGGAAACCAGCAACAAGGTAAGGTTTCATGTTCCAATGCAGTGGGATAGAACACACACTTAGCTCCTTGTAAAGTGCTCCAGTTCAATCCCTATTATATGTACAGTTCTGAGAATGGATAGAAATATAAAGTAATGGGGAAGGCAACTAGTCAGTGAACTTCAAATCTTACCTTTCAGTTTTTAAAAAAAAAATAATTAATTAATTTTTTTTCTTGTTTACATCACTCATTTCATGCAAATTTTCTCCCCATCTTTCCCTTACCCACCACCTCAAAACAGCCATCCCACTGTATAGCCCCTCCCCCAATCTACTCTCTCCTATGTCATCTCCCATTGCCCCTCTGACTTTCTGGTAGGGCAGGATGGGTCTCCCTACCCCAGTGCCTGTATATCTTAATTCCCAATTGCATGTAGTTAATAATAATAATAATTATATATCTATATCTATCTATCTATCTATCTATCTATCTATATTTTAACATTTGATTGTAGAACTTTAAATTCTAGATTCTTTCTCTTCCTCCCTTGTCACCCACCCCCACTGGAAGGACAAGCAATTCAATACAGGCTGTACATGTAATTATGCAGAACATCTCCACAGTGGACATATTGTGAGAGACTGATTATATGTCCCTCCTTCCTATCCCTCTCCACCCTTGTTCTATTCTCTACCCTGTCCTTGACCCTTTACAGAAATGTGTACTTCCATCAACCCTCCCCTGCATCCTGCCCTCCCCTTCATCATCCCACCTCTCATCCCCATCCAGGTTACTCTCCTGTGTGGCAAGATACCCAGTTTAGAGTTTATGTCATTCCTTCCTTAAGCCAAATTCAATGAGAGTAAGGTTGACCCTTTCCCTTTTGCCTTCCTGTTCTTCCCCTCCATTGTAACAGTTATCCCTTGCCTCTTCTATATGAGATGATTAAGCCCATTCTGTCTCTCCCTGTCTCCTCTCATTCTAATCCTCTCCCACCTCAGAGTTTCACCTTTTAAAGTATTGTCTCTTCCTATTCAATTAATCCTGTGCCCTCTACGTACATATATATATACATACTCAGATATGTGTTCATACACATATATAAACCCTCCTGTATAGACATATGTGTATGTATACTTATATATACTTTTGTATTCCCTTCACCTATCCTCATACTGAGAAAGGTTTCATAAGTTACAGTAATCATTTTTTCCATGTTGGCATGTAAATACTTCAACTTTGATAAGTTCCTTATGATTTCTTTTCCATGTTTGCCTTCTCATGCTTCTTGTATTGTAGTGTAAAATTTTCTTTTCAATTCTGGTTTTTCAGCAAGAATGTTGAAAGTCTTCCACCTCACTGAATGACCATATTTTCCCCTAGAACATTATACTCAATTTTGCTGAGTAGGAGATCCTTGGTTTTAATCTTAGCTCCCTTGATCTCCCTTGATCAGGCACTTCGATCCCTTAATGTAGATGCTGCTAGATCCTGGGTTATCCTGATTGTGTTTCCACAATATTCAAATTGTTTCTTCTTGGCAGCTTGTGATATTTTCTCCTTGATCTGGGAACTCTGGAACCTGGCTATAACATTCCTAGGAGTTTTTTTTGGGGGGGATCATTTTCAAGAGGTGATCAGTGAGTTCTTTTAAGTTCTATTTTGCCCTCTGATTCTAAAATATCAGGGCAATTTTCCTTGAGAATTTCTTGAAGGATGCTTTCTAAATTCTTTTTTTGATCATGGATTTCAGGTAGTCCAATAATTTTTAAATTATCTCCTGGATCTATTTTCCAGGCCAGTGGTTTTTTCAGTGAGATATTTCACATTGCCTTCTATTTTTTCATTTGTTTGGATCTGTTTAACAGTATCTTGATTTCTCATAAAGTCATTTGCTTCCATTTGCTCCACTCTAATTCTGAAGGAATTATTTCTTCAGAAAGCTT